>CP139508.1:250106131-250706131 GCA_021014915.2 Artemisia tridentata subsp. tridentata
CAGCAGAATTCTTCCTTAGCAGAATTCCCAAATAAACAAACGGCTCTCGCCATTTCAACAACCGAAGCCGAATATGTATCAGCAGGAAAAGCATGTCAACAAGCTCTATGGATGAAGCAAGCTCTTGTCGACTATGGTATTCAACTCAACGACATTTCCATTCTTTGTGATAACAAATGAGCCATCGACCTTAGTAAAAATCCAGTTCAGCATGCTCGAACTAAACATATTGAAATTCGTCATCATTTCCTTTGGGACATTATACAAAAAGGAAACATCTCAATCGAGAAAGTATCCTCGAAAGAAAACATTGCCAATATCTTAACAAAACCTCTTAAACAAGAACCATTTAATCTCCTTAGACTTGGACTGGGACTAATGGAACCTAATTTGTAGTTTTAAGTAATTTAGATCTTAGCTCGAACCTTCATTTGATCAAAAATGACAAAACATGACAAAGTCAAAATCTGACCCAAGGTACCCTACGATAACAAGGACGGAACCAAAAATTTGTTTCCGCCCAATCCGTGGGGTACTGTGGTCAAATATACAGCTTAAACAAACACCTCCCTCTCCAAGTTAAAAATACATAACAACCTAAACTCACTCCACATCACACTATACTCACAATTAGGGCATTTCCTTCAACAAATCTCTACTCCAATCAACATTGTAAGTTTTCTTACTACCTTTCTTCTCTCAATTCTGAGTCTAGGGTTTCTATTTATGCACAAAATTAAAATTTGGGGTTTATGCATTTCTTTTAAGAAATCATGTAGTACATTTGTTAAAATGCATAACTAATCATGTTTCCCTTAGTTAGGAATTGCATCTTGTAAGACATTATCATGATTTACTAAAAACCCCATGTCAAATTTTTGTAAAGCTTCTCACTTTTAGGAGAAAAAAATTTTCATTGTTCATACAAATAAAAATGTTATGTTTAAACATCACTCGCATAATGCTAAAGGAAGTACATAATTGATATATATATTTTCGGGTACATTCAATTGAAGCTACATTGAATTAGGAGCGTTTGGGTTATCTCTCTTTTTTTTTAAATTGATAAAGAATTTCTTTTTATGCATAAAAGATTCGAGATAACCGCACCTCCACGTTGTTTTCATGTAGGCACACACTAGAAAATCATATCAAAATTCTCATTAGTTTCGACCTAAGTGTGAAATTTTTGTATATAGGACCAAGCATGCCTCCCGCAACTCATTATGACCACAAAGACACTCTCGCCTACATACCCGCTCATTATAAGACTAAGCTTAATAAAACACAAGTCAAAATCTTTAAAGCTCTAGAAAAACGCTATTTTCATGAAGGTAGAACCATTCACCCATCCTTTCTAGAAGCCACAAACATTCCTCAAGAACTTGCAACTATCAACTTTGATTGTCTTATACACATCGACGAAAAAATTTGTCCTAGATTCGTCCTTGAGTTCTATGCTAGCATAGTTCTCGCAAGTGAAGATGATAGTCTCATGACAATTCACTTCAAAGCAAACCAAAATGAGTTTCACATACCTCTCCGTCAATTTGCCTATATCCTTGGACTCCCTTGTGAAGGTACATGCCTTTACTCGGATAAATGGTCCCTTTCAACTCTTGACACAATCGTTGATCGTACTCTTCCATACCAAACTCCCTTGGTTGACAAGGAAACAATCCGGGAACCTTTGTTCCTTCCTAGAGCTTCATGTATTAGAACAACCCGTTCGGGTGCTGAAATCAACCGAGATCCATTCAGAATGGAACATAATTCAAGAAATGGGAAGAGATCATTAGGGAAAATATCCTATGTACCATTGGAAACCGTGATCACCTCAATGCTTGTCTTTTCTACATGCTCTACAGTTTGTTAACCCGTCAACCTTTCAACTTAGCCTACTATGTTGCCAAAAGGATGGCCGACATACCCACTCTAGGAACCACTGCTCTTCCCTACAGGATGCTTCTCACCCTTCTTTATAGAGCCTTTGCACCAATTCCACCAAATGCTAGAGGGTTAAGACTTGAT
Organism: Artemisia tridentata subsp. tridentata; assembly: GCA_021014915.2. Lineage (NCBI taxonomy): Eukaryota > Viridiplantae > Streptophyta > Magnoliopsida > Asterales > Asteraceae > Artemisia > Artemisia tridentata. The sequence continues at coordinate 250,108,163 of CP139508.1, forward strand.
TACTTTCTTGTTGATCATGTTATGGTATCATTGAGTGACAAAAGGGTAGCAAAAACCAAGTCTAAATGAAAACGTCCTCAAGCTCCAACTTCCTCATCATCATCCAATAGCTCGGAAGATGGACTTCAAAACTCTAAGCTCCCACCTCTTGAATATTTTAAGGAACTTCCAGAAATTGAAAATCCATCAGAAGAGTTCAAGCAAACAAGAGGAATGTTTAAATTCATTGGAAGGTTTCTCACCAAGATCAACAAGAAATTAGACAAAGAATGAAGGTTTCATGAGTGTTTGGTAAAATGTTTCAAAAAAATGATGTATGATGTATTTCGCTTTTCCTAGGATATTAACTCGTTACTTAACGATTATGTGAACTAACCTTATGCCTTGCAGGTGGATAACATTATCATGTTATAAAATTTTCACTTTTCGCGTTTTAGTGAAATTTTCTACCCATTGCATGATCTATACCCATACATGTGTATTTACCTATTTTGTTTATGTTTCCCAATCACAACTAATTAATTACACATGTTACAGGAAAAATTACGGAATTTGAACAAGTTTACAAAGGTCAAAAATACCCTCTGTGAACTTTCCAGGTACCCACGGATGGGACGGAACCAAAAATTTTGTTCCGCCCGTGTTAATTTTTGGCACCGCCAAAAATTTAGGGGACGGATTGGGCGGCACCAATTTTTAGGTTCCACCCATTATAAAGTTTGGTGCCGCCAGACCTGCAGTTCACATATTTGTTTTCGTTACTTTCCCGCACTATAGATCACTCATTTATTATCATTAGGTTCCATTTCACTTGTTATAACACACATTAGGATGATTTTAGTTAACTTGCACCAATAGAATAAGTATTTCCCACCAGAATTTGAAATTTCTCTATGAAGGAAGGAACCCTTTATTTGGTACCTTCTAATCCGTGGGTCTCTGACCTCAAAGATTTTGTAATGATTACAACACATTAACTGCATATCTCACTTCAATCACTCAATTCACTTCCATTGGGTTGACTTTAGTTGATTAGACAAGCTCATAAACACTTCCAAATCATTATGAAAGATCAAATTTAAGTGGATTAACATCAAATCAATGTACAACATTCCACAAATCTTGAACATTATAAATTAGAGCCTTTAGGATCTTCATTTTCCATCATCTTTACCATAACTTCCTGTGAATTTTAGCAAATTCATAATGACTAAATCCACAAACTCATCACCTTCCACTAGGCCACCAAGAAGAACTGCTAGAATTAGTGTCAAACCATGTTGTTTCGTCAACTTGAACTCCTCATCCTCTGATGAATCACCCATCAACATATCCTCACCCATTCATGATGACAATGTCATCAACCTAAGCACTCCAAGACCTCAACAACGATCTCCGATCATTGTGACAACTCCACCTCCAACCAAAACTCCTGTGGCAACCACACCACCTCCTGCTCCATTACAACAATAAAATCACCATCACTACCAAAGTCTTCAAAACTTGAACCTATTGATATTTTTTTCTACACCACCAACATCCCCTCATCCATTTATGGAAATTTTGGAAGACTTACCACCAAGATCAACCAATCCACCACCTTTACCATCATTTGCCTCCATTGAGCGTATTGCTCACGAACCACCTCAGGCATCATTCATGCCCAATGAGTTTTTCCATAATGATCCTCAACCTCATGAACCTCAACCTCAACAACCTCAATCATTTTTCCCTACTTTTCGGGAAATTGATGAATCAATGTGGATTGATCCTCCACAAACTCAAGATCAAATAAATGACCAACTTGATGGTCTTCATGCTTTCTCCAACAGGGTGGACTCCCACCTTCAAGAAGCCATGAACTTACAAACCACTCTACTTGCATCAACCATGGCACCACCACCAAACCCCAACCATCAAACAACCAATGCACCACCACCTCCAAACGGGCCTAGTCTACCTCCCAAATTTCCTCGCCATGATTGATCACATTGTAGGAGAACCTTTAGGATTAGTGAAAGGACCAAGATCATGGTTCATGAGCTTCAAGATGAAATGAGGTTCATCCTCACTCACATTCTTGAACGTCTCAATGCTCTCTCCCATCCTCCACCACAATATAAGTCATCACAAGTACGGCCGACATCTATTTATTTAAACGAGAATGCCATGTCGTCCAGCGGAGCCTAGAAGAAGATGACTCGCGCAGACAGCTGACTCTTTTTCAATAGAAAAGAATAGCCAAACCAGCCCATTAGGATGGATTAGTAAAAGGACCAAGATCATGGTTCATGAGCTTCAAGATGAAATGAGGTTCATCCTCACTCACATTCTTGAACGTCTCAATGCTCTCTCCCATCCTCCACCACAATAGAAGTCATTAGGATGGATGTTAGGACTTTCTTTTTAATGTTTTCGGATTTTTTTTTCTTTTTCTTTTTTTTATGCATTTTATTTCACCATCATCATTATTGTCCCATCATTATGACACTAGTCATAATGAATTTTACTAATTAATGATGTTTTATTATTTTTGTGTGTTGGTTATTATTTTATACATTCTATGAATGGTTGGTTTGGATTGATTATAACTAACATTTTTTTTGTAGCCTTCAAAATCCATGTACTTGGCATCCCAACTAGGGGGAGTATTGGCCAAGGGAGAGCTAATCAAACTCGGGCTTGCACTACATTCCGCTACGCTTCTCTTCTTTTTGTTTCGACAAAAAGAGGGAGAAAATATTAAACTCAAACTCACAATTTTATACAATTTAAATATCTAAATGAATTTAAAAATGTATAGAAACAAGTTTAAATCTATATTTTTAAAAGACTTACACACTTTTATTTCATTTCTTAAAAATAAATTTTATGTTTTGACCTCAACAAAAAGGGGGGGATTGTTAATACAAATATCGTCTAAAAAACGTTATTTATATTTTACGATCTTTGTTATATTTTGTTAACGACAATAATAAACTTTATTTTAGCAAAGTCTCAATTTTATCAAGTCTTTTATATATAGCTACAAGTTTTTCTTAAACACAAATAGAATTTAATATATGTTTGTACATAAGTAGTATTCAAGTCATATTAAGAAAAGTACCACATTAGGTGTTAAAAACAAACAAAGTGCCACATTAGGTGTCAAAGTAAAATTAGCATGTCTTACAAATAATAAAAATGTATCTTTTGATAACATAAGTAATCAAACATTTTTAGTAACTCATAAACTAAACTTGTTACTTCTTAATTAACATCACTTAGCTAGCTACAATATACATTTTACAAGTTTACTTTGTTAAACTTTTTAATCAAAATGAAAATGCATTTTTACATCACTACTTGGATCATCCTACTCTAGAATAATCTGAGATATCAAATCTAATAGGATCATAGAAAATATTTTGGAAAGATATGAACTAGATTTGCAAGATTTTGGAAGATCCCTTATCAGGGACTGGCGGAACCAAAATGGTACAAGGACGGAACCAATTTTTTGGTTCCGCCTGATCCGTGGTTTGCTGTGGGCTTTTGCCTATAAATAGCAAGCTAAACTTAGTTGTTTTACACACACTTACATACTAAACATTGTATATTCTCTCTTACTCGTTATTCCCTGTATCTAACTCATTCATATTCATCTTTGTGAGCTTCTTAATTAGCAAGACGATCAAAGCATCATTGAAGACTAACAAAGTGTTGCAAGTCTTGTTTGTTCATCACAAGTGTGTATTGTAATTATTCATACATCATTGTTTATACCAAACCATCATAAACCTCTGTTGTGATCGGTTAGTATTTTAGTCCTCAAAATACGTAGTGTGACGGGAGTGGTTGTGCCCTTGTAAAAGAACTCGACATTTAGCTTTGTGTCAGAAATATTATGTAAGCGACGTGTAAAGGTTTTCTCCGCCGGATAAAGGAGTTTGTTGATTAGTGAAAGATACTCTCGAGTTGGAGACTCGGGGAGTGGAGTAGGGCAAGGAAAAAGAGTCCTTCTAGACCGAACCACTATAAACCCTCGTGTTGTGGTTTGATCGTTTCTATCCTTTCTTGCATTATACTTATTGTTACTTTGGTTGATTTCACATAAACATAACAAAGAAAAGAATTTAAAAACGGTAAAACTATTCAACCACCCTTCTAGTTTTCCACAAACACTTCTCACACTCATTTACAAAAATAAACACTTTAAATACAAAAATCGACACTTCAAGCAAAAGGTTTTGCTCGCCCCTTATTTTTTCTCTCCGAATCAAAAGAATACAAAAGGGTTCCTTGCTAAAAGACCAACAACAAAGAGAGCAAAACCTTGCTCACCCATAAATTTGCTCCCCAAAAAATAAAACAGACAAAAGGGTTCCGTGCTAAGAGACAAACAACATAGAGAGCAAAACCTTGCTCTCCTATAAATTTGATCGCCGATTTAAAAAATGTGTTAAAAGACAAACAACAGAGAGAGCAAAACCTTGCTCTCTCGTAAATTTGCTCGCCGCCGATTTCAAAAATGTGCTAAAAGACAAACAACATAGATAGCAAAACCTTGCTCTCCCATAAATTTGCTTGCCGATTTCAAAAATATGGATGGTAGTTGTATAGTTTGTCGAGCAAAGTTTCGGCGTGCAAGCTATTTTGCTCACTCAAGGAGACGTGGCAAAATCTTAGCCGTCTAATTGTTCCACGTGTTGCTGATCTAAATGCGGTGAGCAAGAAAAGTGGCGAGCAAAACCATTTTTCTCGCTTCGTCGATGGGTTTCGATAGTTCATTTTGGTAAAGTTGAAGGTAAGTGTTCATTTAAAAAATTAACTCAGAGAAAATATGTTATAAGATTGATAAAAAGAAAAAGAAAAGGAGAAAAAGAAAAAGATAATATGTTGATATGCGGAGAGAAAAACCTTACATCTTCTTCCACATTAGGTATTTATATTTTATTTTAATTTCAAATATAATCGAGAAAGTTTACTCAACAAGGTAGAATCTACTCGCAAGCTTATGAAATGTACAACTTGAAAAAGGGGGGTTGGGCGTTTCGAGTTACCTTGCTTTAAATAGAGCTTTGATGTTTAAATGGGTATGGCGTTTTCGTCCTGGTGGTAACTCATTGTGGGCTAGGTTTATTAAAGGTATACATGGTAAAGATGGTAAAATTGGTAAAACAGCTAAATCGTCTAATCCTTCTGCTTGGACGGATATTGTTAATGAAGTAAACAAGCTTAAAAATCAAGACATAGATCTTATTAATTTGATGAAGAAAAAAGTTGGTAATGGAGTCGATACTTTATTCTAGGAGGAAGTTTGGAGGGGTGATGCTATGTTCAAATCTCGCTATCCTAGAGTATATGCTCTTGAGTCTGATAAGTTGATTACGGTGGTTGCTAAATTGGAACATGTCGACTAGGGTTCTTCTTTGCGTCGCATGCCGAGGGACGGAGTAGAGCTGACGTAGTTTTCAGAGTTAAAGGCGACTCTTGAAGGTTTGCAGCTCCATATCATGAATGACAGATGGTCGTGGTTTATTGTGGGTTCGGGAGATTTTTATGTCGCTTCGGTGAGAAAATATATAGATGATTGTTAGGAATTAAATATGAGTTGATATCGACAAAATATGAAAGATGGAGGAGACTTATGAAGACAAAGATGAAGGACCTTAATTGTCATATTTAGAGTCTTTGTAACCCTAATCCTCTAGTATATAAAGAGGATAGGGCGTAGGTTTTTATACACAAGAGTTAGAGATGTAACTCCAGGAAAAGGTGTGTGTGTGTTCTAGGCATCAAGTTCCTACAATGGATGCCTAGGTTTGTATTGTTGTTAGTGATAGAGATGATGACGAGGAAAAACTTGTAGCAATAATAATGAAGCTTTTGTTTATTCCACTGCATACATGTTTTATTCATTATTATTGTGTTATCCTAGATAAAGGTCTAAAAAACCTGAGCCTAAACGATTCTTAACATGTGGTATCAGAGCCAGTTTTCAAACGGCGATAACTTTTTCGTTAACCGTTGGATCGGGCTGAAATTTTTACTGGAGGTTCTTGGCATATCAAGGGAGATTCTGACAAGAGAGATCTTCATTCTGAGCTATCAGTAAAAAGATATGAATTTTCTAAAAGTCTGCTGCAGAAAAGAAAGTAAGTCGAATTTTTTATGGTTTTCCTGATTCAACTCCATGCATTCGTGTTCTAATTGTGTTAAACCTTCATGGGAGTTGTTTTATCTGATCTTTGATATCAATTACACAAGTATGGAAGCAGCCTTTGATTCTATGCTGGTTTAGGGTTTCATGAATTTCCTATAAGAAACCCTAGGTCTTTGTGAAGCAGGTTAATGCACGTTGAATTCATGTTGCTGTTGTTCACATGGTTCCTGGTCATCGAATGAGGCTGCATATTAGGGTTTTAAAAGTCCTAGATTGGTTGTATTCACGTTATGTTCTCATGTGTTCATTCATATCAGGTGGTAGTGTTTTATTCATGTGTTTGTACTGCTCCTATCATCATGTTGAGCCTTTGTACTGCCTTCGAAGTAATAGTAGTTAGTACTGCTGGGTTGTTCGAAGTTATCGAAGTTAGTACTGCCGTTTGTCATTAGTACTGCTCTCGTCGTTGGTTAGTACTGTTGGCTAGATTTGTTCGAAGTTTATTTGAACTGCTATCGTTCGAGGATAGGTACTGCACGGGCCACATGATTTGTACTGGCCTTTAAACCCTTGTTCACGTTTGAAGTTTATGGCAGTTCTCACGCACGTCAAGGCAAGAGTTTTGGGGTTTGATGGTGAAAAGGACGCTATAATAAGGTGAAGTATTTGCATTAATAATATGTGATGCAGTCCCTACAAGTAACTGGATAAAGCATGTGATGATTCTTTTCTTTATTGTGGTTTCTTGAAGAGGTTTTAATCAAAGTCAGTATGGGCTGAGATTATCAAAGTAAGGGGAAGCACATGCAGTTGCTAGTTGATTTGGAACACGTTTGTTTCAAAACACACACACAGGGGAAGACACACACAAGATAGTGATCTGATTTTTGGATTTTTGGTTATGGCCTGATGATTCATTCATGTTGATTACTTTTGGGAATCAGGTTAAGATTAAAAGAACTATTCTTCATTCTACTACTGCTTAGTTTCAAATATTATTGTAGTTATTTTTCGTAAGCTATTTGGTGATTGTTCATGGCTGGTACTACATGGTATTTGTTTCTATGGTGGTTAGTTATTCGACAAGTTCTTTAAAATGGTTAACATATTAGTTTCAGGGGAAGCTTAAATGTTAAAATGATTAACCATTTATGTGCTACATCGAGGAGAAGGTTTTCATGATTATTCGTTGGTATTCTTACTGAAGATTTGTGATTTTTATGTCTTGAGTTCATTTAATAAGTAAGCATTTTGGTGTTCTTAATGGTGGGTAATTCAAGACATTAAAGGACTAAATTGGATGTATGGTACTGGTTGGTGATTATGACGATCAAAGTTGCATTTTTTTTTCTCTCCTATTTGAGTATGACAAAAAGGGGAAGAATATTCTGAAGATTTGCAGCTTGAAGATCCTTGATGGTATGCATGGCTTAAGGGGAAGAAGATCATCTTTCATTCGTGCTTGGTTTTGTCATATCAACTAGGGGAAGATTGTTAGGAATTAAATATGAGTTGATATCGACAAAATATGAAAGATGGAGGAGACTTATGAAGACAAAGATGAAGGACCTTAATTTTCATATTTAGAGTCTTTGTAACCCTAATCCTCTAGTATATAAAGAAGATAGGGCGTAGGTTTTTATACACAGGAGTTAGAGATGTAACTCCAGGAAAAGGGGTGTGTGTGTTCTAGGCATCAAGTTCCTACAATGGATGCCTAGGTTTGTATTGTTGTTAGTGATAGAGATGATGACGAGGAAAAACTTGTAGCAATAATAATGAAGCTTTTGTTTATTCCGCTGCATACATGTTTTATTCATTATTATTGTGTTATTCTAGATAAAGGTCTAAACAACCTGAGCCTAAACGATTCTTAACAATGATCATCAGTTAGAAGGTCCTTTTTCTACAACTCGTTGAGTCAAAGCGGTTCCGATAAAAATTAATGTTATGGCTTTGAAAGTAAGGTTTGATTATCTTCCTACTCGTCTTAACCTTTCAAGAAGAGGTTTAGAACTCCGATCCATTCTTTGCCCTATTTGCAATAAGGAGGTTGAATCAACCGATCACCTACTTTTTGCAATAATGAGTTAGGCTAATCTTTAGGCTTATATCTTAGCCATATCAATCATTTTCCTGAAAGAGTTATAGCCCTAACTTGGATGATTTGAGTATTTGACTTGCTCAGATGGTCAAAGTGTATATGTTAAATAATTAAAACTTTAAATTTTAAAGGAGATTACAATCCTATCAACATACTAGTAATACGTTTATCTGGATATTTGGTGGGTTATAACTCGGCGAGAATGGAAGAAAACATTGGAATACAAATGCATTTCCTTTTGACCGGCTGGTCTATGACTTTTGATTTAACAAAGAGAACACTTTGTGACCAAAAAATGAATAAAATCTAATGTGGAGAAAAAATATAAGAACATGAAAAAAATCGTAAGAAGGGAAAAGACACTGTAATGGAACAGTGGAACACAGAAAAGGTTAGGGATAGCTAATAGACAAAATCTTTTTGGCCCATACATTCTCATGTCTCAAATTCATAAATAAAAGTGTAAAACCAAATTTAAAAGAAAAGTGCTAGGAAAGTCCACAAAGTGTGACAAGCGTGTAATATCATACAATAACTTTCATCCCTCTTTGATTTTTTTATATTAAGTTAATAAAATAAATTTCATTATTTTAAACAAAAGTTTATTATTAAGGTTATCTCTCATGGCTTTAACAACAAGCATGTGGTCTAGTGGTGGTGGCTTAAGGGGTTAAGTGAGTCCTCTGTGAGAGCACTACCGGTTGGGTGACCAACCGGGAAGTTCTCACATAAGGGTGGGCCACATGCTCTGTTGTTATCAGGCAATGAAGAGGAGAGTCTTTGAGCCATTAGTTGCGGAGACTCGAATCCGAGCCGGCCCCGGTTTTCATCCGGCTGTTACTCCAGCGAGTATTCTCGTGTGAAGGCAGTACGGTTTCCGGACGGAAGCCGTTGAATCCCCACTACACCAGCGTGGGCCCGGTTAAGACAACATAGTCTGGGTATGTGGTGAATGAAGGCCTGCCTTTATGACAGGTACGACTATCTAAACCAAAAATTGAAAGTAGTCTTCCAAAAAAAAAAAATCTCTCATGGCTTTAAGAACCAAACAAGTTGGTCCCATCTATGCTTTTAAGGGCCTGTTTGGTAGGGGCTTTTTGGGGGAGCTGTTAACTTTTTGTTACAAAATAATCTCATCTAAACTAAGTAGCTCCGTTTGGATTCATTAACTTCAAGCTTTTATTTCAAATAAATAGCTCATAAATGAAAAGCTGATTCATGAAGCTTTTTAAACATCGTGGAGCTGTTAAAACTTTAAATTACTGATATACCCTCCAAACATTTGTTTATAATTATAAACATGTCCTTTTATGTCATTTTACATCTTATAATTACATTTAACAGCTAACTTACCAAACACTTTTATTAAAAAAAATATACAGTTTGTAGCTCATGTTAACAGCTTTGCAGCTTACAGCCTACAGTTTACAGCTTACAACATACAGCTTATAGTTAGTTTTGCCAAACATACCCTAATTAGGGAATCCATTGAATAATTCATATAATTTATACTTAACGATTATATATGATATTAATTGTTTATTCGTAGATATAAAGTTACTCATGAAGATAATGACTTTTAAATATTTAATAAAATATGATACTTTGAAAATGGTAAGGAATAAGATATTATTTTATATGATGGTAGTGGCACACGACATGTTCACTCATGCTCCAATGGTTTGAATATTTAAAGTCTATTCGATTGTGGACACATTTGGTGGAGTTTTTTCTTAAAACATTAAAACAGTAACTTTACTTTTGGTTAATGTTGTGACCGTCTATATCTTACATTTTTCATGTTTCACTCTGATAAAATTGAGTATTATTGTTGTTGTTTGCCATAACACTAAGAACATCTTTAATATTATGAACTTTATCAAGTTTATATTAATTTCATATTACTCATTTATATTATTCAACAAAAAGTAAAAATATTGCTCATTTGTAAATTGTTAAAGCATAAAAACTTTATTCTACAATGCTATGTTACTTATAAAATCCATAAACATCTCAACAAACTTTTTTTTAATGGCAGTGTTATATTAAGTAAAAACGTTACTAGCATAACACTAGAAGTTAAAGAGTACAGTTATAATCTAAAAATAAACAAAGCAACACTATTTAGATTTCTTTCAAAATTTTAATTGCGAGGACTACAAAATAATGAAAAAACTCTTGCGAATTACAGAAAACCAAGACAAGAAAAAAAATCCCCACCCACGGATGCCCAACCACCTGTTTTCACTCGTTTTTTATGCAGACCCAAACAAGCCCCAGAGAAAAGATAGAGGAAATTACAAAATAATGTAAGTAGAGTTTTTCTTCCAAGTAGCCAAATTGAGTTTAGAGATACAACGGAAGAACACCATTGAAAGAAAGTTGAACCAAGTAATCAAAAAGAAGCTCCTTACGCTGATTATTACAACAAAAAGAAATTGATTCCTGAAACGCCAAATTAACCACCACTTCACATAGTAAACGCCTTCCAAAATATCTTTCAACCGCTTAGAAAAACGAGAGTTATTTAACCAAAGAAACCAATCATCATAAGAGGCTAAATCAATGACCTTATGTTGGGTCCCCGACCTGCCCGTTCATGCAAACCATGAAAGATATGAACAAAAGTTTTAGCAAGTGATGAAAACTAATGACCATCAAAATCTTGGACATAGGGTTTGCTTGAGAACGACACAGACATGCTAATAACACTATTGTCATTTTCACCTATTATAAATCTTTATTAATGAATAAATCAACAAGATTTACAAAGGATAGCCTACGGCAAACTACCCCGGATTTTTGACAAATGAAACTCTCCACAATCAAACAACGAAAGACTGCTAGCTGCTTTGTTTTTCATAGGAGAGGAGGATTCTAACCATAATACTTTGTATTATTTTCTTTATAGGAATCTCTACTTAACTTAGTTACGACCTGAGTTTATATAGGAAGGGAAACAATGTTTGCATGTGGGTTGCATCGTAAGTTGTCCACTTGCTATAGGTATGCACGTGCCTAGTAAGCTAGTCTGAATCTTACTTTTGGCTCTTCCGATTTTACAACTTAGAGTTCCAATGCCTGTTTCACGCGTATCGATAAGTACTTGAACTTATCTTCTTGTGTAAGATTCCCCTTCTCGTTCTGAGGTTTAGGTTGTAATCAGAGTTAAGTCTTTAGGATCACTGAGACATTTGTCAGTTCTCAGTGACTCCGGTGTTGCCTTTCAGCTCCTTGTAACTTCACTCCTTGACACCGCATAAGTTTGTGAAGTCGTTTACTTCAGTTGGTCTTCGACTTCCCTGAAGCCATTTAGGCTCTTTGGCCCTTTGAGCTTTATACAAAACTCACTGATTTCAGTGAGTCATTGATGAGTGCCTATTTACTCATCATTTTATACCCATATAAGACACAAAAATGACCAAAAACACCTAAATAGACCAAATATTGTTGCAAATATTCGTGATTTGTGTTTTTTATGTGTTTCAGGTACATAAGGATTGAAAACAAGGAAAAAGCGGACAAAACCGAGCTTGGATGGGAAAAAAAAGCAAAAACAGACATGTTTGGGTCGACTCGACACCATTTGAGCATCACGAGAAGACGAAGTCAAAATCAAACCCGGGATATGGCATTTGGACGAGCTTGGAAAAACGAACCCAAAACCAAAAATTACTTTTCACCATTTACCCTAAACCTAATTTACCTTAAACCTAAACCTAAAAAACTAAAAATAAAACCAAATCCTTTAAATAACCTAAACCCAAAATAAACTAAACCTTAACCCGACCCATTCCCTTTAACTAAAATACCAGGGTCAAACAAACCTTATCCCTTATCCTTCTTCCCACTTGCCCGCCAAATCCCATCACAATCCCTGCTCCTTCTTTTCTGCCCCATGTCCCCTCTGCTCGCCTACTACACTCCAACCCCCTCCTCACATGCTATCCCATCTTCCCACGTGCTCTGCCAAGTTGGAAATCCAATCCACCACATTTGGCGCCAAAATCCAATTGGAGGGCTGAGATTATAGGAAGCTAATCCTACGACTGGGATTTGATGAGAGAGACCCAAGAAGCTTTTTGAGTGATATATAACTCCTCCTCAGCTCTCAGAAAAAGTCATTAATTAATTAGCTAGTTTTTATTTTTAAAGTTCAGTAGATAATTTTAAATGTTGGATTTAATGTTTTATTGTTAAGTTTACTGGGTTTTGAAGTTTCTCAATTGTAACTTTAAATTAAGCATTGCACTTTACTTGTTCTTAAATAAAATCTCAATTTACCGTTAGAATTAAATTTCCCTCCAAATTCGTTAAATTTCCATTATTGTAATTTTTAAGAGTTAAGCATTCAATTACTGTTTCAATAAGCTCTTTTGAGCTTATTAGAGCTTTGGCAAGTATCTGGGAATTAATCCCTGTTCGTAGTGCAAGAATTGAAGAAAAGTCAATGAAAGTCAAAGATAGGTCAAAATAAGCACTTGGGTTGAATAAGCTGTTCTGGAAGGCTGACTTAGGATTCTAGCTTGTCTTTGATAAGCTAAAGCCATTTCCTGATCAGTTTCTACTCTTTCATAACTCATTCAGTTGTAAGATTTTTTTCTAATCTTTGCATTATCTATTGTATTACTGTTCATGTGCTTACTTATAGCTTATTCTAGTTCTTATTTTCTGTTGAAATTAGATTTTTAGGTCTTAATATAAGTTAGTTTATGGTTTTCCTTCAATTTGATAGCTCAGCTTAGCTTGTTTTAGTTAAAAACCAAAACAGTCCCTTCTAAAGGCCTGTTTGGGTCATGGGTTAAAACGGGTAGAATCAGCTTGTCACTGTTCATGTGCTATCTTTCTAAGTTTTATTTTGCTTAAATTGGCCTAGATAAACAGTTTCTAGAGTTGTTCTAGCTAATTTGAAATATTTTGATGATTTGAGTTGGCTGTTGTAAACTTAAGGATAGAAACTGATCATAACAGCTTATTTTAGAGATAAGCTGATTTGGTCCTTGTTTTGGTGTTTCTGAGTTCATGATAGTCCATTAAGTGAGTGTCTAAAAGTTGGTTCGAAGTCACAAAGGTCCCAAGTACTTTTGGTCAAATTCATGGTTTCTGCACATCAGAACTTTATATAGCAGACTGCATTTTTATGGATTTTGCAATTTTTATCAGTTTTCTTTGATTTTTAATTTCTTAGATATATGTTGTTATAAGCTAGAAATTGGCACAAATGGAATTTGGTTGGTCATCTAGTCATTCCCATTTTTTGTAGATTTTTAGAAACAGCTTATCATAGCTTTTCATTAGCTTAAAGTTGCCTCAGTGGGCTGTTTTGAGGCCTGCACTTAGCCTTTTTAGCTTATTTGGTTAAATGTGCTTATTGCTTGTTTTGTTTTGTTTTTTCTGATTTCTCTTGCTTATTTTGATTGCCCTTAGTTAGATTTAGCTTAATTGAATTTACCTTATAGCTCTTATTAGCTTTTTAGCTTATTCCTTTTGGACTTAGCCTTACTTCTTATATTTAGCAATTTGATCTTCATAAAAGCTATTTCTGGCTTATTTTTGAGTTTTAAAAATATTTTCTTTTCAAAAGTTAAATATTTTTTATAAGTTTTAAAAAAGAAAAATACCCAAAAAATAAAATAAAATAAAAAAATTCAATCAAGTCTCTTATAAGCGGCCACCTTAATCTACTTTTTTCTGTGCTTATTTTAAGTTTTCAAAAATATTGTATTTTATAAAAAGTGCTTATAATTAAGTACTTTATCAGTTTCGAAAAGAAAAAATCCAAAATCTCTTCGTTTTCACTATTCACGACACGTTTCACGAATCGAGAACACAAATTCCATTCAAACCTTCGTTGGGGATAACGACCCGGGTTACACATACTTCACTTGTGTTTCCTTGGACAAAAAAATACACGTTGATTTTAACGAATCAATTTTTGGCGCCGCTGCCGGGGAAGGTTGAAGAGAATTTTTGATTTCCGTGTATCGATTCGTGTTTTGAAGACCCTTCCTCGTGAAGTTATCGTTTTCATTTGTAAATACTTTCCTAAATTTAAAAAACCATCAAAAATCCAAAAAATTTGTTTTTCTAGATATAAAAACCCAAAAAGATTTTCTTTTCAAATTTATTTTCCTTTTTCTTTTGTGTTTTTCAAATGTTTAAAATCCCAAAAATAATCTTCTTTATCCTCTTCACCGTTTAATTCTACCCTCTTATCCCTCTTTATTGATTAATTCTTATGGCGGACACGCGTTCCATGATGGAATTGCTGCAAATACCTACCGTAGGTATTGATAATGCTATCGTTGTTCCAGCCATTCTAGCAAATGATTTTGAATTGAAAGTCGAGTTAATTAACTTCATAAGTAACGATCCTTTCTATGGTGATGTGAATGACGATCCTCATCCGCACATCAGAAGATTTTCCCAAATAACTCGAACTTTCAAAATCAATCAAGTGCCTCAAGATGTGGTGAATTTGATCTTGTTTCCGTTTTCACTCAAAGGAGCAGCCGAGACATGGCTTGAATATGAACCTCCTAATTCCATCACCACTTGGGATGATCTTGCATCAAAATTCTTAAATCGATTTTATCCTCATTCTAAAACAACTAAGCTCAGAAAAGAAATCATGAATTTTCAACAATGTTTTGATGAGACTTTTGCCGAGGCTTGGGAAAGATTCAAAGATTTGAAATGGAAATGCCCACATCATGGTTTCTCAGAATTGCAACAGGCTGGTATACTCTATAATGCTTTAACACAAAATGATCAAGATTCCCTTAACACGGCCACCGGTGGCAATATCTTGTATCAAACTCCGAAGGACATCTTGACGATTATCGAAAATAAATCGAAAGTTCGCACTGCACAAAACAAACCGGTAGTAAGTTCCCAGTTTTGCAATGAAAATTCAATTGGAGAATTACTAGCCGAAGAACAAGTAGCCAAAGTGAGTGCCTAATTTTGCAAGACTTTCATTTACTTTGACGATGATGATGAGGATTCTATTCAAATGCAAGAATATTATAAAGATTCGTCAGCTACAATCACACCCGTCTCGGAGGACTCTCTCATAATGGGGGACGAGCATCTTAGCACTATTCCGGAAACGGAATCGGACAAAGTAATAAAGTCTAGTGTTGAGGACCTTGTCCCAATCCAAAGTGAGTCCGAGGGTATTTCCGACAAAATGTGTGAGTTGCCTCCTCTTGACATTTCTAATGATCATGTTGAGATGTTTTTCGATTCTGACGATGATTGTACTTCGAGTGATGATGATTCTTTATCTTGTGGAGACATCGATTATGTTAAGGAATTACCTTCTGAGCTCGTCAGCCTAGAGGAAGAAAAAGATTTTGTTCCAAATGATGGAGAGATTGACACTGATATTCTTCAAATCAAGGACGATGCACTTCGTGATAAATTATTGAATATCAATCTTCTCATTTTTGTCAACACAATGGTTGGTGAGTTCGTGGAGTTTGATAGAAAATAACTTTCTTTCAATAAATTCAAGAGTTGTACAGTGATAGTTGAAATATAAATACTAGTACTTCTTGAAGTAACTAGCACGTTTGCAATTGGGTAAAAATTCACGAGTAAATCCTTTATGAACTCAGATGATCATAAGTTTCATGTTTAAATGAAAATGAGTTACGTAGTTATATGCTTGCAATGAAATAATGGTTCAACTTTTAAAAGTAACGATATGCCAAGCATTGAGTTGTCTTTATCATAAGACACAACTAGTCACATAGGATAACAGTTAAGTTCCAAGTACATGATACATAATCCAAACACATAGTGAAAACAATAGTATAAAGTCTGATGTCTATCAGTGTGGAGTTGTGGTTAAATAAATACAGCTGTATCCGAATATATATAGGAAAACATATATATTCATAAGGTTATATTGCTCTAAGCCTCATGACGCGCAAAACGTTAACAAAAGTACCGTAAAACGGCGGAGTCACATCTGGTTACTGATGGTTTTGCCCTAGGTAATAGGTGATTGCCTCATCCTATTATTTCTCAAATATAGTGTATCGCGACTAAATACGACTAGCCATAAGGCATTCCATCCAGTATTTAGTGGGATAGGTCGTCAGCCTCTACAGGTTTCGAAGCTGTCCACTATATTCGCGCTCACCGCAGTGATTAATGGCTCATGATCGAGGGACTTTATGGCAATATAGTTAAACTTAGGCAATATAGGGTTCGGGTTTTCATAGAATATGTGTACTTTAGTTTTGGTAATTATTTCTTGTTGAAATGTAGAAATGTCATAGTAAAGTTAACAGTACATTCAGTTGTTATATGAATGCATAAAATGAGTCTCAGTATCTTGTTACAACAAGTAATTTAAAAATGTTATTTTTCAAATATAGCATTTAAGCTAAGCAAGCTGTTTGCAAGTATAACGAGTATATATCCCCGTCAAAGGGTGATTCAAAACATGTAAAACATAGTTGATGATTTTGGATAAATCATGAGAGTTTTCAAAGTATGAAAATACTTAAAACAGTTGAAGCATGTATCCCCCCAAAAGAGTTATTAAAAACAAGTATTAAAAGTAGGGGCCGCGACTCACCTGGAGTGTATCTGACAAGATGGAATTATAAGATCAATTAAGACTTATGAAAATGATCACGGAAACGTCTTCAATACGAGACCTGAATATGAGGGAAGTCTAAGATTCTGACTTACTACTAACAATGAGTGTGAAAGTGGGAAATCGTATAACGATTTGATGATGTGAGTGTGATATGCTTAAAATGCCTCAAGTTAAGTAAAATAATATCATATATGATATTATCTTGATTCTTATGTCACTCGACTCAAATATTATTTCCTCAAAATATGATGAAATGATATGCGAAGTGAAGTTGAAAATTAAATAATGCATAACTAAAATATGTAAAATGCATATGAAGTGATGGGTGAGAAATGGAAAATAAAATAAGAATGTCAACTAAAATTAGTTGGTCCTTGTCCTTTTTCATATTTTATACTTTTTACACTAACTGCGTTTGCGTTACACCGTTAGTCCTTCGTTTAGTCCAATGTCCAATAATAGTCCATAACTTGTCCAAAAGTACAAATTAGGCTTGGAATTCAATATTATGACGATTTATACCCTACATGTTCTGTTTTTACTGTTCCAGTCCTTGTTTTCAGTGCTTGGCAGTTTTAGTCCTCCTAGATGAATTTATGTTACATGTTTAGTTCCTTTTTGCATAAAAACGATGGGAAAAATATTCTAAAAATTTCTATAACTTATTTAAGTTCATTATAACTTATTTCAATTGCTTATTCCAGTAAAGAGCTTATTTTAGCATTAATGGGCCGGTTAACAAGTCAACTTAAGGCCCGTTATGAATTTTAGAGGCGAGGACGTGTAAACTGTTTTGGGCTTGGAATTGGGTTATTTTTATGAGTCTGAAAATGTATCACATGGGTCCAGTGGGCTGGTCTAACGCCATTTCTTGTTGGGCTTTTGCCTAGCCCATTTCGGAAATAATAAAATTTAAGTTTTCTGAAAATGTGATATAGGTACTAACGAGGGTCGACCAATAGGAGGTATTCTGAGCGTGTTAGTGAGCTTATGAGGTTGAAGTTAAAACATAAAAAGTGTAGTTTCCTAGGCCCTTATTCGAGCTGAGCAAAAATATGTATACGTTACTTTCACGAATTCGAAGTAAACAAACCATTAGTTGGGCTGGTCGCAAGTTTTAAAAGTTGGAAAGACTATATAATTCTAAGTGTTTTATTTCTCGTCGAGTAGCATTTAAAATGGTTCGTTTAGAGTGTCGAGATGAGCTTGTGAGTGAAATCTTAAAATACGAAAAATGTTCTTGGCCAGGTCGACAATCGTGATAAGCAAAAATATTGGCGTGTTATGTTTACCGATTCGAAAATAATTAAATGAGCTTTGGCCTGGTTGAGACATGCTTAGACCCAAACCAATACTTAGAATATTTTCACCCGGTTTTGACCTTTATCATATATGATTCAAATTGACTCATGCTAAGTTAGAACACTGTATGTGGTGATGTTATTAGATTCTTTAAGTAT
The DNA here is from genome assembly GCA_021014915.2 of Artemisia tridentata subsp. tridentata. Taxonomy (NCBI): domain Eukaryota; kingdom Viridiplantae; phylum Streptophyta; class Magnoliopsida; order Asterales; family Asteraceae; genus Artemisia; species Artemisia tridentata. Next base: position 250,126,489 of record CP139508.1, read on the forward strand.
TCCTTAAGTGCATGTAACTATATAGTTTAAAAAAAATGAAAGTATTTACGTATAAAAATATGTATGATCGAAGCTACATGAAATCATGCATGGGAAATATTGAAATGTTACTGTGCGAGTAGTGTGGGAGACATGAGTGACGACTTCTAAGTCCCCCATGATGGTGGCTCGTCACCTCATGTGGGTTACGTAAGAAATGGGTAGAAATAACTTATATGTTCGAACGCAAAAAGAAAAAAATTATATGATGCATGGTGTGTTCGTGTGCGTGAGAAATGGAAACAAGAGAGTCATAGGATACTTACTACACCTTTCAAAGGTGGTGAATAAAGGCAGTGAGATTCGGATGAAAACACAAGAGATGGTCCAGTCGCTATAACCCAAGGTATACGTTTTATTTGTGTACTTCCTTTACTCGATTTGCCTCCCTTTGTGAGACAAGAGTTGCTGAGCTTTTAAGGTTTCTAGTGAGATGAAAGTGAGTGAAGTGTGAGTAGGGTGAAGTGGCTAGAAGGGGTATGATATAGGAAGAAATCTCACACGTTTCTATTGACTTTAACTTCAATAATATGTTGTCACTATGGATGGGCAGTGTTTTTAACATGCTTCTGACTTTAGAATTATTAGGAAGTATGGGAGAGTTAGTAGAACCTTGTCCTTTGTTGTTGGAATTTATACATATTCGATTGATATTTCGGTTGAGTATGAAAGTATCTAACCGAGTGAATGAGTGAGTGTTTAGCTAGGAGACAAAGTTCAAAGATATCTTTGCTTTAGTTGTTGGCATGTATTCGATCGGTTTGTAATAAAATCGTGTGCCAAGTGGGTTTAGCGAGACACAACCCATGCTGCAGTCCTAAGGGTATTATAAACATCACATTATGTTAAGAATATTATTTGTGTAACGTTGGAAAAGTCGGGGTTCGAATTAGTTGAGTTTCGAGATTTTTACATATGCGGTTTTGTTGAAATGGGACAAACAAATTGGTGTTCGAAATCATATCACAACTCGATTTGAGTTTCTGAAATTTGGCACTCGAATAGACTAGTGGGTCGTGTATAAGATGGTGCAAAAATATTCGTGAGTTGTGTTTAAAAATCGAGAGATATCGAGTCATTTTGGAGGGTGTGTGGCTGGTCGGTTATTGCATGAAATAATAGAAATGCATGGGTTTTGGAGTTGGGCTGAAATCGTGTGAAGTGGGATGGTGATGGGCCGGATGTAACTTTAGCCCATTTGGCTAGTAGAGAATTAGAGAAACATTTGTAATTAGTGAAAAATTAAGTGATAATTAGTGAGATTTGTAATTAGTGTATATTGTGATTTTGTGAGATATAAAATTAGTGTAAGTAGGGAATTGTGAAAGTATTGGTTTTTGTGATATAGTCACGTCTCGAAATACAAATCGTGAGCTAGTGTCGTTAATCAGTAATTGTCGTGATAACGTGACTTGGTGAGGATAATAATAAAAGAAAATTTTTAAATTTTCCTGTAAAAATGGGTTTTATTAAACAGTAACTTGAGTTTATCCTTGATTAACGAGTATGATTATAATGGATTTTTGCGGTTTCTCACAGTATCCACCCCTCAATTTTGAACTTCGTCCCGAAGTTCAGTCTATGATAGGTGTTGAAAGATGTGATGTTCAGGGATGAGGGTTTATGGAAAAATGTTGTCGAGAGATTTTCATTTGAATATCGAGGAAACGAGATCCAATTTGGATTTATTCGTACCAGACGAATTAAATTTGAATGTTTGGTCAACTTATGAACTTATAGGCTATGAATAGTGAAAATAACGGCCGAGAGTAGGAAGTATTTAACACTTAATGTTTAGTGTTCTAGCGGTCGAGACTAGTGGATTTTTAATGGTAGTGATTTGAAACTTAATGGTCGTGAATAGTAAAATGACGGATAGTTTTTCCCTATTAATACCCTATTTACTTTCCCCTTTTTCCTTCTCCACTTTACCTTTTCACTTCATCTTTCCCTAAATAAATATGTCGCCGTTCGCCATCATCTTCGCAACTATGTTCATCATCTTCGCCGCCGCTTGTTTAGCTCTCCTCCCCGGCGAAGATTCCGGCCATTTGATCGGATATTTGTTGGTTGTCGTACCCCTCACAATCCTAGCCATTGTTGTGGATAAATTTTGGGGGTAATAGCTTTTAAGCTAGTGTCGCTTGTAATGGTTATTTGTTGTGTTTCTATTTAACCTTTAACAAGTGTGGAATAAAACTCATTTACTTTTATGTTTACGAATTAGTCTCGTTGTGGTTTTTAAATATTTTGTTGTATTTACGACGCAGAATAATCAAGGTGATTCATCCTGTGGTGGCTCTTGCTATCGCTGGGTTGGTGGTGGTTTTTGTTGCTATGGTGGGCCAACCTATTGAAGATTCTATGCCTTTTATTGTGTTTATTGTATTATTAGCACTTCCCATGTTAATCGTCTCGCTATGTATTAATTTTCGTGGGTTCTAATAAAATTTATGTTTTCCTCATCTTGTTGCGAATTCTTATATTTTCTAATTTCGTACTTTTCTCGACTTCTTATAATAAGGTAATGGGTAATAAGTGTAGATCTTACTGGGTTTGGTTAAAAGTGAGGTTTATGAACAATTTATTTTGTCTCGAAATTCTGTTTTTGGAATGAAAATTGTTATTAAAACTTTGAAAAGATAACTGTTCCATTTATAACATGATTCTTCCTAAATTATACATAGGTAGCTAGGCTATGTATAATTGAGGACCAAATGATGTAACGCTTGGTTCAGTCATTATGATATTTATGCTTCTTCAAAGAGTTTTATATGGTTTAATTATCATGGTTTCGACACAAAGTCGGACACCCTTTGATTATTTTCAAAAGAATTTGGAAGTTTTTGTTCATATTCCGAGGATAAGTCAGGAATTTCTAAAATGATATTCTTGGTATAGACCTAAGTTTTAGGTGAGGATTTCTTAAAATGTGGTATCAACTTATGGTTTGGTCAAAATGGAGTTAATTAAATCCTTAGGGTAATATTAGTGTGTTGTTACATAACGACTTATGAATAAGGAGGTGGAATAGAAGTTTAAATAGACGTAGATTATAATTATCATGGAAATATTACAAGGTAAAGTTCTCACACGGTAGAAGGATAACTGTTACACTTAGGTTACATCCATCGTACCTAAGGTAAATACAAACGGAAATATAACTTAGATAGTTCTAGGCTAGGGTTTATTTATTTTACAGCAGGAATCCATTCATCTGCTTAACATAGAGGTCATTCTTCGACACAGTTAAGATTTTTCGACGAGTTCTCATTCCCTTGTACAAATCTTGGGCTCCCAATGGGCTTTGTAGTTCGGGCAATAACTCTTGTAATGACTCATTTCACCACATTCATGGCATTTTATGGATGAGGGTTGCTCATTTCCTTCCATGGCTTTGCAATCTCTTGTCTTGTGGCCTGTTTTCTGGCACCTTCCGCATTTAGCAATGCAATGTCCGGTGTGATGCAACTTACATCTTTGGCACAGAGGTTGCTTTCCATAGTAGTTGTATCTTTTATTAGAAGTGGTGACGCAGTTTCTTCCAACTTCTGATTTGGGCCTTTGCTGGCGAAGATAGTTAATGCGGTCTTGTAGATGATTGCGGATGCAAACATCATTGTGGAACTCACATTCATTGAGGATAAAGGATCTTTTCTCCTCATGTTTTCGCTTTTGGTTATTTTTCTTAAGTGCAATATCTTGCCTAATTCTTTGGGCACATGTACGTATAGGTTTTGTCCTTTTCCTTGAACTCTTTAGGTAAAATAGCCTATGCCCCATGAAACTTTCATGGTTATGCTTACAAGGTATAGCCATCTTTCTTTCTTTCCTGATTAGGTCGTTGTCTCTCGGATGAACTATTGTGGTTACTTCATGTACCACTGTAACGATATTGTTTTCAAATTCCTTGATGGTTTTAGGAGTCATAGTTGTGGTAAGTGCTGAGGGGGTATGGGTGTTGCTCATGTTGGCCATCTTCAATGACTACAACAAGAAACACTGATTTAGTATTCACTTTATCATTAGAATAATTTCAAATAATAAGGTATTTGCATATTATTGCTAACAATGTGATCTTAATACAAAATCAAAACTAACTGAGGATCATAGAAATACGATGTGTCTGGGTAACATCGTGAAATAATGATCATCTCTTGATATGGGACTTCTAAGGAACAAACGAATTCATCTACAAAAGCTGAAGTTCAGCAACTTTCTCTTCAGTTATCAAGTTCTCTTCTAAAGATTTATTCTTGGAACTTTATGGTTTATTGTTTAGTCGTGGTATATTTGATGTACAATCACTGATAATATCATAGTAAGTTTGAATGTAATCATCAATATTGACATAACCCTAATAACTTGTTTGATCAAAACAACCAACACAAGGTCCTTTATTTATGTCTCATTGATTCACGTAGAGTCATTTGTTTACCTAAGAGAGTAACAAATGGTGAGGTTTTGCATGGCTCTTTGCACTTATAGCATTATAATAGGGCTTGGTGGGATGAATTTGTTTTCAACAGAAAGATATAATGGAAAGAGACTGTCATAGCTTAAAAGTCGATTACAACTTCTGAGAGTTACGAAATTATAGAGAAATACATGGAATACTAACCAAAACTATTTGGTTTATTGAGTACAACAATGACACTTAAGAACCGTTACATCTCTGACGTAAACGTCTAACTTCTGCCTCAAGATCCAGTTGTGCAGCTTCCATGGCTGAGAAACGTTCCTGGCATGCATTCATCTGATTAGCCAACATGTTTTCCAAGGCTGCAATCTATTGGCCTTGGGTTCTTGCTGTGTCTCTAGCTAACCATAATGCTCTTTCAATGTCCTCAATCCTAATGTGTGTTTGGGTGTGGCCTCTACCCAAACAGCGGGTTCTGGCTTCCAAGTTTCTAAGTTCTTGTTCGTAATTGTCCTTCATGTTACCAACATTTACTCCTAGATCAAACACTTCTCGTCTTTCAGCATCTGTCCTCTTGAACAGGGTATCAATGTTACGGTCATACCATTCGAATCGTAATGGTTGTAACTCTTTTAGCTATTCAGAGTGAGTGTCTAGTATGCTGGTGTGTTGGTGAAGGCGAATCCATATGGGGTCACATGTGTCTACATTGTAGTCAGGAGAATTGGGTGAGGATACATTCTCTGGGATATCTGGCATGGAGAAATCTGAGGTATTGGGTAAGGGAGAATTTAGTTCGATCTTTTTCTAAGTCATTTCTTGTTGTGAACTCTGTCCAAATTCAAATGTTGGTTGACCACCAATTAAATCTTCATCTGAATAGGATTCGGTTGTTCTTCTAAGTTTCTGACATAGAGGTGAGTGAGTAGGTGATGACGGAGGTGATTTCTGAGTGAGTTCTATGTCGGGCTGGGGTTGTGACATTTTTACATAAGGATCTTCAGTATCTGGTGCAATTTGGTAAGTAGGTGACGCATGTGTAGTAGGAGGGGTAGTCTTGGTGATATCGACTAGTTTGGAAGACATGGTACTGTAGCAATCGAAGATAGTAATTATGAATATTCATACGTTTAAGGTGTAACATCGAGTGTAAAATAATACGGTGTGTAATGTGTGAAGAGTAAACATTAAGCATGTAAAGATTAGTACAAAACAATCTTAGTAGGTAATATATTGAGCACGGTAGTCTGCAGACACGGAGGGCGTAAAATGGTATGGTGTAAAATCATTTATTTTGAAAGTGTAGTTATAGTTCAATGTTTGAAAACATTTGATTCTCTATAACCTGTGGCTCTAATGCCAATCTGTAACACCCCCTAATTTGTTTTGTGGCAGCGGAAAGTAATTAAGGTGTTACACTGAGGATCGAAGTCAAAATTTTAGAAAACGACTTGGAAAAGGCGTTTTAAAAGTTATATGTCATTCAAAATAATAGTTTTGGTACAACGGTTGAAATATCTGATTTGAAAATCCCACAAAAGTATGATAATTTGGAAAAGAATGACATATTTGATTTTCACACCATTTAAGTTATCAGAGTATTTAATGCCCGCTCCGTGTCTTGTCCTGCTCCGTTGATTACCTGAGATAAACATGCTTAAAACGTCAACACAATGGTTGGTGAGTTCGTGGAGTTTGATAGAAAATAACTTTCTTTCAATAAATTCAAGAGTTGTACAGTGATAGTTGAAATATAAATACTAGTACTTCTTGAAGTAACTAGCACGTTTGCAATTGGGTAAAAATTCCCGAGTAAATCCTTTATGAACTCAGATGATCATAAGTTTCAAGTTTAAATGAAAATGAGTTACGTAGTTATATGCTTGCAATGAAATAATGGTTCAACTTTTAAAAGTAACGATATGCCAAGCATTGAGTTGTCTTTATCATAAGACACAACTAGTCACATAGGATAACAGTTAAGTTCCAAGTACATGATACATAATCCAAACACATAGTGAAAACAATATTATAAAGTCTGATGTCTATCAGTGTGGAGTTGTGGTTAAATAAATACAGCTGTATCCGAATATATATAGGAAAACATATATATTCATAAGGTTATATTGCTCTAAGCCTCATGACGCGCAAAACGTTAACAAAAGTACCGTTAAAACGGCGGAGTCACATCAGGTCACTGATGGTTTTGCCCTAGGTAATAGGTGATTGCCTCATCCTATTATTTCTCAAATATAGTGTATCGCGACTAAATACGACTAGCCATAAGGCATTCCATCCAGTATTTAGTGGGATAGGTCATCAGCCTCTACAGGTTTCGAAGCTGTCCACTATATTCGCGCTCACCGCAGTGATTAATGGCTCATGATCGAGGGACTTTATGGCAATATAGTTAAACTTAGGCAATATAGGGTTCGGGTTTTCATAGAATATGCGTACTTTAGTTTTAGCAATTATTTCTTGTTGAAATGTAGAAATGTCATAGTAAAGTTAACAGTACATTCAGTTGTTATATGAATGCATAAAATGAGTCTCAGTATCTTGTTACAACAAGTAGTTTGAAAATGTTATTTTTCAAATATAGCATTTAAGCTAAGCAAGCTGTTTGCAAGTATAACGAGTATATATCCCCGTCAAAGGGTGATTCAAAACATGTAAAACATAGTTGATGATTTTGGATAAATCATGAGAGTTTTCAAAGTATGAAAATACTTAAAATAGTTGAAGCATGTATCCCCCCAAAAGAGTTATTAAAAACAAGTATTAAAAGTAGGGGCCGCGACTCACCTGGAGTGTATCTGACAAGATGGAATTATAAGATCAATTAAGACTTATGGAAATGATCACGGAAACGTCTTCAATACGAGACCTGAATATGAGGGAAGTCTAAGATTCTGACTTACTACTAACAATGAGTGTGAAAGTGGGAAATCGTATAACGATTTGATGATGTAAGTGTGATATGCTTAAAATGACTCAAGTTAAGGAAAATAATATCATATATGATATTATCTTGATTCTTATGTCACTCGACTCAAATATTATTTCCTCAAAATATGATGAAATGATATGCGAAGTGAAGTTGAAAATTAAATAATGCATAACTAAAATATGTAAAATGCATATGAAGTGATGGGTGAGAAATGGAAAATAAAATAAGAATGTCAAATAAAATTAGTTGGTCCTATTCCTTTTCCAGATTTTATACTTTTTATACTAACTGCGTTTGCGTTACACCGTTAGTCCTTCGTTAATTCCAATGTCCAATAATAGTCCATAACTTGTCCAAAAGTGCAAATGAGGCTTGGAATTCAATATTATGACGATTTATACCCTACATGTTCTATTTTTACTGTTCCAGTCCTTGTTTTCAGTGCTTGGCAGTTTTAGTCCTCCTAGGTGAATTTATGTTACATGTTTAGTTCCTTTTTGCATAAAAACGATGGGAAAAATATTCTAAAAATTTATATAACTTATTTAAGTTCATTATAACTTATTTCAATTGCTTATTCCTGTAAAGAGCTTATTTTAGCATTAATGGGCCGGTTAACGAGTCAACTTAAGGCCCGTTATGAATTTTAGAGGCGAGGACGTGTAAACTGTTTTGGGCTTGGAATTGGGTTATTTTTATGAGTCTGAAAATGTATCACATGGGTCCAGTGGGCTGGTCTAACGCCATTTCTTGTTGGGCTTTTGCCTAGCCCATTTCGGAAATAATAAAATTTAAGTTTTCTGAAAATGTGAGATAGGTACTAACGAGGGTCGACCAATAAGAGGTATTCTGAGCGTGTTAGTGAGCTTATGAGGTTGAAGTTAAAACATAAAAAGTGTAGTTTCCTAGGCCCTTATTCGAGCTGAGCAAAAATATGTATACGTTACTTTCATGAATTCGAAGTAAACAAACCATTAGTTGGGCTGGTCGCAAGTTTTAAAAGTTGGAAAGACTCTATATAATTCTAAGTGTTTTATTTCTCGTCGAGTAGCATTTAAAATGGTTCGTTTAGAGTGTCGAGATGAGCTTGTGAGTGAAATCTTAAAATACAAAAAATGTTCTTGGCCAGGTCGACAATCGTGATAAGCAAAAATATTGGCGTGGTATGTTTACCGATCCGAAAATAATTAAATGAGCTTTGGCCTGGTTGAGACATGCTTAGACCCAAACCAATACTTAGAATATTTTCACCCGGTTTTGACCTTTATCATATATGATTCAAATTGACTCATGCTAAGTTAGAACACTGTATGTGGTGATGTTATTAGATTCTTTAAGTATTCCTTAAGTGCATGTAACTATATAGTTTAAAAAAATGAAAGTATTTACGTATAAAAATATGTATGATCGAAGCTACATGAAATCATGCATGGGAAATATTGAAATGTTACTGTGCGAGTAGTGTGGGAGACATGAGTGATGACTTCTAAGTCCCCCATGATGGTGGCTCGTCACCTCATGTGGGTTACGTAAGAAATGGGTAGAAATAACTTATATGTTCGAATGCAAAAAGAAAAAAATTATATGATGCATTGTGTGTTCGTGTGCTTGAGAAATGGAAACAAGAGAGTCATAGGATACTTACTACACCTTTCAAAGGTGGTGAAGAAAGGCAGTGAGATTCGGATGAAAACGCAAGAGATGGTCCAGTCGCTATAACCCAAGGTATACGTTTTATTTGTGTACTTCCTTTACTCGATTTGCCTCCCTTTGTGAGACAAGAGTTGCTGAGCTTTTAAGGTTTCTAGTGAGATGAAAGTGAGTGAAGTGTGAGTAGGGTGAAGTGGCTAGAAGGGGTATGATATAGGAAGAAATCTCACACGTTTCTATTGACTTTAACTTCAATAATATGTTGTCACTATGGATGGGCAGTGTTTTTAACATGCTTCTGACTTTAGAATTATTAGGAAGTATGGGAGAGTTAGTAGAACCTTGTCCTTTGTTGTTGGAATTTATACATATTCGATTGATATTTCGGTTGAGTATGAAAGTATCTAACCGAGTGAATGAGTGAGTGTTTAGCTAGGAGACAAAGTTCAAAGATATCTTGGCTTTAGTTGTTGGCATGTATTCGATCGGTTTGTAATAAAATCGTGTGCCAAGTGGGTTTAGGGAGACACAGCCCATGCTGCAGTCCTAAGGGTATTATAAACATCACATTATGTTAAGAATATTATTTGTGTAACGTAGGAAAATTCGGGGTTCGAATTAGTTGAGTTTCGAGATTTTTACATATGCGGTTTTGTTGAAATGGGACAAACAAATTGGTGTTCGAAATCATATCACAACTCGATTTGAGTTTCTGAAATTTGGCACTCAAATAGACTAGTGGGTCGTGTATAAGATGGTGCAAAAATATTCGTGAGTTGTGTTTAAAATCGAGAGATATCGAGTCGTTTTGGAGGGTGTGTGGCTGGTCGATTATTGCATGAAATAATAGAAATGCATGGGTTTTGGAGTTGGGCTGAAATCGTGTGAAGTGGGATGGTGATGGGCCGGATGTAACTTCAGCCCATTTGGCTAGTAGAGAATTAGAGAAACATTTGTAATTAGTGAAAAATTAAGTGATAATTAGGGAGATTTGTAATTAGTGTATATTGTGATTTTGTGAGATATAAAATTAGTGTAAGTAGAGAATTGTGAAAGTATTGGTTTTTGTGAAATAGTCACATCTTGAAATACAAATCGTAAGCTAGTGTCGTTAATCAGTAATTGTCGTGATAACGTGACTTGGTGGGGATAATAATAAAAGAAAATTTTTAAATTTTCCCGTAAAAATTGTTTTATTAAACAGTAACTTGAGTTTATCCTTGATTAACGAGTATGATTATAAAGGATTTTTGCGGTGTCTCACAATTTCTAAGATCAAGGCATTAAATGATAAACCAACTTCATCTCCTATCCCCGTTGAGGATAGTGACTTTATCTTGGAAAAGCCCGAAACATTTCCTGAGCTTGAGGCTTTTTCCGATTATTCTCTTCCGAAATATGAAGCATTCCGTCTTGATATCGATCATACTGAAGAGACGAGTAGTGGCAATACCACTTCTCATTCTCATATCTCTCTTCCCGAGTATGATTCGTTTATCTTTGAGGAGTTCTCCGGTGAATTCTCTCATATTATATCTCCTACGGAATATGATCATTTCTATTTTGATCTTGAGGAAGATTCTAGTCTGGGGGGAGGTGTACTTTCTCATAAGTATTTGCTTATTGATGATTTCATCCCAACCCTCCCTCCCGAGACTTTTATTGCAAATGAATCGAAGAGCTTTAATTTTGAAGAAAAAATTTCTTTTGTTGATGAAGAGTTTTATATGATAATCATAAAAATCTTTCTTCTTTTCATCACGTATGATGTGATTTCTCCTCTTCTTCACTCAGTCGGGAGTGAGGATACTATCTTTGACCCCGGTATTACCATTTATGGTTCTTCTTTCTTTAATACCGTGGGTATCTCGTCGGTGTGGAACTTTCTTATGTTCAAATGTTTATCCAAACACATTGAATGAAAGTCCGACGGAGATTGTTTCTTCCATTTACTTCCCCATGAACCAATGAATTCGGGGTCGAGTCAAGCTAGTGACTCGGTTAACAAAAACATTAGCATTGCATGGGTAAACGCCCATGTTTCTGACTTCTTTCTATTTTCTGACACTAAGTGTGGGGGGAATCCCATTGTGCTGTGCTTTTGTGTTGTTTGCTCTTCTTTGCAGGTTTCCCTTGGATTGTGATGATTGATGCGCCTGTTTTCAATCCAGCCGCCCAATATCCTATCCTTTTGCTAACGATTATCTAGGGATATCTTTTTAATCCTGTTTGTGAAAAATGAGATTTCTTTCACACACTTGGCTATTAGTATTACCTTTTTACGTTCTAAGTGTCGGCATAATAGCCGGTACTTTGAATATTGAGGGCAATATTCAATTCTAAGTGTTGGGGGGGGGGGGGGGAATTCTCGCGATTTTTGTCACATATGTACCTTCTAGTGCCCTAGTACCCCCGTTTTGGCCAAAATTTTAAATTTTTTTCGTTTTTAGATAAGAAATTGCAATAAAAAAATAAATGTTTAGTCTTGATTAGGTTAGAACAAAGGGAATCCCGACTCTGCCAGAGTATTGATCTGGCTGCTTCCTTAATGATTAGAATAAGGTTTTACGATATGTGCAAATGAAAATGCTAAGCGTAGAATAGTTGGTTTTCTTTAGAGCTTATATAAGTAATCTATAGCTTTTCCTCCCAGGAGATAAATAATCTGACTTAATTAGTGCTTATTTTCAAACATTTGAACACACAAAATCATTTTTCTATACGATTTTGAAAAATACTAGTTCAAAGCTTTATTTAAACTTCGGAACAAGCATATGTCATAATAAGGTAAAAGTTAAGTAATAAATGTATGTGCTAAAAAGCTACGGTTCAAGATCGGCCCTTGGATTCTTATTTCCGGAAGGAGTTTAGGTCTTGGCTAGCCTCTTACACCGGCCCTTGGACCTCTAATTCAGGAATGTGTGAGGTCTTGGTCTAACACCCTTGGATCCTCATTTCAGGAATGTTTAGAGTCTTGGAATTCTCCGTTGTAACGGCCCTTGGATCCTTTATTCGGAAAGGTGTAAGATCTTGGTTCCCATGAAACTCCATTAGTTTATATTGCACAAGTATATGAAGAAAAATAATGTAAAAAATGAGAAAATGAAAAAAAAAAAAAAAAAAAAAAAAAAAAAAAAGAAGAAAATGGAATGATATTGCAAAATGCAATAAAGTTTGAAGCTTGCTTGTTGAAAATTTTAAATCTATCTTTCAACTAGTATTAGTCAAAGTTTTATAAAAACGTCGATTTTTGTGATCAAAATTTGGAAAATCAAGCACAGTCACCTAACTTGAATATATGCGGGAGTGAAAAGTTAAGTTTCGGCTTACATAGATTATTGGTATAAGTAGTGTTAGCATTTTACAAAAACATTTGCACATTGAGTTTAAGCTTAGTTGGGAGTATAAAAAAGAGGATGACGATTACAATTCCCTGGAGACACCCAGTTTGTGTGGATCCCGTTCCATGATACCATTTTTGGAAATCAAGCTTGTTATATATTTTGTTCTAAGTTTAAATTTCTGGCATTGTAAAAATTTAAAACGGGGTATGCTTGGTATTCTATGGATCCTTTCATTACTTTATATGATCGGATTGCTAGGGACTAGCAATTGATAGTGTGGGGGGATGATGAGTGCCTATTTACTCATCATTTTATACTCATATAAGACACAAAAATGACCAAAAACACCCAAATAGACCAAATATTGTTGCAAATATTCGTGGTTTGTGTTTTTTATGTGTTTCAGGTACAAAAGGATTGAAAACAAGGCAAAAGCGGACAAAACCGAGCTTGGATGGGAAAAAAAAGCAAAAACGGACATGTTTGGGTCGACTCGACACCATTTGAGCATTACGAGAAGACGAAGTCAAAATCAAACCCGGGATATGGCATTTGGACGAGCTTGGAAAAACGAACCCAAAACCAAAAATTACTTTTCACCATTTACCCTAAACCTAATTTACCTTAAACCTAAACCTAAAAAACTAAAAATAAAAACAAATCCTTTAAATAACCTAAACCCAAAATAAACTAAACCTTAACCCGACCCATTCCCTTTAACAAAAATACCAGGGTCAAACAAACCTTATCCCTTATCCTTCTTCCCACTTGCCCGCCAAATCCCATCACAATCCCAGCTCCTTCTTTTCTGCCCCATGTCCCGTCTGCTCGCCTACTACACTCCAACCCCCCTCCTCACATGCTATCCCATCTTCCCACGTGCTCTGCCAAGTTGGAAATCCAATCCACCACATTTGGCGCCAAAATCCAATTGGAGGGCTGAGATTATAGGAAGCTAATCCTACGGCTGGGATTTGATGAGAGAGACCCAAGAAGCTTTTTGAGTGATATATAACTCCTCCTCAGCTCTCAGAAAAAGTCAGTAGTTAATTAGCTAGTTTTTATTTTTAAAGTTCAGTAGATAATTTTAAATGTTGGATTTAATGTTTTATTATTAAGTTTACTGGGTTTTGAAGTTTTTCAATTATAACTTTAAATTAAGCATTGCACTTTACTTGTTCTTAAATAAAATCTCAATTTACCGTTAGAATTAAATTTCCCTCCAAATTCGTTAAATTTCCATTATTGTAATTTTTAATAGTTAAGCATTCAATTACTGTTTCAATAAGCTCTTTTGAGCTTATTAGAGCTTTGGCAAGTATCTGGGAATTAATCCCTGTTCGTAGTGCAAGAATTGAAGAAAAGTCAATGAAAGTCAAAGATAGGTCAAAATAAGCACTTAGGTTGAATAAGCTGTTCTGGAAGGCTGACTTAGGATTCTAGCTTGTCTTTGATAAGTTAAAGCCATTTCCTGATCAATTTCTACTCTTTCATAACTTATTCAGTTGTAAGATTTTTTCTAATCTTTGCATTATCTATTGTATTAGTGTTCATGTGCTTAATTATAGCTTATTCTAGTTCTTATTTTCTGTTGAAATTAGCTTTTTAGGTCTTAATATAAGTTAATTTATGGTTTTCCTTCAATTTGATAGCTCAGCTTAGCTTGTTTTAGTTAAAAACCAAAACAGTCCCTTCTAAAGGGCTGTTTGGGTCATGGGTTAAAATGTAACACCCCCAACTCGGATTATGACAGCGGGACTGAGTTTGGGGTATTACTCGAGGGGTAGTGAGTCAAAATCATAGATAAACGATCTCATAACGATACGTTTTTAAATAAACACCACATTCAAATACAAAGTTCAACTTTAGAGTTCAAAAGACTCATAATACATTTAGCAGCGGAAAATGAAATAGTTTTTGCAGCGGAAAAATAAAGTAGTTTGCAACAGAATTTAAGATAGAAATATCATAACATAACCCACAAAGATAGCCAGTCAGAACCTCCAGCCCTTCCTCGTGCACGCTTCAGAAATCAATTACCTGAGATTAAACATGCTAAAAAAAGTCAACACAAAGGTTGAGTGTAATTCATAGGTTTGAATAAATAATAGTTGAGCACAAGAATTTTAGTTTCGGGCGCCACATAATCAATCAGGATAACCTTCGTATATATTTTCGTTTAGATTTTTGCTAAGCTCATGACACACAATGCGTTAACCGGCACCAGCATTCCTGGCGTAAACCAATAACAACCGCGGAATTTCATAATCACAATATTTGCCCTCCAGTAGGTATCTTGCCAAATACCTAGGTACTCGAAATACAGTACACCCGTGTTGCCTAACTGGTCAACAGGAGTGGGATGGTCAATCCTATAGGCCTATAAACTATAATCGCGCTCACCCGCAGGTGATTAATGGTTCATGATCGAGGGACTTGCTTTTGGCAAGGAAGGTACTTAGCATTCATAGCGACAGTCAGGATATAGCATACAAATAAACAATTGTGCTCAGAAAATAGTAAGTTGCATGTAATCTCCCCCACGGGATTTATAAACAGTTAAAAGTATTAAAAGTGGGGCTATGAATCACACCTTAGTCACAGAGAGAATACGAGATAAACAATCAGATGGTACGGCACAGCAAATGAATCTCAGCACAACCTAATCAATTAAATGACATAACTCAGATATAATACTTGAAATCATTTAATAAATAATACTCGTATAAAAGGTTTTTGTTTCAATGGCGTTTGAAAGAAAATACGTTTAAGTCTCGTGTGGAAGACGAGAAAGGTTAAAAGATAATAGTCGGAGAATACGAATGAACACTCGATAAAGACGAGAGGAGAAGAAGAGAAGGATATAAAGAAAGGATTAGATCAGAAGGGAATAAATAAACAAATAAACAAACAAACAATAACGACCTCAATACATAGTTTCGGCTTTTCCCATTTTCCCCAAAATATAACGTTGAAAGTAATATAAATGAAAAGGTTTTTAAATAGTTTATAATTCTTAAACGTTTAAGTGTTACAAAAGATTTTACAAAATTTCGGCATGACCTGCCCGTTTATAGAACATTTTCCCGAGTCAACGACTCTTTGATTTAAGTATTTATTAACATCAAATTACCAAATTTTATCACTAAACGTCACCATTCAATATATATTTGGACACATTATTCCCGTATATATTAGTTGTTTAGTTTATCGACCATTTCGTAGTTTTCGTACCAAAGGGTCCATAAGTCCAAATAACTAACACCGTAAATCCAATATGTCCAAATCTTGTCCATCACAAATAATAATAATACGGATCCAAGTCCGATATTCAAATCCACTTCACTATATCAATTGTATTTTAGGTTTCATAGTTTTATTAGTCAAGTTTATTATTATTAGTCGTGTTAACCCATGTCAAAATATTGCCGAAACCGTTACCAAACACAACACATAGTTAAATAAATTTCGCCGAGACGAGTCACGGCTCGGTATCAACCAAGCCCAAGGACTTCTCGGCTCAAACCCGAGACCAGCACAATATACAACAACAATAATAACAACTCAATCAAGACCAAAACCAAATCCGAAACCCAAATCCGAGCTCTATACCCTTCGGCTCAATCCAAAACTAATCCAAATCCAAACCAATCTACCAAAACAACAATAACAACATCAATAATATCATCCCCACCACCACCCTAAGCCTCGGTGGTGGTGGTGGTCGGCTGTCGAGAAGCAAACAACCCAAACGGACCAAACCAATAACAACTCAAACAATATCATCACAAATCAAAGAAGTAGAACAAGAAATGGATAAAACATCAAAATATATCAAACCCTCACCGAGTCAACCGAGTTGACTCGGTGAGTTGACCGAGTGGTTGAATCGACTGAGTCAACGAGAAGGGGGAGGGGAGGGTTTCCACACGAGGGTTTTACAAATTTTATATCCATTTTATTTATAAAACCATTATTATTATCGGATAAAAAAATAAGAATTAGGGTTTGAAAATAAATAAAGAAAATAAATAAATATAGCGCGTGGGTGGGTTTTACCGAAAAGAAGATGGAGAGGATGGTGGTGGTGGCTTGCGGTGGTGATGGCAGGAGGTGGTGGCGCGTGGGTGGTGTTGCGGAGGGAGCCGAAGGCTCAAAAACTCCAGAAATATTATAAACTAGCCGATCTAATGATTCGGCAAAGAAGTAGTTTCGCCGGAAAATTTTCCGGCACGGTGGTCGCCGGAAACTGCTGGTGTCGCCGGAGTTGGGAGGACGCCGGCGAGGGAAGGGAGAGAGGAGAGGGAGAGTGTTAGTGATGTGAGTTAATAAATGAATTATTTTATTAAATATTGGGTTTATATACTTGATGAAGAGGGGGTGAAATGTAAATTAAAAAGTGAGGGTGGGAAGTGTAACAAAAAGGAGGAGGGACCAAAGTCGTCAAACTAGCAATACTTTCCGTCAAAGCGGTTCGGGACTCATTCGACATAGCATACGGACTCGAAAAATTACGAAACTTGCGCCATTGTTCACGAAATAATTTTTCCAATCAAAACAGGTATAAATATGCAATACTTTCAAAAATCGATATTTTTACACACATACGATACGTTTCGTGCTTTGTAGGTTGTGCTGGTTCACTAATAGGGACAATATTCTCGTTTCTCGCAATAATTCTCGTTTCTCAAGCCCAAACAAGTATAATGAAAAGTTTAAGTTCTCAGGTAATGCAAAGTTTTAAAATAATTGGCTAGAAAGGTTTTTGGAAAATTACCGGGTGTTACAGCACATACATCATATTGGGAAATCCGTCCCGGATTTCAGTTCAGCTTATCAGTCCCGGTTTCGAAGAGGTGAGGGTATTTGCGTTTGAATCGGTCCTCGCGTTCCCAGGTGAATTCGGGTCCTCTCTTGGAATTCCAACGAACTTTCACAAGGGAAATTTTGCTCCTCTTTAATCGTTTGACCTCACGCTCCATAATCTCTACAGGTTCTTCAATAAAGTTCAGTTGCTCATCAACTTGAATCTCATCGAGTGGAATCACGGCTGTCTCATCGGACAAGCATTTCTTCAAATTAGACACGTGGAATACAGGATGTACTCTACTGAGCTCTGGTGGCAATTCCAGTCGATAGGCTACAGGACCAACCTTGTTCAGAATCATGAACGGTCCAATGTACCTTGGGTTTAGCTTTCCGCGTTTACCAAATCGTATCACACCTTTCCACGGTGAGACCTTTAGCATCACTCTGTCTCCAACCTGGCACTCTAATGGTTTGCGTCTTACGTCCGCGTAACTTTTCTGTCGATCTCGCGCGATCTTCAATCGGTCTTTAATCTGCACAATCTTTTCTGTGGTCTCACGAACAAGATCCGGCCCAATGAGCTGAGCTTCTCCTACCTCAGCCCAACAAATGGGTGATCGACATTTCCGGCCATACAATGCTTCAAACGGTGCAGCCTTAATACTTGCATGATAGCTGTTGTTGTATGAAAATTCAACCAAAGGTAAATGGGTATCCCACCCATTTCCAAAATCAATCACGCAGGCTCGGAGCATATCCTCCAATGTCTGAATCGTCCTTTCACTCTGGCCATCTGTTTGCGGGTGATATGCAGTGCTCATGTCGAGTTTTGTACCAAAGGAATCTTGAAGCGACCACCAAAAGTTTGAAGTAAACCTGCCGTCTCTGTCGGAGATGATAGATATGGGAGCTCCATGTCTCGATACTATTTCCTTCACATAGAGCCTTGTTAATTTATCCATGCCGTATTTTTCCTTGATCGGTATAAAATGTGCTGATTTCGTCAATCGATCGACTATGACCCATATAGCATCAAAACCAGTTGCAGTCCTTGGGAGTTTAGTGATGAAATCCATTGTGATCCGTTCCCACTTCCATTCGGGAATCTCGGGCTGTTGTAGAAGACCAGACGGTTTCTGATGTTCGGCCTTAACTTTTGCGCACGTCAAACACCTTCGAACATAGTCAGCAACTTCAGCTTTCATATTCGGCCACCAGTACAGTTCCTTGAGGTCATGATACATTTTGTCGGATCCTGGGTGAATAGAGTATTTTGACTTATGCGACTCATGCATAATCAAGTCTCGCAGTCCTCCATGACGTGGCACCCAACTTCTTCCTTTATAACACAACGTTCCATCCGAACGTCTCTCAAACTTCTTTTGTATCATTCCTTGAAGGCTCTTATCCTGGAGACCTTCTTGTTCTACTGCTTCTTCTTGAGCACGGAGAATTTGAGCGGGAAGGTTCGAATTGATGGTCATAACTAAAGCTCGAACCCGTAGAGGTTTCGGTCGTTCCTTACGGCTCAAGGCATCAGCAACAACGTTTGCCTTTCCTGGGTGATATCTGATTTCACAGTCGTAATCACTTAGAGTTTCTAACCATCGTCGTTGTCTCATATTCAGCTCCTTCTGATCTAAGATATGCTGAAGACTCTTGTGATCGGTGTATACGACACACTTCGTCCCGTATAGATAGTGCCTCCATATCTTGAGTGCAAAAACTACTGCACCCAACTCTAAATCATGCGTAGTATACTTCTCCTCGTGGGTCTTAAGTTGTCGGGAAGCATATGCCATGACCTTCCCTCTCTGCATCAAAACTGCTCCTAACCCGTGATATGACGCATCACAGTATACCACAAAATCTTCCACTCCGTCTGGCAACGCTAAAATCGGTGCACTACACAGCTTTTGCTTCAGAATTTGGAATGCTTCTTCTTCATCGTCTCCCCATTCATACTTCTTATTCTTCTGAGTCAATGCAGTTAATGGTTTAGCAATCTTGGAGAATCCCTCAATAAATCTCCGGTAATACCCGGCCAATCCCAAAAATTGTCGGATCTCTGTTGCATTAGAAGGCGTTGGCCAATTCTCGATAGCTTCAATTTTCGCGGGATCCACATGCAACCCTTTGTTGTCAATCACATGGCCAAGAAATTGTACTCTACGAATCCAAAAGTCACACTTAGAGAATTTGGCATACAATTGTTCTTCTTTGAGTAATTTGAGAATTGTCGTCAGATGTTGCTTGTGCTCTTCTTCAGTCTTGGAGTAGATCAAGATATCGTCGATAAAGACTATGACAAACTTGTCCAAGTATGGTTTACACACTCGGTTCATGAGGTCCATGAATACAGCCGGTGCGTTTGTCAAACCAAATGGCATTACCTTGGATTCATAGTGACCATAGCGAGTCCTGAACGCCGTCTTGGGAATGTCCTCTTCCCGGACTCTAAGTTGGTGGTAACCTGACCTCAAATCTATCTTTGAGTAGTAATCTGACCCTTGCAGCTGGTCAAACAGATCATCAATTCTTGGTAACGGGTAGCGATTCTTCACCGTCAGCTTGTTCAATTCGCGATAGTCAATACACATTCTAAACGACCCATCTTTCTTCTTTACGAACAACACCGGTGCTCCCCACGGTGATGAACTAGGTCGAATGAAACCTTTATCTAACAACTCTTGCAATTGCTTAGACAGTTCTTGCATTTCGGTAGGAGCGAGTCGATATGGTGCACGAGCCACGGGTGCAGCTCCTGGAACTAAGTCGATTAGAAATTCTACTTGGCGAGTTGGTGGAAGTCCAGGTAAATCTTCAGGGAATACCTCAGGGAAATCGCGCACAATCGGGACGTCCTCGAGTCGCTTCTCCTTAGACTCTTTCTTGGACACTTGTGCTAAAAACGCATAACAACCTTTCTCGATATACTTCAGCGTCTTAATACAGGAAATGATGTTCAAACGGGTTCCACTACGGTCTCCGCGGACAACCAAAGTCTCGTCATCAAGAGGGATATGAACAACCCGTTCACCGCAAATAATGATGGCTCGATGTTTGGACAACCAATCCATTCCCACAACTACGTCAAAGCTTCCGAGTTCAATGGGCATAAGGTCGATGCTAAACGGGTGATCTAGAAGGTTTAAGGTACAGTCTCGGATTACGGTGCAAGTATTAACCAGATTTCCATTAGCTAGTTCAATACTATAACTGGTGTCTAGAATGGTAGGGGTGAGATTTAGTAGCGGTGAAATCTTAGAAGATATAAAGCTCATATCGGCACCAGAATCAAATAAGACTTTAACACGAAGGTTGTTGAGTAGAAACGTACCGGTAACGACATTTGGGTCCTGATACTGCTCTCCATTTCCCAGCACGTATGCTCTGCCACGAGCACCTTCGGTCTTTTGTCCAGTATTTTTCGGGCACTGGCTCTTGTAATGTCCACGCTCCCCACATCCAAAACATGTTACAACCGGCTGTGCATTACTCCCTGTAGCCACAGCTTTTCCCTTACAGTTCTTAGCAACATGCCCAACCTTGTTGCATTTCTGACATCTCACAGTGCATGGTCCAGAGTGATGTTGTTTGCACTTGGCGCAGTATGGTTGATTCCCAGCATATCCTCTAACTTGTGTCGTTGTAGCCACGCATGTCCTGACAGTCTCTTGTCGATGGTTCTGCTCGTGGTGATGATTGTTGTCACGGTACGGTTGTTGTTGTTGTTGTTGTTGTTGTTGTTCCTTCTGTAGTCATCCCACTTCCTCTTATGATCAAAGTTGTTACCCTTCTGAGCTGTTCCATTCTTGATGGCCTGATCCATTAGTCGTTCAGCTACACGGATTGCATCATCCAAGGTCTGCGAGTTGTATGACGTTACAAGCCCTTCAATACTAGCTGGTAGACCACCAATAAACTTTTCAAGCAGCTTCTCATTATCCGGTACCATATGGGCACAAAAGTAAACAATACAATGATACATCATACTATAGTGTCCATTCAACATCATAATAGTACATCACCAAAATACATCGTAGATTCGATACTTGTCATCAGTCTTGCAAGTTATGCGAAACGACTACAAGTTTCTTATCAAATCTACTAACCGAAACTAGTCAGTTCAGTACGTACAAGGTAAACTACTACTACAATAATTAACTACCATAATAAAGATGATCACTAATCTCTACTGACGGTCTCCTATCTTCTCATCATTATCATCCATCTTCTCATCATCCGGGTGAGGTACATTAATAGGGTGTGGGTCCATTTCTGGACTAGGTGGTGCAAGGGGTGATCGACGGGTGCAACTGATAATTGGCCGGTGGGAATTGATGTAGCCGTAATACTCTCCATGGAGCATCGGGACAAGTATAAAAATTTCTAGCCAAATGTTTATAAAATAGTTTCATATAAAAATGAAATAGTAGTGAAAATCCAAACATACAGTAATAAAGTACTTACGAGTGAAGCGGCACGGAAGGCTGATGGCTATCGATTTCGGAAAATGTTTTGACTCACACGGAAAATGTTTATAGTCGAGTATGACCTCGTTCTCTATAAACCTTGGCTCTTGATACCATTCTGTAACACCCCCAACTCGGATTATGACAGCGGGACTGAGTTTGGGGTATTACTCGAGGGGTAGTGAGTCAAAATCATAGATAAACGATCTCATAACGATACGTTTTTAAATAAACACCACATTCAAATACAAAGTTCAACTTTAGAGTTCAAAAGACTCATAATACATTTAGCAGCGGAAAATGAAATAGTTTTTGCAGCGGAAAAATAAAGTAGTTTGCAACAGAATTTAAGATAGAAATATCATAACATAACCCACAAAGATAGCCAGTCAGAACCTCCAGCCCTTCCTCGTGCACGCTTCAGAAATCAATTACCTGAGATTAAACATGCTAAAAAAAAAGTCAACACAAAGGTTGAGTGTAATTCATAGGTTTGAATAAATAATAGTTGAGCACAAGAATTTTAGTTTCGGGCGCCACATAATCAATCAGGATAACCTTCGTATATATTTTCGTTTAGATTTTTGCTAAGCTCATGACACACAATGCGTTAACCGGCACCAGCATTCCTGGCGTAAACCAATAACAACCGCGGAATTTCATAATCACAATATTTGCCCTCCAGTAGGTATCTTGCCAAATACCTAGGTACTCGAAATACAGTACACCCGTGTTGCCTAACTGGTCAACAGGAGTGGGATGGTCAATCCTATAGCCTATAAACTATAATCGCGCTCACCGCGCAGGTGATTAATGGTTCATGATCGAGGGACTTGCTTTTGGCAAGGAAGGTACTTAGCATTCATAGCGACAGTCAGGATATAGCATACAAATAAACAATTGTGCTCAGAAAATAGTAAGTTGCATGTAATCTCCCCCACGGGATTTATAAACAGTTAAAAGTATTAAAAGTGGGGCTATGAATCACACCTTAGTCACAGAGAGAATACGAGATAAACAATCAGATGGTACGGCACAGCAAATGAATCTCAGCACAACCTAATCAATTAAATGACATAACTCAGATATAATACTTGAAATCATTTAATAAATAATACTCGTATAAAAGGTTTTTGTTTCAATGGCGTTTGAAAGAAAATACGTTTAAGTCTCGTGTGGAAGACGAGAAAGGTTAAAAGATAATAGTCGGAGAATACGAATGAACACTCGATAAAGACGAGAGGAGAAGAAGAGAAGGATATAAAGAAAGGATTAGATCAGAAGGGAATAAATAAACAAATAAACAAACAAACAATAACGACCTCAATACATAGTTTCGGCTTTTCCCATTTTCCCCAAAATATAACGTTGAAAGTAATATAAATGAAAAGGTTTTTAAATAGTTTATAATTCTTAAACGTTTAAGTGTTACAAAAGATTTTACAAAATTTCGGCATGACCTGCCCGTTTATAGAACATTTTCCCGAGTCAACGACTCTTTGATTTAAGTATTTATTAACATCAAATTACCAAATTTTATCACTAAACGTCACCATTCAATATATATTTGGACACATTATTCCCGTATATATTAGTTGTTTAGTTTATCGACCATTTCGTAGTTTTCGTACCAAAGGGTCCATAAGTCCAAATAACTAACACCGTAAATCCAATATGTCCAAATCTTGTCCATCACAAATAATAATAATACGGATCCAAGTCCGATATTCAAATCCACTTCACTATATCAATTGTATTTTAGGTTTCATAGTTTTATTAGTCAAGTTTATTATTATTAGTCGTGTTAACCCATGTCAAAATATTGCCGAAACCGTTACCAAACACAACACATAGTTAAATAAATTTCGCCGAGACGAGTCACGGCTCGGTATCAACCAAGCCCAAGGACTTCTCGGCTCAAACCCGAGACCAGCACAATATACAACAACAATAATAACAACTCAATCAAGACCAAAACCAAATCCGAAACCCAAATCCGAGCTCTATACCCTTCGGCTCAATCCAAAACTAATCCAAATCCAAACCAATCTACCAAAACAACAATAACAACATCAATAATATCATCCCCACCACCACCCTAAGCCTCGGTGGTGGTGGTGGTCGGCTGTCGAGAAGCAAACAACCCAAACGGACCAAACCAATAACAACTCAAACAATATCATCACAAATCAAAGAAGTAGAACAAGAAATGGATAAAACATCAAAATATATCAAACCCTCACCGAGTCAACCGAGTTGACTCGGTGAGTTGACCGAGTGGTTGAATCGACTGAGTCAACGAGAAGGGGGAGGGGAGGGTTTCCACACGAGGGTTTTACAAATTTTATATCCATTTTATTTATAAAACCATTATTATTATCGGATAAAAAAAAAAATAAGAATTAGGGTTTGAAAATAAATAAAGAAAATAAATAAATATAGCGCGTGGGTGGGTTTTACCGAAAAGAAGATGGAGAGGATGGTGGTGGTGGCTTGCGGTGGTGATGGCAGGAGGTGGTGGCGCGTGGGTGGTGTGTTGCGGAGGGAGCCGAAGGCTCAAAAACTCCAGAAATATTATAAACTAGCCGATCTAATGATTCGGCAAAGAAGTAGTTTCGCCGGAAAATTTTCCGGCACGGTGGTCGCCGGAAACTGCTGGTGTCGCCGGAGTTGGGAGGACGCCGGCGAGGGAAGGGAGAGAGGAGAGGGAGAGTGTTAGTGATGTGAGTTAATAAATGAATTATTTTATTAAATATTGGGTTTATATACTTGATGAAGAGGGGGTGAAATGTAAATTAAAAAGTGAGGGTGGGAAGTGTAAAAAAAAGGAGGAGGGACCAAAGTCGTCAAACTAGCAATACTTTCCGTCAAAGCGGTTCGGGACTCATTCGACATAGCATACGGACTCGAAAAATTACGAAACTTGCGCCATTGTTCACGAAATAATTTTTCCAATCAAAACAGGTATAAATATGCAATACTTTCAAAAATCGATATTTTTACACACATACGATACGTTTCGTGCTTTGTAGGTTGTGCTGGTTCACTAATAGGGACAATATTCTCGTTTCTCGCAATAATTCTCGTTTCTCAAGCCCAAACAAGTATAATGAAAAGTTTAAGTTCTCAGGTAATGCAAAGTTTTAAAATAATTGGCTAGAAAGGTTTTTGGAAAATTACCGGGTGTTACAGCACATACATCATATTGGGAAATCCGTCCCGGATTTCAGTTCAGCTTATCAGTCCCGGTTTCGAAGAGGTGAGGGTATTTGCGTTTGAATCGGTCCTCGCGTTCCCAGGTGAATTCGGGTCCTCTCTTGGAATTCCAACGAACTTTCACAAGGGAAATTTTGCTCCTCTTTAATCGTTTGACCTCACGCTCCATAATCTCTACAGGTTCTTCAATAAAGTTCAGTTGCTCATCAACTTGAATCTCATCGAGTGGAATCACGGCTGTCTCATCGGACAAGCATTTCTTCAAATTAGACACGTGGAATACAGGATGTACTCTACTGAGCTCTGGTGGCAATTCCAGTCGATAGGCTACAGGACCAACCTTGTTCAGAATCATGAACGGTCCAATGTACCTTGGGTTTAGCTTTCCGCGTTTACCAAATCGTATCACACCTTTCCACGGTGAGACCTTTAGCATCACTCTGTCTCCAACCTGGCACTCTAATGGTTTGCGTCTTACGTCCGCGTAACTTTTCTGTCGATCTCGCGCGATCTTCAATCGGTCTTTAATCTGCACAATCTTTTCTGTGGTCTCACGAACAAGATCCGGCCCAATGAGCTGAGCTTCTCCTACCTCAGCCCAACAAATGGGTGATCGACATTTCCGGCCATACAATGCTTCAAACGGTGCAGCCTTAATACTTGCATGATAGCTGTTGTTGTATGAAAATTCAACCAAAGGTAAATGGGTATCCCACCCATTTCCAAAATCAATCACGCAGGCTCGGAGCATATCCTCCAATGTCTGAATCGTCCTTTCACTCTGGCCATCTGTTTGCGGGTGATATGCAGTGCTCATGTCGAGTTTTGTACCAAAGGAATCTTGAAGCGACCACCAAAAGTTTGAAGTAAACCTGCCGTCTCTGTCGGAGATGATAGATATGGGAGCTCCATGTCTCGATACTATTTCCTTCACATAGAGCCTTGTTAATTTATCCATGCCGTATTTTTCCTTGATCGGTATAAAATGTGCTGATTTCGTCAATCGATCGACTATGACCCATATAGCATCAAAACCAGTTGCAGTCCTTGGGAGTTTAGTGATGAAATCCATTGTGATCCGTTCCCACTTCCATTCGGGAATCTCGGGCTGTTGTAGAAGACCAGACGGTTTCTGATGTTCGGCCTTAACTTTTGCGCACGTCAAAACACTTCGAACATAGTCAGCAACTTCAGCTTTCATATTCGGCCACCAGTACAGTTCCTTGAGGTCATGATACATTTTGTCGGATCCTGGGTGAATAGAGTATTTTGACTTATGCGACTCATGCATAATCAAGTCTCGCAGTCCTCCATGACGTGGCACCCAACTTCTTCCTTTATAACACAACGTTCCATCCGAACGTCTCTCAAACTTCTTTTGTATCATTCCTTGAAGGCTCTTATCCTGGAGACCTTCTTGTTCTACTGCTTCTTTTTGAGCACGGAGAATTTGAGCGGGAAGGTTCGAATTGATGGTCATAACTAAAGCTCGAACCCGTAGAGGTTTCGGTCGTTCCTTACGGCTCAAGGCATCAGCAACAACGTTTGCCTTTCCTGGGTGATATCTGATTTCACAGTCGTAATCACTTAGAGTTTCTAACCATCGTCGTTGTCTCATATTCAGCTCCTTCTGATCTAAGATATGCTGAAGACTCTTGTGATCGGTGTATACGACACACTTCGTCCCGTATAGATAGTGCCTCCATATCTTGAGTGCAAAAACTACTGCACCCAACTCTAAATCATGCGTAGTATACTTCTCCTCGTGGGTCTTAAGTTGTCGGGAAGCATATGCCATGACCTTCCCTCTCTGCATCAAAACTGCTCCTAACCCGTGATATGACGCATCACAGTATACCACACAAAATCTTCCACTCCGTCTGGCAACGCTAAAATCGGTGCACTACACAGCTTTTGCTTCAGAATTTGGAATGCTTCTTCTTCATCGTCTCCCCATTCATACTTCTTATTCTTCTGAGTCAATGCAGTTAATGGTTTAGCAATCTTGGAGAATCCCTCAATAAATCTCCGGTAATACCCGGCCAATCCCAAAAATTGTCGGATCTCTGTTGCATTAGAAGGCGTTGGCCAATTCTCGATAGCTTCAATTTTCGCGGGATCCACATGCAACCCTTTGTTGTCAATCACATGGCCAAGAAATTGTACTCTACGAATCCAAAAGTCACACTTAGAGAATTTGGCATACAATTGTTCTTCTTTGAGTAATTTGAGAATTGTCGTCAGATGTTGCTTGTGCTCTTCTTCAGTCTTGGAGTAGATCAAGATATCGTCGATAAAGACTATGACAAACTTGTCCAAGTATGGTTTACACACTCGGTTCATGAGGTCCATGAATACAGCCGGTGCGTTTGTCAAACCAAATGGCATTACCTTGGATTCATAGTGACCATAGCGAGTCCTGAACGCCGTCTTGGGAATGTCCTCTTCCCGGACTCTAAGTTGGTGGTAACCTGACCTCAAATCTATCTTTGAGTAGTAATCTGACCCTTGCAGCTGGTCAAACAGATCATCAATTCTTGGTAACGGGTAGCGATTCTTCACCGTCAGCTTGTTCAATTCGCGATAGTCAATACACATTCTAAACGACCCATCTTTCTTCTTTACGAACAACACCGGTGCTCCCCACGGTGATGAACTAGGTCGAATGAAACCTTTATCTAACAACTCTTGCAATTGCTTAGACAGTTCTTGCATTTCGGTAGGAGCGAGTCGATATGGTGCACGAGCCACGGGTGCAGCTCCTGGAACTAAGTCGATTAGAAATTCTACTTGGCGAGTTGGTGGAAGTCCAGGTAAATCTTCAGGGAATACCTCAGGGAAATCGCGCACAATCGGGACGTCCTCGAGTCGCTTCTCCTTAGACTCTTTCTTGGACACTTGTGCTAAAAACGCATAACAACCTTTCTCGATATACTTCAGCGTCTTAATACAGGAAATGATGTTCAAACGGGTTCCACTACGGTCTCCGCGGACAACCAAAGTCTCGTCATCAAGAGGGATATGAACAACCCGTTCACCGCAAATAATGATGGCTCGATGTTTGGACAACCAATCCATTCCCACAACTACGTCAAAGCTTCCGAGTTCAATGGGCATAAGGTCGATGCTAAACGGGTGATCTAGAAGGTTTAAGGTACAGTCTCGGATTACGGTGCAAGTATTAACCAGATTTCCATTAGCTAGTTCAATACTATAACTGGTGTCTAGAATGGTAGGGGTGAGATTTAGTAGCGGTGAAATCTTAGAAGATATAAAGCTCATATCGGCACCAGAATCAAATAAGACTTTAACACGAAGGTTGTTGAGTAGAAACGTACCGGTAACGACATTTGGGTCCTGATACTGCTCTCCATTTCCCAGCACGTATGCTCTGCCACGAGCACCTTCGGTCTTTTGTCCAGTATTTTTCGGGCACTGGCTCTTGTAATGTCCACGCTCCCCACATCCAAAACATGTTACAACCGGCTGTGCATTACTCCCTGTAGCCACAGCTTTTCCCTTACAGTTCTTAGCAACATGCCCAACCTTGTTGCAGTTCTGACATCTCGCAGTGCATGGTCCAGAGTGATGTTGTTTGCACTTGGCGCAGTATGGTTGATTCCCAGCATATCCTCTAACTTGTGTCGTTGTAGCCACGCATGTCCTGACAGTCTCTTGTCGATGGTTCTGCTCGTGGTGATGATTGTTGTCACGGTACCGGTTGTTGTTGTTGTTGTTGTTGTTGTTGTTGTTCCTTCTGTAGTCATCCCACTTCCTCTTATGATCAAAGTTGTTACCCTTCTGAGCTGTTCCATTCTTGATGGCCTGATCCATTAGTCGTTCAGCTACACGGATTGCATCATCCAAGGTCTGCGAGTTGTATGACGTTACAAGCCCTTCAATACTAGCTGGTAGACCACCAATAAACTTTTCAAGCAGCTTCTCATTATCCGGTACCATATGGGCACAAAAGTAAACAATACAATGATACATCATACTATAGTGTCCATTCAACATCATAATAGTACATCACCAAAATACATCGTAGATTCGATACTTGTCATCAGTCTTGCAAGTTATGCGAAACGACTACAAGTTTCTTATCAAATCTACTAACCGAAACTAGTCAGTTCAGTACGTACAAGGTAAACTACTACTACAATAATTAACTACCATAATAAAGATGATCACTAATCTCTACTGACGGTCTCCTATCTTCTCATCATTATCATCCATCTTCTCATCATCCGGGTGAGGTACATTAATAGGGTGTGGGTCCATTTCTGGACTAGGTGGTGCAAGGGGTGATCGACGGGTGCAACTGATAATTGGCCGGTGGGAATTGATGTAGCCGTAATACTCTCCATGGAGCATCGGGACAAGTATAAAAATTTCTAGCCAAATGTTTATAAAATAGTTTCATATAAAAATGAAATAGTAGTGAAAATCCAAACATACAGTAATAAAGTACTTACGAGTGAAGCGGCACGGAAGGCTGATGGCTATCGATTTCGGAAAATGTTTTGACTCACACGGAAAATGTTTATAGTCGAGTATGACCTCGTTCTCTATAAACCTTGGCTCTTGATACCATTCTGTAACACCCCCAACTCGGATTATGACAGCGGGACTGAGTTTGGGGTATTACTCGAGGGGTAGTGAGTCAAAATCATAGATAAACGATCTCATAACGATACGTTTTTAAATAAACACCACATTCAAATACAAAGTTCAACTTTAGAGTTCAAAAGACTCATAATACATTTAGCAGCGGAAAATGAAATAGTTTTTGCAGCGGAAAAATAAAGTAGTTTGCAACAGAATTTAAGATAGAAATATCATAACATAACCCACAAAGATAGCCAGTCAGAACCTCCAGCCCTTCCTCGTGCACGCTTCAGAAATCAATTACCTGAGATTAAACATGCTAAAAAAAAGTCAACACAAAGGTTGAGTGTAATTCATAGGTTTGAATAAATAATAGTTGAGCACAAGAATTTTAGTTTCGGGCGCCACATAATCAATCAGGATAACCTTCGTATATATTTTCGTTTAGATTTTTGCTAAGCTCATGACACACAATGCGTTAACCGGCACCAGCATTCCTGGCGTAAACCAATAACAACCGCGGAATTTCATAATCACAATATTTGCCCTCCAGTAGGTATCTTGCCAAATACCTAGGTACTCGAAATACAGTACACCCGTGTTGCCTAACTGGTCAACAGGAGTGGGATGGTCAATCCTATAGGCCTATAAACTATAATCGCGCTCACCCGCAGGTGATTAATGGTTCATGATCGAGGGACTTGCTTTTGGCAAGGAAGGTACTTAGCATTCATAGCGACAGTCAGGATATAGCATACAAATAAACAATTGTGCTCAGAAAATAGTAAGTTGCATGTAATCTCCCCCACGGGATTTATAAACAGTTAAAAGTATTAAAAGTGGGGCTATGAATCACACCTTAGTCACAGAGAGAATACGAGATAAACAATCAGATGGTACGGCACAGCAAATGAATCTCAGCACAACCTAATCAATTAAATGACATAACTCAGATATAATACTTGAAATCATTTAATAAATAATACTCGTATAAAAGGTTTTTGTTTCAATGGCGTTTGAAAGAAAATACGTTTAAGTCTCGTGTGGAAGACGAGAAAGGTTAAAAGATAATAGTCGGAGAATACGAATGAACACTCGATAAAGACGAGAGGAGAAGAAGAGAAGGATATAAAGAAAGGATTAGATCAGAAGGGAATAAATAAACAAATAAACAAACAAACAATAACGACCTCAATACATAGTTTCGGCTTTTCCCATTTTCCCCAAAATATAACGTTGAAAGTAATATAAATGAAAAGGTTTTTAAATAGTTTATAATTCTTAAACGTTTAAGTGTTACAAAAGATTTTACAAAATTTCGGCATGACCTGCCCGTTTATAGAACATTTTCCCGAGTCAACGACTCTTTGATTTAAGTATTTATTAACATCAAATTACCAAATTTTATCACTAAACGTCACCATTCAATATATATTTGGACACATTATTCCCGTATATATTAGTTGTTTAGTTTATCGACCATTTCGTAGTTTTCGTACCAAAGGGTCCATAAGTCCAAATAACTAACACCGTAAATCCAATATGTCCAAATCTTGTCCATCACAAATAATAATAATACGGATCCAAGTCCGATATTCAAATCCACTTAACTATATCAATTGTATTTTAGGTTTCATAGTTTTATTAGTCCAGTTTATTATTATTCGTCGTGTTAACCCATGTCAAAATATTGCCGAAACCGTTACCAAACACATTTAAATAAACAAACACAACACATAGTTAAATAGATTTCGCCGAGACGAGTCACGGCTCGGTATCAACCAAGCCCAAGGACTTCTCGGCTCAAACCCGAGACCAGCACAATATACAACAACAATAATAACAACTCAATCAAGACCAAAACCAAATCCGAAACCCAAATCCGAGCTCTATACCCTTCGGCTCAATCCAAAACTAATCCAAATCCAAACCAATCTACCAAAACAACAATAACAACATCAATAATATCATCCCCACCACCACCCTAAGCCTCGGTGGTGGTGGTGGTCGGCTGTCGAGAAGCAAACAACCCAAACGGACCAAACCAATAACAAACTCAAACAATATCATCACAAATCAAAGAAGTAGAACAAGAAATGGATAAAACATCAAAATATATCAAACCCTCACCGAGTCAACCGAGTTGACTCGGTGAGTTGACCGAGTGGTTGAATCGACTGAGTCAACGAGAAGGGGGAGGGGAGGGTTTCCACACGAGGGTTTTACAAATTTTATATCCATTTTATTTATAAAAACATTATTATTATCGGATAAAAAAAAAAGAATTAGGGTTTGAAAATAAATAAAGAAAATAAATAAATATAGCGCGTGGGTGGGTTTTACCGAAAAGAAGATGGAGAGGATGGTGGTGGTGGCTTGCGGTGGTGATGGCAGGAGGTGGTGGCGCGTGGGTGGTGTTGCGGAGGGAGCCGAAGGCTCAAAAACTCCAGAAATATTATAAACTAGCCGATCTAATGATTCGGCAAAGAAGTAGTTTCGCCGGAAAATTTTCCGGCACGGTGGTCGCCGGAAACTGCTGGTGTCGCCGGAGTTGGGAGGACGCCGGCGAGGGAAGGGAGAGAGGAGAGGGAGAGTGTTAGTGATGTGAGTTAATAAATGAATTATTTTATTAAATATTGGGTTTATATACTTGATGAAGAGGGGGTGAAATGTAAATTAAAAAGTGAGGGTGGGAAGTGTAACAAAAAGGAGGAGGGACCAAAGTCGTCAAACTAGCAATACTTTCCGTCAAAGCGGTTCGGGACTCATTCGACATAGCATACGGACTCGAAAAATTACGAAACTTGCGCCATTGTTCACGAAATAATTTTTCCAATCAAAACAGGTATAAATATGCAATACTTTCAAAAATCGATATTTTTACACACATACGATACGTTTCGTGCTTTGTAGGTTGTGCTGGTTCACTAATAGGGACAATATTCTCGTTTCTCGCAATAATTCTCGTTTCTCAAGCCCAAACAAGTATAATGAAAAGTTTAAGTTCTCAGGTAATGCAAAGTTTTAAAATAATTGGCTAGAAAGGTTTTTGGAAAATTACCGGGTGTTACATAAAACGTGTAGAATCAGCTTGTCACTGTTCATGTGCTATCTTTCTAAGTTTTATTTTGCTTAAATTGGCCTAGATAAACAGTTTCTAGTGTTGTTCTAGCTAATTTGAAATATTTTGATGATTTGAGTTGGCTGTTGTAAACTTAAGCATAGAAACTGATCATAACAGCTTATTTTAGAGATAAGCTGATTTGGTCCTTGCTTTTGGTGTTTCTGAGTTCATGATAGTCCATTAAGTGAGTGTCTAAAGCTTGGTTCGAAGTCACAAAGGTCCCAAGTAGTTTTGGTCAAATTCATGGTTTCTGCACATCAGAACTTTATATAGCAGACTGCATTTTTATGGATTTTGCAATTTTCATCAGTTTTCTTTGATTTTTAATTTCTTAGATATAAGTTTTTATAAGCTAGAAATTGGCACAAATGGAATTTGGTTGGTCATCTAGTCATTCCCATTTTTTGTAGATTTTTAGAAACAGCTTATCATAGCTTTTCAGTAGCTTAAAGTTGCCTCAGTGGGCTGTTTTGAGGCCTGCACTTAGCCTTTTTAGCTTATTTGGTTAAATGTGCTTATTGCTTGTTTTGTTTTGTTTTTTCTGATTTCTCTTGCTTATTTTGATTGCCCTTAGTTAGATTTAGCTTAATTGAGTTTACCTTATAGCTCTTATTAGCTTATTCCTTTTGGACTTAGCCTTACTTCTTATATTTAGCAATCTGATCTTCATAAAAGCTATTTCTGGCTTATTTTTGAGTTTTAAAAATATTTTCTTTTCAAAAGTTAAATATTTTTTATAAGTTTTAAAAAAGAAAAATACAAAAAAATAAAATAAAATAAAAAAATTCAATCAAGTCTTTTATAAGCGGCCACCTTATTCTACTTTTTTCTGTGCTTATTTTAAGTTTTCAAAAATATTGTCTTTTATAAAAAGTGCTTATAATTAAGTACTTTATCAGTTTCAAAAAGCAAAAATCCAAAATCTCTCCATTTTCACTATTCATGACACGTTTCACGACTCGAATTCACAAATTCCATTCAAACCTTTGTTGGGGATAACGACCCGGGTTACACATACTTCACTTGTGTTTCCTTGGACAAAAAAATACACGTTGATTTTAACCGATCAGTCATCTTCTGAATAATAATCAAAGAGTCATGTTCTCTGATAACTCTTAGAGAGCATATCACTTCTGATAACCATTTGGTAGTTATGAAGTGACACACTCTCCGATCGTTATCAGAGAGTTTATGCTCACTAATCTTAAGAAGGTGAATTAGGCTATTTTATGTTTAAATAGTTTTCGAAGACAATTGGGTTGATTTATCAGACCCAACAATCTCCCCTTATTTAAATATACAAATAGACTAATTGTCAGTAGTAAGTGAGCATAACGGTTTCTTCTTACATACTCATTTTACATCAGAAACTAAAAATATCACAATTTGCTTCTTCTGATGTTTAAAATGAGGAAGTATAACTATTTTAGTTATTCTTTTTGAGTCCTCATTGTAGCTGAGCATCCACAAACCCTTTTTTATCTAATCTTTGTCGTAGATCGCAAGTCAATTTTGGTTCAGCACTTTAATATCAGTAATCTATCTTAAAGGACTGCAGGGTCAGTTACTTCACCTATCAGTTTCTTTATTGAGCACGTAGATAGCTACTGTGTAATCGGTTGTAAGTGAACTGTATTGACTCATCTTACAACTGATAAACAGCAAGGGAATTAAGATTTTTGACCATGAAGTTGTTCCCTTGATGTTGGTGTCTTCAGTGATCTTATTTTATGAATCAGGAAGTATTTCATTTAGTGATACTCCCTGATGTAGTCATTTCTGCACAACTGAAAATAGTACCATTCTTGTTGGATATCGATAGTCAGGTCACTGATTAAAGAACATTCTTAACTCCTTGAACTAAGAATGATATCTAATCCTCAACCCTGACGTTCCTTCATCAATCGAGGTTTCAGATGCTTAATTTATCTTCTTCAATGCTTTCTTAACCAAAGACTGTTCGCTACTAAGAGTAACCATTTGAATGTGTCTTGAGTTACCACTCTTTTCAGTTGTTGAGGCTTTATGCCTACATTTTTCACACTATCCTTTGATTGGAAATATCAGGATAAATTTATATATTTTGATGTTTCTGATCATCGGTACTAACAAAAATGTAGAACTGAGAAGAGGGTGGTTAAGAAAACAAGAAAGAAGGGTAATGAAACTTTCATTTATACAAGAAGGTCTAGATAGAACTTGATCTTGTATAAATGAAGCTGATTCTTTGTTTGAGAGAGGTATTTATGGTGGGGTTGTTGTGAATGGTAGAGGATAAGTGTTATTAGCCGTCATTCAAGAACGGCTAAGATTTATTAGCGGTCAATCAAGAACGGATCTGGATTAAGAAAAACCCACCCGCTCTGATACCACTTGTTGGGTCCCCGACCTGACCGTTCATGCAAACCATGAAAGATATAAACAAACGTTTTAGCAAGTGAGGAAAATTAATGAACATCAAAATCTTGGACATAGGGTTTGCTTGAGAACGACACAGACACGCTAATAACACTATTTTCATTTTCACCTATTATAAATTTTTATTAATGAATAAATCAACAAGATTTACAAATGATAGCCTACGGAAAACTACCCCGGTTTTTTGACAAATGAAACTCTCCACAATCAAACAACAAAAGACTGCTAGTTGCTTTGTTGTTCTTAGGAGAGGAGGATTCTAACCATAATACTTTATATTATTTTCTTTGTAGGAATCTCTACTTAACTTAGTTACGACCTGAGTTTATATAGGAAGGGAAACAGTGTTTGCATTTGGGTTGCATCGTAAGTTGTCCACTTGCTATAGGTATGCACGTGCCTAGTAAGCTAGTCTGAATCTTACTTTTGGCTCTTCCGATTTGACAACTTAGAGTTCCAATTCCTGCTTCACGCGTATCGATAAGTACTTGAACTTATCTTCTTGTGTAAGCTTCCCCCCTTCTCGTTCTGAGGTTTAGGTTGTAATCAGAGTTAAGTCTTCAGGATCACTGAGACATTTGTTAGTTCTCAGTGACTCCAGTGTTGCCTTTCAGCTCTTTGTAACTTCACTCCCTGACATCGCATCAGTTTGTGAAGTCGTTTACTTCAGTTGGTCTTCGACTTCCCTGAAGCCATTTAGGCTCTTTGGCCCTTTGAGCTTTATACAACACTCACTGATTTCAGTGAGTCATCTTCTGAATAATAATCAGAGAGTCATGTTCTCTGATAACTCTCAGAGAGTATATCACTTATGATAACCATTTGGTAGTTATGAAGTGACACACTCTCTGATCGTTAACAGAGAGTTGATGCTCACCTATCTTCAGAAGGTGAATTAGGTTATTTTAGGTTTAAAAACTTGTCGGATACAATTGGGTTGATTTATCAGACCCAACACCTTAAGCTCCCACCAACGAATAACTTTCCTCCCCAATTGACGAGCAATAGGGCACGCAAAAAAGAGATGAGAAGCGGATTCCACCGAGTTGTTGCAAAGAGGACATATAATCGAAGAAATATATGAACCTCTAAGGAAAGATTCAACCGAGTAGGCAGCTTATCTAAACGGACTCTCCAAGCAAACACGTTAATCTTGATGGGCATGACATTAACCCCCGAGTAGCGACATCCTCTTTTGGCAAAAGGGAATCAACAATAATTCTTCGAACAGATTTAACCGAAAATTCTCCCGAAGCTTTCTAAAGACAAACCCAACGATTAGGAATGTTTGCAAAATTAAGTCACCAATATGGGATTGAAGGAGACACTAATGCTCTTCCTCAACCCCTCCTCTTGGAGCACGACGAAAACATCTCAACTAACCTATTTAGCATTTTATAATTAGCTAATAGTTTTGCTAACCAGAACCCTATTAGTTGTGGCTAAGTCTTATTATATGTGTACAAATACCATCTAATAAACACATTCTTTCCATAATTATAGATATTTAATGATTATAATTATAGAATATGTTGTTAAACATGAAATCTTTGATGTTAACGAATTGTTGATTTTTCAATTAATGTAAGTTTAATCATAACACATAAGGTTGTTGTTAGGAAAAACCCATTAGTTAATAAGCTGATTTATTTATACTTTGGTTTCTCTCTCTTTAATCAACACACATAAACTAGTTATTCTTTCATTTTTGTAAACATGATGCTCCGATAAAAGTTTATGTACATGAACTCTACATAGTCTCTATATTGCCATAAACATTATTTATAAACCTTTATTTAAGGTGCTTAAATGATACTAGTAACATATTATTATCAGCAAGATCCAGGTTTATGTGTGTATCAATGAGTTGTTAATACTTGTGGAATTTTCTAGGAGTTTTAATCCTACGTCAATAACCTTATTCAACTAAAGAGTAGGTTCTCATCATGGGTTTGGACTATATATTTTTATTGTCAAATAAGAATAAAGAAATTGATTATGCTTCTATAAACATTTATCAAACTAAATGGTTTTTGTTAATCATGTTATCAGTTAGTTAATGATTAATATTTACAGATGTACTGAGCTTTATTCAATTAATCTGAAAATGATTAAATTGTTTAAAAATGTGTGCATCGTTGCGCTCGCATCGCGTATCCGAGTGATGCATTTGAAAAATCACAACGTAAACCTGATGCGAGGTTGCTTCAGGATGCTGCCTAATTTGAACGCATCACGTCGAAACAATGTATTGCTCGCATCGGGCGCAATGGACGCATCACGTCGCAACATTGTATTGCTTGCATAGTAAATAGTAACTGACTTTTGACATTGTCGTTACTCGCTAGAAATATGTAAGTAGGTGATATTTTTGATGTTATAACAATAAATGGTATTAATATGCGCCTTCTTCTTCCATATTTAATCATTAATTTAAATAGAAATATTTCAATGAATCGCCGTACTTAATTTATAACTAAGATCTTGATTAGATTTTTAATGAAATATCATTTCTACTATTGTGATCACATAAAGCCGTACCAATGAGGGAAAGTTGTGATCACATAAAACCTTACTAGATGATATATTTCATACTTTACGTTAATCATGAAGATTCTGCAGCCTTGGTTTTGTTATTTTCGCTTGATAAGTTGATGTAGGTATGCTCATTTGCACAATTGGTTTGCAGATATAACATAATTAGCCAACTTGTAACCAAACCACACATCCAGCTACAATATTATCAGTCAACTAGTATCTTCGAATTCAGAAGTTTCAGTGCCAAATTTTATCAGAACTGTTTTCAAGCATTAACCTTTGTTGGCTAGATTTGGTTAACATTGTTTCTAAGTTCGTATAAACGAAATAGTAGATGGGCTTATTGGGCCAGCAGTGATATGGGCTTCTGCTCGTTAATTTGGATAGACTAAGTTATTAGTTTATTACATCAAGCCCAAAGTAGTTGGATTTGAAAGGCGGAAGTTCTTTGGTTTGGTTTGGTCTTACAAACTATCGGGATGATCAACGCATGTATGGGACAGCTATGCATAGATCCAAGAGTAGCCGACCTAATACCCACGTAAACCGAAAACCGAAACTGAAATAAACCGAACTAAACCAAACTAAATATTTGATTTCCGGTTTGAATATGGCTTTGAAAAAATGTAAACCGAACCGAACTCAAAACCGAATTCACAAATATATATATGGCTTTGAAAAAATGTAAACCGAACCGAACTCCAACTCATTTAAGTATTTTGCATCCAAACTTCATTCTACACAAAATATAAAAACTTAAATTTTTTATGTATCAAAAAATATAGTGCATTAAAATTTTGTTTTTTGCATTGAAAAATGTATAAAACATCAAAATTGGAAAAACTTTTTTCACAATTTTTTTATGGGCCAACATCCTCTACCTTGAGAAAAAAATTCAGAATTTTTTGAGAAGTTTTGTATTCTCAAGCTTTCGCAGGCTTCTCATCGTAAAAGCTGTTCTTATTTGACCTCTTCCTTACAATGTGTTAAATGGACTGAAAGTCTGAAAGTAGCATCAAGGATTTAAGATTTTTCTAATGTTAACACGCTATAATTTTAATACTTGTTTCATTACTTGCTGCCAAACAAGCTTCGTATCCTAAATGCTAAACGTTTACTCAACCACTCAGGGTGTGTTAGGTACAGTGAAATGAAGCAAGATAAATGGAAATGACTTGGATGTATGTTTGGCAAAATGGGCTGGGGCTGGAGCTGAAGCTGAAGCTGGGGCTTATATTATAAATCGAAATTAGAATTTTTGTTTTCATAAACTTGTTTTGCAAATTAGTTTAAGTTGGAGCTTATTATTGTAAACTTACTAAAAATGGCATATAGTTAAATTAACATGTATATATATATATATATATATATATATATATATATATATATATATATATATATATGTATGTATATATATATTGGATATTTTTGTGGGTAATTAATTAATTTAACATATTAGAAGCCCCGTCTAAATATTTAAGCCTCATTTTCTAGGTTGGGGCTTATAACTTCAAAAGGCCCTATAAGCCTCTACATCAAACGAGACTAATAATATAAGCCCGGCTTATTTTTAAAGTTTAAGCCTCGTAAGGTTCAATAAGCCTCCTCCCAAACACACCCTTGGTTTCCATTATTTGGTAGCCTTGACGAATTTGATTTTCCACTCCAATATATTATACATAATACGTATCATTTAAGGTTGAATACGACGTTGTTTAGTTGGTTTTAAAAAAATTACGAAATGACAATTTGCTAGGAAAAAGAAAGCATAAACCGACGTCAAAGAAAAGACATCGTTCGACAAAAATGAAAAAAAGTGCAAAAAATAACCCCAAACTATACGACAATTTACAAAACCTATCTTTAATTTTTTTTTATTTTTATATTTACGACTTCTATAAAACAAACTTTATTTGTCAAATATGCAGCAAATATATAGCGAATTATTTAATAAAATAATATACCGGTGTCGAAGAGCTTTGGATTACGAACAAAACGAGCCTAATATTGATATGCTTTTGATGTACAATACGTTTTTATAAAAAATACTTAAGTTTAATATATCTTTTTAAAAAATAAATTACAAACACACCCTTAACTTACCCACTAACTTTAAAAACCATCCTACACATTCCGTACAATTCTATGATAATTATAATATAGAGTATTAATAGAAAATGCAAAACGTACCCTGAAACTATGCGACGATTATAAAAACCATCGTGAACTTTTTGATATTTATGACTTTTTTATATAACAAACTTTATTCGTTAAATATGTAGCAAATATCTTGCAAATTCTTTAATAGAATGTATATTGATGTGAAGAGCGATGGATTACGAACAAAACGAGCCCAATATTGATATGTTTTTTTGTCTTACGTACGATTTTATATAAAATGTTGAAGCTTAATATATCTTTAAAAAAAAGTTTATAAAACACACCATTAACTTACCCACTAACTTTAAAAAACATCTTCCAATTTGTGTACACATAAAACAAGGGCTTTTTCCGCACAATTCTATGATAGTTTATACATAGAGTATTAATAACATAAATTAAACTGGAAGTCGTTTCTTATTTTTATTTTTTTATAAGAAAAAGAAAAGTTTACAAAACATACCCTTAAACTATGCAAGTTACGAAAAATACCATGTACTTTTAGCTATTTACAGTTTATTTATTTATGCAATATCTAATAAGTATCTAGTGATTTCTTAAAAAAAAAAAAAAAAAAAAAAAAAAAAAAAAAAAAAACCTGAAAAGGTCTCTGGATTACGAACAAAACGAGGATAGTATTGATATGCTTTTGACTTACGTACGATTTTATAAAAAATGTTGAATTTTAATATATCTTTAAAAAAATTTATAAAACACACCCTTAACTTTAAAAACCATTCTCCAATTTGTGTACACGTAAAACATGGGCTTTTTCCATACAATTCTATGATAGTTTATAATTGTATTATAGTTTATAACATTATAGTATTAATAACATAGAACAGCAGTTTCGAATCTGAGCCGCCCCCGGTTTTCATCCGGCCGTTACTCCAGCGAGGTAAAACTCATGTGGAGGCGGTACGGTTTCCGGGTGGATGCCATTAATCCCCACTATGCCAGCGTGGACCCGGTTCAGACAACATAGTCTGGGTACGTGGTGGATGAGGGTCTGCTGTTTGACAGGTGTGACCTATCCAAAAATATTGAAAGTCACCGTTCAAAAAAAAAAAAAAAAAAAAAAAAAAAAAACATAGAGTAACAGCAAAACTAATTGCTATTATTTGGTCAAGGCTTATACACGAGTGATTTCTTACCCGTTTTGTCAACGTGTGTAGAAATGAAGTTGAGTTTGTCATGAAATGTCAATTGTAATAAAAATTGGTTGATTTTGTCTGAAATGTAAGTTGCAAAAAAAGTTTAAAAGCATTAGACGTTAAGTACATCCATCCGAACAATGCATATAATCTCCTTGCCGTACGTTTCTTATATATACATCTACATTTTGCATACTTGAATAATGCATAAAATAGCTTCTTTTATAGTTTTAGAAAATTTTGGCGCACACAAATTGCACAAAACAAAGCCAAAGAGCTCCGCCGCAATGCGTGGGTGCCATCCACCTCGTTAATATATATATATATATAGGGGGACTTTCATTTCAGAACCATCTTATCTGCGAGAACTGACAGAACCACAAAAAACATACATGCACGTATTTTAAAATAAAATAAAAATACACGCAAATCATTAATAATCGTAAGTATCCACCTATGTTCTTCAATATCATCATGAACTCATCATTTTTTTCACAAAAACCTTACACACGGCCACAATATTATCGTTGCACGCCTTATAAAAACATACATGCACACCTTCAAAGAAAAATTTTATATTTCCAATTTTATATCAAATTCTTTAGAACAACCATGTTTTTCTTAAAGCATATATGTTGTTTTTAGAACATATGTGCAAAAATACAATAATTGAATGCGTGCATGTATGTTTTTGGTGGTTCTGTCAGTTCTCGCAGATAAGATGGTTCTGAAATGAAAGTCCCACTATATATATATATATATATATAATTTATTATATATTATTTATATATTATATTTATATATATAATTGGCAAAAACATCTAGTTACTCGTATGTACTTGTAATCTGAAATTTATAGGTTAAGTTAATTTACAAGTCTTCTCCATCGTCAAATATTATCAAGGTCGGGTCCAAGTTTATGTTATGTTGCTCCACATGTCTTGTTTTGCCTCATCTCTAATTCTCGAGTTTAATTTTTGTTGTCCAATCGAGTTTGTATTCCAAGTTAATTATGGTGAAGTATAAAGAAAATGATAAAG
Organism: Artemisia tridentata subsp. tridentata; assembly: GCA_021014915.2. Taxonomy (NCBI): domain Eukaryota; kingdom Viridiplantae; phylum Streptophyta; class Magnoliopsida; order Asterales; family Asteraceae; genus Artemisia; species Artemisia tridentata. The sequence continues at coordinate 250,168,434 of CP139508.1, forward strand.
GATAAAATTTATTAGTAGCAGCTTGTTTGTTGGTTTGTACGATTATCCTTTTATCAAAACATGGTTGCTACATACTAGCAACCTTTTTTTGTCAATCAGATAAAAGTGAAAAGGCGAAGGATAAATCTATATATTTAATTGAACTAAAACTGGAAATATAAGTCCACGGGGTGTTTATGCTAATATTCTTTGTAGTTTGTTTGTTTGTTTTGTATAGGTTATATTGAAGTCCAAGGGTCTGAGTGCAATATGGGTGAAAGTCTAAGGAGCTAATGAGTGCCCGTTTTATTTCTCAGAGGAGTCTTATGCAAGGGTGGAAGATATCATTCTCTCAGATTGATTCATTATTCATCCAGAAGGTTTCTCTCTCAAGAAAGTTTACTCTCACAATCTCTCATAGTAGTTTGTTAGGTTATTGTTGGAAAACTTGTATTCCATATTATTTCTTCTTGGTAATGTGTAAAACTGATATGCTTCAAACAATAGGGGTGGTTGGTTGGGTTTGAAGCTCATAAAACCTTTTGTTCAGTTGTCTTGTGTTTTGATTGATAAAATTTTATGTGGTAACAGTGCTCGGTTGCTCTATACAATCAGTGGTTTTTCGATCAAAAAGTGTTTTTCAAAAATTAAGGTTACGTCAAAATTGGGGGATTCTTGTTTTGACGGTTGTTTTGAGTTCAAATTGTGTTGAATCAGTTAGATCTGTACTAGATCTTGTGATTTGTGTGGTTAATTTCTATTTTTCAAAAAGTTATTTTTTTGGGGTTTTTTTAAAAGGGATAATTCCCTAAATATGCCAGTGCCTTTGTGCTATTTACTTTCTAGACCGAAACTTTTCTCGTTCCGAAACTAGACCAGGGCAACCTGTACAATTTGGGCAACTACAACCAGTAAGTGGAAAGTGTGACTTTTACTGATTACGAGGTGATTAGTTCCTTCCAAATTTCCACCATCTCTTCAAGTGGTAAGCCATTAATGGGCATATCTTGCAAATCCGGCGGCGTAGACCATAACCAATCTTGTGCACAATGAGAGCTTCCACGGTCTTAGGCGTAAGAAAGCTTCTATATTTATCCGATGCAACGGTCGAGATTGGTATTGCTAACACATGCTTAGCTACTTGTGCGAATATTGGAAACTTCACCATATTTTGATTCCACCAACCTAGAACATCAAATGAATTATCCCCCATCCTTTAAATAAATATCTACTTAGCTATAATCATCACCTTCACCATATTGGGTCTCCAAATACTTTGAAATCCCATCATCAAGGTCGATCTTCATGCTACTATCATCTTCACTGGGAGTAGAATAAGAAGACACGGTAAAAGTTTGATCATTATGTTTGTCGAGTTGGATCTTGTAGTGCACATACAACTCTTTAAGAGTATCCTCCACAATTTTACAAATTGGGATAGTTTTCGCGGACAATGTTTTCAATCGTTTCGGAACTTGGTCACCTTGATTGGATGTTTCTGTGGATGTTCGGCTTTTAGGATAAATTAGGTCCAAACAAAATTCAAGATACTTCAACTTATTTCGAGGATCTAATACCAAGGCCACATACAACAAAACATTCATATTATCCAAATTGTCCCAATACTTGTCATATTTAGCTTTCATTGATAAGGCAATATTCCTTTTATTTTCATCAGCATGTCAACACATTTTTGAAATAGTGGCATGCATTGTGACAAGATCTTTCACAAACATATTGCTTGTCACATACTTACACCCCGAAATCTTCTTTGTCACATCATAAAAAATCCTCAAATATTCCAAAAAAAACTATTGAACATTAAAAGTTGAATTCAAATCAGTGGCGCAAATACAGACTTGAGTAATATGTGAATAATAGTGAAATCGAATCTAAAAAGTGTATTTGAGCATCTAATGATTTGTACAGAAAGGTAAATGAAATACAGACTTGAGTCATATGGAATAAAAGTACATTTTAAGAAACCAATAACTGAAAAAAGAAAGCTTTATGGGGCCATGGGGTTAGATCTGTTGTGACTGCTGCTATAGCATAACTATCTGCACAAAAAATGAATAAGAAATGTGTTTTCGGGTCAACTCAACCCAAGCTAACCCAATCTGACTCACTTTGACTCGTTACCCAGCCCACCCATCTTGCCACTTATTATTTGCAACCTTTGAGGTAAGTGTAGATCATTTTGGAATATCTAGTCTTTTATCACAGTTTATTGTTTTTCTAGATGAGGAAAGGTCTTATTTGATCTACAAACTACAGGCTATGGTATGTTTCTCCTTCTCTTAATAAGAAACAAATGCAGAATACAATAGTGCTACTAAACTCAAAACCTGCTCTTTAGCACATGATTTTCGTTAAAGATTGTCACAATTTCGCGACAATTCTGTGGTTAGGATCAACTGTAATGAACCGAAAAATACCTTGCATTTGACCAATCATCCTCATTAGGAACCCCCACAACGTTCTTTTTCTTCTTTTTAGTTTTACGCATCATCCTAGTGCCCTCCTCACCATCTTCAGTTCATTGTAGAAGTAAGACATATAATCACGTTCGGTAAGTTCAAGCCTAAACAAAACGTACATCACCATATTAGCATAAAAAAACATAATGTAGTATAGAAAAACATATTGTAGTATGTTAAAATACCTATCAAACACTTTCTCAAACTTGACTGTAGTTTCCAACATAAGAAACGTGGAGTTCCATCTTGTGTAAACATCAAGACATGGCTTCCTTTTACAGTCAAATTTTTCAAACTCGACACCTTTTTCGAAGCTTTCTTGCCTACTCAATGATGATCTCAAATACTTCACTGCATTTTGAATTTTGCAAATAGAAGAATTGTGTTCCTCTAAATCATCTCTTACCACTAGATTGATGATATGAGCAAAACATCTTAAATGCATATACTTGCAATCTAAGATTGCATTAGGTCCTTTAAGCAAAGTGTGTAACCTCCTAATTGCCCCATCATTAGATGACGCATTATCAACCGCGACCGTAAAAACACGAGTAATACCCCATTCTTGTAAACATCGATAAACTAAGTTTCCTATCGTCACACCCTTATGATTCAATATTCGACAAAAATTAAGAATTGTCTTTCTTAATTTCCAACTATCATCAACCCAATGAGCCGTGAGACACATATAGTTATAGTTTTGCACGGACGTCCATGTGTCGGTAGTGAGACACACTGTTTGGTGTTTTTTTTTTTTTTTAATATTTTTGAGCTTTTGTGTTTCTTCTTGATATATGGATAAAGCATCTCTAGCAACTGTCCACCTAGACGGAAGTTCAAATTCAGAACTGCTTCCCACATTAACTCCGAAAATCCCTCATCTTCAACAATACTAAAGGGTCGATTTTCATTTATGCACATCCTAGCTACGGCTTTTCTACAACGTTCTTGGTTAAAAGAGTGAGAAACTAAACTACCTCCAGATTCGCCCATAGTAGCAGGCTTGAAACTTATTGTTGTTTGTTTTTCGTATCTTTAGTTTTAGAAAGGGGTTAAGTTACACATACAAATTTTAAATGATGACCTAAGGTGCTAGTATCATTCTGCTTTGATTTCGCTGCGAAGACCGTACCACAATAAGGACATGTAGTTGTGGTAGCACCCTCTTTGAGCTTCGGAAAATGATCCCACACAAATGATTTAAATCGACCTTTTTTTTCTTTTTTTTTTCTCATCAACACGTTCATTAACACCTTCATCAATATTCTCATTAAAGTGTTCATTCGCATTTTCACTGTCTACATCAATGAGTGGCGCCTTCCCTTTTTCTATATTTCGAGCTTCGGATGCCTCGCTACCTGAAGGTTCCATCAATTCAAATAAACAAGAAAGTTTAGACAACTATAATTAATCTATATGTTCTTTCCAGCAATGGATAATCACTGTATAATCAGGACTTGCAATCAACCAACTAGACTGTGTGTGCCTTGGATCATACCTATGAAATGTATAATCACTATATAATCGGGACTTGCCAACAACCAACTAATATACAAATAACATAACAAGATAAACTATACATGACAAAGGATTCATGAGTCCTAACATGATTTTTAAAAAACTGACTACCTCAAGGCCTGCGAAATTCTCTTTCATTGCTTTTTATCCATACATGCATGAATTTTTACAAAATAAAATTAGATTATAAGTTTAAAGTGATTATAACTTATAAGAACATAGACTTACCAATAAAAATGAAAGCTTAAAGTGATCAAAGTTGCACCAAGTCTAAATGGCAATAGATGTTGTAAAGTTCACTTTCAGTTGAGAAGATGATATGTTATAGCATGTAATCACTCTTTATCACACTAATATGGGGCGTTAAACACAAGAGATGAGATGGGACAAGTGTATATGGATCGTATATAGTTTAGAGAGATAGATGGAAGTTAAAGCTTCATATATTAAACACACACATACACACTGTTAACCAATTCTCAAATGAGACATTCGAGAAGCTTATATATCATAAGGATATTACCCTAATGGGCCTTGTGTGGGCTTCGTGGACTTTAGTTGTAACACCCCAACCCGGCAAGGGTAGAAGTGTCACGTAAATGGTGACATATCAAAGGCAAGCATAACATACGACTTACATAATACAAATGGTTTATAATGTTACAAAGGAAAATATACCAAATCTACGAAGTCATACATAAATGAATACTAAAACTAAGGTATCGTCTTCATAAGCTAATCTCTCATCCCAAAGCAAACCCAAGCTCCTGGCTTCCTACTAAAACCTGCCGCAGGAAAAGAATGCGGCTGAGCTTAAAAAGCCCAGTGAACAGATATATAATAAACGGAAACAAAATCAAATGGAAATGAACAGACATATCATAATGAATGAGATATAGGAAAGGAAATAAAGAGTAAGGTTTAGGACAATAATCCACCACGAGCCCATATCATAACATATCATATCATAATCATATAGAGGGGATACCTCTCAAATAAACAGATAATATGAGGGGTGTCCTCATGTACCAGTTGGAGTGATCAGCTCCCAGGGGTGTGAAAGGAGTGGATTGCACCCAGCCCAGTCACCATATCATATCATATCAAAGCATATCATATCAGAACATATCTAGGATGCATCCATTCGCCCCCCAAACAAATCATATTGGCCATATCAAATCATATCATAGTGAGCTCATATCAAATCAAAATGGGGACGGTGTAACCAAATCACTAGGGCTACACACTAGTCATGCCATTGGTGCATCAATGACACGGCCATGTTACCTTCATGGCTAGGGAATATATTTTGGCTCGGGCATCAAACTGGGGTCAAGGTCAAAGGTTCATAACAAAGGTTCATATAGTCATAGTCCAAATATCAAGGTTCATGTCAAAGGGTTCATATCAAAGGTTCATATGCCAAAGGTTCATAGCAGAGGTCAAGGTCAAATCAAATCAGAGTCAAGAAACCGAAGGCACCTTATTAAAAGGGCAGAATATCTGTACCTTATTCCAAATGCAAATACGAACCAAAGATGAATAAGACAGAATAAATCAGGTCCTCTCCTTCTTCACACCTAGAGGGGTAGAAGAGAATTACAAATGGTTCTAAATTCATATTTAGCTTGCCTTTCCAATTATAGTAACTTTCTATTTTTAGCAGGTTTCCATATTTAGTAAGTTTCCATTTTTAGAAAGTTCCCATCTTTAGTAAGATCAAGTATCATAATTAAATTAACTCATTATTTAATGATATTATGGAATTAAGATGAATTTTAACAAGTTATAAAAGTCCAAGGTTAATTATGTCAACTTTCCATATTTTAGGGTTCTAAATGTGATCATACCAAAGTTCAAGGTTCAAAATGAAATTATCCAATTTAAATCATTCTCATACATCAAGTTATCCAGAATTTCATATTTAGTCCTTTAGGATTCATAAATTACATTTTATACCCTTGTAATTACATAAGTTACATTTTAAACCTTATGGCATTCATAATTACACATTAAACCCTTAATTTCCCAATTTTACACAACATAAACTTATTTTAATATGTTGTAAGAATACACCCTCAAATATTTATAATTTACACATCAAGTCCCTCAAGTTATCTAAGTTACATATTAAGTCCTTTAACTTACAATTTCAACCTTTAATTATTAATAATTACATATTAAGCCATTAAATTACCAAAATTACACATAACCCCCTGAATATATTTTATTACTCAAATCAACCTTAAGTTTCCAGAAATTACATTTTTAGTCCCTCTCTTTCATTTAATTATAAATCGAATTAATATTTATTTAATTAATCAAAATAAACCTTTTAAATGAAAATTTTACACATGACACCCTCAACTTATATTTTTAACACTTTAGTACCAATCTTAATAATGTTCTAAAAATACCCCACAAGTTTCATAATTTACAAAACACCCCCTTAACTATTAAAACCACAATTCGTATAACATTTTATTTATTCAAAACAAACCCTAAATGTCACCATCATTACACAATCATTACAAAACCTTAAAAATGCATTAATGATCAGATCTACACCAAAGAAAACCCTAACCCTAATTTCTACCCTTTTTAATTTATTTCTTTTCTTATTTATTTATAAATCCGATTCTAAATTAAATTAGCCACGACTCATATAAGCTCCCATAATTCGAATTAGCATTTTTCCCTGATCATATGTATTATATAGAGTCCAAATAAAATAATTATCATGCCATGAAAATTCGTATATAATTATTTAAGGTTTTAATTCGTTTTTAAGGGTTAAATCACAAATTAATTATATATTATGCATGATTCGAATCTAATATTTTTCATGAAGCTTATATGATGTAAGAATCAAGGGAAAAATACCAAACCAATTTTTTGGACGTGTGGAATGAGCGGATCGAATAATTTCCCACAATAAGCAATCGACACAAATAAATTCCTCCAAGAGCAAACGAATGATCCCAAGACCTTGTAATCATTTTTCACAGAGTATATACATTATAAAGAGTATGAGAAAAATGATGAACGAATTTTATAGCGGTCGAATGATTTATTTGAAAATATACCTCACGAATTGACAATAATTTCACCACGCTCGAATCAAGCAAGGTACGGCCCCAAATCTATTTTTCGCAGATCATATATGATGTGAGGGACATGGGAAAAATAACAAAAGAATTTCATAAGGGTCGAATGATACATAATGAATTATACCTCAATATGGTACTCGACAAAGGAAAAATTCCACAAAAATCGAACCAGGCCAAGAGAAACTCCAAACCTATTTTTCTTAGCTTCCTTGGATGATGATAGACACTAGAAAAATACTCCCACAGCTCCAGAAAATCGAATGAATGAAAAGTGAATTTTTGTGTGGTTTTAGGGATATTCGGTATATTATAAAAGGAAATAAATAGGAAATAATTATATGGGAGGAAATGCCGAGTCATAGGGGGGGAAATGAGCATAATACTCGGCCTAACAATGGACTAAATCAATCACAATTTAATTTTGACATATTTCCCTTTTTATTTGATAATTATCCACCTTTAATTAGTTTTAAAAAGAATTTAAATAATAATAATAATGCATTTTCGGTCCATATAACTTATTTATGTGTTATAAACATTTTTGTGGCAAGTAAAAATATTTAATTGGTGCCTCATAATTATTTCATATCATGTATGGTTTAGTTACATAGGTTTTGTGATTTAATTTGGTACTTTTATAAGCTTTAGTTAATTTGCAAAGTTGTAGGGGCATTTTGGTCTTTTTACAGTTTAAGATTTTAGGGTTTTACAACTCTTCCCCTCTAACAGAAAAATTTCGTCCTCGAAATTTGCAAAGAATCAGAAATGAAAGGATCGAAAACAAAATAGGGACGTACCAGATCAGAATACAAAATGCGGATAACTAGCTCGTATTGATTCCTCGGTTTCCCAGGTAGCCTCCCGCTCTGGGTGGTTCTTCCAAAGAATCTTTACGAATGGAAATGAAAAATCCCAACGATCGGAAATGAAACGAAACAGAAGACACAACGGACAGCGAACGAAATGTAACAGACTTGTTTCTCATGACTCTTTGTTGTCGATCTAAGATAGCTTCGGGTTTCTCAGAAAGACATACTATACTGAATTTCAGATTGCAAAGATCATATCCAACATGACAAATGATTATCGCGTTCTCTCGGAAGAGATACAAAGAATATATAGGATTTTGACGGATATGCCGTCCATAGAATTTGATTAAGCAAATCACATGAGATCGTACAGAACATAGATTGTTGGTGTCATCAAATGGCAGAAAACTTCACAGCAGATCTTAAGATTTTTGTCAGAAGTATAGGATCAACAAATGTGTGTCAAGAATCGAACGTATCAGATCGTATAACGGCGAACAGATTAAGCGTATAGGTGGAATGAACCTAAATCTTACTGATGCAAAAATTCTCACATCTCCTATCAAAATTATAAGGTTTCTAAAGTACTCCTCGAAATATCCTATGAACACAATAAGGGTACGTCATATGACGTAAGTATTATCACGTTAGCTACTCGTCATAATACCAGCATCATATGAGTATACCATCATGATGGTCATACTTTATCTCAAGTCGCGAACAGAACTACTTATCTTAACCACCTATCAGTCTTTCTATCTCCTAAGGTTGGTCCAAAACAAACATCACTACGGATTCTAAATCGGAGGAATTTGAACGTACAAATAGCGTAACGGAATGTGTACACCTCAAAATGAAACTCGTCGTCGAAACGTTAGGTCTTCCACAATTCATCATCTTTCTCATAACGAAACCATCATCCAAAAAAATGCATAACGAATACAGAACAGAATTTCTAATAGGGTAAGGCTCATTCAAAAGATCCTATCGAAAGGTAACGGAAACTTAAGTGGTCTAAGAGGAAATGAATTACGTCTTCAATATCTTCATCCTTTACAACAATCAAATCTTCCAAATCCAAACGTTTACTACAAAATTTAATCCATTCAATTTCATGATCTCGAATCTTTTCAAATTCCAAGTAGTCGCTCTCTTGTCTAATCATACGATCATAGGGTGAAAAGGAAATCATAAACTTGAGTCTGGTTCCTCAAGTCTTCGACACTTCTTCTGGACACTTCGGTGCGGTAGCGTGAATCTCTGACGTGATCACCTTGCATTCCTCCATTTGCGAGTCTGCTTCAGCTCTCAATTCATCTTAGTACAACTAAAATGACTAGAGAAACAAGGTTGCGTGTCTCCTACAGGTCTTCTAGCATGATTCAAAATTCACCAACTCAAACTGCTGTGGACTTCCTGGTTTATGTGCTGAAAGCTCATCTTCTACGGTCTGGTCGTCTTGATGCCCAACTGAAATCTCCACGTGCTGCTTGAGGTATAATCGAGTCTCATATCAGTCTGTCTTCTCCTCACATGCTTCTCTCTTGGTAACGCCTGTCACGAACCTCTTCTGCACATCTTCTACAAGGTTTCTAACTCTGACAATGGTCTTCAGTCCTGGTCCTTTTCGTGGAAGCTCTTTAGTCATCGGATACCTGGTGGTGTTGTCTGCTACAATCTCTGACCGTCAAGTAAATCTATTCTTCTAGAACAAAGGGTCGGTTCACTTCATACTAAAAATGGTCAACGTGTTCCTCGTTCGTCTCTGAGCACAAACATACTGTCACACTATGACAATTGTCCGAATACTTGCGAAAACATGAATCTTCTAGCCAATACAATTGACATCATTCAAAACTCATAGTGGTCACACGGGTACTAAAGCAACTTCAGGAAATCTTCTTAGAGAAAAACTTCATATCACAAATCTTTCTCTTCAAAATTCAAATTGTAATGCTTCGCGGAACTTAATCTCAACTAATCAACTTCCTTCTCAGATGTTCTTGTGGTTGCTTCTTCCGTCTTTCAAACTCAAATGAGGTCGTCTGCTACGGAGTTTCAAAAAATAGAACAAATCAAATATTGATACGCGGAAATGGAATAATGATTACGGTTACATTCACGATGATCGGTGTGCCGCCGTACACTTCTCTCTTTCTTCTTCATAAACCAACAGGGGCATTCAAGAGATCACTGAAGTGAACAAACTCATATCCCATCAGTTCCTACAATCTCTTAACTTCTTCAGTATCGTGGTTTCGTCAAATTCAGATTAGTTCAATGCAAACTTTACTTCCTAAACGGATCTCAAAAGGTTCATCAGAAACACCAGAAATTCGTACCACAAACTTTCAAGTGCCGGAGCTTTCCAAGAGTGGATACTAACAGGAGTTAGGAGAAAATTGGAAATCAAAGAGATCGGAGTATGTGCTTCATAGCAACAATAATCTTAACAGATTCAAATGATTGAGAATATCATATTAAAATATGGTGAAGCAGATTGTTAAAGGTCGCATTTCAAATATTGCAGTCCATGATAGCTTTACAAAAACCATCAATCCATAATCAAGAGACCTCAAAGTCAAATACATCCAAAGGGAAACGGATTCTCAGAGCGGATGTGGTTGTCAAATCATACGGATAGTTCACATATCAAATTTAGGTACATGGTTCATCAAAGTGTGGGATGGGAGAGTATTAGAATATATCAAGGTCAAATATATCAAATTGAAGGTTAGAATCGTGAACAGTTCAAAGGATTGGAATCTTGTTTAGCTTATAACATAGGAATGATAGGGTGTGCACCGATAGTAATACGAACATCGTTTAACTGTCAGAGTTGAGATGTATGGAATATCAGTTATTAGCATTAGCATGCTTAGATAACAATTCCGTACTGGACAATTATCAACATCAAATCCTTCTAAAGGAAATTGGTTAACATACGACGTTCATCATTCAAATGACGGAAAGTAAGACTTCCTCGTCTTCTGCGACAAACGTTCTTATAAGGCATGACTAAAGGCAAAGGCAAGATTCAGAGTGATGCGGAAGCAAATACTACTCACATGGATGTCCTAGACTACCCATTCCTCACCGGTTATGACTTATGTTCCTATGGGAAAATCCTACGCAACTTCGCAAAGGTTATCCTACGAGCGCCTACAGTGGAAACTTAGGGGTCCTAAATTACACAGGCCAAGGGTAGATGTACTACAAGTCGTGAACCTGTCTCTGATACCATAATTGTAACACCCCAACCCGGCAAGGGTAGAAGTGTCACGTAAATGGTGACATATCAAAGGCAAGCATAACATACGACTTACATAATACAAATGGTTTATAATGTTACAAAGGAAAATATACCAAATCTACGAAGTCATACATAAATGAATACTAAAACTAAGGTATCGTCTTCATAAGCTAATCTCTCATCCCAAAGCAAACCCAAGCTCCTGGCTTCCTACTAAAACCTGCCGCAGGAAAAGAATGCGGCTGAGCTTAAAAAGCCCAGTGAACAGATATATAATAAACGGAAACAAAATCAAATGGAAATGAACAGACATATCATAATGAATGAGATATAGGAAAGGAAATAAAGAGTAAGGTTTAGGACAGTAATCCACCACGAGCCCATATCATAACATATCATATCATATCATATCATAATCATATAGAGGGGATACCTCTCAAATAAACAGATAATATGAGGGGTGTCCAAATGTATCAGTTGGAGTGATCAGCTCCCAGGGGTATGAAAGGAGTGGATTGCACCCAGCCCCAGTCACCATATCATATCATATCAAAGCATATCATATCAGAACATATCTAGGATGCATCCATTCGCCCCCCAAACAAATCATATTGGCCATATCAAATCATATCATAGTGAGCTCATATCAAATCAAAATGGGGACGGTGTAACCAAATCACTAGGGCTACACACTAGTCATGCCATTGGTGCATCAATGACACGGCCATGTTACCTTCATGGCTAGGGAACATATTTTGGCTCGGGCATCAAACTGGGGTCAAGGTCAAAGGTTCATAACAAAGGTTCATATAGTCATAGTCCAAATATCAAGGTTCATGTCAAAGGGTTCATATCAAAGGTTCATATGCCAAAGGTTCATAGCAGAGGTCAAGGTCAAATCAAATCAGAGTCAAGAAACCGAAGGCACCTTATTAAAAGGGCAGAATATCTGTACCTTATTCCAAATGCAAATACGAACCAAAGATGAATAAGACAGAATAGATCAGGTCCTCTCCTTCTTCACACCTAGAGGGGTAGAAGAGAATTACAAATGGTTCTAAATTCATATTTAGCTTGCCTTTCCAATTATAGTAACTTTCTATTTTTAGCAGGTTTCCATATTTAGTAAGTTTCCATTTTTAGAAAGTTCCCATCTTTAGTAAGATCAAGTATCATAATTAAATTAACTCATTATTTAATGATATTATGGAATTAAGATGTATTTTAACAAGTTATAAAAGTCCAAGGTTAATTATGTCAACTTTCCATATTTTAGGGTTCTAAATGTGATCATACCAAAGTTCAAGGTTCAAAATGAAATTATCCAATTTAAATCATTCTCATACATCAATTATCCAGAATTTCATATTAGTCCTTTAGGATTCCATAAATTACATTTTATACCTTGTAATTACATAAGTTACATTTTAAACCTTATGGCATTCATAATTACACATTAAACCTTAATTTCCCAATTTTACAACATTACACTTATTTTTAATATGTTGTACGAATACACCCTCAAATATTTATAATTTACACATCAAGTCCCTCAAGTTATCTAAGTTACATATTAAGTCCTTTAACTTACAATTTCAACCTTTAATTATTAATAATTACATATTAAGCCATTAAATTACCAAAATTACACATAACCCCCTGAATATATTTTATTACTCAAATCAACCTTAAGTTTCCAGAAATTACATTTTTAGTCCCTCTCTTTCATTTAATTATAAATCGAATTAATATTTATTTAATTAATCAAAATAAACCTTTTAAATGCAAAATTTACACATGACACCCTCAACTTATATTTTTAACACTTTAGTACCAATCTTAATAATGTTCTAAAAATACCCCACAAGTTTCATAATTTACAAAACACCCCCTTAACTATTAAAACCACAATTCGTATAACATTTTATTTATTCAAAACAAACCCTAAATGTCACCATCATTACACAATCATTACAAAACCTTTAAAAAGCATTAATGATCAGATCTACACCAAAGAAAACCCTAACCCTAATTTCTAACCTTTTTAATTTATTTCTTTTCTTATTTATTTATAAATCCGATTCTAAACTAAATTAGCCACGACTCATATAAGCTCCCATAATTCGAATTAGCATTTTTACCAGATCATATGTATTATATAGAGTCCAAATAAAATAATTATCATGCCATGAAAATTCGTATATAATTATTTAAGGTTTTAATTCGTTTTTAAGGGTTAAATCACAAATTAATTATATATTATGCATGATTCGAATCTAATATTTTTCATGAAGCTTATATGATGTAAGAATCAAGGGAAAAATACCAAACCAATTTTTTGGACGTGTGGAATGAGCGGATCGAATAATTTCCCACAATAAGCAATCGACACAAATAAATTCCTCCAAGAGCAAACGAATGATCCCAAGACCTTGTAATCATTTTTCACAGAGTATATACATTATAAGGAGTATGAGAAAAATGATGAACGAATTTTATAGCGGTCGAATGATTTATTTGAAAATATACCTCACGAATTGACAATAATTTCACCACGCTCGAATCAAGCAAGGCACGGCCCCAAATCTATTTTTCGCAGATCATATATGATGTGAGGGACATGGGAAAAATAACAAAAGAATTTCATAAGTGTCTAATGATACATAATGAATTATACCTCAATATGGTACTCGACAAAGGAAAAATTCCACAAAAATCGAACCAGGCCAAGAGAAACTCCAAACCTATTTTTCTTGGCTTCCTTGGATGATGATAGACACTAGAAAAATACTCCCACAGCTCCAGAAAATCGAATGAATGAAAAGTGAATTTTTGTGTGGTTTTAGGGATATTCGGTATATTATAAAAGGAAATAAATAGGAAATAATTATATGGGAGGAAATGCCGAGTCATAGGGGGGGAAATGAGAATAATACTCGGCCTAACAATGGACTAAATCAATCACAATTTAATTTTGACATATTTCCCTTTTTATTTGATAATTATCCACCTTTAATTAGTTTTAAAAAGAATTTAAATAATAATAATGCATTTTCGGTCCATATAACTTATTTATGTGTTATAAACATTTTTGTGGCAAGTAAAAATATTTAATTGGTGCCTCATAATTATTTCATATCATGTATGGTTTAGTTACATAGGTTTTGTGATTTAATTTGGTACTTTTATAAGCTTTAGTTAATTTGCAAAGTTGTAGGGGCATTTTGGTCTTTTTACACGTTTAAGATTTTAGGGTTTTACATTAGTACTTGGATTGGGCTTTTACAATTGATACTAAATCTAATACAAGCCCACTTAACACAAAGTTATAACAAAGTGAATGACCATCACTTTAAACTATAAAAACTAAAGCTAACAATCTCCCCCTAAGGGATGGTCATTCAAAAGATGCACTACGTGATTAGATCTTTATACTTCAGCATCTTGAACTTTGTGATTCTTTGTTCCTTCATGCATTGATCTTCATCATATCGTCTTTTGGATTGATCTTTGCCTTGATCAACATCTTCATGTATTCACCGCGTCGTTTCTTCCAATGTAGATGTTGAGACATATGATGATCGATGGACTTTCTTCAGTACCTGCATAAAACAGTTAGCAATAATTCGTCCAGCTCTTCCAGTTTCAGATCTCATTATGACACTTACAACTTATGTTCTTTTTGGTGAACACAAGTGTATTATATTGGAAGTGTTCCTAAGAGATCTTTGATGAATCTCATGGCTCTAGACTCAATTATGTGCGTTTTGGTTTTAGTTATCGGAGGCATGGAGCAGAGTGCCACCTTTTCAATATCAACACATCTCGGAGTGAGAGGTCAATAGATTATGCATTGATCTACGTGAGAAATGAAACAAATATCTTTTAAGAGATATCTGAGTGGCTTGGAGAGGTTTGTGCACCGCGTCACTGGGTCCATGACGTCTTGTCTTCAATATCAGTATCACCTTAGTGAGTACCGATAGCATATGTATTGACCCGGTTTCTTTCCTAAGTTTTCATGGAGGGCTATTTCTTTTCACCCTTTCATTAAACTTTTCTTTTTCATTCTTCAACCCCTTCTTTCTCCTTTCTCATTTTGCTCCTTTTTTCAATCATACCTAAGGACTTCTAATTCTAAACTATTGGAATTGTCCTTGGGTAGATCCCTCCGGATCTAGCGGATCATTGGACATTACCTAACCATAATCACCTTATTACTCCATGATTATCTGATAGAACTTATGCACACCTTCATCAATTAAGTTCTTGGATCGTTTTGAGCCTTAGGGTTTAACAATAACAATGACAAATAATTATGCACAGCGGAATAAAACAAATAACAATGTTATTGACACAAAGTTTTCTTCATTATCACAATCAGCCTCAATCTAACACGGTTACCCAACAGTAACAGGGATCAAGAGATCCTTGAGGCTACGAACAAACTTGTTTAGGCGTTTATAATCACACGCCTAAACACACACACACACACCTTTGATATCTACATCGTGGAAGACTTATGTAAAACCTGTACCTTGCCTCTCTTTATATAATGGAGAGTGCTAGGTTTACAAAGAGATAATGCCGAATAATATAAAATCTTTTCTACAGAATAAGTTATTTCCTGTATCTTCATTCTTTGTAGCTTTCTCTCTTTGTCATCTTTAGTCCTTCTTGTTTCATTCTTTTATTTATTTTGTCACATCAAATCTAATAGACCCAACAATCTTCCCCTATTTGATGATGACAAAACAAACAAAGTCGTGTACGAACTTCCCTAGACGAAGTAGCAGAAGTTGAGATGTAATCATCTCCCTGAATGAAACAAATTCGTCTTCCTTGTCTTCCCCTTAAGCCATGCCATGCCACTCCAAATCTCTTCCCCTTTTTGTTATCAACAAATAGGGTACGTATGAAAATAATGATCTCGACCATCACTAACCAATATCACAAACTTCCAATCCAAGTCGTCCAATGTTTCAAATTACCCTCCATGAAGCTCAAATACGAATAATGAATCCAAAACAATAGAAACTCCAACTAGCAGTAGTAATAATGATCAACAATAGTAAAAATCAAACACTACCCCTCGAGTGGTGCATGAACATCAAATGATTCTTCCAAATCTGTAGGCTTTATATACTGTTGAAGAAAAATAATCATCACCAATTTGATGTTGAAGTAGAAGAAACCAACCTTGTGTCCTATGCCTTGTACTAAATACGACTTCGGATAGTTATGTAACTCTGCTGATTAGCATTGTCCTAAGTATGTTAGCACTGTCCTGTTCAACTACTAAGTTGGAAACAGTAGTGCCAGCCTCTTCCATCATGGTACCTCCACTACCTGTACCAGCCTCATCTGCTACCATACTAACATTGGCCTGAGGGTGCACAATGTTCTCATTTTGTGAATTCCTAGGTGATTGGGTAGGTTGTGGTTCAGTGGAAGATGATGCATTTAAACTTGTTGATGAGGATGTGTGATGGGAAGCTGTGGGTGTTCCAGCTTCTTCATCCTCATTTACAGCAGCCACTACATTCAAGATATGCTCAGTTAAGGGAGTAATAACACCAGAAAATCCTTTCCTATTCTTCTTCAAAAATGCAAACATCTTGATGGCCATTCTACTACAGGGTTCAATTTGTGAATGCCTCAAAGGTTCCCTTAGCTGTTTGTTTATTATAAGTTGTAGAAACCTAGGGTATAAGTAGAACTTCTTCTTAACAAATTTCTTCATCCCCTCAAATATCATAACAGAAAAATCATAGGGCTTCCCTGTAGCTAAACATACTAAAGCCATTGCCTGAGATGCATTAAACTCACTCCACCCACCTATCTTAGGAAACAAGCAATGTTGTAGAGTATGCAGTAAAAACTTCCAATGGGGACACATACGACCTTTCAAAAATGTTCCACTATTCTCAGGTCTCTCATAACCAAAAGTCTCAAGTTCAGCCATCACAACTTCTGGGGTTATAGTAGGGGGTGTTGGGGTGCCTGACAATCTCAAACTTCTCTTAATTGTGGTTTCACTAACGACAATGTCCTCCCCATCTACACTACCTACCAGTCGTTCCTCACCATCTAAGACATCCAATCTAACAGTTGACCAAAATTGTCTCATATGAGATTTGTAAATTGTAGGAGCAACTGTTAATGCATACCTTAACTTAGACGAACCCAGAAAATCCATAACCTCGAAAAATCCATCCGCTGCATTAACCTTACTGAGAAATGCTATCTGATTGTGTTCTTCCGGAAACGTTCTTCGAGCCATTGGATTTGGGGGTTTGGGGTGAAATGATATGAATTGTTGTGTTTGAGTGAGAATTGAGTGTAAGTTTGGAGCAATTAGAGCGTAATGAAATCAATTGGGTAAAAGATACCTTTTTGATTCAATTAGGGTTAAGAACGTGCCAAAATTTTTCAGTTTGACCCTTCAACTTTCAAACTCATCAGCAGAGTTATGAAAATATTGACCGAAAGTCAACAATCCCAAAATCGTTAAAAATCACCTCCTTAAATATCATACCAACCTCACATTAAACTCCATAAATCCTTAATCACTAAAGCAAATCCCCAATTCCAAACCCTAACTTAACATCAATCCAACATGAGTTCATCAAAAACACCAATCATCGAAATATCTTCAGATTCATCATCGGAGGACTCAAAAGGTTGGGCTAGTTACTTTCCTAAGAATGCATCCACATCGCAAAACAAAGGAAAAGCAATCAAGGAAGATTCATACTCCGATCCACTTCCATCGACACCATCGTCATTTGAAGAATCAAGCGATGACGAAACAGCTGATTGGCCTGGGAAACAGCAAGGTTGGCCAAAACACATGACTTACTACCAAGGAGCTTGGGAGATCATCCCTCCAAAACATCCAATAACAGCTGAACTACAGAAGCAACTGGAGAAAGCCGCAGCCGACTTTGCAAAGAGTGTCCACATTCCACATCCGAAGCCGAATCCGGTTGAGAAGAAACCCTCTGTGCCAAAGAAGAACAACCAGCAGAAGAAAGCAGCTCCCTCCACCAGTCAGCAGCAAACTCCACCTCCTCGTCCAGTAGTGCTTGCACTCCCCTGCCCAAAGGTTTTTGAGGCCATGGGCACTAGGGGACCACGAAGCAAGGTCATGCCTGATTTTGCTAAGATGTAGGTTGTGAATCTATGTAGCTTGATATCTTTTGAACTTTTCTTTTGAGTGATGTTTGTAAGAAAACTGTCTCTGTACTTTGCTTATGGAATGAATGAACCTTTTAATTTTCCTTGCTTTACTTGAGTATTTGTATATGTATCTGCAAAAGGTTAGTTGCAAACAACAAACACAAACAAGAATATTCCATAATAGCAGCAGAGTAGCATAGCAACAAACCAACTAAACAGCAGACTTTAACTAAACACAAGATAATGACAAATCAACAGCACAAATCCTTACAAAATTTTACAAAATCATACAGAGATAAGATAGTTAAAATAGTTAAAGATTGATCATGCCAATACTAGCAACTAGAAACTGAAATCTACTGATGTCAAAACATTTTGTAAGTAAATCAGCAACATTGTTGTCAGTATGAATTTTAACCACTTGAATTAACTTTTTCTCATAACAATCTCTAATAAAATGATGTCTTATCTCTATGTGTTTTTGTTTTAGAATGAAAAACAGGATTTTTTATAATACACATTGTGCTGTTGTTGTCAATAAAATTTTTTGTGTTCATGAAATTGTACCCATAATCCAGCAGCTGGTTCTGAATCCAGAGCACCTGTCCACAGCAGCTAGAAGCAGCAACATATTCTGCTTCAGTTGTTGAATTGGCTACTACTGTTTGTTTCTTACATTGCCAAGAGATAAGCCTATGACCAAGATACTGACAGCCTCCTGTAGTTGATTTTCTATCCATAGTAGCTCCAGCATAGTCACTATCTGAGTATGCTATCAAGTCAAATGGTGAATTATTAGGATACCAAAGACCAAGTTTTGGTTGACCCTTTAGGTACCTAAAAATTCTTTTGACTACTTCCAAGTGTGAAACCTTTGGGGACACTTGGAATCTAGCACAGGCACACACAGAAAACATGATATCTGGCCTTGAAGCAGTCAGATACATCAATGAGCCAATCATGGATCTATACAGATGTACATCAACCTCTACTCCATCTTCATCCTTGAGCAAAGGTTTATTCTTATCCATAGGTGTCTTGGCTGCCTTCACATCCTGAAATCCAAATTTCTTCAACATATCAGCCACATACTTGTCTTGGCTAATAAAAATTCCATCTTTCATCTGCTTGACTTGAAGCCCCAAAAAGAAAGTCAACTCTCCCATAGAACTCATCTCAAACCTACTGTGCATTAGCTTCTCAAATCCTTCACATAACACCTTATTTGTAGACCCAAAAATGATATCATCTACATAAACTTGAACAAGTAGGATATCCTTTTTGTCTTTCTTAATGAACAATGTTTTATCAATGGTTCCTCTGCTAAAACCATTATTCAACAAATATTGGGATAAGGTGTCATACCAAGCTCTAGGAGCTTGATGTAATCCATACAGTGCTTTCTTCACCTTGTAGACCCTGTCAGGATACTTAGGATCTTCAAACCCAGGTGGTTGCATCACATAAACCTCTTCAGGTATCTTTCCATACAAGAAAGCACTTTTCACATCCATTTGATACACAGGAAAATTCTTGTATGAGGCATATGCCAAGAAAAGTCTGATAGCCTCCAATCTTGCAACTGGAGCAAATACCTCATCATAGTCTATACCTTCTTCCTGAGTGTATCCCTGAGCCACCAATCTAGCCTTGTTTCTGACTACAATCCCTCTTTCATCTCTCTTGCATCTGAACACCCATTTTGTACCATTGCCCTTTTTTCCATTTGGCAAAGCCACCAATGTCCAGACCTCCTGAAGCTTGAACTGCAGCAACTCCTCTTGCATAGCTTCAACCCAACTTTCATCCTTCATAGCCTTGTGAATGGTCTTGGGTTCTTCCTGAGATAAGAAACAGGCAAACATACAGTTTTGTAGATCCTTGTGGCTATTCCTCTTCTTAAGTGTCTGAGCAAATAATCCCTGATCAAGCAAATCACTCAACCCCTTTGATTTACTTCTTGTCTGTACAGCAGAGTGAACATCACCAATAATCTGCTCCTTTGGGTGAATCTTGTGGATTCTTGTTGTTGGTGTAGGACTAACAGGTATATCAGTCTCCAAGTTTGATAAATCACCATCTTTATCAGTAGAGTCTTTGAGTTCAGCAGCAGAGTTACCAAGTTGAACAGCAGAGTGTTTTGCCTTAACAGCAGAGTGCTTTGGCTTAACAGCAGAGTGTTTAGACTTGGCAGCAGAGTTAAGAGAACTGCTGCTCGGTTTATTCCCTTGAATTCCATCAACTTGTGACTCTACACTTCTTTCCTTATCATCATGAGCAGGTTCATCATCACCTTCTGCATTAACCTTTGGTATTTCCTTATGTACAGCATCACCACCTGAACTTTTTCCTTCTTTAGCTGTTGGAGAGAAATACTGATCAAACTTCCACTTTTCAATCAACACAAACTCCTCTGCAGATCCATCCTTCTGTGCTTGTGTACCTGCATTAGGGTTAGTTTGTGTACCTGCAGACATGTGAGTAGTACCTGCAACAACTGGTTGATAATTCATACTTTTGGTTAAAGAATCAATATCAAACATCCAGTCAGGTCCTTTTCCATCAACATTAGGTGTGGTTTCTCTAATAGTCACATGTAAATTTTCAACTACATGCCCAGTTCTTTGATTAAAAACTCTAAAAGCCTTACTTTCAGTAGAGTAACCAACAAAGAAACCTATGTCTGCTTTCTCACTAAACTTTCCTAAGTGGTCAATGGTGTTCAAAATAGTAACAGGACACCCAAATGGTCTTAAGAAACCTATCATAGGTTTTCTACCATGCAATAACTCATAGGGGGTCTTGTTATGAGGCTTAACTATCTTAGTCCTATTCTGCACATAACAAGCAGTGTTGACTGCTTCAGCCCAAAAGATAGTGGGTAACTTAGACTCTGATAACATAGTTCTGGCAGCTTCAATTAATGTCCTATTCCTTCTCTCAGCCACACCATTTTGCTGAGGAGTTCTAGCTACACTAAATTGTCTAGTTATACCCTTTTCCTCACAGAACTGATTCATTACCTTGTTCTTAAATTCAGTTCCATTATCACATCTGATGACTTTGACCTTATGATTAAATAGGTTTTCTATCCTGGTAATAAAAGCCTTAAGAATGCCTGCAGTCTCATCCTTAGAAGCTAAAAAGAATACCCAAGTGAACCTACTATAGTCATCAGTGACCACTAAACCATACATCTTTTTATTTAAACTATTCACATATGTAGGTCCAAATAAGTCCATGTGTAACATAAACAAAGGTTCAGTTATAGAATTCACCAATTTGGACTTACAGGAAGCTCTATGTTGCTTTCCCATTTGGCAAGCAACACAAACTTCAGGATTCTCAAAGACCTTTGAAGGCAATCCTCTGACCAAGTTCCCTTTCACCAACTTGTTTATAGCCTTGTAGTTCAGATGCCCAAGCCTTCTGTGCCATAGTTTGGATTCATCAACAGTGGCTTTGGCAAACAGACAAGTCAAATCTCTTTTAGGAATAATATTCTTTATATCCACACTGTATATATTGTCATGTCTAGGGACTTTAAGAAGAACCAATTTATCATCGGGTATCTTATAGTCAGGAGACAAAACAAGACACTCAGTGTCGGTAAAAAGAACAAAATTCTTCCTGTCACACATTTGTGAGACACTAAAAAGATTAAACTTGAGACCATTCACCAAATACACTTTCTCAAAATCCAACTTTCCAGTTCTGATGATGCCTTGACCAACTATTTTACCTCCTTTAGGATCATTTCCAAAGGCCACATAACCACCATCCAAAGCTTCAAAATTCTCCAAGTTGCTTTGGTCTCCAGTCATATGTGAAGAGCATCCACTATCAAAAATACATTTGTCCTTTAGCTCCTTTTGTAGATTGCCCTGCACAAAAAGTAAGAGAATTAGTTTCTCTTGGGGACCCAAGCCATTACTGACTTGGATCTACCTTGTGCATCAAAGTAGTCAAATTTCTTCAACTGCATTGGTGCACTGCTGTGTCTGAGAACATGATCTAAAACTTTAACTTTTGGTTTTCAGACCCAGCAAGCTGAGGCTTTAACAGCATAAAAATGGTTGCCCACAACAGTATCAGTCACAACTTTAGGCAAAACAGCAGAGTCTGCCTGAACAGCAGAGTTTGCTGGAACAGCAGGGTTTGACTGAACAGCAGAGTTATCTATATTCTTCTTTATGAACACATTTGGGGCAATAGGAGAGATAACTCTAGAAGTACCATCTCTCATCAGAACTTCCCTAGGAACCATGTTTCTTTTGGGATGTGGGTGAGTCTTTCTACCAAAGTTTCTATGGTTCACCCTTGTATATTGGTTCCACACTGGTTTTTGATAGTAATAACACTCATCTTGCAAATGTTCAAAACTACCACAACTATAACATGCCTTTTTAAATAGTTGAAAATCAGTCCCTAATTTTTGTGAAACTAGGTTGTTCCAATTTCTCTGGTTTCCCCTAGGCAAGTTATTAGTTCTCTTAGGATATACTCTAGGTGTATTGTCAAACTCAGCCATCTTCCTAGAGATACCTTTACCTAGCTTAGGCTTAACAAACTCAACCTTTTTAGCTCTAGGTACTTGTGATTCAACAACAGCAGGAATTTCTTTCTTTTTGTTCTTAGAAGTTGAATCAGATTCTACAATCCCATCATCACTGTCAGACTCCCAATCTTCAATCAGGGGTGGTTGCTCATACTTCTTTAACTCAACCTTAGGTGACACTTTGTTAGTTTCACTAGTTTCTTCTACAGGTTTACTAGTTTCACCTACAGGTTTATCCCCAGACTCAGATATGAAAGTCAATGTCCTAGTAGGAGGGGCATGAGCACTAAGTTTCTTAGGGTGAGCAACAGCATTGTACCCTAGTCCACTACCTGAATCAGCAAAGTGCCTTCCTATTGGTTTACTAAGAATGTCAGTAGCAAATTGTTGTTTTTCTATCCTAACAACATGTTTTTCAGTCTCATTCTTAGCTAAATCTCTAGCCTGTTCAGCCTCCTCTACTTTTCTCATAAGTACCTTAATCTCATCTTCTTTCTTAATAAGCTCATTTTTAAGAATAGTGATTTGATCAAGATATTCAATTTCAGCCTTTTTATAGAATTCCAATTTCTCTTCTAAATTCTTTAAACCATATTCATAACTGAGATTGTCTAACTTAAGTATTTCATTTTCCTTTTTAAGATTTCCATTGCTAGACTTAAGTTCATCAATTTTATCTGAACATGATTTAAAAGAACATGATGATTCATTGGATACCTCAGAGTCTGATCCAGAAGAAGAAGAAGAATAGGCCATAAGAGCAAAGTGTTGAACTTGAGATTCCTCTTCAGCTGCCAAAGCATAGTTAGGACCATCTTCAGCATGCTCACTCCAATCAAACTCTCCAAACCCATCACATGACACCATAGCAGCAGCAGCAGCATCAGGACTTGACTCTTCAACAGTAATCTTCTTGGTATCTGCAATGTTTCTTTTGGGTGCTTTGCATTCCCTTGCAAAGTGTCCCTTCTTTCGACAATTGAAACATTCAGCCTTTGACTTGTCAAATCCCACATTCCTGTTTCTTCTGAACTTCATCTCTTTACCAGTTCTCTTAAGAAACCTCCTTGCCCTCATAGTTAGCATTGCATACTGCCAATGCATATCCATTTCTTCAACATCATCAGGATCAAGTTCATCCAGATCTTGAGGCATGACTGAAGTACTAGTAGTAAGTTCAGCCAAATAAGCACAAATAGCAGCATCACTGATGGTGTTGGGGTTAGCAGAGTCAGCAGCAGAGACATGTGAACCAACAGCAGGAGCAAAAGTACCAGCAGCAGAGTGCTCTTGATGACTACCAGAAGTCTTGTTGCTTGAGGAGACAAAGGCAAGATTATTAGTGGTAGAGGATGAGCTTGAAAATCCTTTAACTTCTGATTCATACACCTTTAAGTTGTTGTATAGATCATCCAATGTCATAGTATCAAAATCTTCCTTGTGCCTCCAAACCACTGTATGAGTGTTCCACTCAGAAGATAGACTTCTCAAAAACTTTAGATTGACATCTTCTTGAGATGGTTCAATCTTCAACAGAGCCATCTGACTGGTTAACTTATGAAGTCGATCATAAGTTCCCTCAATGTTCTCAGAACTCATAGCAGAAAAAGTCTCAAACTGGTGCTTAAGGAGATTCTTTCTAGATTTCTTGGTAGCTTCATTCCCACCAAATCGAAGTTCAATAGCTTCCCACAACTCCTTAGCAGACTCAATATGATTAAAACTCAATTGATAATCATTAGGTATTCCCATCATGAGAATACTGTGAGCCTTAACCTCCAATCTTCTCTGAGCTTTCTCCTCACTAGTCTTGAGAGTCAAGACTGATCCAGTAGCAGTCTTGGTTTGCACCTTATCACCATCAAGAACAACTTCCCAGAGAGAGTAATCAACCATTCGCATGTATTGTTGCATCCTCATCTTCCAGATCTCATACTCTCCAGTCTTGAGCATGGGAACTCTTGAAGCAGTAACCATGTGAGTCGAATCGGAATCCATTGCTTGCTTTGATGATTAAACAGTTCTTTGTTTTGAATAATTCTTCTTGGTACCAGTTTCTAGATCACAAGCTCTGATACCACTTGTTGATCCCAGTTGAGCTTCACGATCTTATTAACTACCTTAGATAAATCTAAAGTAATCGGTATAGAAACTGATCTTAGGTTGTATATCAAATATTATGCGGAAACTAATATTTGATCTTAAGTAGAAAACACAAACGGATTATCCAACAACACTTCAATTATATTAATAACGATTGCTCTGAATAGCAATAGGGTTACAAGAAACCTTGAAGTGAAAACAATAATATGTATGCTAAGATAATTAATCAATCGACTTCTAACTCTAACCCTAGAACCTCCTTTTATAGCATAAGGAGTCCTAGTCGGTTTACAAGACTTCCTATACAAGTAAAATATTCATACGTATCTTTTCTATACTTATCTTAACATACTTTACATAATTAATAAGCAATAGAGTAATCCTTCTAGCAGCAGAGTCCTCGTGAGCTAGCAGCAGAGTTACACTATGCCTATTATACCAAAACAGCAGAGTTATCAAAACAGCAGAGTTCTTATGCTAATCAGCAGAGTTACATAACTATCCGGCAGACTTGTTGTAATTCTCCAATCAGCAGCATTTCAGACCCAACATTATCCTAGATTTGTTGATCGCATGCCATAAAACCTTTTGTGAAAATCTCTCAAAGCGTTTATGTATAAAACACATTTTGGTTAACACTTCAAGAGTTTTGCATTTTCTGAAATACTCCCCCTTCACATGTGCTCATGCATTTTTGAAATAACTTGCACATGTTGGGTAGAGATCGCACATTTTGAAATGATCAACTTTCAATGAACATGACCGTCGCGAGACACGCTTACATCACTAGTTAGACTAGCTTGAAATTATTACCCGTCCCGGTCATATTCAATGATCATCTCTCGAATTGGTACATTCTACTCATACAAGTCCTTTGCGAGACACATTTACATTACTAGAAAACCAGTTTGAAATTATTACCCGTCCCGGACTAGTCTTTTCGATTACTAACATTTAAGCTTCGTCAATTCGATGGTATTTTCTGAGTCTTTTTGGAGAGCTCGACTCATGATCACATTTTAACCACATTTCTCCCCCTCAAAAATAGCATTTCGATGGTATTTTTGATACCGTTTGATTAAAATCATTGTTTTTGGATAGCTATTAGAGAGAAACGGTTTTGCATGAACTTTTTGGAACAAAGTTGTTTTTGAAATACTCCCCCTCAAAACTTGCATTGGATGTAACATTTAGTAAACTTTGGAGCAAGTGGGGAGTAACAATTTGAAAAATCTTAAGCAAAATTTTTGAAAAGATTTGAAAACCTTTTGATGAATTTTGAATAAAATTTTGCTTAAGATGAAGAAGTTTGGTTTGATAAACTTTGCGTGAAAACTTCTTTTCTTTTAGGATTGTTGCAATTAAAACGTACAACAGGGTCCTTTCTTTGAAAAACGGGTTATGCACTGCTCCTTTCTCATTTTGCTCCTTTTTTCAATCATACCTAAGGACTTCTAATTCTAAACTATTGGAATTGTCCTTGGGTAGATCCCTCCGGATCTAGCGGATCATTGGACATTACCTAACCATAATCACCTTATTACTCCATGATTATCTGATAGAACTTATGCACACCTTCATCAATTAAGTTCTTGGATCGTTTTGAGCCTTAGGGTTTAACAATAACAATGACAAATAATTATGCACAGCGGAATAAAACAAATAACAATGTTATTGACACAAAGTTTTCTTCATTATCACAATCAGCCTCAATCTAACACGGTTACCCAACAGTAACAGGGATCAAGAGATCCTTGAGGCTACGAACAAACTTGTTTAGGCGTTTATAATCACACGCCTAAACACACACACACACACCTTTGATATCTACATCGTGGAAGACTTATGTAAAACCTGTACCTTGCCTCTCTTTATATAATGGAGAGTGCTAGGTTTACAAAGAGATAATGCCGAATAATATAAAATCTTTTCTACAGAATAAGTTATTTCCTGTATCTTCATTCTTTGTAGCTTTCTCTCTTTGTCATCTTTAGTCCTTCTTGTTTCATTCTTTTATTTATTTTGTCACATCAAATCTAATAGACCCAACAATCTTCCCCTATTTGATGATGACAAAACAAACAAAGTCGTGTACGAACTTCCCTAGACGAAGTAGCAGAAGTTGAGATGTAATCATCTCCCTGAATGAAACAAATTCGTCTTCCTTGTCTTCCCCTTAAGCCATGCCATGCCACTCCAAATCTCTTCCCCTTTTTGTTATCAACAAATAGGGTACGTATGAAAATAATGATCTCGACCATCACTAACCAATATCACAAACTTCCAATCCAAGTCGTCCAATGTTTCAAATTACCCTCCATGAAGCTCAAATACGAATAATGAATCCAAAACAATAGAAACTCCAACTAGCAGTAGTAATAATGATCAACAATAGTAAAAATCAAACACTACCCCTCGAGTGGTGCATGAACATCAAATGATTCTTCCAAATCTGTAGGCTTTATATACTGTTGAAGAAAAATAATCATCACCAATTTGATGTTGAAGTAGAAGAAACCAACCTTGTGTCCTATGCCTTGTACTAAATACGACTTCGGATAGTTATGTAACTCTGCTGATTAGCATTGTCCTAAGTATGTTAGCACTGTCCTGTTCAACTACTAAGTTGGAAACAGTAGTGCCAGCCTCTTCCATCATGGTACCTCCACTACCTGTACCAGCCTCATCTGCTACCATACTAACATTGGCCTGAGGGTGCACAATGTTCTCATTTTGTGAATTCCTAGGTGATTGGGTAGGTTGTGGTTCAGTGGAAGATGATGCATTTAAACTTGTTGATGAGGATGTGTGATGGGAAGCTGTGGGTGTTCCAGCTTCTTCATCCTCATTTACAGCAGCCACTACATTCAAGATATGCTCAGTTAAGGGAGTAATAACACCAGAAAATCCTTTCCTATTCTTCTTCAAAAATGCAAACATCTTGATGGCCATTCTACTACAGGGTTCAATTTGTGAATGCCTCAAAGGTTCCCTTAGCTGTTTGTTTATTATAAGTTGTAGAAACCTAGGGTATAAGTAGAACTTCTTCTTAACAAATTTCTTCATCCCCTCAAATATCATAACAGAAAAATCATAGGGCTTCCCTGTAGCTAAACATACTAAAGCCATTGCCTGAGATGCATTAAACTCACTCCACCCACCTATCTTAGGAAACAAGCAATGTTGTAGAGTATGCAGTAAAAACTTCCAATGGGGACACATACGACCTTTCAAAAATGTTCCACTATTCTCAGGTCTCTCATAACCAAAAGTCTCAAGTTCAGCCATCACAACTTCTGGGGTTATAGTAGGGGGTGTTGGGGTGCCTGACAATCTCAAACTTCTCTTAATTGTGGTTTCACTAACGACAATGTCCTCCCCATCTACACTACCTACCAGTCGTTCCTCACCATCTAAGACATCCAATCTAACAGTTGACCAAAATTGTCTCATATGAGATTTGTAAATTGTAGGAGCAACTGTTAATGCATACCTTAACTTAGACGAACCCAGAAAATCCATAACCTCGAAAAATCCATCCGCTGCATTAACCTTACTGAGAAATGCTATCTGATTGTGTTCTTCCGGAAACGTTCTTCGAGCCATTGGATTTGGGGGTTTGGGGTGAAATGATATGAATTGTTGTGTTTGAGTGAGAATTGAGTGTAAGTTTGGAGCAATTAGAGCGTAATGAAATCAATTGGGTAAAAGATACCTTTTTGATTCAATTAGGGTTAAGAACGTGCCAAAATTTTTCAGTTTGACCCTTCAACTTTCAAACTCATCAGCAGAGTTATGAAAATATTGACCGAAAGTCAACAATCCCAAAATCGTTAAAAATCACCTCCTTAAATATCATACCAACCTCACATTAAACTCCATAAATCCTTAATCACTAAAGCAAATCCCCAATTCCAAACCCTAACTTAACATCAATCCAACATGAGTTCATCAAAAACACCAATCATCGAAATATCTTCAGATTCATCATCGGAGGACTCAAAAGGTTGGGCTAGTTACTTTCCTAAGAATGCATCCACATCGCAAAACAAAGGAAAAGCAATCAAGGAAGATTCATACTCCGATCCACTTCCATCGACACCATCGTCATTTGAAGAATCAAGCGATGACGAAACAGCTGATTGGCCTGGGAAACAGCAAGGTTGGCCAAAACACATGACTTACTACCAAGGAGCTTGGGAGATCATCCCTCCAAAACATCCAATAACAGCTGAACTACAGAAGCAACTGGAGAAAGCCGCAGCCGACTTTGCAAAGAGTGTCCACATTCCACATCCGAAGCCGAATCCGGTTGAGAAGAAACCCTCTGTGCCAAAGAAGAACAACCAGCAGAAGAAAGCAGCTCCCTCCACCAGTCAGCAGCAAACTCCACCTCCTCGTCCAGTAGTGCTTGCACTCCCCTGCCCAAAGGTTTTTGAGGCCATGGGCACTAGGGGACCACGAAGCAAGGTCATGCCTGATTTTGCTAAGATGTAGGTTGTGAATCTATGTAGCTTGATATCTTTTGAACTTTTCTTTTGAGTGATGTTTGTAAGAAAACTGTCTCTGTACTTTGCTTATGGAATGAATGAACCTTTTAATTTTCCTTGCTTTACTTGAGTATTTGTATATGTATCTGCAAAAGGTTAGTTGCAAACAACAAACACAAACAAGAATATTCCATAATAGCAGCAGAGTAGCATAGCAACAAACCAACTAAACAGCAGACTTTAACTAAACACAAGATAATGACAAATCAACAGCACAAATCCTTACAAAATTTTACAAAATCATACAGAGATAAGATAGTTAAAATAGTTAAAGATTGATCATGCCAATACTAGCAACTAGAAACTGAAATCTACTGATGTCAAAACATTTTGTAAGTAAATCAGCAACATTGTTGTCAGTATGAATTTTAACCACTTGAATTAACTTTTTCTCATAACAATCTCTAATAAAATGATGTCTTATCTCTATGTGTTTTTGTTTTAGAATGAAAAACAGGATTTTTTATAATACACATTGTGCTGTTGTTGTCAATAAAATTTTTTGTGTTCATGAAATTGTACCCATAATCCAGCAGCTGGTTCTGAATCCAGAGCACCTGTCCACAGCAGCTAGAAGCAGCAACATATTCTGCTTCAGTTGTTGAATTGGCTACTACTGTTTGTTTCTTACATTGCCAAGAGATAAGCCTATGACCAAGATACTGACAGCCTCCTGTAGTTGATTTTCTATCCATAGTAGCTCCAGCATAGTCACTATCTGAGTATGCTATCAAGTCAAATGGTGAATTATTAGGATACCAAAGACCAAGTTTTGGTTGACCCTTTAGGTACCTAAAAATTCTTTTGACTACTTCCAAGTGTGAAACCTTTGGGGACACTTGGAATCTAGCACAGGCACACACAGAAAACATGATATCTGGCCTTGAAGCAGTCAGATACATCAATGAGCCAATCATGGATCTATACAGATGTACATCAACCTCTACTCCATCTTCATCCTTGAGCAAAGGTTTATTCTTATCCATAGGTGTCTTGGCTGCCTTCACATCCTGAAATCCAAATTTCTTCAACATATCAGCCACATACTTGTCTTGGCTAATAAAAATTCCATCTTTCATCTGCTTGACTTGAAGCCCCAAAAAGAAAGTCAACTCTCCCATAGAACTCATCTCAAACCTACTGTGCATTAGCTTCTCAAATCCTTCACATAACACCTTATTTGTAGACCCAAAAATGATATCATCTACATAAACTTGAACAAGTAGGATATCCTTTTTGTCTTTCTTAATGAACAATGTTTTATCAATGGTTCCTCTGCTAAAACCATTATTCAACAAATATTGGGATAAGGTGTCATACCAAGCTCTAGGAGCTTGATGTAATCCATACAGTGCTTTCTTCACCTTGTAGACCCTGTCAGGATACTTAGGATCTTCAAACCCAGGTGGTTGCATCACATAAACCTCTTCAGGTATCTTTCCATACAAGAAAGCACTTTTCACATCCATTTGATACACAGGAAAATTCTTGTATGAGGCATATGCCAAGAAAAGTCTGATAGCCTCCAATCTTGCAACTGGAGCAAATACCTCATCATAGTCTATACCTTCTTCCTGAGTGTATCCCTGAGCCACCAATCTAGCCTTGTTTCTGACTACAATCCCTCTTTCATCTCTCTTGCATCTGAACACCCATTTTGTACCATTGCCCTTTTTTCCATTTGGCAAAGCCACCAATGTCCAGACCTCCTGAAGCTTGAACTGCAGCAACTCCTCTTGCATAGCTTCAACCCAACTTTCATCCTTCATAGCCTTGTGAATGGTCTTGGGTTCTTCCTGAGATAAGAAACAGGCAAACATACAGTTTTGTAGATCCTTGTGGCTATTCCTCTTCTTAAGTGTCTGAGCAAATAATCCCTGATCAAGCAAATCACTCAACCCCTTTGATTTACTTCTTGTCTGTACAGCAGAGTGAACATCACCAATAATCTGCTCCTTTGGGTGAATCTTGTGGATTCTTGTTGTTGGTGTAGGACTAACAGGTATATCAGTCTCCAAGTTTGATAATCATCATAAGAATCACCATCTTTATCAGTAGAGTCTTTGAGTTCAGCAGCAGAGTTACCAAGTTGAACAGCAGAGTGTTTTGCCTTAACAGCAGAGTGCTTTGGCTTAACAGCAGAGTGTTTAGACTTGGCAGCAGAGTTAAGAGAACTGCTGCTCGGTTTATTCCCTTGAATTCCATCAACTTGTGACTCTACACTTCTTTCCTTATCATCATGAGCAGGTTCATCATCACCTTCTGCATTAACCTTTGGTATTTCCTTATGTACAGCATCACCACCTGAACTTTTTCCTTCTTTAGCTGTTGGAGAGAAATACTGATCAAACTTCCACTTTTCAATCAACACAAACTCCTCTGCAGATCCATCCTTCTGTGCTTGTGTACCTGCATTAGGGTTAGTTTGTGTACCTGCAGACATGTGAGTAGTACCTGCAACAACTGGTTGATAATTCATACTTTTGGTTAAAGAATCAATATCAAACATCCAGTCAGGTCCTTTTCCATCAACATTAGGTGTGGTTTCTCTAATAGTCACATGTAAATTTTCAACTACATGCCCAGTTCTTTGATTAAAAACTCTAAAAGCCTTACTTTCAGTAGAGTAACCAACAAAGAAACCTATGTCTGCTTTCTCACTAAACTTTCCTAAGTGGTCAATGGTGTTCAAAATAGTAACAGGACACCCAAATGGTCTTAAGAAACCTATCATAGGTTTTCTACCATGCAATAACTCATAGGGGGTCTTGTTATGAGGCTTAACTATCTTAGTCCTATTCTGCACATAACAAGCAGTGTTGACTGCTTCAGCCCAAAAGATAGTGGGTAACTTAGACTCTGATAACATAGTTCTGGCAGCTTCAATTAATGTCCTATTCCTTCTCTCAGCCACACCATTTTGCTGAGGAGTTCTAGCTACACTAAATTGTCTAGTTATACCCTTTTCCTCACAGAACTGATTCATTACCTTGTTCTTAAATTCAGTTCCATTATCACATCTGATGACTTTGACCTTATGATTAAATAGGTTTTCTATCCTGGTAATAAAAGCCTTAAGAATGCCTGCAGTCTCATCCTTAGAAGCTAAAAAGAATACCCAAGTGAACCTACTATAGTCATCAGTGACCACTAAACCATACATCTTTTTATTTAAACTATTCACATATGTAGGTCCAAATAAGTCCATGTGTAACATAAACAAAGGTTCAGTTATAGAATTCACCAATTTGGACTTACAGGAAGCTCTATGTTGCTTTCCCATTTGGCAAGCAACACAAACTTCAGGATTCTCAAAGACCTTTGAAGGCAATCCTCTGACCAAGTTCCCTTTCACCAACTTGTTTATAAGCCTTGTAGTTCAGATGCCCAAGCCTTCTGTGCCATAGTTTGGATTCATCAACAGTGGCTTTGGCAAACAGACAAGTCAAATCTCTTTTAGGAATAATATTCTTTATATCCACACTGTATATATTGTCATGTCTAGGGACTTTAAGAAGAACCAATTTATCATCGGGTATCTTATAGTCAGGAGACAAAACAAGACACTCAGTGTCGGTAAAAAGAACAAAATTCTTCCTGTCACACATTTGTGAGACACTAAAAAGATTAAACTTGAGACCATTCACCAAATACACTTTCTCAAAATCCAACTTTCCAGTTCTGATGATGCCTTGACCAACTATTTTACCTCCTTTAGGATCATTTCCAAAGGCCACATAACCACCATCCAAAGCTTCAAAATTCTCCAAGTTGCTTTGGTCTCCAGTCATATGTGAAGAGCATCCACTATCAAAAATACATTTGTCCTTTAGCTCCTTTTGTAGATTGCCCTGCACAAAAAGTAAGAGAATTAGTTTCTCTTGGGGACCCAAGCCATTACTGACTTGGATCTACCTTGTGCATCAAAGTAGTCAAATTTCTTCAACTGCATTGGTGCACTGCTGTGTCTGAGAACATGATCTAAAACTTTAACTTTTGGTTTTCAGACCCAGCAAGCTGAGGCTTTAACAGCATAAAAATGGTTGCCCACAACAGTATCAGTCACAACTTTAGGCAAAACAGCAGAGTCTGCCTGAACAGCAGAGTTTGCTGGAACAGCAGGGTTTGACTGAACAGCAGAGTTATCTATATTCTTCTTTATGAACACATTTGGGGCAATAGGAGAGATAACTCTAGAAGTACCATCTCTCATCAGAACTTCCCTAGGAACCATGTTTCTTTTGGGATGTGGGTGAGTCTTTCTACCAAAGTTTCTATGGTTCACCCTTGTATATTGGTTCCACACTGGTTTTTGATAGTAATAACACTCATCTTGCAAATGTTCAAAACTACCACAACTATAACATGCCTTTTTAAATAGTTGAAAATCAGTCCCTAATTTTTGTGAAACTAGGTTGTTCCAATTTCTCTGGTTTCCCCTAGGCAAGTTATTAGTTCTCTTAGGATATACTCTAGGTGTATTGTCAAACTCAGCCATCTTCCTAGAGATACCTTTACCTAGCTTAGGCTTAACAAACTCAACCTTTTTAGCTCTAGGTACTTGTGATTCAACAACAGCAGGAATTTCTTTCTTTTTGTTCTTAGAAGTTGAATCAGATTCTACAATCCCATCATCACTGTCAGACTCCCAATCTTCAATCAGGGGTGGTTGCTCATACTTCTTTAACTCAACCTTAGGTGACACTTTGTTAGTTTCACTAGTTTCTTCTACAGGTTTACTAGTTTCACCTACAGGTTTATCCCCAGACTCAGATATGAAAGTCAATGTCCTAGTAGGAGGGGCATGAGCACTAAGTTTCTTAGGGTGAGCAACAGCATTGTACCCTAGTCCACTACCTGAATCAGCAAAGTGCCTTCCTATTGGTTTACTAAGAATGTCAGTAGCAAATTGTTGTTTTTCTATCCTAACAACATGTTTTTCAGTCTCATTCTTAGCTAAATCTCTAGCCTGTTCAGCCTCCTCTACTTTTCTCATAAGTACCTTAATCTCATCTTCTTTCTTAATAAGCTCATTTTTAAGAATAGTGATTTGATCAAGATATTCAATTTCAGCCTTTTTATAGAATTCCAATTTCTCTTCTAAATTCTTTAAACCATATTCATAACTGAGATTGTCTAACTTAAGTATTTCATTTTCCTTTTTAAGATTTCCATTGCTAGACTTAAGTTCATCAATTTTATCTGAACATGATTTAAAAGAACATGATGATTCATTGGATACCTCAGAGTCTGATCCAGAAGAAGAATAGGCCATAAGAGCAAAGTGTTGAACTTGAGATTCCTCTTCAGCTGCCAAAGCATAGTTAGGACCATCTTCAGCATGCTCACTCCAATCAAACTCTCCAAACCCATCACATGACACCATAGCAGCAGCAGCAGCATCAGGACTTGACTCTTCAACAGTAATCTTCTTGGTATCTGCAATGTTTCTTTTGGGTGCTTTGCATTCCCTTGCAAAGTGTCCCTTCTTTCGACAATTGAAACATTCAGCCTTTGACTTGTCAAATCCCACATTCCTGTTTCTTCTGAACTTCATCTCTTTACCAGTTCTCTTAAGAAACCTCCTTGCCCTCATAGTTAGCATTGCATACTGCCAATGCATATCCATTTCTTCAACATCATCAGGATCAAGTTCATCCAGATCTTGAGGCATGACTGAAGTACTAGTAGTAAGTTCAGCCAAATAAGCACAAATAGCAGCATCACTGATGGTGTTGGGGTTAGCAGAGTCAGCAGCAGAGACATGTGAACCAACAGCAGGAGCAAAAGTACCAGCAGCAGAGTGCTCTTGATGACTACCAGAAGTCTTGTTGCTTGAGGAGACAAAGGCAAGATTATTAGTGGTAGAGGATGAGCTTGAAAATCCTTTAACTTCTGATTCATACACCTTTAAGTTGTTGTATAGATCATCCAATGTCATAGTATCAAAATCTTCCTTGTGCCTCCAAACCACTGTATGAGTGTTCCACTCAGAAGATAGACTTCTCAAAAACTTTAGATTGACATCTTCTTGAGATGGTTCAATCTTCAACAGAGCCATCTGACTGGTTAACTTATGAAGTCGATCATAAGTTCCCTCAATGTTCTCAGAACTCATAGCAGAAAAAGTCTCAAACTGGTGCTTAAGGAGATTCTTTCTAGATTTCTTGGTAGCTTCATTCCCACCAAATCGAAGTTCAATAGCTTCCCACAACTCCTTAGCAGACTCAATATGATTAAAACTCAATTGATAATCATTAGGTATTCCCATCATGAGAATACTGTGAGCCTTAACCTCCAATCTTCTCTGAGCTTTCTCCTCACTAGTCTTGAGAGTCAAGACTGATCCAGTAGCAGTCTTGGTTTGCACCTTATCACCATCAAGAACAACTTCCCAGAGAGAGTAATCAACCATTCGCATGTATTGTTGCATCCTCATCTTCCAGATCTCATACTCTCCAGTCTTGAGCATGGGAACTCTTGAAGCAGTAACCATGTGAGTCGAATCGGAATCCATTGCTTGCTTTGATGATTAAACAGTTCTTTGTTTTGAATAATTCTTCTTGGTACCAGTTTCTAGATCACAAGCTCTGATACCACTTGTTGATCCCAGTTGAGCTTCACGATCTTATTAACTACCTTAGATAAATCTAAAGTAATCGGTATAGAAACTGATCTTAGGTTGTATATCAAATATTATGCGGAAACTAATATTTGATCTTAAGTAGAAAACACAAACGGATTATCCAACAACACTTCAATTATATTAATAACGATTGCTCTGAATAGCAATAGGGTTACAAGAAACCTTGAAGTGAAAACAATAATATGTATGCTAAGATAATTAATCAATCGACTTCTAACTCTAACCCTAGAACCTCCTTTTATAGCATAAGGAGTCCTAGTCGGTTTACAAGACTTCCTATACAAGTAAAATATTCATACGTATCTTTTCTATACTTATCTTAACATACTTTACATAATTAATAAGCAATAGAGTAATCCTTCTAGCAGCAGAGTCCTCGTGAGCTAGCAGCAGAGTTACACTATGCCTATTATACCAAAACAGCAGAGTTATCAAAACAGCAGAGTTCTTATGCTAATCAGCAGAGTTACATAACTATCCGGCAGACTTGTTGTAATTCTCCAATCAGCAGCATTTCAGACCCAACATTATCCTAGATTTGTTGATCGCATGCCATAAAACCTTTTGTGAAAATCTCTCAAAGCGTTTATGTATAAAACACATTTTGGTTAACACTTCAAGAGTTTTGCATTTTCTGAAATACTCCCCCTTCACATGTGCTCATGCATTTTTGAAATAACTTGCACATGTTGGGTAGAGATCGCACATTTTGAAATGATCAACTTTCAATGAACATGACCGTCGCGAGACACGCTTACATCACTAGTTAGACTAGCTTGAAATTATTACCCGTCCCGGTCATATTCAATGATCATCTCTCGAATTGGTACATTCTACTCATACAAGTCCTTTGCGAGACACATTTACATTACTAGAAAACCAGTTTGAAATTATTACCCGTCCCGGACTAGTCTTTTCGATTACTAACATTTAAGCTTCGTCAATTCGATGGTATTTTCTGAGTCTTTTTGGAGAGCTCGACTCATGATCACATTTTAACCACATTTCTCCCCCTCAAAAATAGCATTTCGATGGTATTTTTGATACCGTTTGATTAAAATCATTGTTTTTGGATAGCTATTAGAGAGAAACGGTTTTGCATGAACTTTTTGGAACAAAGTTGTTTTTGAAATACTCCCCCTCAAAACTTGCATTGGATGTAACATTTAGTAAACTTTGGAGCAAGTGGGGAGTAACAATTTGAAAAATCTTAAGCAAAATTTTTGAAAAGATTTGAAAACCTTTTGATGAATTTTGAATAAAATTTTGCTTAAGATGAAGAAGTTTGGTTTGATAAACTTTGCGTGAAAACTTCTTTTCTTTTAGGATTGTTGCAATTAAAACGTACAACAGGGTCCTTTCTTTGAAAAACGGGTTATGCACTGTTATGTATGCATAAGCCAAAACGTTGAAGCTCGGGTTGTAAGCTGAAATACTTACAAGCCATTGATTTTTAGGATAAGTGCTCAAAATTTTTGATGAAGCACTTTCCTTTCTTTGAAGCTCGGGTCCTGAACTGATGTGTTCAGAAGCCATTAGGTTAAGCGCGGGTTTCGCTCTGATACCACTTGTTATAGCATGTAATCACTCTTTATCACACTAATATGGGGCGCTAAACACAAGAGATGAGATGGGACAAGTGTATATGGATCGTATATAGTTTAGAGAGATAGATGGAAGTTAAAGCTTCATATATTAAACACACACATACACACTGTGAACCACTTCTCAAATGAGACATTTGAGAAGCTTATATATCACAAGGATATTACCCTAATGGGCCTTGTGTGGGCTTCGTGGACTTTAGTACTTGGATTGGGCTTTTACAATTGATACTAAATCTAATACAAGCCCACTTAACACAAAGTTATAACAAAGTGAATGACCATCACTTTAAACTATAAAAACTAAAGCTAACATGATAGATTAGGGTTAAGCCATTTAGTTCTCAAGGCAACCGGATAGATGAATGTTTTGACGTTTCGTTTTCTCAAGTTATTATCAAATTTGATCCCTCCTTTTAGTCATTTAGCAATTAGTAATATATTTATAATAAAATATATTATAGAGTTAATTTCAAAAATGGTCCATATACTCGACCGGGTTTAACACTTTTAGTCCCCATACTTTTTTTTAACGGATCTTCTCCCCAAACTTGCGACCCATAACGAGTTTAGTCCCTTGACCATATATTCTGTTTGTTTGACCATTTTCTTGGTTAAGTTAGTAACCCTTGAGGGGTAATTAGGTCATTTTAAGTTTGGGATGTGTCTTATACTTATTAGAAGCTCAAGTGATATCTGCTATCACTTGAATAAACCCAACACACGCATCAAACATCAAACAGAAACATGAATCGCCACATTAGGTGCAATAGGTGTGGAGCAAGATCCACCATTGTAACCTCTTGGACTGCAATCAACCTGGAAGAAGATTCTATTGTTGTGGGAAAAAAGTAAGTGTAATATTAATTTGGTTAAAAAAACCCCTAATTTGATGTTTGACCCTTTTTTTTTTTTTTTTTTTTTTTTTTTTTTTTTTTTGTAATAGCCAATCAATTGTGGGATAATCGATTGGTATGATCCCCCAATGTGTGAACGAGCTGTCCAAATAATTCCAGGTTTGTTGGGTTCAATGAATGAGTTACAAAGGGTAGCAGAAGAAAAGAAAGTTGAAGCTAAGAAGATGAAGAAGATGCTTATTATCAGTTGGATCTTTTTTCTTGTTGTTTATGCTTTCAAGTAGTTAATGTATTATACATTTTGTTTGAAGGTAGTTTTAGGAAGTTATGTTATGTTTAGAATGGAAAAAGCAGTTTCAAGTTGTATTTT
This sequence comes from Artemisia tridentata subsp. tridentata, assembly GCA_021014915.2. Taxonomy (NCBI): domain Eukaryota; kingdom Viridiplantae; phylum Streptophyta; class Magnoliopsida; order Asterales; family Asteraceae; genus Artemisia; species Artemisia tridentata. The sequence continues at coordinate 250,207,453 of CP139508.1, forward strand.
GGGATTTTGATGAATGGAAAAAAATCAGTTTCAACTTGAACTAAACAAGTACTTGCATTCATATAAGTATGTATGTTTTTTTATGAAAAAGATGGTTTAAACCATAACTGAGAAATTGACTTTTAGAAGTCAAATTACAATGTACCAAATTTGGTAATAACTGAAGCATAAATAGCACTAAGAAATTGACTTTTACAAGTCAAAATACCAGAAACAAACATAAGTTGGTCTTACTGAAGCATAACTAAGATGTAACAATCATAATTTGGTAATAACTGAAGCATAACTAAGATGTACCATAATGAAATCCCAAATTACCAGAAACAAGCATAAGTTGGTCTTACAAACATACACAAAAGTCTAATACAATGATATAAAAGTCTAGAAACATGGAAATTAAATTGTTCCAAATCAATCAGGAATCATCCTTCTTTTTGCTGATGCCTTTGTCATCTTAGTTGGTGAAGCATGAAGCAGTACATGAATTAGTGGACTTTGTGTGATTTGAGTGGCTGGTGGACCTTGTGAGGAAAGCTCAATCTCTGAAGCTTCTTGTGCAGACTGTCCAGTTGGTGGAGTATGTGAAGGTTGTGAAGGTTGTGCAGCACTTGCAGAATTCACATTTGGGCAACCCTTCTTGTTATGACCATATCCCTTACAGTTGCTACAACTAATACTCTTACCTGCTCTACTCAACTCTTTTCCCTTTACAAGTCCTTCAGACAATTCAGCTGCACTCTTCATTCTCTTTTTTTGTGGCCTACCAATTTGTGGTTTAGGATTTGGTGGGACAATTGTGTTTAGGTTATTGGATTTTTGCCAAAAATCAGGACCATTTAGGGGATTTATTTTAAACCTGTACATATCTTTCCAAGTAGATAGCCAATATGTTTCATGACAATAAGACTCATGTATTCCTGTTTCTTCCCTATTACTTGCCATGTTCCAAATGGCAGCCACTGCATGCTTGCAGGGTATACCTTTTAACTCCCACTTCCTACAACTACATTCCCTAGTCCTCATATTGACTACACACTGAAGGCCATCAGGATCATTGGCTTGGTATAAGTCACCACCATTCCATTCAATCTATATATCATACATAACCTAGTTATAAACTCCAAACAACTATACAAAAATGTTAAAAAAATGAATGAAAGAGTTTGGCAATGTACCTTTATCTGTGCTGCATCTTTGACAATTGTTTGGAAAATTCTACTAGCATTGGGTGTAAGTGGACCATCAGATTTGGCAATAACTTTTTGGACATTAACATTTCTTTTCATTAGATAAACTCTAATGAATTCCAAACATGTGATGATAGGTTTGTCCCTTCCATCTACAAGTTGTCCGTTTAGAACTTCAAACATGTTACTCAACAACACATCACAGTGTGCCCTTCCTGCAAGTTTATTAAAAGTAATAGTTAAATTATGTCAAAAGAAGTTAAATATTTGTTAATACAGTTTTAACGTAAGTATACCTGAAAAGTGAGACCTACTCCAGTGTTGGGGTGGGATATTTTTCAACCACTCATAAGCTTCTTTCTTAAAAGCTTTCAGTGTCTCCATATGCTTATCAAATTGCTGCACAGTAGTAGCAGTTGCACATCTCTATAACACCTGTTTGTACATTTGACCTCTCCAACTCAGCTTCATATTGTCATATATGTGTTTAAGACAAAACCTATGCTCTGCACTAGGAAAGGTCTCTGCTATTGCTGGTATGACACCCTAAGATTGATGACATATAAAACAAGTTCATTATCTGACAATGGTAAAACCTATGAATGAATTGAAATACAAAACAAGATTAATAAAAAATATACCTTTTGCCTGTCTGATATAAAGATAAAATTTGAGTTTCTGAAAAGCTCCAAGTCATCACCAACACAGTCAAGAAACCACTTCCATGAATCCTTGTTTTCAGACTCCACTATAGCATATGCAAGGGGGTATATTCCATTGTTTGGATCTACCCCCACTGCTGTCAAAATCCAACCAGGATACATACCAGACAAGAAACATCCATCCAATCCCAACAAGTCTCTTTTCCCAGCCTTAAATCCATCTTTCAAAGGACCTAAACATACATACACCCTCTTAAACTTTCTCTCTGAACTGTTGACATCATGTGGTTTTTCTACTTCAATATGAACAGTGGTGTTTGGATTGCTATTTTTTAATTCCAAACAGTAGTCTCTCAACTCTGCATACTGTTTTCTATGATTACCATCAATCCTTTCCATTGCCATTTTCTTAGCCCTGAAAACCTTTTGGGTTGAAAGACCTAATTCATATTCTTTCTGCAGTTGGTCTTTAAGGGCAACTAGAGGAATTTTAGGGTTAGGCTTGATACTACCCTCTACAGTTTTAGACAAAAAAAGTGGCTGTGCATCTTTTGACTTTTCTTGATTGTAAACATTTATAAGTATCATTAAAGGTTTTGACTGCCCAAGTTTCTTGTTTTGGTAATTTGGAGCATTGAAGGTACCAAGGGCAATATTCTTCCTTATCATTAAAGCTCCACCCACCATCTGAACCTTTCCCTTTTGACCCACTCAATTGACCCTTTCCTTTTGAACCTTTTGGCCCTTCTGAACCTTTCCCTTTTGACCCACTTTCATCCTCACAACTGAATTGAGGAACCTTCCCCCTGCATTGATCCCTTAATCTCTTTTTGTCATTCTTTTTCAAATACAATTGCCTTCTTTGTTCTACTGAAACTCTAGTAAGCATTTCTTTAATTAGTCTATTGCTTTCAAATTCCTGTCCAATATAAAAATTCTCCTTCCACACATTACCACCCAACTTTGCTTCTGCATTCTTCTTTTTAGTATGCTTCTTTAAAGCTTTTCTAAATTCACCTTCATTCTCACATTCACTCCCAGTATCCATATCATCATAGTCAACTTCCTCATCCTCAAAAACTTCTTCAACTTATTCCACATTCTCTTTAGAACCAACCCATTCAACATTATCATCAATGTTTCTTTTAAATTCAGCCATATCCACTTCCACATCATCTATCATGTTATCTACTTCAATAAAGTAATCACTGTCTTGGCTATCTGGATCATCCTCACCACCAGAACCATCTTCACCAACAGAACCATCTTCACTACCAGTACCATCTTCCCTTTCTGACTCAGCACTAATGTTTTCATCCCTATTTGAATGTCCTACATCCTCATTTTCAACTACACCCTTCTTCTTCCTACCCACCAAGTCTAAGAACCTGGTCAACCATTCATCATCACTAACTTCTACAACTACATTGTCATCTAAGACAGTATTATCTACTACATTATCAACCAAAGAGTCATCTACAATCAGTAGCTCTACATTTAGTGGCTCCTCAATAACACAGTGATCAACATACAACTCAATTACTTTATACTTAGCAACAAACTTCATCATTTCCAACATATCCTGATCACTAACTAACTTGTTTAGGCCATTGTCTAAATCAGTGTTAGGTTCCTTATAATAATACTCAAATGATGAGTTTTCATAACCTATCTCTTTCATCATTGTGTTAATTTCAAGAATAGAAAACACATCACAATCAATTGAGTCTATCCAATTTACCTTCTCACTTTTATATCTTATCTTGGGAGGACTGGTAAATGCACCACCATGGTTGATCTTCAAGCAAAAAACCCTTGGAAGATAACTTGGTTACATGAACAAATTAAGAGTTATCTAAACAAGATTATTGATCATAAAAACTTCAGTTAAGCAGCAACAATACAAAATACTCACAATAATCATCATAGGGGTCTGCTTTTGATCCCTGCATACGAACCCTCCATTCAGAAACCATTGATTAGCCTGCGTATTGATTAAAACTCGGAATTTTGAGAGAGAGTGTGAGGCTGAAAAAGTTTGGGGATGAAAAGGGTTATGAATCGACTTAATAAGTCAAAATGGATGTAAAGCCCTGGTCAATATCCCGCCAAACTTAAAATGACCTAATTACCCCTCAAGGTTTACTAACTTAACCAAGAAAATGGTCAAACAAACGGAATATATGGTCAAGGGACTAAACCCGTTATGGGTCGCAAGTTTGGGGAGCAGATCCGTTAAAAAAAAAGTATGGTTACTAAAAGTGTTAAACCCGGTCGAGTATAGGAACCATTTTTGAAATTAACTCTATATTATAATTAATGAAAAGGTTCGGTTCGGTTTTATATCAAAACCGAAACCGAACCAAAAATTCGGTTATATGAAAAGTAAAAAACCAAACTATCGGTTTTTAGTTTCGGTCGGTTATTTTGGTTCGGTTTTTCGGTTTTCCGTTCGGTTTCGGTTTTTTCGGTTTTTTTCTCACTCCTAGTTTCCGTTAATAGGTACATAATTAAGTTTTCAGCCGTGTATTAGTCTGTTTTCTTAAATAGATTCAGTTTTCATTCTCAAGAAAAGTAGGTTTTTACATCATAGATAGTATATAGATTAGATTGTTGTAGGTTGAAACGTTGTTGTGGAATATTAGTTTTGTAATGATAAAGTATGAAACTATATGACAATATTAAATGACAACTTTAATGTGTAATTTTAAAATTTTTTAAGAATATTGAAACAAGTTTTTCGTGCTAAATTTATATAATTTAATAATAATGTTCGTGCTTTATATGAGGTATAACTAATTAAATACAGAAGATATTTGTTCCTATTATTAGCCGAGATGAGAAATCCCGAGGATAAAGCCTTCACCACTAAGATTTTCTTATGATCTTCATCTATCCATATATATATTTTTTTTCAATCCGTTGAATTTTAAACATATTTGTTTTGATTGTGTAATCGGTGTATCTAAGTCAACTTTCGTGTCTTCTTTCTAAAATACGGGATTCAACCAATGCTGACCAGTCATTTCTTAAATTTATTTCATAGCCTACTATTTATAGTCGAAGAACTTAAGTTACGACCGTTTAGTTAAAAAGTCATTCACATATTACTAAACTACTAGATGAATACCCGTGTAAAACGATGGTGTATATTGACAAATAATTATACTTGCGAAATCATGATTTTAGTTTGACCTTTGATGCAAAACTTACGAGTTCAATTTGTAGTTACTGCGAGAAAAAAGTCTATGAGTTAAAAACAAAAAAGGATAAAAGTTTACGGATTAAACAATATTTAAAATATTAATTTAGCTATAGATGTTGTTACCATTTTTACTCAAGTGTATAATAGTCCACTAATATTACTTAATTTTAAGTCATTTTAAGTTTTAATAACGACGATACATTCTTTATAATTAGTAGAGACAAACTTGTGAGCTTTTGGTTCTATAAATACAGAAAAAAGAGCCCTGGAATATTGGACATAAGGTTTATGTTAAGTTCCTATTTTAGTATTTCATGCATAAAAAAGATTTGAAAGAAAAAACATCGATTTATCAAAATCTCTTCTCATTGTTGCTAGCGAAACATAATTACAAATAATGAAAACTATAAGCAGTGTCGTCTTTGTGTTTACGGAGGCCCTGTGCAGAATGAGTTTAAAGACAAAAACGGGGCCTAAAAGTGAAAGTAAATAATTTTCTTAAAAGAAAAATGAGAAACAATCGTTTTCAAAGTGCCCCGGTTAGCATTTTTCTATGCAACACTTTCAATCAAATACATGAAGTCACTTTTATAGAATATATATACATATCATATAAAAATTTTGGAACCTTTAGAATTTGGAGACCCTCTGCGACAGCATACCTCGCACACCCTCATATACGGCTCGTCTATAAGTACGTCTAGAATAGCCGTTTAAGGAAGACGAATATGTATTTGTTTTGAAACGACAAACACATTACTATAATGTATGTCTTAAGCCAAGTTTGGTTAGGAGTATTCTGATGTAATCTAGTGAAATATGAATTACAATGCAAGCATGTTTGGTTGGCATGATGCCGGCCAATTGCCCATTCATCCGGCCGTGCTACTCACAGTTCCGATGCACCATTCATGTTCTTGTATATTTACTCATTTTCCCAACACTTCTTAAGTTATTGTGTTATATCGTATTCCAGATGTAAATACATAGCTTTCGTGATCATTCATGTTCTTGTATTTGTACTCATTCTCCCAACTCTTTTATGTTATTGTGTTATATCGTTTGCTGAATGTAAATACATTACTATATATATAATACACCGTTTAATACGGTGCCGTTTCAATGACCATCTTCTGACGTAAGCGTGACATCACGAACTGGGAGCCCACCAATTAGCCCGTCAAGGGCCCAACTGACGTTCTTATCCATAAACCGCCATGGTTTTGATACTTATCTACATCGTATTCATAAACCGCCATGGTTTTCATCCTTATCTGTTGCGGTGTTTCGTGCGTTTGATTTACTTCGTTGCTGGGTTTACTGCTGTGGTGTTCGTAGGTTGGTTTTTGATTCGCTGTCCTGTTTAATTTGATCTTTTTGTGCTTCTTATGTTTTTTATCTTTACATGTTAATTAAAATGTCAACTTGCTTCTTCTTGCTTTTAGTTACTTGATTTGTTCATTGCTACCTGTTACTGACATGTTATAGTATATTATGCGTTGCCTAATTTTTAGTAGCCACGTTTCTGCTCTACCTTTAACTTGATTACTTATATAATTATGAAAACGAAATGAAAAGTTGTACGTAAGATTGATAATGTTGTACCGGGTAGTTGATGTGGGTCATCTAGATGATGTTGTACCGGGTAGTAGTTCCTATAATTTGAGTCCTGTAGACAGCAATCCTGTTATGGATGCCAGTTATACAGTATCAAGGGTCAACGATGACTTACGTCATGGTCTACTCACAAATGAAACATCTCAATCAACTAAAGGGAAAAGAAAACTATCTGAGGTTTATGTGGGGCAGCCGCTTATTTTTCAAGAAAAACAGCTGATGCCTAATGTTATGGAACATTTGTCTATACCGTCTTATCGTTCCACCAGTTTGATAATAAATGAACCGGATCCTGTAACTACCTTGGCTCCAGTTGGTCCATCGATTGGGAAGGGTAAGAGAAAAGTTGACGATGTCTATAATTCTTCAATCCATGGTATGGTTATGTTTATGTTTATGTTTTGTTTCATAGGTTGCTGTTTGTCTTCATTTAGTAACAGTTGGTTGGTCTATGTTGTTGTGCAGCGTCTGTAGATAGAACACATGCTCCAGAACATTATATGCCTTTTCTTGAATCTGTCGTGGGTCACTTAATTGCAGACACTTATTTTCATTCTGAAGGTAAGAAGGCACTGATGAAGTTGCTCATTCTTTGTCTTAGTTCTTCGACTTTTTATATTGTATGTTGTTGGTTACACAACCAATTGTGTTGCAGGTGTTTCACCGTCGACATATGACCTGAATAATAATAATAATAATAATAATAATAATAATAATAATAATAATAATAATAATAATCTGCATGCTAATGATGGTATGCGCGGAAGGCTCCGTACTTCGGTCGCTATTGAAAATGAGCGCCTATCTCCATCTCATGTGTCTGCAGGTTTATTGTCTTCAGTATTAATTTATTGTTTCTTGCCCTTCCATCGTTGTTTTTGTGATACCTTTTTTTGCCATAATTTTGTACCACCTGAAACAGTTACTGTCGTTCACTTGCTTACATGTGCTGCAGATTCACATTGTCCAACGACTGCATCTGCCATTCAGCCTACCGAATTCTTTTCAGGTCCGGTAACACATTTACTTTCTTTCACCTATTCTATTATTGTTTCAATAGTCAATTTGTGGAGACTACCATTTCTTACCAAACTCTCGCCTTGGATGAATACAAAGACTGAAAATGTATGCGTTTTTGCAGTATCAGGATCACAGACCTGTGTTACCCAACCAGCTGCTCAAAGTATGTGAAAATATATCTTCCATGTCATTTTTTTTGCTTATTTCCAATGTTCTATGCTGCCGCATTATTTCTCCATTTATATAGCTAAATAGCTGTTATCTTTTGCTGTTATAGTTACAAGAGCTGCCAATGCTCCGTCTTCTTTCAGTAGACGACCAACCCGTGGTCGCTGTGCCCGTGCACCCGAAAGTACGATTTCTAAAATCTTTACTATGTTTTCGTTGTTTTATTCATTATTGTTCTTTCTTTATGCCTTCTTTTTGGTACTCATTTCTGTTGTAATTTATTATTTAGTGATTTTTATCCAGGTGGTTTCTCTATCGTCTATCTTAAATGATGCCCTTCCAACCGTGTTCGACGAGGTTTGTACGCTCAGTGCTTTCTGTCTCTATTACTGGGTTCCTTAGTGTTTTGGGTTTCCGATAGTCGCATTTTCATTTTTCTACAGGTCCACCGGAAGCATATGTTTCTTTGGGTTCATGTGACCGTTTCTGTACCCATTGTAAAGCTCTCTTTTGGTATGTTGAGAGACTTAAGTCTGGGAGTCGAAGGGTACCAGAATATACCAAGTGTTGTATGAAAGGCAGAGTTGTATTGCGTCTACAACCTGCATATCCACCATACATACTCCAGCTGTTTACAGACAGACATTTCATGGAAAACATTAGGGCCTATAACCAAATGTTTACAATGACATCATTAGGAGCACACATTGATGAATCCATTAACCGGGGTCGAGGTCCTTATGTATTCAAAGTCTCTGGCCAGATGTATCATCAACTAGGTAGTTTGTGTCCGCAACCTGAAACAGAACCAAGGTTTCTTCAATTGTATATATTTGACACTGCTAATGAGGTGGCAAACAGGCTTAGGCACTTTGCTGGGGAAGATACAACGTTGCGTCCTGATATTGTCGAAAATTTAATAGAAGTTTTGGACGACAACAACGGTTTGGTTCAGCTGTTCAGGACCGCCAGAGATAAAATGCTAGACGCCAATGTGCCAGAGTTTAAAATAAGGCTTTTTGGAGTTGCTGGCTCTCGTCAGTATGAATTGCCGTGTGGAGATTGCATTGGGGCCATTATTTTTGAGGGCGGCCCGGATACGCAGACTGACTATGACGTTATCATTGAACAGTGGTCTGGTGAGCCGCAACGTATAAACAAGCTTCATCCCTGTTATATGTCTTTGCAATTTCCTTTGCTGTTTATCTTTGGTGAAGAGGGCTATCATCCGGGTTTGAGGCTGGTAGATGTTACCGGAGGTTCATCTACCGAGGAAAGGAAAATGTCTATGAAAATGTACTATGCGTACCAGTTCCATGATCGTTTTGAAGAATATAGTTTGTTGACTAGAGCTGGCCGTTTGTTCCAACAATATGTGGTGACTGCTTATTGCAGTGTTGAGCAATACAGGCTTGACTTCATAAGAGAGCATCAAAATGACATACGTAATGACTACTTATCAGGATTGTATGACGCGATCTTATGTGGAGATAGAGATGGTTCAGATATTGGTTCAAGGACTATACTCCCATCTTCTTTTACTGGAGGCCCACGTTATATGTACAGCCACTATTTAGATGCCCTAGCAATTTGCCGTGTTCACGGTAACCCGTCATTTTTCATTACATTTACGTGTAATGTTAGCTGGCCTGAGATTCAAGAGTTCATGGAAAGGTTTCCATATGTTACTGTCGCAGACAGACCGGACGCAGTCGATCGTGTGTTTGAGCAAAAAATTCATCATCTGATTTCGTATCTGCGTGATCACAGGCCTTTTGGCCCTGTTGAAGCAGGTACATTTTTGTGTTTGTATATACATATTTCTAATGGATCTGTTAATTGCTATAAACAGTAACTGTTATTTTCACCATTGCAGTTTTATACACAGTAGAATTTCAGAAAAGGGGTTTACCTCATTGTCATCTACTGCTTTAGGTCCATGCAGCATCACGTGTGCATATCCATCAAGAGATAGACAGGTACGTGTCTGCAGAATTACCCAACAGTGAAACGGATCCCGAAGGTTATCGAGTCGTTTCAGAACTTATGATGCATGGTCCGTGTGGTTTGGCAAATAGATCTGCAGCCTGTATGAAGAATACTGATACGTGTGCTAAAGGCTTTCCTAAACCATATTGTAACAGTACATTTGTTAACGATAAAGGTTTTGTCCATTATTGTTGGTCCACACGAATATGGATCTCTAAGTAGCCTTTAACAACTTAGTAGACGACTTGAATAAATCAAATCAATCTAAACGAGACTCTAACACTTTGTTTATGCTAATGCGGAATCTTAACACAAACAATGAAGAACACAACTAACTTTGTATTACTAATCGTTTACTGAATTACAATCTTCGTCGTCATCACTAAACTATGCGTTAGGGTTCCTTTTATACACCAAGGAAACCCTAGATACAAAACTTGTATAACGATTTACGTATCTTCTCTAAAGATAACTTCAAATCCTTTCCTAACTTATCTCTAAAATACATAACCAGACTTAACTTAATAAGTCGACCGGACTTAACAATATTTTACTCTACCAGACTTAATATTGTACTACCAGACTTAATAATACAAAATACACCAACAGACTTAATTGTGTACGCCACCAGACTTAAATCTGTTTTCCCATTAAGTCTCCTCTTGATAATTTCCAACAATCCTCCCCTAACTTGATCTTCATGCTCCATGAACTTCAAGTTTCTTCTGAGTAAGCTTCTGAGGATTTAATCTTTAACTCTTGGAATTATCTTGATCTTCAAAAACACTTTGTATCAGCAACTTTAACCTTGATAATTTTTCCACCATTTGATCTGATCTTTGCAGCATCCATCTTATATAATCCACTTGATCTTCACAGCAACCATGACTACTTGTACTTCAATTCAGTTTAAGTTTCATACTATTCTCATCACTTCCAGGTGTGTTAACTCATGTGAGAGGTGAATCATTGAAAATTTAATGGATTTGATGTCTCTTTACCAATAGCCATTACTACTGGAGTAGCCAATGTTTGGTGTGTTAGACCATGGTACATTGATAACCATATGATTTTTAGTAAATCATCAACTATCAACGGATTTGTTTTGTCTTTACCAAAAGCCGTACCCTTTTGGACTAGTCAATTCTTTGATGGAATGCACCTCATCATGGTGAATTGATTACCATTTATGGATTTCCACAGCCTTTACCACAAGCTATAATCTTGTGGGCTAGTCAACTCTTCACTATCTAAGATATGGTGAGTTGAATACCATACAATTTTTGGTAAATTGCCAACCATAAACGGATTTGGAATATCTTTACCTGTAGCCGTTTGCTCAGGATTAGTCAGTCCTTGTGTGTATTAGACAAGGTGGACTGATGACTTTTTGTTGTGTTAGTGTTATGCACCTCCACCAAGTAGGAAGTTCCAATAGTCCTACTTACAACTTATGAAAATTCTTTCAAACACTCTCAATCCAACAATGTCTCCTTCAAAGACTGAATCTTGATCAAATCCAAAATCCTTTCATAAACTTCATCTTTCTTGTCTGCATATAATTTTCTTTCCAACATTTTCTTGCAGACTTCAGATGATAAGGGATACTCAACTTCTACAAGCATATATATGTTAGCATTAACCAAAGACAGACAATGTACTTGGCATCTATCATAATATGCCCATCTAATCATTCTTTGTTGCTCAGGCAGCTTCCAGATCTCATCTTCCTTAGAAGGTGGTTCAAACATTATTTTCAAGTCTCCCCAAAAGACTCTTTCATATTCTTCCTCAGGGACATTATCTCCATGTTTAATGTTAACCAACTTATATAACTCAATGAGATCTTCCCTACTCACATCATGTACAATTGCAGGGAAATTCATATACATCACATTAGAATTATCTTCTCTTATTAACTGATATGTTGCCCTTTGACCAGACTTAATGATTTTATACCTGACAATCTTAGCTGGCTTCTTTGAGCTCTCAATAGTTCCCATAGTAATCCCCTCAGATGAAGCTTCTTCTTCTTCTGACTCCTCTTCTTGAACTTTCTTCTTTGACTTACTTCTTCTAGCCATACTCTTTCTTCTGTTAAATGTCAATATAGGCTTTTTCACTTCCTCTTTTAATTCAGTTGCTGCTTTATCAGTCTCAGATGCTTTTTCTTTCTCCTCATCAATTACCTTTTCTTTTACTTTCTCAGCTTCAACATCTTGCACAGTCTTTGTCACTTTCCTGAAACTGTGTCTCAAGGAATCTTCATAATCCACTGGTTTATAACCATGATCCCTTTGATAAGCTCTTTGATACATGTGTAAAAGATCTTCATATGATTTGCTCTTCATATGCTCCCAACTTGAATACATCATGTTCTTCAAATACATCTTCATACTATGCATCTGTTCTCTCTTAGTCATCTGCTTTTGAACTTTGGTTTTCTTCTGAGTTTGTCTCATCACAGACATAAAATCTCCCAAAGTTTCTTTACTTCTTCTGATATTGATGAACTCAGCTAGTTGTTTAGCTTTTTCTTCTATAGTCAACCCTGGAGTTGACTTAAGTTCTTCAAGTTTTGCTCTTAATTCATCATCTCCTTCAATCAATTGCTCTTCTGCTATTCTCCTAGCATACAATTCATCTTGTCTTTCCTGTTCTTTTTCCTTTTCCAATTCTTCCTTTTCTTGAGCTTTTAATCTGTCAATCAAAGCTTGAGATGCTTGATCTTGTCTTTGCTGTAGCTTTGACTTCTTTGTTTTAGGAGATTCAACAGAAATCTCCTTTCCTTTTCTCTTTTCTTCAAAAGACTTACCATCAGACTTATCATCACCAGCATTATCACCAGACTTATCAGAATGAACCCCTTCTTCTTCACTTTCTTCAATCCTTAACTTTCTCTTTAGCTGCTTCCTTTGTTGTTTAATCTTGCTGAAAAATTGAGCTAAGGTCTCTGCTGCTTCCCTTGTTTATGGACTTACATCCTTAATACCAGCAGACTTATCTTGTGAAGGTGTTCTAAAATCTTCTTCTTCACCAAAATTCCTCCCCTGTTTGGAAGAATTTTCATCCCCTTCCTCAACACTGAACTGAACCCCCTTATCTTTCAAAATGTTTTCCAATTTCTTGACCTTCTTTACCAAAGTGAGAATAGCACTACTCTTAGCATTGTTTGCCTTCTCCAAAGCATCTATTCTCTTGACTAAGGTTGGAACCAGGGTTAAAAGATCTTCCACAGACATTTGATCAGTTTCCTCCTCCTGTATAGGACTTGGAACTTGAGTAGGCTGTGGTGAGGGTGTAGGAGATGGTATAGATGTAGGTGTTCTGATGGGAGATGGTGAATGACTTGGGTGTGGTGTGGATGACTGAGTTAGTTCCTGTGCATGCTCTTCATGAGTTGGCTCTTGTGCAGCCTCAGATGTACCTGCAGGGTTAGTAGCACCACCAAGCATAGCAGGCAATAAAGGCCAATGGGCCCCATTAAAATTTCTTTTCATGGTTGCAAAAATTTTTGGTGTAAAGCCCACACTGAGATATGGCAATTTATCCTCTGTTTCAAAGTTAAAGATCATTTGTATAAATCTTGGATACATTAAGAACCTAGATGTTTCCTTTTTAAAATTTGCAACCATGCCATCAAAAATCAATTTTGAAAAATTAAAAGGCCTTCCAAGTGCAAGACAGACCAAGGCAAAAGCATAGTTGCTTCCAAACTGATCCCAGCCTCCACTTTTAGGACTTAGGCAATGGAGCAAATGGTGTATCAAAAACCTCCACTGTGGTGTGAAATGGCTTTTACAAAAAGTAAAACTACCATCAGTGGGATATCTTATAGTTTTTAGACCCGCAAACAAATCATCATTAGCCAAAATATATTCCCCTGAAGCATCACCCAATTGGAGACTACTCCGAATGGAAGCTTCAGTAATGGTGAAGTCATGTGAGTCAACAGTTGCCCTTAACTGTGGTGTATTATCAGTAAGGGTTTCATAGGTCACAGACCTCCAAAATTGCCTAATAAGAGATGCATAAATAGTGGGATTAGCAGTTAAAGCGTACCGAAGATTTGAACCTCTTAAGAAATCAACAATCTCTTCAAAGCCATCACTCTAATCTGGTTTCTTTAAGAATCCGACCTGGTTATGCTTGTCAACAAACTTAAGTGAAGCCATAGATGAGAAATTGATTAAGTGCTGGTTGAAAATCGAATTAGGGTTTAAGTGCTGGTAGTTAAAAACAGAGTATTTAGGTCCGAAAATCAAGAGATTTAAAATTGGAAGTAAATAAGTAATAAAAATAAGAGATTAATGAAAGTTTACCCTTATATACATATTTCCCTCGAAAAATACATAACGGTCGTATTTTGATAATAAAAATCCTGATTTGACAGACCAGACCTAACGGTAAAAAAAATTTATACTACCAGACCTAAATTCGGTCAACCAGACTTAACCAAGTGACTCACCAGACTTAACTAAAGAATGTGACTTACACACTGAGCAAGCACGAACAAAACATTGCATTATTACCAATCCAAATTTTTCCTGCAAAAGCTTAGTCCAAAACACCAAGAAAAATATGGAAACAAATAAGTATACAAAGAAAAACAAACATTAATGACTAGATTTAAAACTTAAAGCTACCTGATTAAAAAATTTAAAATCCTAGTTAACGAAATAAAAACCAATTTTTTTTTTTTTTTTTTTTTTTTTTTTTTTTTTTTTTGACTTAAAAACCAATTACCATAATTAAATTTACAAAAATTATACAAGATACGGTCAACTTCCCAATGTTACCATAATTAAGTTCTTAATTAATTCCATCCCTGCAGGAATTAACTCTTATACCAACCAAGCATTTAAGAGCCATAAACCTTGATGTTCTCTATAAAAGGCCTCTTTTAGTCAACACCAAACCATCTTATTAGCAAAAAGAAAACTTGTTCAACATAATGGATTCTTTCCCAACAAACATCATAGAGATTTCATCCGACTCATCTTCTGAGTCATCTGATGGAGGATGGGAAGGCTATTTTCCACCTGGTTACACCTCACGTCTAAGGAACAAGCTATCAAAGAAGACAATGCTCAAACGTTGGCTAGCTGCTTATGATCTTACTGCAAAAGAGCCAGAGGATGAAGTATCAAAGACTTCAAAGGATGTGTCTTCTAAGAAAAGCATTGTGTTGCCTCCTCCAAATCCAAACAAGCAGGTTCTAGGACTCTTAAGCCCAAAAGTGAGAGATCAACTTGGGGAGAAAGGGACCAAGAAAACCATGCCTGATTTGAAGGAAAAGGGAAAAAGGAAGATGTAGGTGGTGACGTTTGGCTTGTTTATGTTTAGGCTTTTATCTTATTTTGTGTTGTAGGCTGCAACCTCATCCTTGAATGTAACTGATGGTTATGAATGAAAGCTTCCTGTTTCCTTTGATCTTATTATTTCCTTGTATCCACTAGCAACAATAAAAGTTGACCTCTGCAAAACAAAGTTAAACACAATATACAAAGAAACAAGTATACAAGAAAAATATTTAAAAACCACTACCAGAACTAAAAATTAACTACAAGACTTAAAATGTAGAACTACCAGAATTAAAAAATATCCTAAGTACTGGTTTACAAACTATACATATTGACCTCCCCTTAAGTTCAACCTCCCCTTAAACTAAACTATGGGTTCATCATTCCAATGCTAACCACTAAGTAATTAAATCTAGGGCCATCAAATGCTTTAGTTAAGAGGTCTGCAACATTAAAATCTGTGTGTATTTTCTCCACTCTAATTAGCTTCTTTTCATAGCAATCCCTAATAAAGTGATGCCTGATTTCTATGTGCTTAGTTTTTGAGTGGTATACAGGATTCTTAATTATGCAGATAGTGCTCTCATTATCTATGTGAATTATAGTGTTCATGAAATTTAACCCATAATCCAACATTTGATTTTGGATCCACAAGACTTGACCACAGCAATTTGCAGCTGCTATATATTCTGCTTCAGTGGTAGATGTAGCTACAATAGTCTGCTTCTTGCACTGCTAGGAAATCAACCTTCTTCCAAGAAATTGACAACCTCCTGTTGTGGATTTCCTGTCAAGACTTGCTCCAGCATAGTCACTATCCGAATAAGCTTCCAGGTCTAAAGATGATTCTCTAGGATACCAAAGGCCCAAATTGGGTTTGCCCTTTAGGTATCTAAAGATTCTCTTCACAGCTTGAAGATGTGAAGTCTTTAGATGTACCTGAAAACGTGAACAAACACAGACTGCATACATAATGTCAGGTCTAGAAGCAGTAAGATACATTAGAGAACCTATCATGGATCTGTAGAGGTGGACATCCACATCTTCAGCATCCTCATCCTTTGTCAATGGAACTTTTTTCTCCATAGGGGTGACTGCAGCCTTCATATTGGTAAAGTTGAACTTCTCCAGCATCTCAGCAACATATTTGTCTTGAGAGATAAAGTGTCCGTCTTCTGATTGCTTCACTTGCAGTCCTAAGAAAAAGGTGAGTTCACCCATAGAACTCATCTGAAACCTCCCCTTCATTAATGCTTCAAATTCCTCACACCAAGACCTTTTAGTAGACCCAAAAATAATATCATCCACATAAACTTGAACCAGGATGATATCCTTCTTGTTTCTCTTTATGAATAAGGTCTTGTCTATGACACCTCTTATATACCCATGCTCTTCAAGAAACTTGGAGAGAGTTGCATACCAAGCTCTGGGAGCTTGATGGAGACCATATAATGCTTTTATGACTTTATACACCTTGTCTGGATGAGCTGGATTAATAAAGCCAGGAGGCTGATGAACATATACTTCTTCCTCAATGGTTCCATATAGAAAGGCACTCTTCACATCCATTTGATAGACTATGAACCCCATGTATGATGCATAGGCTAAAAATAACCTAATAGCCTCAATCCTTGCTACAGGAGCAAAGACCTCATCATAATCTATCCCTTCCTCCTGTCTATATCCTTGTGCTACTAGTCTTGCCTTGTTCCTAACAACCACTCCTCTTTCATCCCTTTTATTTCTGAAGACCCACTTTGTGCCTATAACTTTAGCTCCACTAGGTAGATCTACTAGAACCCAAACTTTCTGCAACTTGAACTGCAACAACTCCTCTTGCATTGCTTCCACCCAACTCTCATCATCAAGTGCTTTAGAGACTTTGGTGGGTTCCTTCTGAGAAAGGAAACAAGCAAACAAGCAATGTTGTTGGTCCTTGTGGTTGACCCTTTGCTGCTTCTTAATGAGACTGATAAATGCATGAGATGTAGGAATCTTTTGCACTTTACTTCTGGTTTGAACAACTGACTTTGGATCACCAATAATCTGACTTTTGGGATGGATGTTATGAACTCTGAGTGTTGGAGCTGGATTAACATCAACTTCAGTAGGTAGGTTATTGAAGTCAGTAACTACCCCTTCTTCATCATAAGAAGCCCCATCAAAAATACCCTCATCTGGATGATCAAAGATCTCATGGTCAGGCATCTCAGAATCATCAACATCAGCATTTGGAGTAGATTCAGGTTCAACAGACTTGACAGCATCACTACCAGACTTATCTAAGTTAATACTGTTAGTAGAGTTATTGAGTCCACTACCAGGATTAACCAAGTTAGTTCTGGTATCAACCTTTCCAAGGTGTTTATCAGCCAAAACATTTACTTCTTCTCTGAAGGACAAGATATCTTCTGAAACCTTTGTAGGAGTAACTCCTTTTTCCATTTGTGGTGGCTTGAGAACAGTCTCCTTCCTTGTTTTGAAGATCTCTTTGTTCCTTCATTAATAGCAACATGGTTGACCTCTGTGGTAGGAATCACAACAAGCTCTGCACTTTCATTTTCTTGATCAGTGTTCCCTGCATTTGAAGGATCTTGGATACCTGCATCAGGGTTAGCTTGATTCTCCTTGGAGACAGGAATATAGTTCATAGAAATTTTTAAATAATCAATGTCAAACATCCATCTATGTCCTAATCCCTGCACATTGGGTTTTTCTTCAAGAAAGTTAACATGAAGATTTTCCTCTACTCTCTTGGTCACTAGATTGTAAACCCTAAAGACCTTACTATTCAGTGAATACCCAACTAGAAACCCTTCATCAGACTTCCCTTCAAATTTGCCTAGAACACTGAGTGTATCAAGAATGGTCACATGACACCCAAAAGGCCTTATATAGCTAACAACTGGTTTTTGGCCAAAAAATAAGCTCATAAGGTGTTTTGTTTTGAGGCTTGGTTACTCTAACCCTATTAAAAATGTAGCAAGCAGATGCTACAGCTTCGGCCCAAAAGGTTTGGGTAAGAATGAGTCTGCTAGCATAGTCCTAGCTGCCTCAATTAGTGTTCTGTTCATTCTCTCAGCAACTCTATTCTGCTGTGGAGTCCTAGCATTGCTATATTGCTGCTTAATTCCTCTATTACCACAAAAATCAATCATATTCCTATTCTTGAATTCAGTGCCATTGTCAGACCTAATGATTTTAACCTTTTTATTAAGTTGGTTTTCAATTTGCCTAATGAAAGTTTGAATCAATGGTGTAGTCTCATCTTTCCTAGACATAAAGAACACCCAGCAGAATCTAGTGCAATCATCAGTTATAACAAGGCAGTAACTAGCATGGTTATTACTTTGAACGGATGTGGGGCCAAACAGATCCATGTGTAAGGTATGCAAAGGCTCAGTAACAAGCCTATCTAACATAGCCTTACAAGATGCCCTATGCTGTTTCCCCTTATTACAAGCCACACATGCATGATCATTCTTAAACACTTTAGAAGGCAATCCTCTAACTAAGTTATTCTTCACTAACTTATTAATATTCTTAAAGTTTACATGCCCTAGCCTCCTATGCCACAATTTAGATTCATCTAATGTAGCTTTTGCAAGTAAACAGGCATAACCTTTTGAAGGATCAGGTTGCTTTATATCAAAACTGTACATGTTGTATTGTCTAGGAACTTTAAGAAGGATCTGACTTTCATCAGGCATCTTAAAGTCCGAAGTCAAGACAAAACATTCAGTTTCACTAAAAAGCACCTTATGCTTCTTATCACAAATTTGTGATATGGAGAAAAGGTTAAACTGCCCTAGTTCCCTTACAAAAGATACATTGTCAAACTCTAAATTACCTATCACAATTCTACCTTTACCAGTTATATAACCTTTACTACCTCCAAAAGTAACAGAACCTCCTTGGAATTCTTGAAAATCTTTCAGATGGTTCTTGTTACCACTCATGTGCCCAGAGAACCCACTATCAAATATTCCTTTGTCTTCCATGTTCTTTAGTGGATGTTCCTGCACAAAAGTAGAGAGATTAGTTTCTCTTCAGGACCCAAGCCACTGAGGACTTGGGTCTGCCCTATGGATCAACATATTTATAGGTCTTGTATGAGCTTGATCCACCTTTGGTCTTGGATTCATAGGTAAGTGTGTTCTGAAAAGGATCCCAAGACCAATATGCTGGGGACTTAACAGCAGATTCCCCATTTTCCCTTACAACACTAAAACTTGAAGCTTGTGTTGTATTATTAACAAAAGGACTCCTCACAGGTGACTTTGGTTTATAAAAATTTGTTCTTTGATTATAAGAATTCACCTGTGGTCTATTAACTGGTTTTCTGGGTCCAGAATGATTAAACCACCCAGAATTAACACTTGGCCTCACATAATTAGCATTTTGACCAACAGAACTCACATTTGGTCTACCAGAACTAAAATCTGGTCCACCAGAACTAAAATTTGGTCTACCAGAATTTGGTCTACCAGAATTAAGATTTGGTTTACCAGAATTAATATTACCAGAATTAATTTGTACAGGTCTAGTCACAAACTTATTAGCATGATTAATCCTATTAGCATTGTTCCAAACTGGTTTATTTTTCATGTGGTCATTAACACTCTTATTCTTTCTTAGTTCAGCCTCTTTTTGCATCCTTTTCTCATGAAAGTCACAATCCTTAATCAGGTAACTTAAACTACCACACACAAAACACCTCTTAGGACCAAAGTTGTGATTTTTCCTAAACTCTTGTCGCATCCTATCAGGTTTTGGTGACTCTTGATTCTTATCAGACTCCCTAGGAGTTTTCATGTGATTGACACACCTAGGTCTATCTGTATTTGATTTTGATTTTGTCACCACTGGTTCACTCTTTTTGACAGATTTTGCTTTAGAGGACTCTTTTGATTTACACTCTGACCCTGATTCAGATTTCTCAGAGACATCTCTTGTGGATCCTTCACTGTCATTGGTTTGACAAGTGGAGTATTCACTTGATCTGTCATCAGAGTTGTCTGTCTCAGGATATATAGGACCCTTTTTACCATATACAAATAGAGAATCATCAAGGTCTACCTTTTGTGAAGGAGTGTGATCTCCACTTAGTGGATGTGGCACTCCTTTAAAGTCATCAGACTTAATGAACCTATTGTAAACAGGTTTACCAACATAATCCTCTTTTGTACATGTGAAAGCTGATCTATCCATTTCTTCTTCATAACTTAGCACTTCATCATTTGACTTAATTTCAAAACCTAAGCCAATTTTAGTTGTGGAACTCATTTGACAAGGTAGGAGTTGATCCTGACACTTAGTAGAGTGTTGTCATTTATCTATTTTCTTTTGCAATTCATCTCTTTCTTTAACAGCTTTCATGCATGTTCTTCTATATTTTTTAAGTTTCTCATCTTTTTCATATATTTCATTTGCTTGAAAAGTGAGTTTTTCATTCAAAGAGGCATGTTGTTTTTGTAAGGTGACAATTTGTGCTTCTAACTTTTTAACTGCATTAGTATAAGATAGAATTTTTACTTCCTGGTCACCTATTTCTCTCAATTGTTCATCACACATAGATTTGAGATGATTATATGAATCAATGCATATTTTTGAACATAAGGATACCTCATTATTAGTACCAATGTCCATAAGTGCATGATTCTTTACGTCCTCCTCTGGTAAGTGCTCAGTCCAGTTCACATCTCCAGCTTCCAATGTCAGCATGCTCATCTGGTTCCTCTCTGACCTGTCATTCTTTGGGTAATCATTACTTCTCTTCCTGTCTTCATCAGCAGACTTCTTCTCCTTGCAGTCTCTAGCAAAGTGCCCATGTTTATGACAATTATAGCACTCAACAGTCCTTCTAGCGTACCCCACTTGAGACTTGTTATCAAAACGAATAGGCCTTCCATGCTGCTTTTGGAACCTGTTAACCCGCAGAGCAATCATGGCAATTTGCCATTTAATATCCATCTCTTCTACTTCAGCATCATTGATCTGTTCCAAATCTTCACTGATAAACTCATCATCTTCTTGTTGATAAGAAAAGAATGAATGAAGAATCTCATCAGCGACGCCTTCAGAAGCAGCTCTTTCCCTTGTACTGCTAGTAGGAGTCTCATAACCACCATAATTAATCTTGCCAGACTTAACTCTCGTAGTGCTGCTTTTGCCTTGAGAGACAAAGGCAACATTTGAGGAACTGGAAGATGCTTTAAAATATCCCTTGATTTCCTGTTCAAAAACCCTAAGGTTATTGTACAGGTCATTAGTTGTCATGTTGTCCACTTCATCCGTTACCCTCATAGTCATAGAAACGCTTGACCATTCTGATGGGAGTGCTCTGAGGAATTTAAGGTTGGCATCTTCCTCTGATACTGGAGCACCAAGAGATTCCAATTGTGCCAGAAGGAGTTGAAACCTATCATAGCCCTTTTCGAGTCCTTCTGTACTAGATATG
Source organism: Artemisia tridentata subsp. tridentata (assembly GCA_021014915.2). NCBI lineage: Eukaryota > Viridiplantae > Streptophyta > Magnoliopsida > Asterales > Asteraceae > Artemisia > Artemisia tridentata. The sequence goes on from CP139508.1 coordinate 250,229,064, forward strand.
CTGAAAGTCTCAAATTGTTGCTTGAGAACAGACTTCTGCATTCTCTTTGAGTTTGCATTCCCACCAAAACGCTTCTTGATTGCTTGCCAAATTTCTTTGGCATCAGTCATGTTATGAAACGTTCTCAAGTGCTCTTTGGGAAGAGCCATCATCAGCACAGTTCTTGCCTTTTTCTCCTTTTCAACAGCCCGTATCTCCTCTGCAGATACTGGTGGTAAAACTCTAACCGATCCATCTGCTCCAACCGAGACCCTTTTCTTTGAATTGCCTTTCTGAATAACCTTCCAGATTTCACTATCAGTATATTCCAAATAATGTTCCATCTACATCGTCCATATATCGTACTCATCTCTTTTCAGAATTGGAAGTTTTATATTGGATATGGTTGTGGTCGAGGGAATGATTGGTGTTTTGGTGTTACTGGTTTCGGGTTTCTCTTCTTCATGAATGGATTTTTCATCATCACTGCCATGCATGGAGAATTCATCATTCTTGGGAGAGGTTTGATCAGGAGGGATTTCGGTTCCAGTCATGTTGTAGGATGATTTTAGCGATTTAGGGTTTGTGATTCTTCAACCTCAGAGTCTCTTTTCAGGCTCTGATACCACTTGTTGGTCCACACGAATATGGATCTCTAAGTAGCCTTTAACAACTTAGTAGACGACTTGAATAAATCAAATCAATCTAAACGAGACTCTAACACTTTGTTTATGATAATGCGGAATCTTAACACAAACAATGAAGAACACAACTAACTTTGTATTACTAATCGTTTACTGAATTACAATCTTCGTCGTCATCACTAAACTATGCGTTAGGGTTCCTTTTTTACACCAAGGAAACCCTAGATACAAAACTTGTATAACGATTTACGTATCTTCTCTAAAGATAACTTCAAATCCTTTCCTAACTTATCTCTAACTTATCTCTAAAATACATAACCAGACTTAACTTAATAAGTCGACCGGACTTATCAATATTTTACTCTACCAGACTTAATATTGTACTACCAGACTTAATAATACAAAATACACTAACAGACTTAATTGTGTACGCCACCAGACTTTAATCTGTTTTCCCATTAAGTCTCCTTTTGATAATTCCCAACAATTATCGGCGACGGGCCACGGGTAGTACAGTAGTTAGACAGAATGTGGAGCTTGATAATGGTTATGTTGTCCCTTACAATCTCTCACTTTGTATGCGCTTTTATGCGCACATTAATGTAGAGTATTGTCAATGGACTATGCTAATCAAGTACCTCTTCAAATACATTTCAAAAGGTACTGATCGTATTGTTGCTCAAGTGACCAGAACTATAGGAGAGGCATCTACCAGTAGCAGCCACCCGGTAATCCATGTTGACGAAATCAAGAATTTTCAAGATGCTAGATATGTTGGCCCACACGAAGCGTGCTGGCGTATCCTTGGATTTGACATACATTACAGAAAACCTACAGTTCAGATACTCGCTGTGCATCTTGAAAATATGCAACGAGTCTTTTTTAGAGGAACAGAAAGAATTCAGACAGTTATCGATAATCCAAGTAATAAAAAAACAACGCTTACAGAATGGCTTCATTTCAATAGTGAATCAGTTTTAGGGCATCACTTAACCTACTTGGAATTCCCATCAGAGTTTGTTTGGCATTCTACAGAAAAGTACTGGAGTTCGAGGCGATACAGGAGTAAACCATCTATTGGTCGGCTAGCATATATCCATCCGAGTGCCGGAGACTTATTCTATCAAAGAATGCTATTATGTCACCAGAAAGGCTGCAAATCATTTCGAGAGATTCACACTGTTAATGGTCAAGTATACTCTACAAATAGGGCTGCGTGTGAAGCGTTAGGTTTATTGGCAGACGACCGGGAATGGACCACTGCTTTGCAAGAAGCACAAATGTCAGCAACTGCTTCAGAGATGCGTTCTCTCTTTTGCCAGATACTTATTTTTTGTGATGTCACAAACCCGGTTTCATTGTGGAGGGCACATTGGGAAACTATGAAAGACGACATACCAAGAAGATTATCTCAATTGCTGCACATACCTGAGATGCATCTCGGTGAAGATGATTTACAAGGTGGGATCCTTTACGAGCTGGAAGCAGCATTTAGCTTCTATGGCAGGTCTGTTAGGGAGTTTGGTATGGACTTACCGCCACCAAGGCTCTTACAGATTTTAAGAAACAGGATTGTCATGGAAGAAAGATCTTATAACCGTCAAGCGTTAGCAAGAGAAAAGGATTTGTTAGTGCCATAGTTAAATATAGAACAACGTCGTATATATGATATGGTTGTTGATGCAGTGAGTAGCAACAGACAAAGATTAATGTTCGTGTATGGTCATGGTGGTACCGGTAAGACATACGTTTGGAAGAGCATAATTAATACACTCAGATGTAAGGGTAGGATTGTTTTAGCAGTGGCTTCTTTCGGTATCGCTTCGTTGCTCTTACCATTGGGACGGACAGCATACTCTCGGTTTAAGTTACCGTTGGATCTGTCAAATGAATCAATGTGTACTATGAAGAAAAAGACTCAGTTCGCTGATCTATTAATACAAGCTGACTTAATCATATGGGACGAAGCCCCTATGAATGATCGACGATGTTTTGAAACATTGGACCATACCTTGAGGGACATACTTGACACTCCTAACGATCTTTTCAGAAAAAAAAACTGTTGTCTTAGGTGGTGATTTTAGACAAACTCTGCCTGTAAAGAAAGGTGTAGGAAAACATGAGATCATAGGAACATCGGTAATAGAATCATATCTATGGTCACATTTCCAGGTTGTTTACCTAAGAGAAAACATGCGTCTTCGACAATTAAGGGCCCGCAGTCCACACTACAATAACACGGAAGCATTTGCAGCATGGCTTCTTGACACAGGAAATGGTAATATTGGAGAACCAGATGAACATGATCCTGAAAACACATCTTGGGTCTCCATACCTGATGCATACTGCATTCCCGACATTGACAATGGAAAATTAGACCTAATACAGTTCATATACGATCAGCAGACATTGCAATCACCAACTGCACAAGCCCTGCAACAGAAAGCTATCGTTTGTCCAAAAAATGAGACTGCAGACGCTATAAATTCCAAAGTACTGAATATGCTTCAAGGAGACGCGTACATCTACCGGAGCAACGATCAAGCTATTTCACGCGAAAATGATGGTGGTGCAACAGAACTGTTATACCCAAATGAGTATCTGAATACGCTATCATTTCCTGGGATACCTCCACATAATCTGGAACTTAAAATCGGAGCACCAGTGATGCTATTAAGAAATCTTAATTCCGTAGGTGGTCTCTGTAACGGGACAAGGATGATAGTAACTCAGATGCTTAGCAAGGTTATCGAGGCAAGAATCATTACTGGTACACACATGCTAAAGAAAGTATTCCTTCCACGCATCCTGCTCATCAATAAACAAGACAAATTGCCATTTATATTTAAGAGAAAACAGTTTCCGATAAAGATCTGCTATGCAATGACCATTAATAAGAGTCAAGGACAGTCATTGAATAAGATTGGTATTTATCTACCAGAACCTATCTTTGGTCAGGGTCAGCTGTACGTTGCGCTCTCCAGATCCACATCTCCTGAAGGCCTATGGATCCTGATAAAAACCCAGCCAAACAGAGCACCAAATACAACAAAAAATATTGTTTACAAAGATTTCCTAAGTAAAATAGTAAATGTACAGGTTTTCTTTATATTGCTCTTAATAATAGCACCAGCTACTGCTTTTGTTTTTAGTTGCTTTCATTCTTTAAGATATATATGCCACATGCTTGAATCTATTTTATGTAATCTTGCTAATGTGCATACTTTATTTGAATACTTTGTCTCAAAAATATTAACTGATTCATCGTCTTGATCATAAGTCCTTTAGATCATTAAGATGCTAGACTTAGTGACTAGAACAAATTATAGTTGCCTCAGCAGTATTTAAGTACTGATAAAAACTTATGTATTAGAGTCTAGACTTTGCCCAGGTTAGCGAAACCCTACTGTCAATTTTCTATTCTTATATACTAGATCAGAAATAAGTACCTTGCATCATAGTATTTGCTATTGCTCATAATATAAATATAGGAAGTACAGTTACCATAGAAAGATATTTGTATCAACAAATCTGACAACTGATACATCAACATGATAACAGTTTCATTCGTAGAATCTGTTATTTTATACCAGTAACATTATCATTTCGATTACATTCACCGTATAAATTTTTTGGATTTATATGCAGGAAAATGGCCAATAGCTCTACTTCACTTTCTTTGCACAGGATATACAGAAAACAGTTGTTAGCCAACAAGTATCCGTTAGCCTTGCAAATATAAAACCATCAGGCATAGGTACTCTCATACATGTAAAAGTATATCGTAAGGGGACGTTAACAGGTACAAAGGGCGCAAAACAGTCATCACTATATTTCATATTACTCGACCAACAGGTATATTCTACCCACTCGATAGACACTTGCATTTGTCTTATAGTTACTCATTCTTATTTCTGTAACTGAATCTAACTCCTTCAGGGCGGAGCTATAGAAGCAAATGTCGATGCACGTGAAAAAGCCCGTTTTGATAATACATTGTAGATAGATCAAACATATACAATTACCGGATTTGGCATGAGAGAGACTAAGAAATGGATGCAGACACTGCCAAATCGTTTGATACTGATATTTGGAAGGTTTACTGATGTAAAACCATTTCCAGACACTGGCTTTCCTAACCACTACTTCAACTTCGCTGCATACAACGAACTGGCCTCTCGAGCAGATAAAACTGACATCATGTGGACAGGTACACGTACCAAGTATATGAAACATGAACATACTATTCACTCTAACAACATATTTAACTTTTGCAGACTACATTGGCTGCGTTCATCATGTAGGAGATGTGAACCAAAAAGTAAATCCAACACAAAAAATCACCATCTGGAGGGACATCATACTCCGAAACCTAGAGTAAGTCTGAATACAGCAACTAAAAAACTTAACAATAGCAATTTCAAGTATCTAAATAATGTCTTTTTTCTTTTTCTTTTCTTTTTTTTTTTTATTTATTTTTATTTTTTTATTATTATTATTTTTTTTCAGAAATGAAACAATAAGATTTACTCTATGGAATGATAAAGCAACAAACTTCGATACTGATGAATACGAGAAGGCAGCAAAGCCAACAGTCATGGCCGTTAGCTCCTGTTGGGTCAAAGATTATAGAGGTTATTTAATTCTCTTACCAACATACCAAAAACAAGTAAGGTAAACTTATCTGACACATAATAAATATACTGCAGGCCTGCAACTTTCAAGTACACCTGCAACATTCTATTATCTGAATCCGGATATTCCAAAGACAGACTTCATACTTGCCATGTAAGTAAGTAACTAATATTCAGGTTATAAAACACATACACTGTCATTCTATGAAACTTATTAAACACACACAACTAGGTATGCCCAAGTCTTGCAACCTCCAGTGATCCAGAACGTACGAACATATCGTTATGAAAACATAGAGCAAGAAAAAATGAGGAACGGTGACACACTGGATGAACTGATACGAAAGAAACCCGCTGAATCAGACGGTAAACATCAAATATCTCCTTCACAATACTTAAAATAATACAAATCTAAATCATTTAGAGGGTATTGCAGAATGTTAGATTCACAATAATAGCTACGATTTTAGAAATCGACAACAGAAGACCTTGGTATTTCCACAGATGCCGTGTCTGCTACCAGAAGATATTTCCAAACTTCCCGCATGCACAATGTACAACATCCACCTCAGAGACTTCAGACGAATGCAACAAAGTGGTTCAAGAACAAGGGCACACAGATCCATATATGATACCACCAGCAATACAAGCATTGGAAGGAACTACACACCTACTTCAGCTGCATTTTGATCCAGAAAGTACACAAGAATCCCGCAACTTTATCCTGGACACAGTCATGGACACTGGTCCACAGCTGTTGCAATTACCTGAAGCAGCAGAGGTGGTTACAGCTCCTCAAGTCTTCCCAGAAAGCCAACAACTACTATTAACACCATCTGAAAGCAGCCCACAAGATACTGCAACAGCGTCCGCATCAGCTAGCACACCACTACAAGTACCAGTAGCATCACAAATGCCGGAAGCATCGACCCCTGTACCAGAAGAATACAAGAAAAATGCTGACGAAGTTATCAAAAAGCGTTCATCAAAAATGACCACTGTCCGTAAACAATTGATAAAGGATAACGAGCAGCCACAATCATCAGAAACTACCAAGAAAACAAAACACGACTGAAACTGACAATGGTATCTCTGTATCTGTATATATAGCTCCTACAATACAATATAATGTAACAATATCACTCGATGCTAATCGAGTGTCAAACGAGCAATTCATCTACTTATGATGTAAAGCTCAGTTCTGCTAATGTATTAGGAAAAATGCAAACTTATGTTTTTTTTATGTATCCGCTTAGCATATAAATGCAGTCTCTTTTGCATACTTTATTCATTTGAATATACAAGTCTATCGTTATCCATAATAATGGAACCAACAACTGATACAAATATAGTTGTTGCCATATTCAACTGACGGCTAGGAACAACAATATGGGACTATGCATCAATAGAAGATTTATAGGTTTGGATCTCGCTTACATTTTTTTTTCCTTTAGTTGATTTGGTACATGGGTTTTGCTAAAGATCAGATCTTTTTATGGGACTATGCATCAATAGAATATCTTGCTTCCATTTTTTTCCTTTACTTCATTTAGTACATGAGTTTTCCTAAACATTCAAGATTTGTAGTTTATTTGGTTATGAACCTGATAACTAATTATCAGGTATCCTAAAGTATCATTGCATAAATTCATTGCAATTTTCCTACGGTAATAACATAAAACTCAAGGTGATCCACTATATATATGCATCAGTTAAAACCATTCAACTTGAAGACGATCTGCACCTAAGAGCATGTAAATATTTATCTCATTTGATTGATTCTCAGAACCTATTTTAGCACTTACCATGCTTAATACTTAAATATACAGTCATTGTGATTGTTTTTTTGGCTTAGATCATTGCTCCGCCGCAACGCGACAGGTCGATGCCGACCTCGTTGCTTTTGTTAAACAAATAGCAACACGTACAGTCTAAGTAGATATTATTCGTATTTCGAAATCCGCCTAAGGGTATGTTTGGTGACAAGCTTTTAAGAAAACTTTTGAGCATTTAGCGTTTAGCATTTATCATTTGAATATATTAAGTCTAGGCATCTTTGACTTGTTCACAATCACACCAACACAATCGGTCAAACATTTATCCGTTTATATATATTTCATATCGATCTCCTCAAAGCTCAAGTCATGCCCCATATTGTTCAAACATATACGTAAATAGCTCAAGACTCATTTTGTTTACTTTAGTATTCTTATATTTGACACAAAGTCCATCGCATAAAATCCAAACGTACCTCAAAATAGACATTTTTGTATCAAGAATTAATCCGAAATACGAAGTATAACTTATACTTCCTATACGAGATTATTACAAGTAGAGGTGCAAACCGGAACCCCTTTTTTTTAACCGGTCCAATAAACCGGAACCGGTTTTTTAAAAACCGAACCGGTTAGACCGGTTTTTGGTTTTGATAGTGGACCGGTTTTTTACCGGTTATAAATCCGGTTTTATCCCGTTTTTTCAAATAACCGGTTTTAACCGGTTTTATTTATCCGTGCAAGCGGCATTAAAAATATGTGATAGTTTAAAGATGAAATTTAGGGGTTTATTAACAACTATATATAGTGCGAGCAACGAACGACAAATGAACTATCACCGTTTTCGTAAACAATGTGGTGAAATACTGTTGGGTAAAGAAAAACCCAAGAATACTTAAAACATGATTTAGACACAAATTAACTAAGTGTTAACTTAAACCGAGAACAATTCAAGTCACTGAGAGAACAACCACTCAGTGAGTCATCTTCAGGATGCTTAAGGCGAATTCAAATAGAAGGATTCACTACTCAGGAAGGCGGTACTCCCTGATGTAGCACTTAAGCCAAAGAAGAAGATGATGGTTCAGTAAGTGTTTGACAAGAACTTACTGAACCCCAGTCTCCTCAACAACAATGAAGTAATTAAGAGTGATAACTGAGAAGCGTGTCCTGAAGAACTAAGTGCCTGAGAAGAAAGGCAGAAATAACTAGGAAGGATTTAAGATAAGATTAAATCTTATCTTGTCAGGAAGAAATCCTTCCTAAGACGGCTTAAAGTCTTGGAGTGTCAGACCAACCACTCCTAAAGACTTAATAGGCCATTTCTATTGGTTCTTTGAAATGACAATTACTGTTGTAATTGTCAGACACGTTTGCTCAACAACTTGTAATATTTTAATTACTTTTACTCAGTTTACTTGTGTATAAATAGATTGAGAAGGAGAGAAGTTGAGTGTGTTTTGTACAATTAAAGCTTAGACTTTTGCAAAACAACTTCTCTCCTACAAAGAGTAACGCATCCCTGAGATAGCTCAGTGAGGTCGCATTGTTACCACTCAAGCAAAACTTGAATTTAGATAGGAGACACCACCATACCTTGTCTATTCAATCCCAAGTGTTTGTTTCGCAAAACACTTGGGTATAGATTCTTTGATTCATTTCTAATAAGAATTTAAACGTTGAAAATTACCTTTAGTTTTTATATTCACGTTTTATAACTGTTAGAATTAATCATAACATTGTATTAGTCATAAACACAAATAGATTAACTTTCTAGTTAACTCTAAACGTGTAAAGGGACCAACAAGTGGTATCAGAGTCTCTGGTTTATAAAATCTTTTTAAACTAACCAAGAGTGCTCTAGATTTTTAAAACCAAGATCCTACTATGGCTGATATCAATGCACCCCAGCTAGTCGACAAAAAGGGTGGCAGTTACTCCGCTGTTGCACCCAGACTTGAAGCTGGGAAATTTAGCAAATGGAATAAGCGTATGATTTGCTATCTTACCGGTATGGAACCCTACTACATCTCCTGTATCAGGGATGACCCATTTGTCCTAAAGACAGCCGCAGGGCTAAACAAGCCTGAGGCCCAATGGACCATTGATGAGAGGAGGGTGGTCAATCAAGACCAACGCCTGAAAAGCATCTTTATATCAAGTCTTCCTGACGATATAATGGAATCAGTCATCAACAGTCTAACAGCCAAGCAAACTTGGGATGACTTAGTAAACAGCTTTGAGGGTCCCTCAGATACCAAGGAAAATAGGTTCATGGACCTTAAACTTGAGTATAATACTTTCAGGGCAAAAGACTCTGAAAGTCTCTCACAGACCTACACCAGATACAAGACTCTGATAAATGAATTATCAAATGATGGTGTTGTACTGTCTAAGCATGAGACAAATGTTGGCTTTGTCAACAGTCTCCCTGAGAAGTGGCTCAACTTCTCACAAGGCCTGAGGAATGCTAACCACATTCAGACCCTTAAGCTCCCTGAAATTTATGGGAAGTTTGTCTATGAAGACAACTTGATCTCAAGGAGATACCCTGACTCAAAAGCTCTTGAGTCCAAAAAGGCCTTAACCTCCACACCCATATCAACTGCTTTCTATTCTAATGGTGTTATGCAGGATTTTCAAGAAGATTCTGAAGAAGAAATTGATGAAAGGACTGGTGAGGAGTACCTGAACGACTTGAAATTGGAATTCCAAGAAAGGGCACTCCTTGCTAGTTCGAAACGTTTCATCAAAAGAAATCAGTCCAACTTTACAAAACCAAAAGCAAATGAGACCACTGAATGCTTTAAATGTGGTAAAAAGGGTCATTTTGCTAGGGACTGTTATTCTAAAACTATCTCAGAACCCTCTTACAAATTCTCAGGAACTAGCAAGTTTCAACCTAAAATGTTTCAGTCCACCCAACAATTTCAAAACAAGGGTCAAAAGGATTTTGAAACAAAATATAGGAAAATCAAAGCTAAACTTGCACTTCTTGAAACTAACCCCATATTGCCTCAGGCTGCTCAGACATCTAAACCTATTCAGACAAAGAACAAGGTATTAGTAGCTGAAGCATATGATTGGGATGAAGAAGAGGTTTCCTCAGATGAGGAAATAAGAGTTAGTGCACTGATGGCACTTTCTGAAGAGGATCAGGTGGCTGTGGGAAAAAGCCATGCTAGGAATGGAGAGTGGGTCAACATCACCATGAAGAAGGTAAATACTTTACTTTCTATGGATGATAATTCTGATTGGCAGTCTTACATGAATTATATTTGTGTTGATCTAAAGTTTGTTGAGGAACAAAGGCTTAACCTGTTTTCAAAATATAACAATATTGTGTCAGAATTGAATAAATGTATAGATGAACTGCTTGTACTAAAGCAAGCCAAACTAGAAACAATAACTCTACAAATTCAGAACACTGAGATTTTGAAACAAAACCAAGCCCTTCAAACTGAACTTAACAAAGAAAAGGCTGTCATCCAAAGCTGGACCAAGAAGAACCCCAAGGTTTTTGACACTGTGGGATTAATCTCTCAGAAAACCATTGGAATTGACCCTCATATGGTTGATCCAAATGTGTGTCATAATGAACTAAACTTTGTTCCAGCTAGCATATCTTTTGAGCAAGAATTGCTTCCCAAGTCTAATGACTGGATTGTCAGGGACAACCCAGTCAGTAAGTTACCAAACTTTGAGACTGGAAAGATCTTGCTTCCTGAATGTCAGGCTTTGAAAAATATGCTTGGACTTACTGAACAACTCAGTAAGCTTGAACTCACTGAACAACTCAGTATTACTGAGTCTGTGAATGAGTCCGAATCAGAATCATACCCTCCACTTCCTCCACTGAATACCCTTCAGGGTACGGCACCTAACTTAGGCCTCCCTCCAATGGTCTTCTCACTACACTCTCCAAAGGAGAGATCAGGAAAGGGAACAACCATCCTGAAGAGACCAACCCTTGATGTCTCAGTAATTACTGATGACTCATCAACTTCAGTCCCTTCTGAAGTAACAACCCAAAGCCCTGATTCAAAATTTGATCAGTTGGCTGAAATGGTCAGGAAGCTGGGAGAGAAGATTGCATCTTCTGAGAAACCTTCTCAATCCAAGAAGGAACAAAAACCAGCCTCCTCAAAGACCAAACCCAAACCCACAAAACCCCTGAAAAGATGTGAACTATGCAACTATACAAATCATCTCACTGATGATTGCTATAGAGTCCTTTATTGCATGATTTGCAAAAAGGAAGATCACAGGGCCTCTGATCATAAGCAATGCTCAGTCATGTCAAACTTTTCAGGACTTAAGGCTCAGTGCCCGAACTACCCTTCTGATTCTAAGCAGAAACAGAAGCAAAAGGCCAAGCCTTTTCCACCTTGCCCATTATGTGGATTCAATGACCATTTTCCTGAGGATTGTCAAATTGACAAACACTGTGAATCTAGTGGAAGTTCCACTCAGAAATCCTCAGGAAAAGAGAAGGTCATTCAGTCAAGAAGAGGAATGAATAAACAATTCTCTCAGACTACTGAGGCTACCCCTGCGACCAAATGCAAAACATGTGGTAGCTCAGTCCACTCAACCACTGACCATGAATCAATTAATAATTTCATAAAGACCTACAATACCAAACCCTCCATGAAATGGAGTCCTAGAAAGAACTGACCCAGTTTACTATTTGTGCAGAGGCATGCCAGGGATCCTGTTTGGCATCTAGACAGTGGATGTTCAAGGAGCACGACTGGTGTTAAGGAGTGTCTGCACAAATATGTGGAAGAACCAGGACCCAAAGTGATATTTGCTGATAACTCATCATGTCTCACTGAAGGTTATGGTTCAGTAAACTGCAATGGTATTGTCTTTACTAGGATAGCTTATGTAAATGGTCTTAAGTATAATCTGATCAGTGTCAGTCAACTATGTGATGCAAAATACATAGTTCAGTTTGATGATAAGCAAGGAACCATCTTCAATGCAAATAAGGAAATTGTCCTCATTGCACCAAGAAGACAAGATGTTTATGTATTAGACATGTCCAGTCTAACTCAGGATGGAACTTGTCTCTTTGCTAAGGCCACTGATACACTCAACTGGCTTTGGCATAAGAGACTCACCCACCTGAACTTCAAAAACATAAACAATCTTGTAAAACAAAACAAGGTCCTTGGCCTACCATCACTTGTGTTTTCAAAGGATAAACCATGCTCAGCTTGTGTAAAAGGTAAACATCACAAAGCATCCTTTAAAACCAAAACCAACTTTTCCATCAGGAACTGCCTACATCTTCTCCATATGGATCTATTTGGACCTATCAGCCCAAGGTCTATTAACCATGAGAAGTATACTCTGGTCAGAGTGGATGAATACTCTAGATACACTTGGGTATTCTTCCAGATAAAAAAGAGTCAGGCAGCTGAAACAATCATGTCCTTTGTCAGGAACATTGAAAATCAAAATGACATTAAGGTCAAACAGATTAGAACTGACAATGGGACTGAGTTCAAAAATTATGAACTTGAATGTTTCTGTGATGAGAAAGCTATTTCCCAAAACTTTTCCTCTCCATACACACCTGAACAAAATGGTGTTGCTGAAAGGAAAAATAGAACACTCATTGAAGTTGCTAGGACAATGCTATGTGGATCAGTCCTTTCCAACCATTTTTGGACTGATGCAGTCAAAAATGCCTGTTATACACAAAACAGATCCATCATTGTCAAGAGACATGGGAAAATCCCATATGAGTTATTCAAAGGAAGGATCCCTGACATCAGCTACTTTCATGTCTTTGGGTGTCCTGTGTTTATTCATAATCACAAGGATCACTTAGGGAAATTTGATGCAAAAGCTGATGATGGATACTTTCTGGGATACTCACTTGTTTCAAAAGCCTTCAGAGTGTTCAACACAAGGAGACAGCAGACTGAGGAAACATTTCATGTTACCTTTGATGAGAGCATTGATGCAATCAGGTTCTCAACTGCCTCAGTAGAAGAGATAGGAATTGATAATTCTTCAAGATATCCTCCTGATGAATATCTTCCTGAAAACAATCCTTCTGCTCAGTATCAAGATGATGCTAACCTCTCCTATTACATGATCCCTCACAACCTACCTAACCCAACCATCACTGAGTTTGTTGAGGCACATGCAAACACTGATGAAATTAATCAGTCTATTCAAAATGCTCAAGAACCAAACAATCTCAGTCATCATGTAGATACTCAAGATCCATTCAATGATCATGTGTCTACTCCAAAACCATCCCCTCTACCCAATCAGGCCTCCACAAGTTCAAATCAGTATCCAGGACCTCAGGAAAGTTGGACTAGGTCTCAGGACATTGAACTTGTCAATATTATTGGAGTGCCTACTGATGGCATGCTCACCAGGAGCATGGCTGCTAGTCTAAGAGCAGCCTCAGCCAATGAATGCCTATTTGTGGACTTCATTTCCACAATTGAACCCAAAAGTGTTAAAGAAGCACTTACACATCCAAGTTGGGTTCAGGCCATGCATGATGAACTAGAACAATTTGACAGAAACAAGGTAATGACCTTGGTCAAATGTCCTGAGAATGTCTCAGTCATTGGCATGAAATGGGTATTCAAAAACAAAACTGATGAAAATGGCATAGTCATTAAAAACAAAGCCAGACTTGTAGCCAAAGGCTATAATCAACAAGAAGGCATTGACTATGAAGAAACATTTGCACCAGTAGCAAGGATGGAAGCCATCAGGATCTTCCTTGCTTTTGCTACATACATGAACTTCAAGGTGTACCAAATGGATGTTAAAAGTGCATTCTTAAATGGTTCACTGAAAGAAGAAGTTTATGTTCAGCAACCTCCTGGATTTGAAAGCCATGAGTCTCCTGATCATGTCTGTAAGCTTAACAAAGCCCTTTATGGACTGAAGCAAGCTCCCAGGGCATGGTATGAGACTCTCTCAGCCTTCTTAATCCAAAAAAAATTTGTCAGAGGCAAGATAGACAACACATTGTTTATCTATAAGACAAATAATGATGTCATACTAGTACAAGTGTATGTTGATGACATCATCTTTGGCTCAACAAGTTTCAAACTTTGCAAACAATTTGAAAAACTAATGGCAAAGAAGTTTGAAATGAGCATGATGGGAGAACTGACATACTTCCTTGGTCTACAGATCAAGCAGACTGATAGAGGAACCACTATCAGTCAAGAGAAGTATGTTAAGAACCTACTGAAAAAGTATGAAATCAGTGATTGTGCCTCAGTCAAGACTCCCATGGTTCCACCAAACAACCTTGGTCCTGATCTCACTGGTAAACCAGTAAATCAAACTCTCTTTAGAGGAATGATAGGATCACTGATGTATCTACTTGCATCAAGGCCTGATATCCAATTCTCAGTATGTCTATGTGCCAGATATCAATCTGACCCAAGAGAATCTCATATCACTGCTGTGAAAAGGATATTCAGGTACCTGAAAGGCACTCCAAACCTTGGATTATACTATCCAAAGTGCTCAGGGCTTGATCTTAAAGGATACTCAGACTCTGACTATGCTGGATGCAACATGAACAGAAAAAGCACCTCAGGCTCCTGCCAAATTCTTGGTGGAAAACTAGTCTGTTGGAGTGCTAAGAAGCAAAAATCAGTTGCCTTGTCCTCAGCTGAGGCTGAATATGTTGCAGTAGCTAGTTGTTGTCCAAATGTACTCTGGATGAAAAGTCAACTCAGTGACTATGGAATTCAGTATAAGATGGTACCCATCTTTTGTGATAACACAAGTGCAATTGCAATATCCAACAACCCTGTTCTTCATCAGAGAACAAAACACATTGATATCAGATATCATTTCATCAGGGACCATGTCATGAATGGTAACATTGAATTACACTTCATTCCTACTGAATATCAGTTAGCTGATATCTTCACCAAACCTTTGGATGAACCAACTTTCACAAGGCTGAAAGCTAAATTAGGAATGTTGGATATACAAAATCAGTCCACTGATTGAATCCTTCCAACTGAAGTGTAAATTCTTAAAACCTCAGGTCCCTGACTCAATGTGTACATCAGTGAAAACAAATCACTGAATCCTCAACATCAGGAACTAAACCCAAGTTCCTGAAATCTTTAGGGTTCAGGAACTAAACCCAAGTTCCTGAATCCTTGTAGCTCAGGAATCATTTCATATTCCTGAATCATCAGTGACTAATCCCAAGTCCCTGAAAAACCATCACTAAATGAAAAGTCATTCAGGGCACTGAAAAGAGACATTAAATACTGACTTAAATGCTCTAAGTATCTAGTTAGTAAATGTCCGAGGTTGGTAACTGAACTCATATTTAATTTAAGAATATTTGTTCTTTTTGCCTTTCTGGCTTCCACCTCTGGGCCACCACATTTCCACTTGGCATTAAATGCCTCTCCAATCACATTACAGATATGTGATGACTCATCTCTGCAAATTACACTCTATCAGAACTGCTCAACTGTTCACCTTGACTGTTGCGCCAAACCAGGGAAAAGTGGAGTGTTGGCATTAAATGCGGATCCCAAAACATTTTATTCAAAACAGTTTCCAATAATTCTTTTTGAATAAATTAAAACTGCTCAAATGCCTAAAACACCCCCATCTCCACTTTCCTATAAACACCCCAACCAAAAGAAACACGCACACGTTTTATAGAATCTTAAGCAAAACTCTGCCATTTTTAATTCTCAAAAACAAATTGTGTGTGTATTCTTAAGCTTTAGAAACCCAGAAACCTTAGTCAAACCCAGACTTACCCACAAATGGCTTCTTCTAAAGCTATAGCATACACCCCCAATGTGGTAGGAAATTTCTCTTATCCACAAAACTACCCAGCCTACAAGAACGTTATGAAATTTCTTCGTAATTGTTTTCTTGCAAAGGCTTTCACCCACACCCCCTCAGTCATCTACCATGACTATTTGAGGGAATTCTGGTGCACGGCTGTGGCTACCAGCCCCAAAGACACCAAAGAGTCAATCATCACCTTCACGGTGATGAATGGGAGCAGAACCCTCTCCTTTGACTACTCAACCTTCATCAAAGCCACAGGCCTTGACTTTGCTGAAGCGTTTGCACCCAACCCTACTGATCAGGACATAAAGAATGAACTGATCTTTTTAGCACCCCACGACCCCAGACATCCTACAACGTCTGCTGGAGGCTTATTGGAGAAAGCTCCAGTAGTCAAAACATGGTTCAATCCTATCTGGAGGATACTGATGACATTTGTCATTCAGGTCCTGGGTGGAAATAAATCCTCTACGGAACAATTGAACTCATCACAACAATTGATGTTGTTCAGTCTCCTTGAGGGTACAAAAACTGACATTGGAGGAATAATCTTCCGAGACCTTGTTGCCAAGCTCTCAGGAAAACATAGGCAAAGGCATATGTCCTACCCTAGATTTGTTTCCTGTGTGCTTCAGGACCTACTTGGTTCTGACTATGTGAGGCCTGATGCAGAAGGTACGAAGCCTGACGTCCTGCACAAGTCAAACTTCACTAGTGGCATCAGTGAGGTTACAAATATTGCCCTGACTGAATACATGCAATCAGTCATTCAGGGTAAAGACGCTGTCTCACCAGTTCCTTCACCGACCAAAAAGGTGAAGAAGACAAAGAAGGGTCAGTCCAGCCAGGTGGTTAGACCCAAGCCACTCGCCACTGAGACTGATCCTCAAAACCAACTAAACCTTAAAAAGAGGTTGAAAAAGGCCGAGACCTTTGAGATACCCATTTCTGAGACCCTATTGACCTCAAAACAAAGGCCAACGGAGGTCACTGAGCAATCATCCTCAGTGACCTCGGGCACACCCCTTCCACATGATTCCACTGACATAAACAAGTCAGAGGGATCAGGAAGCATTCCCCCCTCACATCCCGATGAAGGAACTGTCAAAAAACAATCAGTTCCCAAGGGAGGAAAGGGTCCTAAATCCTTGGTAAGGCAGCACTACCTTACTAAGAAGGGGACCCACAAACATTCACATCCCGTTAACGTTCCTGGGAAATCACCCTCAGGATCTTAGGGAGAAAAGGACCCTAAATCCCCAAAAGGACAGCACAATCCTGATGGGAAGGGGGTCCACCAACCTTCACAATCAGTACCTAGTGATACCACTAGAAAACACCCATCAGTGGTTGAAGGTGCTAAGGGGGACAAAGACTCAGAGGGAAAGAAACAACCCGCTGATACGGAACCTATAAACCCCTCAGGCAGTCCAATTCTCTCAGGAACTGCCCCCAAAAGCCAGGCTGGTATTACCCCAGTTATTATGGCTAGTCAGGCTGAGCAAACCCACTCAGTTATTATGACAATGGGGTCAGGACCTGGCCAAACCAAAGGCGAGTCTTTTTATAAAGAGGAGCCAGTTGAATTTTTGGGTATTGAGTCCATGGGGGACTTTCAGGCTCTCATTGAGTCTGATGAAGAGCTCAAGGAAGAGAGTGAAGAGGAAATTTTTGAGGCAGGTGAGGATATGGAAACTGATGTACAATCTGAACAACCTGAACAATCACATCAGTCATCTCCACACCAAAGTGAAGAGTCAGGTTCTCAATCTTCTGATTCTTCTGATACTGGGGACATCCTCAAAAAGTATGATGACTCTCTTCCCCTCTCTGAAAGAAAATTGGTCAAGTTCCTACTGAAGACCAATAGAGCTCTTTACACTGGTCTCACTGAAGAGATGTTCGATCATAACACTGAAGTTGCTGTTCACTATGCCAACCTAAAGGCAGATGTTGAAAGTTATCATGATGATGTGAACGAAATGCATTCTGACACCAATCACTCTCGGACAGCTATTGATCTTCATCTCAGGAAGTTCAATCTTACTCTTGAAGGCATCACCAAAAGCCTTGGAACTATTCAAACAGCTATCAAGGATGACCCAGAACTCAACAAAAAGGTCCTTCAGGCTGCTGAGACTTACCAGAAGCAATCAGCTGAATTCAGTGATCTTCTCAGCTTACTGAAGGATTCTAATATTCAGGGTCTTAGCTCTTCATTGGACTCAATCAGGACTTCTTTGGGTCTTCAGGAAAAATATCTGGGTACTTGGGCACAATCTTCAACATCCTTGGTATGGTCTCTTGGGTCAAGGATGTCAGACATCGAAGCTTCTCAGGCATCTATGGCAGATAAGATCTCAACTCTTCAGCAAGACACCTCGGACATCAAATCAATGATGACTGAGATCTATCAGGCTTTCAAGGGTCCTGCTGCTCCAGTGACTCCAACTCTTGCTATCACCATGGCTTAAGCAACAGTTGAGGGGGAGAAAGACACTAGAGTCCCTGAAGTTTCCACAAGCCAGCAACCTCCTTCTCCTCCTTCTCACACTGAAGGGGAGATTCCTAAAGCTTCTTCTACCCATCAAGATAAAAGCAAAGGCATCCTCACTGATCCTGAGCCTCAACCAGCACCAATCTTGGTAGCAAAGGATCCTGAATCACCAGTCAGGATCCCATATGATATTGATGGAGTTCTTCACCACTTCTCAGCTAATGAACTCAGTGCTTACCTGGAGGAAGAGGAAGCAAAGAAGAAGTTAAAGGAGGAAGAAAAAGTGAGCAAGCCTGCTATTATTAAGGTTGTTCATGAAGAGGCTGAGAAGATTGGTCTTGAGGCTAAGGATCTTTCAGGAAGAGATGGTGGTATGACATTCGTAAAAGCTCAGACTGAGGAGATGATCACTCTCAGGAAGAAAAGGGAGGAAAGGAATCAAAGGGCTGAAGAGATCAGGCAGAACAGGATTAAGAAATATCATTGGTATATGACTAACAGGTTGAAGCCAGAACCAATCACTGATGTTCATATTCATCGAAACACCAATCCTGCCATTGTCACTGTCTATAGAAGTGCTGACAAAAGAGACTTTCAGGTTCATCAACCTTTCAGATTCGCTGACTTTGGGATCACAGAATTGGATGAGTTGGGTCCATTAATAGCAAGGAAATCAAATGTTGTGGTCCCTAGTCTGATGAAGTCCTTGAGTCAGAGGTACGAAAGATTGGCTGCTGCACCTCAGGAACTTGGCACTCCATCTCTTCTTCCTGATTCAGCACAACCAGCTCCCTCTCAGTCTTCTTCAAGAAAAAGAAAGAAGATTGAAGCTGAGCCTGAGATCAAGATTCCTGGTCTTGACTGCAATAGGGCTCTCCCTGAAGGTGTTCCTTTCAGGAACAATATGGTCATTGAACAACCTGAAAGAGGTTTGTTCTTCATTGATGAGTTCGGAGACAAAGCCTTCCAGAGGTGGAGTGATATCGATTTGTCAGGGATCAAAGCTATTCTTGGTTTTCTAATGATGGCCTCTCCACTCAAGAGTCCTGAAAATGTGAAGTTTTGTCAAGATCTAAAAATAAAAATCCATGAGCATCCTGACCAACAAGAGCTGCAGTCAAAGAAGCCCAAGCTTGAAGCCCTTGGTATTAAGTTGAACTGATAAATCTGCCTGAATACCCCCACTATCCCTTTTTGTACTTAGATTGTTAGGACTTGTAATAATACTAATAAGATGATGTTTTTATTATTTCAGTGTCCTTACTTACATTATAGTACATTCAGTATGAGTAGAAGTCATTAGCTCACTCATAACTGATCAAAACACTTAGGTATAATTTATATCCAAATAGGGGGACATTGTTGGGTCAAGAAAAACCCAAGAATACTTAAAACATGATTTGGACACAAATTAACTAAGTTTTAACTTAAACCGAGAACAATTCAAGTAACTGAGAGAACAGCCTCTCAGTGAGTCATCTTCAGGATGCTTAAGGCGAATTCAAATAGAAGGATTCACTACTCAGGAAGGCGGTACTCCCTGATGTAGCACTTAAGCCAAAGAAGAAGATGATGGTTCAGTAAGTGTTTGACAAGAACTTACTGAACCCCAGTCTCCTCAACAACAATGAAGTAATTAAGAGTGATAACTGAGAAGCGTGTCCTGAAGAACTAAGTGCCTGAGAAGAAAGGCAGAAATAACTAGGAAGGATTTAAGATAAGATCAAATCTTATCTTGTCAGGAAGAAATCCTTCCTAAGACGGCTTAAAGTCTTGGAGTGTCAGACCAACCACTCCTAAAGACTTAATAGGCCATTTCTATTGGATCTTGGAAATGACAATTATTGTTGTAATTGTCAGACATGCTTGCTCAACAACTTGTAATATTTTAATTACTTTTACTCAGTTTACTTGTGTATAAATAGATTGAGAAGGAGAGAAGTTGAGTGTGTTTTGTACAATTAAAGCTTAGACTTTTACAAAACAACTTCTCTCCTACAAAGAGTAACACATCCCTGAGATAGCTCAGTGAGGTCGCATTGTTACCACTCAAGCAAAACTTGAGTTTAGATAGGAGACACCACCATACCTTGCCTATTCAATCCCAAGTGTTTGTTCCGCAAAACACTTGGGTATAGATTCTTTGATTCATTTCTAATAAGAATTTAAACGTTGAAAATTACATTGAGTTTTTATATTCACGTTTTATAACTGTTAGAATTAATCATAACATTGTATTAGTCATAAACACAAATAGATTAACTTTCTAGTTAACTCTAAGCGTGTAAAGGGACCAACAAATACCCCTAGTACCTTGCTTTGATAATAATACTAGGTGGAATTCTACTTGCATGATGTTTGAAAATATATTACGACAACGTGTGACTTTAGACGCTTTTAATGATATACTTGTTAGTAGAAATAAGTCCATTTCGATAGACGACCAAGATTGGGATCGACTAATTGATTTAACTATTTTTTTACAAGTTTTTAAAGAGGCAACAACTATATTATCGGGTGTTTATTACCCAACTAGCTCATTAGTTTTAAAGCAAATTTATACTATGACGGGAAAATTAGACGAATTAAAAAACTCACCTACTCAAATGTTTAGAAGAATGGTTAAAGTTATAAAAAAGAAATTTATAAAATATTTTGGTAGTTTAACTTTGGTTTTTACTTGTTCCGCCACACTTAATCCATGTTTAAATGTTGGAGGCGTAGAACTTTTAATAACAAGAATAACGGAAAATTTAGACTTAACCTTTGGGTTAAACGGTGACGACCCCGACTATATAAGATCCTAAATTTTTAAATTTAACGATAATTTTTAAAAATTATTTGGAATTTATGCAACAAAATATGGTCAACAACAAAACCCAATTGTTGACCAAATGCGGGCCGGATCGTTTCGAATAGCAAGAGACATTAATATAAACCTTTATAATAGTTTATGTGAAGACGCTATAAAGCGTCAACGAACATCGGCCCCAACAAGCGAGTTGGGACAATATATGGCTACAAACTTTTTAATAACTTTAAGTCCCGAAGATTTTGCAAACTTTGACATTTTGGCTTGGTGGAAAGAAAGGGAAATCCAATTTCCAATTTTATCCGCTATGGCTCGTGACTTATTAGCGGTCCAAGCTTCGACGGTAGCTTCCGAATCGGCCTTTTCTACTAGCGGTAGAATTATATCGGAAAGAAGGTCAAGACTAACCCCCGAATCCGTGGAAGTATGTGTATGTTTGAAAGATTATTTGGACGGAGTAGATAGGATACAACATGAATCATCGTTGGAAGGTCCGATATTACAAGACGTTGAAGAAACTATAGAAAGAGAAGAAGTTGAATTAGGGATATCACCTCCGACTACCGAATTAGATGAAGGTGAGTTTGAAGAATTTGATGTTGAAGACGTAGATGTAGAAGATTTTTTGGAAGATTTAATGACTTGAGTATAACGGGTGATGGCAATGCCGAAGCTCGAAATGTATTAGTATTTATATATTTTTAGTTGTATAATTGTATTGTTTAAATAAAAGTTATGATTGTATTTTTTTAGTATGTTTCCGGTGCAAATAAAAAGTTATGATTGTATTTGTTTAGTATGTTTCCGGTGTATTGTTTAATTAAATGTTTGATAATTAACAAGTTTATTAAATAAATGTTCGAACATGTATGTAAAATTCCGAAAAAAAACGAACCGGTAAATAACCGATAAAAAAACCGAATCCGAACATTTATAACCGAAAAAAACCGAACCGGTAAAAAACCGATAAAAAAACCGATTCCGAAAATTTATTACCGAAAAAAACCAATTCCGAACATTTATAACCGAAAAAAACCGATTTCGAGAAAACCGAAAAAATCGAAACCGGTTTTAGGAAAATCGATTTTTTTATAACCGGTTTTTCAAAAACAGAAAACCGGTTTTAACCGATTTATTTGCACCTCTAATTACAAGTAATGCAATTTTGTGGTCAGTTATATTTTTCATCTTTCTTTTGACTTAAATAACATTGAGAGGTGCCCACTTAACCAGACCTATTCACAAGCCATTTACAGTCGGCCCAACTTGATCCAGGCCTAAATGGGGAGTCTAAAAGATTGCTAATGCCTAATTGTAGAACTTTTTAATATGGATTTTTGACTAACGACGATTTTATACTGGAGTTCCGCTACGGGGCGTGGCTACGTGGGGTTAATCTAAGGACTGTTCGTGTAATCATAAATAACGGCATGAGCAATTTTTGCAATTTTCGAGACTCTTTCCGCAATGCAAAAAAACGAGAGGGACATTCATGTAATATTCCATTATACAAACAATCCTTAGATTTAACGCAAGGACTGTTTCTGCAATCGCATGTGAACGACATGGACGTTTTTTGTGATTTTACAAGACTATTTTTGCAACACAACTATATGTAATGTTCACTTATAGTAGCAGTATATCTTTATGTAAACTTGTTTAATAGATTGAATTTAGGGTGCGTTTGGTTGATGGTTTTTAGAGGGTTTGCGTTGAGTGAAAACTCAAATCCAATTATTGGTTATAATATTTTGAAACTAAAAGAGGGCATGATTCTCAAAATTTAAGCCCCACTAAATTGGTGGGTTTTGAGGAGGTTTTGATTATTTAGTCAAATCAAATATTTTTGTTTATTCTTTAAAAAAAATCAAGCATATGTTAAAACTTATTTTATTTTTGGCATTTTCATTTCCTATTCTCTGTATTATATTTTATTTCAATTATTTTTACTATATAGGGCCTGTTTGGTAGGGGCTTTTTGAGGGAGCTGTTAGCTTTTTTTTACAAAATAATCTCATGTAAACTAAGTAGCTCCGTTTGGATACATTAACTTCAAGCTTTTATTTCAAACAAATAGCTCCTAAATGAAAAGCTGATTCATGAAGCTTTTTAAACATCTTGGAGCTGTTAAAACATTAAATTACTGATATACCCTCCAAACATTTGTTTACTATTATAGATATGTCCTTTTATGTCATTTTACATCTTATAATTACATTTAACAACTAACTTACCAAACACTTTTATTAAAAAAAAGATACAGTTTGTAGCTCATGTTAACAGCTTTGCAGCTTACAGCTTACAGCCTACAGCTTACAGCTTACAACATACAGTTTACAGCTAGTTTTGCCAAACATACCCTATATAATGGAAGAATGGTCAACATAGGAAAAGTGAAAAGTCAAGATTTGTGAAAAGTTGAAATTAATGTATTCCCCAAATTACCCTTAATCTTAACTATCTATAACCCTTCACACTCTTTCAAACATAAAATACACACAACTCTCTCTCTCTCTCTCTAAACCACCGACCGCCGCTTGCATAATCCGTCGCCACCACCTCCACTAATAATTGCATCCCTCGCCAACACCATGAAAAATGGCCATCACTACCAGTTTGTTTGATCTATAGATCTGGCTGATTGTCCGCTACTACTGCCGCCACCCTCATCGGAATCCGCCGCCACCACCACCACCGGTTTCTTTGAATATATCGATATGACCGGTTTTGGTTTAGGTGGTTTTGGCAGGTGGTTTTCGTTTAGGTTGTTTAGGCTGGTGGTTTTGGTTTCGATCTTAGGCTGGTGGTTTTGGTTTTGATTCAACCGGATATGGTTTCTTTGCTTTTGGGTGTTCTTGGCTAACATCTACCCGCTCAATACTGCGGTTCATTTGAAGCCTGAATTGAAGGTAATCCTTAGGCTAAAGAAATCATCATGTAATAATTTTCATATCATGTTATGTGATTGTGCATGTATTAGATAATTAATATAATTAACTTTTAATTTAAATTATTTCCCATGTCTACCAAATGTATGTTTAAACAAGTATAAAATAATTAAACTAAAACAATTTAAACAAAATAACACAACAAATTTTTCCGAGCTTATGGCCTTTATAATTGCCATGAATTTGTGTTAGTTATTTTGTATTTAGGGCATTTTAGTATATCTCTTTTATTGTTGAGTTTACAAATAATGTCTTTGTTTATTTACGCATATGTGCATTTGTTTAAGATTTCTTCTTCAGGGTACTTCAGGGGTGTTTGTTTCAGCTTATAGGTTATTTGGTTTTGGGCTTATGTTTCACAAGGACACTTTTTGTAGCTTATTTTCCAACTTTTTGGCTTATATAAGCTTATTATGACTATAATAATGAATATATATAAGCCGAAAAGTTTCAAAATAAACATAAGCCAAAAACTAAATACGCCATAAGCCGGCTATATAAGCTGAAACAAACACCCACTTTTTTGAAATAATAGTACAGTAGCTAATTATATACTATGCATTAGTTTTAGTAAATGCTCATATGAACCATAGTTTGAATATGCAAGTAATGTTGCTAAAGAATGGGATGTTGAGATGCAGGGCGTTACAAAAAGATTAGTATTAAGAACTAATATGCGTGCCTATTTTGGTTTCTTTTAATGTTATATAGTTTTAGGAAATGTGTTTGGAGGTTTTTGTTTGTAATTCTATATTTTGTGATTAATTATAAATTCAACCTTTCACAAAAAAACCATAGTTAGAGCATCAATGAAAATCGACACTAGAAGGATTCGTCAAGTTTTTTTTTTTTTTTTTTTTTTTCATGGTGCTTATGTCCTCTGACTAGAGTCCGTCCAGAGATCACATGACCAGTGACATATGTGTTTACCCCTTGTGACTCGATGTGTTTGTGTATCTCGAGGGTACTTATATAATGCGATGAGTTTGTGACTATGATTTTGTTACTAAGCTAGCTACTTTGTGATTTTGCATATACTAATTTGTGTTGTAATCTGGTATTGAATTTGTACGGTAAGTAGTTGCAAACTATTCTATGTGTTTGTGTTTTTTTGCATACATGTCACAGACAAGGGTAAACAATAGCTACCAGCTAAATATGCATTTGTTTAATTAATTGTTAAGAATACTTATTTGTATTTTATAAAAAATTTCAGCCCGGTTGTGTTGTTGCGCAAATGGCAGAACTTATTCCTGATGATATCTATGAGAAAATATTCATGAGATTGAATGTGAGGAATCTCGTTAGATGCAAAAGTGTGTGCAGGTCTTGGAAAACTTTCATCTCCGGGTCTCGTTTTATTAAAGCTCATTTGAACCTTAGTTACAACAGTAACGAAAATGGACATAAAAGGATTGGTGAGGTTGTTTTTCTGTTTACTAATGATGTATTAGGATATCCTATTATTGGGGACTACAAAAGGGATTGTGGGGGAATGAACTATGTTAATATCATGCAGGTGATATCCTCCAATTGTGGATGCTCTATGACTTTAATTCTCTTTCTAACTTGTTTGTTGTGTCCAGTGCCATAGTATGTATCTTGTTTAGTCTTCTATATTTGGGTTGGTGCATAGTCATACTTGTGTATAGCGGCGAACTTCTTACATCTTCACTTGTTTTTTTGTTTTACATCATATTTTGGTGCATTAGTGCCTGGTTAGTTGGATGATTATGCTTGAAGTTTTGAAATTTTACCAATTGTGCATGACTATTTTTGAGTAATATCTATCTGGTTATTAAGCAAGGAAAATTAATATTCTTATTCATCAACAGAAAGTTTGGTTTGAACTGAGGTGGTTTTATTTGGATTTGATCTTTGGTTCTTTTGTTCAAGTTTGTGGCTTTATTAAATTAGCATCCATAAAACAATTAGTTTCGCTCTTTTATTTGACATAGATAAAGTTTTAAGTGAAAATTACAAGACAAGACCGTCTCTATTTGCTTAATAAACTTCTTTCGTTAAGGGAAAATTCATCCTACGCTTTTTAACAGGGTTTTAGTGCAGCCTTATACACTGCTTTTGATATTTTAGAAAGAGTTAATTTCATAAATGGTCCCTGTGGTTTATCGGGTTTTACGGGTTTAGTCTTAAAATTTTTTTTAACGGATCCAGTCCTTGTGGTTGCGACACATAATGGTTTTGGTCCCCGAGACAAATTGTCGTTAGTTTTTTTCGTTAGCTAACAACCGTTTGCAACAAACATTTGCACCGTTAGTCCTTTATACTAACGACCGTTTATACTTGACTCAAAATTTCGTTTTTTTTTTTTTTTTTTCCTTCTCAAAAAATTCAAAAAATAAATGGTTTTCAAAAAATTTGTGCTAATTCATAGAAGTAGATGGAAATGGAAATGAAAAATCAAACAAATGTATTTATACTTGTAGTATTTTGTTACACTTAACCAAAATTTGTGCTAATTTTCATATTAGAACACGTCACACTTCACCAAAATTCATAACTGATGTAATTTTTTTTCTTTTCAGTTTCACTAAATGTTTTTATATGTTCTTTGATATATGTTAAGAATTTTTGCTTGAGTTGAATTATCGCATGTTACAACTATTTGCAATTACATTTTCATCTTTTCACGTTCTATTTTGAACGTTATACAAAACACTTACCACAATATCGCATATCGTTAATTGTCTGCCGTTAGGAATTTCCGTTGCTATGCACGGGTACTCGCCTAGTTATATAAATGAATTTGTTTTTACAATAATCGTTACTTTTTTCTTCATTTTCTTTCAAATCCAAATTCAATGCTAAGCCCTTTTACAAACTAAACGCACCCTAACGTAATGTTTATATCATCTAGGTGGAAAAATGAACAAACAAGTACTTTCTTGGCTTTCTTATCCAGTGTAATTTAGTTGTAGTACTTGTTGACTTTTTGCTGTTTTTCTTCAACGAGGATTTTATGTTCTTATGTATTAACATAATCTCATGTAAAAGAAATTAATTAATTTATAATTTCTTCCGTCAACATGTGAAAGGATTTTATAATTTTGTATGTTGTCGACATGATACATCCAACTTTGGACTACGAAATAAATATAGAAATTCATAAAAAGTACTCCTTAGTCCTTAGTTATAAAAAAACATAAATGCGCTTTTCATTAATGATGTAATATTTTAAAGCAATATAATATGTATGTATAAAAGGATATATATCAAAGGTGCCATAGTGGTATCAATGTTTTAAAGCTGATACAATGTTCTTTTTCGGTTGGTAACTATATCTAACGATGAGCGTAATAAAGGAAAGGAGAACACGTCCGCACCTCTCATTACATATGTTTGGGTTAGACACCACCGCTACCACGCGTGGTGGGGGTATGCATGACCAACATGGAAAGCAAGTGGAGGGGGTGTTTGTGCTTGTATTTAGTGTTAAATTTGTGTTATTTATTATTATTATTATTATTATTTTTTAAAAGTTGGTGGTCTCCGTTCTAAGATTAAGATTTTAACTTAACTGCTTTTCTGTGACCTGTGCATTAGCTCCCCCCATGGTAGATGATTCAAGCACGCCCGGTTCCACGAAATGATTGAGAATTACGACGGGGTCGAAATGCATTTGGTATTACATCTGTTTGATGGTGATGTTGGTGTTAAAGTAAAAAGCTAATGTGGCTCTGATTTGTTGATAGTGATGTTGTTGGTTCTACCTAGTTTAAAGTGTTTTATTTGTGGCAGATCGAGAGTCTTGCAATTGACCAAGGTTTAAACCTCACTAATCAAATGTTTTGATGTCTAGAGAAAATTCCGGAGAAAGCCAAAGTATACTGGTGAAATAATGTACATCATGAAAATATAAAGAAACTTAATTTTCTCTCTAATGACCACAGTAGGGTGATACTTTGTTTGCCCATTTACCTTCGTTACTCTTCGTGCACCACTTCAAAGTTCAAACATTTATATTCTCTTAAGAGGTTTAGGTCAACGAAGAAACTTTGATCATGTGGTCTCTTTTGTAAATTAAAATTTCTTTTTCAAATAAAATGTCTCATAAATTTTTAAATCGGTTATGATTTGTGTATATTTTCAAAGAACCTACCTTAAAGTAATAAACACATGTTCTAGTTAGAAGTTTGAATTGAACCCGACGTGTTTCTTACAACCCCCAAATCTTAGGGTGTGTTTGGTATGAACCTTTAAATGGGTTTTGGTTTGATGTGACACTAGACATTTGTTTTGTTGTATATTTTGAGAGGAGGATTAGATTTATCAATGAAAAATTGTAAGATAAGTAATTAGGTGGGTTTTAGTAGGTATTAATATTTTTAGAGGGCCTCATATACTACTTACCTCTCATCTTACTCTATATTTTTTTTAAAATAATAATAATTTTTAGGCCAAATTGCATATATATCTCTCTGAAAGTGAATAATTGCATATATATCCTTTGTACAAGTTTTTTATGCACATATTACAATGGTTTTTATGCATGCTTTGGATATATATGCAATTTTGCATTTTCAGAAGGATATATACGCAAAAACCCTAATTTTTATTATAAAGTATTAATATTAATAAATATTTTTTAATTCTCTCATACATCAAATTTAAATCAAAATCCTAATCTAAATTCAAACTCGAATCCAAATTCTAAACTTACCTACAAACCAAACGGGCTCTTACTTCGTCTTTGTAAAAATGACCTATAAAATTTAAATCAATATTAATAAAGTATTAATATTAATAAATATTTTTTAATTCTCTCATACATCAAATTTATAAAGTATTAATATTAATAAATATTTTTTAATTCTCTCATACATCAAATTTAAATCAAAATCCTAATCTAAATTCAAACTCGAATCCAAATTCTAAACTTACCTACAAACCAAACGGGCTCTTACTTCGTCTTTATAAAAATGACCTATAAAAAAAAGTAAAGAATATTTTCTGTTGATTTTAAAATGGCCTATAAAAAAGAACTAAAGAATTCTCTTGATTTTAAAACGTGTAACGGCTAATAGTAACATGCCAACATCAAACCATATCATTAGGAAAAAAGATAAATCAATGAACACGTGAATCTAATATATGATAGTTAACATTTATTAATCTTTTTTTTGTTGGCTTAAATTATTCAAAGTTGCATTGCATCGAACTTACTAGTATTAGTTTTAAAGGGATAATAACATATAAACAAATTATCTATTAGCGATAGAATCAAGCAATGTTTTAAAAACCGGTTCGAACCGGCCGGTTCGACCGGCCTCCGGCTGGTCGGCCGGTTTTTAAATCCCGGTTTTTTATAAATCCTGGTTACTGTAGCGAACCGGCCGGTTTTTCCGGTTTTGGCCGGTTTTTCCGGTTCAACCGGTTTTGACTTTTTTTTTTTTTTTTTTTTTGATTTTTTTTGTTGGGCGGTTCGGCCGGTTCGACCGGTCCGGTTCGATCGGTGACGGAAGCATGGCCGGTTCGACTAAAAAACCGGTTTTTAAAACATTGGAATCAAGCACCTGAGGCCAATAAAGTTGCAAAAGACAAAATTGGTAATCTGATAGAAAAGTCAAACACGATAATCTCATCTTGTTTGAAACGATGTGTAAGTACTACTGTACTAGTCTATATTCTATTTGTTTTTGTGTGTATAGAAGTGGTATTTTTCATAATTTTGTCTGGACAAAGGTTCGAGTGGAAGATTTTATACTAGACTAGTCGTCTAATCTTTTACAAAAGTAATCCATGACATGAACGATTTTAGTAAAGTTTTTGTGCACTTAAAGATTATTCATGCAGAGTCTTTGATAAAATGTAACCATTGAGCTTAACAGCACGGGGTATGACATAAACCGTATTACAAACGTCAAATGGTTTCCATCAATCGATTTAGAAAATGATTTGGGTGAATTTTACTTCTTTTCTCGAATTCTAACTTCAATAAAGAAAACAACTTGTTAACTTCTGGTTCGGGTTTGAGTTGGAGTGTTGGACCACAAGTGTCTTTTAGAAAAGTCTAAAACTAACGCTAGTTGTTCTTTAACCAATTATTAAATCAAAATCCAAAATGAGTATAAGTAATCACCATCCAGTCATCCACTACAACTATATTCGAATCTGGTTAATGATATTTTCTACTAAATTAAAGCGATTTTGGATATAAGCAAAAAAAGGCAAAGGAGTGTGTAAATTGGAATGTAAAGTCAGTCAACACTTTTAACACATATGTCTATCTGTTCAAACCAGAACAACGGCTCGTAACTTGGATACACACTACGTCACAACCTATGTCATTTCCCATTTGTATAATAACGAGTATAGTCAAGCTGCACGTTGTTGCGAGTTATAAAAAGTTTGAAACGTAAAAGGGTGAATATGTTTTCAATTAGAAACTTAAGTTTTTCGTATAAAACAAAAAACAAAACAAATGATAGTAGAAATAAGGGTAAAGGCTATAAATGAATAATGTACTTTCAAAATAAACTCATTTTACATACTATATTTTTTTTATTGTTAACATGCCTAACTAAGTCCGTATTTTTTTTTTTCATAACACATAACATTTCCGTTTTTCTTATGAAATGCTACCGGTGATAGCTGGTTTCTCGGTTATTTGACTTTTATAAAGGGTAAAAGCTATAAAAGCTTAATGTACATACAAAAAACAACTCATTTTCAGTACTATATTTTTTTTATTGTCATTTTTCTTAACAACGTTCAAGTCAGTTGTCATAATGCATTCAAAATCCACGTTCATATTTGGCCGGAAATTTTGTGTTTCTAATTATGTTCTAATAGAGTTAAATACATGTTCTAATGATTTAACAAAATATGTTTTTTTATTAAATCATTTTCTAATATGACCGGATGTAATCATTTAGGGTATTCAAAATTAGTGGATTCGCTTAGATGGATACCGCCTATATTAGAGAGAGCGTGAGAGTAACCATGATGTTTTCACCATTGCCCAACCTAGTATCAGCTACAAATTGCCGATCGGTACTTGATGCAGCCATAGTTGTTATCCAATGTGCTATGTTTTGTACCATGACCTGTTATGGACCCTCATTTCCTCCTGAGCAAGCATTGAATATATCCTTTTTCATTTCATGAAAAGCTTAAGTCGCCATAAAATCTTCGAAAATCTTTCTTGCATATCCATCGATTGACATTGATATTACATTCACCCCATCAGCGATCACCATGTCGAATCCAGCTAACAGATCCATGTCGGAACAACTACCACCCCAACACACTTTGTAAGCTGCTATACGGGCAGAGTCCACCCCACCTCAACTCCTATACTGGGATACCAACTATGGACGCAGTGTGTGATCCATGGCCTGCTTTGTCTAGAGCTGATAGATTTGGGTCGGACTTAGTAAAGATGTAGGAATATTGTGCACCAATCACTTTGTTGTTCAATTATTAGGCGAAATATTTGACCGAAAAATTCCCAACAAATTTTCTATTAGATTTAAATGAAGAAAAAGGCATTTAAGTCTTCTACATAAGAGAGAAGTATATTGTTAGGCATTATCACAACTGATGTGAACATTATTAAGAAAAATAACAATAAAAATAGTATAGTATGCAGAATGAGTTGTTTTGTAAGTACGTTAAGCATTTATAGCTTTTATCCTTTTATAAACCCAAAATATGGCAGCCTATTTGGTATTAAACGTGTTAAAAAAATAAAAAAGAAATACCACATCAGAGAAAACGGGATAAAATCCTATCAGTTATGGGTAAAGTACAAACTTAATTAGGCATATTAACAATAAAAAAAGTATAGTATGTAGAATAAGTTTATTTTGTAAGTACGTTAAACATTCATAGCTTTTATCCTTTTATAAACCCAAACTATGGCAGCCTATTTGGTCAATGTGTTAAGAAACTAAAAAAAATGACACGTCAGATAAAATCGGATAAAATCCTATCAGTTATGTGTAATGAGAAAAATACGAACTTAATTAGGCATATTAACAATGAAAAAAGTATAGTATGTAGAATGAATCTATTTTGTAAGTACGTTAAACATTTATGGCTTTTACCCTAGAAATAAACAAAACATATCAACACAAAACAAATATAAACCCAAAAGACTAAGTAAAAGAGAGATCAAACCGGACATGATGATTTATAGTGGTTCGGTCACGAAGCTCCCTTTCACCGAATTCCACTCCCTGAGTTTGACTCCAGAGTTACTTCACTAAGTCAACAATCACCCTTCTCGGTGGAGAAAAACTTACAACGTCATTTACAAGTTTACTGATACTAATTTGGATATCAAATTCTTCTTTGGGTACAACCAAACCCGTTATGTTTTATGGCCCAAACATAACAAACCTATTACCCTTGTGTGCTTAAGGCCTAAACACACTAAACCTATTGCCCTTGTGTTTTAAGGCTTAAACACATAAACCATCTAACCTCTAGTTTGGAATATAATAGGTGATACAAGGTGTTGTATTGTGATGATACATGGTGTTGTATAATGATGATCCAAAACATGGTTGTCTAATTGATATGAATGACTAATCTAAACATCAAGAACTCTAAACTTGATATGGTTGATCTTCTCTTGATAAGAAGGCTAAAATGGATGAAGACAACAAGAGCTCTAATCTTGTTGTGATGGATCTTTATATGCAAGTGTGCTTTTGGTGGATGAGGATGACAAGAACTCTAAGCTTGTTTTCATGGATCTTTATGTGATAATATGCTTTCAAAAAATGAGAGTAAGCATTATGATCAAAGGTTAAAGAGGGTTTTGAAGACTTGAGAATGTGTTCAGTTACATTATAAAAGCTTGGTTTGAATGTGGAATAAAAGGTTGTTTATATAGGCAAATGGAAATCTAAATTCGTAAGGTATGGATCGTAAATGGTCTACGGATCCATTATGGATTCGTCGGGTCTGTTGGATCCGTCCATCCTGCACAAGCCAATTTTTTTGAACGTTTTGAATGCTCATTCATATTTTATTTAGAATATTACCTCTCTAGTGATGCCCGGAAAATTTGCTGGAATAAAGAGGTAAGATTCTTGCCTTAATTCTCAAACACTCAAAACCTTAAAATGAATAATTTTTTTTTATTTTATATGCAAAATCACTTTTGATGTCTTCATATTTGGTCTTGAATTATTGCCAAAATGGTTAATCAATTTTTTCATGCAAGACCACATTTGAATTAATTCTTAAAGGGGTAGATTCTAGCTAGCTGGTCAATTGTGATTTTTATAAAACATTTTGTTTAAATAAAAGTAAATAAATTTTTTGTGAAAGTTTATAATGTAATGCTTTATAAAATGATGCAAGTGTTTTATGCAAGTTTGCCTAATCAAAACAAAGTAATTTGGTCTCATTACTAAAATAAAATACGATTTCCCTTAATAGGAGGTTTATGTAAACTACGTGAACTCAAATTTGAATCACTTCCTCAAGCGGAAAATTATTGCTAGTTGGAAATTTATTTTTATAAATCACTTACTGAGTTTTTATAAAAATGGTGCAAGTAATTTTACAAGATAATAAATATGTTTTGATGCAATGTATATGAAAATACAACTTTGATCATTAGGCTAGTTTGTAAAATCATGTTCATACCTTGTATGAAATGCAAAATGATGTTAAAAAGAGAATGATTGAAGTTGTAAATATTTAATGACTTTCAAAATATATTTTAGATATTCTTAATGGTTTGTTAGATGTTTTGGTCATAATACAACATAACAAACATATTCGAACTTGTGTTGAAGCATGAGAAGACTCGAGACGTCAAGAGGCGTTGAAGAATATATGTTTGGTGATTTATGGTTACAAGTAACTTATTTGTCATTATTAAAATATAAGAGACCGTTTAGTTTAAATATTTTTATAGTTGCACTATTAACTTTTTTACTTGTAGGCCTCCCATTTACTAAAGCTAACTTATAGGCTAATATGTGTTTATTTTCGTTTATACATATTTTGGCCAACTTATTTTCAAAAAACTTTGGTACAACGAGAATAAACCTAAATATATTATAGAAACCGATAAAAATAATTTGTAAGATTTAAAATATCAATTTTAGCCATCATTTGAGTACAACTTCATTTGGCTGAAAATGATTTAGAATTATTTAACGAATGTTTTATGTTTAAATTCTTAATTTTATTGTTTTGATATATTCAAAATAACTTTATTCTTGAAATTAACTAACTTCAGCTAAGAATTTAGACGAAGTTGGTATAAAATAGTGGCCTCCCCATACATTAACTATAACGAGAAGTGCGTCGAACCGCCGCGTTGCGGCGGGGCGACGATTTTGTAGTACAAAATAAATAAAACATAGAGGTATCTACAAAGTTACATTTAATGTATAAAGTTAATCAAAGAACTGTTACATCTTGAGATTTGTTAAATACAGCTTGCTTTGATCAAGATTTCATTTTTTTTTCCGTCCGTGTAGCGCATGAATTTCCTGAGCATTAAAACATATCACATATTATGAAAAGTAATTGCATGTGAAGGATTGATAGTGAATAATAAAATAGTCGGCTTATTTCTGCTTAGTTATGCTATTACTTGTAGGCTGGTTCATGATGTTGCTGCTGATCTAGTGAAGAGAAAAGGCTAATATAATCATGATTTTGCAAAGCTATTGTCGTATAAAACAAACAGTGTTTATTCTATTATTGGTAACAGCTTTTCATGGCTGTATTTATGGTTGAAGATAACATAGATGACGTACAGCGCCTGTCAATATTAGAAAATGAAGAATATCTGATTTTGTTTATTTGTCCATATTAAAAATTGACGTATTGTATCTACGATGGTAAGTTTCTTTATGCATACTTGTACATGGAATTTCATAAAAAGTTCTGATCAACAACATGGTTCGATTAAAAAAGGTACATGGGAAATAGAAGAGGATGGTGTGAAAAAGTGGTTTGGCCCAAAGAACTTATCACAGCACTCTCTTGTAATTGCCATCTATCTTTTACAATCGCATCATATTCGTGATTAGAACATTTTGTGCAGGCACAGGCATAAATATGCAGGAAAAAACTTAGCATTATAGAGACAACATATCAAATGTTAGTATCAAGAACGAAACA
The DNA here is from genome assembly GCA_021014915.2 of Artemisia tridentata subsp. tridentata. Classification (NCBI taxonomy): domain Eukaryota; kingdom Viridiplantae; phylum Streptophyta; class Magnoliopsida; order Asterales; family Asteraceae; genus Artemisia; species Artemisia tridentata. The sequence goes on from CP139508.1 coordinate 250,264,300, forward strand.
ATACCAAATAGTCTTCAATTGCTAATATTGACAGGCGCTTTATAACATGAATGGGTATTGTAGCATCTGAATGCAATTTCCATAATTGAATGCTTTGCTTACCAACAGTTGACAGTTGCATAAGATCATCCGTAGCCGCAGTGGCAACGTCTAGGACTAAAGTTTAGATCGTTTAGATCAGTTGTAGTATACATAGCACACTTCAGTTTTGCCTTGTAAAAGTCTGCATATTAACATGTAATCAATATGTGTTGTACCAGATGTACATATCAGAAGCTGACAAGTGAAATCAGTGAGTATGGTAAGGGTTAAGTACCTCAATTGCAGTGATACAATACTTTTAAGGTGCAACTGCAGTTGAACAGCCTGCGAACTGGTTTCCATCAGCACAATATAAGCGTTGTCCAACTATGGCTCTTGCAATTAAACGTTCAGATACTGGTTATTGTTGCTTTAGTCGTGAAGTTTAGCTGGTGCAAATGTTTGTGCAAATAATCAGTTATGTGGGTAGAAATTCTAACCTTTAAACAACATCGTAGTCAGTGTTGTTGTTCACCTGACACACATTATGTTGAACATAGGCGAAAGTCGTCACCTTCGTCTGTCCAGTTATCTGTGTATCATTCACTGGTATTAAAAAAAGGAAAATAAGTTAAGCGTCACAGTAGTAATGGTTAGAATGTTTAAGGAGATTATCCATGTGAACAGCAATTTCACTTTAAATTTAGGATAGTGATCTAAGTAATACTTATCTTTTGGTCGTAGGCAATAAAATATACTGAGAATGTGAGTGTGAATACTCTGACAGGACAAAAATACTAACAAAATATCAATGATGGATGCAGACACCATGCAAAATTGGCAGCAGTTGTGTTCGGTGTCGGTACATCCATCACTGATATTCTGTCTATTTTTTATATTTAACTTCTTTTTATGAGCCTGTAACTTGAATAGAACTAAAAAAGGAATGTAGGTAACTGGTTTGAGACTCTCTACAGGTCCTTTTGTCGTTTCAAATCTCTTTGCGCAATTGCCTGTACCATAGGATCTTAGAATAATCGTCTATGCTGAAACAAATACACAGTTTTTACAATAGAAGCATATAATTACTAAATATACATTGCATCACGAAATCCTACAAATGCAACATACCTTGGATCAGCAGCCGTAGTTGAGCGAGGGGCTATATGTTCTGATCTCAGTAAGGCTCAGATATGTACATATATAATCAGCATTAAATGCACGTTGTGGCTGCAACTCAAAGTGTGGTTGCCCTGCCAACGAACATGCAGCTGGGAAAATGGAGATGTACAAAGTTATCATCATCGCCTAAACAATGTGGCTGCAAACCATTGAGAAAAAGGGCTTTTAGAAAGTCAGGGAAAAGAATAAGTTATAATCAGCATTAAATGCACTTTGTGGCTGCAACCCAAAGTGTGGTAAATAGACAAATGTAATAATGAGAGTGGCTATGCGAACCTGAAGAACAGGAATTGAATGCGATCATCATGGGAATATGGGGATGGTTCAGAACTCATCAAGTCCATCGGGTGACAATATTCTCCTATATATAATGGAGCGTCGAGTTTTGCTACAGTTGTTGTAGCAGTGTTGGCCTCGCTTTTGGGTTGTGGGCTCCCGGTTTTTCCCTTTCGTTTGTTCCATCGCTTCTTTTAGCCTTTTCCCGACCGCTAATAATGCGGCACCTACCTCATTTATTTATTCAAAAAGTTAGTTAAACTTTCTAAATCCCCTTACAGTTCCATTTGTTGTTTCAACTTCCTTTGTGCAACCGCTTGCACCAAGCGAGCTGCTAGGTTGTTGAAAGAACAAAAGGAACTGTATGGGAATTTAGAATGAGTAACTATGTTTAAGTTCCAGACTAATTGATTAACTTAAAGCATTCATCGATTAAGTAATGTAGATATGCAACAGACAGGCTGCTACTTTGTTTTGCCTTATCAACAGACGGTTTAATTGCGAGCCATTTGATAAAAAAAAAGAATTTTACCATAAGAAACAAAGGGCATCTATTACTTTTTTTTTGGCGATACTAAAAGTTGATGTCATGTGCATCCGAAAGTTAACTTGTTGTCGTATATCCACAATTGGAGGTGGAGAAAAGATGATGATCAGCAGTATGGCTCAATTATCGAAAAAAGATGGGAAACAAAAGAGGATAGTGCAAAGAAGTAATTTGTGCCCAACTACATGGGACACCATCCTCTCCGGTTTCCCAGCTTTCTTCAAGAATTGTAAACATATGACATGAATTGTTAGTATCAGCAACAAAAAAAAGGTAACAAATAGTCTTTGTTTCTTATGTTTTTTTTTTTTTTTTTTTTTTTTTTTTTTTTTTTTTTTTTTTTTAAATTTTTTTTATCGACATATAAGTGAAAAATCTGATCTCCACCTCAAACCCCTTTTGTTATTCAAATAGTCTTTAGACAATAGTCTGCACCAGACATATTGATAGACTATTAAAATACCAAAAGGAATTCGAGGTGAAGGTCAGATTAATGATCCTGGCTGTATTCGTGTGCTGCATGTAGCGGTGTTGTTGAATGAATGACCTGTTACAGATATTGATACATGAAAAAATCTGGGTAAAATGACTATAAACTTACGATTGATGGACAACAAATGGTTACCTTTAGATAAATCAATCCAATATACCTCAGATCAGGAGTTGCAGTTGAGCGAAGGGCCACACGTTTTGATGTCAGTAAGGCTCAGATATGTACGTTTGTAATCAGCTTGTAATGTACGCTATGGCTGCAACCGATAGCGTGGTTGCCCTGCCAACGTACGCACAGCTGGAAGAATGGGAATGCACAAAGTTATCATCATTGCCTAAACACCGTGGCTGCAAACCATTCAGAAAAAGGCATTTTAGAAAGTCACAAAAAGCAATAACTTGTATTCAGGAAAAATTAGTGTTCAAAGCAAGAGATAGGAGGAAACATTTTCTTTACCTGGTAAAGGGTGGATACAAAAGGTTGATGGTATGTGCCAGTAAAAGGTAATTTTTTTTTTTGCATAGGCGGAAGTGTAGTGACACAATTGGTTCTGGTCAAGAATATGGTTCAAGTCCGAAAGAAAGATGGGAAACGGAAGAGGATGCTGCGAAGAAGAAATTTGGATCAAATTACTTGTCACAGCATTCTCTTCCGCTTCTCATCCCTCTTTCCGAATTGAAGTATATTTTTGACCATAACCATTTGTGCCACTACAATTATGAATATGCAAAAAAAAAAAAAAAATCTATGGTTGCCGCGTAAGTTCAAATGTTAATATCTGCAAATAGAAAAAGATCACATATTAATAGTTGGTACTATTCCTGGGGCGAAAAACGATGATAAATCATGATGAATATTAACTGTTATTTTTCTTTTAACTTAATAAAGGATATTAGTAATCGATTGATGGACAGTAAATGGTTACCGTTAGATAAATCAATCCAACATACCTCAGATCAGGAGCCGCAGTTGAGCGAGGAGTTAGACGTTTTGACGTCAGTAAGGCTCAGATATGTACGTTTATAATCAGCATGAAATGTGCGTTGTGGCTGCAACCGATATCGTGGTTGCCCTGCCAACGAACGCACAGCTGGAAAAATGGGAATGTACAAAGTTGTCATCATCGCCTAAACACCGTGGCTGCAAACCATTCAGAAAAAGGCATTTTAGAAAGTCAGAAAAAGCAATAACTTGTATTCAGGAAAAATTACTGTTCGAAGCAAGACATAGGAGGAGACGTACAGTGTTGGAGTCAGTGTTGGGCTGTGGGCTCGTTTTTTTTCCGTTACATGTGTTTTGGCCTTTTTTTTACTCTGTGCGAGATATGCGTTCCTCCGACCAAAACTCATGGTCAACAATATGGCTGAATTTTAGAAGATCAGTGAGAAGCGAAATAGCATAGTGTAAAGAAGTGATCTGCACCAAATCATTTCTAAGACTATACTATTTCGCTTCGCACTGATCTCCCAAAATTGCAGTCAATTATCAGCGACCGTGTTTTGTTATATATAACATGTATTAAATAGATGCACACTTTTTTTTTGTACATATCTTTGTTATTAATTCTTCTAGTAAAAAGTATATATATATATATATATATATATATATATATATATATATATATATATATATATATATATATATATATATATATATATATATATATATATATATATATATAATGTGTTAGTGTAAACCTTTTAATAGAATAATGAATAACAAAGATATGCACCCAAAAAAAAGTATGTATGTATTTATGTATTTTACATGTTTATTATATATATATATATATATATATATATATATATATATATATATATATATATATATATATATATATATATATATATAGTGCATTCTATTAGGAATTGAAACTGGGGCAAAGCAAAGTTTATATCAGCATGTAAACCACAGAGAACAGCCATGTAAATGGAGCAGGTAACCTGAAGAATACAAAAAGATGATCAAACTATGTACATGAATACAGTAAATATAAAAACAGGTTGTGAAATTTAACCGGTTCTTAACTTCTGGTCATTGGCATATGTAAGAACACAAACCTGAACAATAAAAAAATATAAATAAATTATGTATATGAAGACAATCACTACGAAAAGATTTAAAAAGTATGAATGGTGAGTGTAAATACCATGTAAATACAGTAGTAGTTGAAAGGAGGCAATTATATGCAGTGACACAGTTCAGTGTAAAAAATTGTGCAGCACAAAAAACAACAACAAAATATCAATGATGGATGTACACACCATACGAAATTGGGTATAGCTGCATATATGCAGTAACCGTGACTGGTTGCCATACGTCCATCACTGATATTCTGTCTATTTTTTTTACAATGTTTAGTTTTACGTTATCTGACTTGGATCTGTAGAGAAGTTCAGAATTTGATATCATTGGACTAATATTAATAACTGATTGCAAGAAGTAAATACACCTGCCACGGGTGCAAATCTAAAAGATTGACTTACCAAGAGCCACATATTAACTTCTTTAATCAGAGTGACAGATTCATGACAGGCTATCACAACCAATAAGCGACAAACTTAAACATTTTAGCTCAGATCTGTGAAGAAGTTATGAGTTTTATATCATTGGATTGATATTAATAAGTGATCGCAAGAAGTAAATACACCTGGCACGGTTGCAAATCTAAAAGCTTGCCCTGCCAAGTGCCAGGGATTCACTTCTTAAATCAGACTAACAGACTCATCACAGCCTCTTGCGCAAACATCTATGCGAGTTCATTATTTGATATGAAAATCACAACATTTCTACAGCAACCGTAAAAAGTTTACAAAGAACATCTGCATAGATACCGAGAAAAGCACACGGAGTCAATACTAAAGACACGTCATGGGTGCAACCACAATCCTGGTTACCTTGCCAAGCAACATGCATTAAAAAAATGTAAGGTGAGAAAACTATCACAGTAACTGTACACAGACAACTGAAAAGAGGTAGTGGCTGCAAAATAAGGCTAGTTGCTTAGCTATTGCTTATACTATCCCGTCTGGTAGTTGTCACGGCACAACCTAATTATACAATAGCCAGTCTAAGTTGAGGGCAGGCGCAAAACGGATAAACGGATCCATAATATAAATCTAAATCATAAACCATAAACAAACAAAATATCGGCAGATTACGACAAAAGAAGCAGCAACATAAGCAAAAGATTAACAAATAAGTGACCACAAAAAACAGCAAGCACGACAAAGAATAGCTACATAAGCAAAATACAGCTAAAAGAGCAGCCACCATAAAAGATTCGTAAGTGAACAATATCGGCGGTCAAGTAGGCAGGCACATAAGCAAAACATGAACAAATAACCTACCACAAAAAAACAGGAAGCACCATAAAAAACAGCTACATAAGCAAAATGCATCTAAAAGAGCAGCTAATAAGACATCAACACGTAGATCATAAGAAGCAAATACACAAACCACAAACGTATTGCCCTCCGATAAAGTTAAACCGTTACAGCAACCGATGAAAGTTCATGAAGAAGATCTGCACAACTACCAAGAGAACCACAGGGAAGACACACGTATAAATCTCCAGTGCATTCTTTCATTTGTTAGTGTTTGGAAAAAGGCTAAAAGAAGCGACGGAACAAACGAAAGGGAAAAATCGAGAGTCCACAACCCAAAAGCGAGCCCAACACTGCTACAACAACTGTAACAAAACTCTACGTTCCATTATATATTGGAGAATGCAAGAATAAATGAGGTAGTTACTGCATTCTCCAGCGCATTCTCTCATTTGTTAGCCATCGAAAAAAGGCTAAAAGAAGCGAGCAAACAAACGAAAGGGAAAAAGCGTGAGGCCACAGCTCGAAACTGAGGCCAAGACTGTTATGGCAAATGTAGCAACAGTAGCCACTATAAATTGAGGGCAGTCGCAAAACGGATCTAGTTACACAGTCAGTATTCATACCATGATATTTAAGAACTGTATTGGCGAAACCTTTGCAAGGAACACTAAACACACGGCATGGCTGCAACCACAATCTTGGTTACCTTGCCAAGCAACATGCGTTCAGAAAATGTAAGCTGAGAAAATTATCCCAGGCGCTGTACAGAGACAGCTGAAAAGAGGTAGTGGCTGCAAAATAAGACCGGTTGCTTAGCTATTGTTTACACTATGCCGTCCGGTAATTGCCACGCCACCACCTGATTATATAATAGCCGCTCTAAGTTGAAGACGGTTGCGAAACGGATCCAGTTACATAGTCAGTATTTATACTATGACATTCAAGAATTGCGTCGCCAATACCTTTGCAAGGCAACTGTGCAACCAACACAGAAGAAAAAGGCAAATAAGTAAACTGAATCCCGCCAAAAAATATGAAACGTTGGTTACACCACTTGATATGGCACTCATATCTGCTATTTCCACTAATAACAGGTATAGGTGACATATCAAGTGACTCAACAAACGCATCACAATATGAAAGAGTAACTGCATAAACATACATAAAGAAATTATAAACTAAACCAAATAAAAGAGTAACACAAACTAATCTCAAGATAACTTTTTTAGCCACACAAAACATCTAAAGATCTAAACCATAAACCATAAAAACAGCTATAGATCTAAAATTCCAATATCAGACCTAAAAACGGATGAAGCAGGCACATAAGCAAAAGACGAACAAATAAGGCACAAAAAACAAACACCAAGTACCACAAAAGGCAGCTACATAAGCAAAAGATGAACAAATAACCTACGACAAAAAACAGCAAGCACCACAAAAAACAGTTACATAAGCAAAAGACGTCTAAAAGAGCATCTATATATCTAAAATCCCAATATCAGACCTTAAAACGGATACATAATATAGATCTAAATCATAAACCATAAAGAAACAAAATATCGGCAGATTACGCCAAAAGAAGCAGCGCCAAAAGAAGCAGCTACATAAGCAAAAGATGAACAAATAAGCCACACCAAAAGATGAACAAATAACGTACCACAAAAAAACAACGACTACCAAAAAAACCAGCGACATAAGCAAAAGACATCTAAAAGGCCAGCTAGCATAACCGATCCGTCCGCAAGCACCACAAAAAAACACCGTAACCGATCCGCAAGTACATAAGCAAAAGATGAACAAATAACCTACCACAAAAAAACAACAACTACCACAAAAAATAGCTACGTAAGCAAAAGACATCTAAAAGAGCAGCTACCATAACCGATCCGCAAGTAAACAATACCGTCAGTCAAGTAGGGTTTCGGCAGAAGACACCAGAAGATGCAAGAATAAATGAGGTAGGTACCACATTATTAGCGATCGGAAAAAGGGTAAATAAATGAGTTAGGTACCGCATTATTAGCGTTCGGAAAAAGGCTAAAAGAAGCGAGGGAACAAACGAAAGGGAAAAATCGGGAGCCCACAACCCAAAAGCGAGCCCAACACTGCTACAACAACTGTAGCAAAACTCGACGCTCCATTATATATAGCATAATATACATTAACTATAACACAATAATATATTTACGTGTTCAAAGGATTAAAACGTTTGATATTAGAAAATTAAAAAAACAAAGACTGCAAATTTATGCAGAGGTGGTCATAGTAACTAGGGATGGCAATGAGGGGGTTGGGGCGGGTCGCCATCGTTAAACCTAATTATCCAAGTCCTCCCTAAACCCGTCACCAGTGGCGAAGCTTGAAAATTTTCAGTGGGGGGTCGGGATCTATATACCCCCTACATCACAATTAAAATGGGGGGTCGAAACCGAATATACCGAAATTTTTCTACACGAAAACTATATACCCCTACATCGCAAAAAAAATTTCGGGGGGTCGGGCGCCCCCTCCCGCCCTATATAAGCTGCGCCACTGCCCGTCACGATCCCTATCGGAGATCTAATTAAGCATCCGTTGAGGCGTGATGCTTCCTTAAACCCGCCGCGTACTCATCGGGAATTTTTCTTTGAGTGTGGTTCTCGTTCAAACCCGCACAGTTACATGTTATTACTATTTTTACACTATTAGGAATAACTTGAATAATTACGAACCAATTAATAATTAGTTACGCACCATCTTTATTAAGTCTTCGACGATAGTTTTAAACATGAGTAATGATAACATACACCGTCACAAAAGTTACAACTCCATTTAAAAATATGACATTAAACATGTATCTCTGTTCACAATCTATCAATTTGCATTCTTACAAATATTAAAACCCAACTATATTAGAGACATTTTTTATTTCTTTAATACTAAGATAATGCTACATGATTATATATATATACAATGGGACGGCAAGAACAATGTGCATTACTATAATAATTATAATTATACTGTTACTGTGTCGACATGATAGACATATATTATACAGTATGTTTTACGGTGTAATATTAATTAAACTAGCTTCATGACCCGGCCGATGGCCGGGTACGCTTCATTCAATTGTTTTACGTGATTATTTTTATGATAATGAAATATTGATAATCGGAATATTATGTTTAACAAAAATAACTTCAATGACTTTATTAATAGATTATATTTACTCATAATTGATCCTTATATACGACTCCATATATACCTCAAGGTAATTAATTGGGTAAAAGTTTCAAAAAAAATATTGATTAAGTTTGTACATTAATACCTAATATTAAAAATTGATAAAGTGGTTATGAATTCCCTATTATTAGTGCATATATTACTAATATATAACTTCTAAGCATTACATATAATATCTACAACCTATCAAAACAAACACACAAAAAAACCACATAACTAAAAAACAGTTTCAGAAAATGTCGAGTAATACAAAAAGATGTGAATCCGTTGATTCAAGTTCATCAAAATCAGAACCGCAAAATGATGCTGGTAAGATTATTAGTGTTGTAGACGGACCAGTAGAGCATCGTGAATCTAATCATGATCATGGCGCAGGTAAGGAAATCATTGAGGAAGAACCTTCATAAAAAACTAAACGTAGCGTAAATGTAAAAATGTATTACAAAGATTTGCGATTTCTATATTTCCATTATGTCATATAACTATATTACAATCAGCATTTTTTCTCTTTTTTGATGTATTGAAACAAATGAAGCATGGTTAAATTATAAAGGCATTTGGCACAAGATTAGTAAGAATGAAAACGGCAGTTGGAATAACATGATGACTAAAGTAAAGAAGGCTGATGAAATGATCAAAGCACTTCGTGAAGCAGGACAGAACATAACAGATGATGTTGTTGTTGACCACAACGTTAGCGACTATGAAGACTGAGCTTAGTTATTATGTTTTATTATTTAATTTTAGTTTTTTAAATACTTCTCATTTTGAATATGTTGTTTTGGTTATTTGGGAATTGGTTTTGTGTTTCACTCGTGTAATAAATAGGATTTTATGCAGTTTTTGCATGCCATCGTTAAGTTTATATTAGTTCACATATTTAGCAAAGAGAAATGTTTATAAATAGCATTGTAAAAAGAATGACATAAGATTGTTATAATTAAACAAAATAATATTAAATTGAAATGTCTGTAAAATTATAAATTAAAATAAGACATAAAAAAAAAACTTAACAAACTAAGATATTCAATAAAAGATTAACAATTAAATTTGGGTGATTTTTCTGGATCAAATGTTAAATGAACATTTTCATATTCTAAACCATCCAAATGTTCTTCGTCGGTGAGGTCTTCTTCTTCAACAATTTCGAGTTCTTCGTTGCTGAAGTGGTCTTCTTCCTCACCTTCAAAACCTTTCAACATTCTTTGGATTGCAGCATTCTTCTTTTTTACCATTTTCATTTTCCTTTGCTTCAGATTGCTCTTTATCCAGACTCTCAGTTTTTTCTTTCTTGCTTTATCCTGCAGGTTTAAATACACCTGTGCAGGATGCAGCAAAGAGCTTGTTGCATCATCTTTTACTTCCCCATTGACTACAGTTTAAAATCAAGTATATATTTTTAATATTAGCGTAAAAAAAAACAATTATTTAACTTTCAAAGAATAAATATATTGGTGTTTTATATACCTGTGCAGGACCCTACAGATTCTTTATTAACCGAATCATTCGATGATTCCCTTCGTTGCTTCCTGTTACATGAAGTATTATATTCAATTTATAAACTAACGTTTCTGGAAAATAAAAAAAAATGCATCATGAAAATGTTATACTTACTTGGGTGGGTTGGCTTCATCTGTAGCATCCTCAGCAGGTCGTTTAGGTATCTTCATCAGAGGAACTATGATTAACAGATTAGTAATTATAGTTTGTTTGTGAATTTGGACGTGTTAAATGGTGAAAAACCACGAATTATATAAGGCATTAGGAGTAAAATGAAAAGACATTCTATTAATTAAGGAAGTGATAAGGTTAGTTTTCCAATTTAAATCATTAAATCTGTACATATTAATCCTTGATGTGTTGAAAGTTGTTATGTTTTGATTGTAGCAAGCCAATCATTTCCTAAATAATGCTGTGATTTGTTGAAAAACAATCGCCTAATTGGTTAATATGTGGATAATTTTTGAAAGTATTGAATGATTTTGTATCTTTTTATCCATATTATGAGTATCATTTGTTTACAAAAATATATTAAAGTAAATATGTTTAAGAAATATGATGATGTAAATAAACATAATATAACAAATAATATGATAAGTATTTTAAATAAAAATAAAAGTGATAAGTATAACTAAAGCATTGTTACATGATAGACATTCACATACAATATAAAACTTGTTTGAATAAAACACAAAAGTGATAAGTTAAATACAAAATTTTTGTTAAATGATGGTTACTCATATACGATACAAAACTTCTTTGTACACGACGTTTGTTGTAGAGTCTGTGTATTCGCCGTCTTTGTCACAACAAATAACCTTCAAACCTTTTTTCGTCTGTACTCTCGAAACAGCAACATACAGTTGTCCGTGTGAGAATACCGCCTTTGGTAAAAATAGGCCGACTTGTGACAACGTTTGGCCTTGACTTTTGTTAATCGTCATACCAAAACAAACTTGAACAGGAAACTGTCTCCTGTTCAATTTGAATGGCATCTTGTTGTCCGTAGGTGTAATGATCATTCTAGGTATAGCACATATACAACCAAGTTTTCCACCTGATATTATCTTGCCTTCAATGATATTCGTTCCCATACGTTGGATTTGCAACCTTGTACCATTGCATAGTCCAGCCTTTTGATCGATATTGCGCATACACATGACAGGTGCACCAACTTTTAAAGTTATCCTGTGGTGTGGAAGTCCTGACATTTCTATGCTATTTAGAAATTCCGTAGTGTATACCTGTTCATCAAAAATTGTATCAGCATCAAGTACATTTACTGTATCGGAACTTTCGTAAACTTTCTCTGGGCCATCAATTAAAGACAGCATTCTATCATTAATAATGTTGACCATTTCGTGTGTTGGGGCAAGGATAGCTCGTTCTTGAAAATAAACAGGATCCCATAAGTTGGCGCCCAAATCAGGATATGTATGTTGAATAATGGAACCAACAAGATCGTCCGAATTTGGAATCAACATATCCTCTAGAAATTTGACAACTGCCTCACCATCACTATTACCACCAATATTACCATTGCCTATATCTAAGATCCAATCAGCAAACTCTTGAATTTCTTTTCTTTCTGATTCTGCACAACCTAAACCCAACCTCATGTTGACAGTCAAATTTAGTACGGTGCATTCAGCCCACAGATATGAAGAGTTTATTGTGGCATGTACTACTTCTTGTCTGGATGCACCAGGTATAACCGGTAGAATCTGACGGAAATCGCCTCCAAACACAACGACTTTACCACCAAAAACCTTATGAGAAGGCGCTGAAATATCTTCTTTGCATATGTCTCTCAAGGTTCTATCAAAGGCCTCAAAACAGTATCTACTCATCATAGGTGCCTCGTCCCAAATAATAAGCTTTGCCTGCCTTATCAAATCAGCAAGATCGCTATCTGCTGGTATGCTGCACATTGAATCCTCGACGACATTAATAGGGATAGCAAACCTTGAATGAGCAGTCCTTCCGCCTTCCAACAAAAGTGCAGCAATTCCACTTGATGCGACATTTAATACTATTTCACCTTGAGAACGTAATGCACCGGACATTGTTTTGTACAGGTATGTCTTGCCAGTACCTCCGTACCCGTATACAAAGAACATTCCGCCTTTGTTGTGAACAGCAGAATCCATTACTTGTGAATATATTGCTTTCTGCTCGGTTGTCAAGCTACCGTACAATTGCTTATGTTGTTCTCTTAGTTCATCAACGTTGTACGCCAGCTCGTCGTATATCAATCGGTTATAGGAATCCATTGTGTGATCTTGATTAGGGTATGGCATGTTTTGAATATTCTTTAGACTTTTGTTGTTACACAAAAGCATGTGTTCAATATAAGTGAGGCATATGTTATACTTCTGAACATCTGAAAGCTCAAGACCTGCGTAAAATAATCAGTACATGGATTATGCATTAGTTTGCGTACTCTGTTACTAAAGTGTAACAAACGTAATAAATGTATAAGTTTTAGTTTTTGTTAAAAGCATGATATGTACAGATTGACAGTTGATGCAGTTGTACATTTGTTGGAATGGTTTATAAGGATGAAGAATTCCTATAACTCAATACAGTTTGCAAAATAATTTACGATTTAGTTTTGTGTATTTTGTGAAATTTAAAAATAACAGTGCAATTGCAGAAGTCCTATCGTACATGAATGGAACATTTAGATTGAATAACAAAAATAACATCGTACACAACATGGTTGAATATGATTTGAAAGTTACGATTTTAAATAAAGTACCTGGATCATTGCGTTTTTTTCGCTCTACACGATCAACGTCTGCAGCCAAAACATGCCACGTTTTCTCCCATACAATCTCTGGTCGAGACATGCTGTCGGTCATGATGAGCATAACAAAAAATGACCGCAGATAATCTCCATTCCCCATAAACTCGCCTCCAATATACCATCGACGTACTCCTTGTTGTTCTCAAACAGACCACGAGCAAAGCAAGCATCCTTATACGTAGGATAAACAACACCATCGTGTGTCTTAAAATCAACCCAATCCTTAACACCTCTGATCTTGTTAAGCAAAATACGTAAATAGAAAAGCTCTCCCCAAGATGGTGGAACATGATGTATACGTCCAAGGCTTTCACCTCTTTGTCTGCGTTGCCATCTCAACTCTTGAGGTTTCCAAACATAATATTTAGGAAATTCTACATAAAGAAGAGTTTGGGCAAACGTATCGGTCCGGTTTGTTTCCATCCACGCCAGGAACTTGTTTTCATTGGCTGATGCCTTTTCAAGTTGGTAATCAATACTTTCAGCGGGATCAAACACCACAGACTGTTCGTTTTCCAAATGAAATGGTAGTCGCTCTACAGCTGGAAACCTGTAATGAATGTCATAGCCAAAAATACGCCAAGCCGCTTCACATGCAGATAAATAACGACAATCATAGAAGTCTTTAATCTCGTCAGCCTCTTCGTCCTCTAAACCAACCGTCACCCTATCAGGTCCTTCGTTTATGTACTTGAATAAATATTTGATAGAACCAATCTGATTGCAATATTCAACGTTTATGTGAGACTGGTATCGTCTAAGCAAACCTGGATTGTAAGTCACAACGTAACCGTTATGCAAATCAACACCACTTTTTTTGATGGTTGAACCATCATTCCTCCTTTTATACTTTGCATAACCGTTCTCATCAATTGTTGTGGTTTCATTAAACTGAATAGGGAAACCCTTTGTGCATTTGAAATCAACGGTGCAAGGACATGTTGGATGCTCGGCTCCACAAGGACCATGAATCATGTGATCAGTCACAATCTGATACAACTCAGGGTCTTCATTCTTGTCAGGAATTTCGGCTGATATAAGCTGATCAATCCGCCCAGGTGTGGTTAGCTTATCCTCAGCTTCAAGCCAAAGTAATATATGACAATGTGGGAGTCCTCTCTTTTGAAACTCAACCGTGTAAACAACTGTAATAATTAGATAAAAAAATAAAGTCAGAACATCAGTAACTGATAAGGCTGATCCCTTTCAATTTTTTTATTAATTGAATATAACAAATTCAATTAACATATGGTGTCAATAACTTACGTGCTTTAACACGTCCAAATGTACGCTTCTCCCTGAATTCTTTTATGAGGGTGTCTAGTTTGATTTTGAATACCCTTGTTGTTGCATCGGGCCTGTCCTCAGATTTCATACCCTTTGTCTCCATCATTCGTGCAATCTCGGGCCAATTAGGATTACATGTAAGTGTAATAAATAAGTCGGGGTATCCACATGACTTACAAATTGTCATGGCATCCAAATAGTTCTGCATCATATACCTAGGACTGCCAGTGAATGACGATGGCAAAATAATTTTCTTACCCCTTAATATAACCCCAGAATCTCCATTTCCTGCCAAGGCTGCCAATTTTGCGTACGTTTCAGTTCTTAACTCCTTATTTTTGTTTCTTATAAACAACATGCGTTCAGCCTCAACCATTGTGTATCCGTCCACAAGAAACTGCTGAAACAATCTCCTACCATTTAGTATCAAGGAATATTCTTTTTTCCTGTCTTGAATTCTGTATGCGAACCACTCCCTCATTGATACGCATTTCTTCTTGTCATCTGGCGTCGCATCCGTAACGTCCGCGTGGTAAATATCAGTTCTGTATCCGCCTTCGGCGTAAGGAAAAAGCAAGGGATATTGAAGTGGGAGGTATGAGACATGCAACTCACTTATTCTTTTAAGATTGCCATCTTGTTTGTGCAAAATAATATCTCTACTATTTGTGGTAGAGTCAAAATCACCGACTATTAAGGCGGCAACCTCAGATTAAGTTGGTAGGTTATATTGCCTACCATCGCGCGGCCTTGCACCAATAAGCTTAAGCTTATACTGCTTGTCATCACGTGCCGATGAAATTCGTTCCCCAGCCATTCGAAACTTGGTAACCAACGGATTATTTCCGTCAAGCATATCACGTAAATCACAGCTTAGCTGGTAGTCAGGTTTATTTGTACTTGATGACGTTGACGCATCGTTGCTGCATAAGAAAGTAAAATCATATGTTAAACAAACATAGAATGAAAGAGCTAGTTAAAAACTCTAATCAATTTAAAAAGTACAAATGAATTATATTTTCAATGAGTCAGAATATATAAAATGTTAATTTGAGTTACAAACCTGACAGCGTTTATCCTGTTGCGAATCTCATTAGCGGTATCGAAAATGTATAGCTGCGAAAATTTTGGAGGCTTTCCTTTTTCAGACAGCAAAGTACCAATTTTATGTAAATTCTGTCCTTGTATCCGGTAACAATATGGACCGCGACCAACATTAACAGACTTATCTTGTTTACCGCCCATGGAGGTGAATGCAAACATAGAATTGTAACGCCTAATATTATCAATAAATGAGGAACTCCTAGGGTGTTCTTTGTTCATAAGTTGCTTCAAAAGTCTTGGTGGATCTTTAAGTCCTACAGGCAGCTTAACCTTTCCCCTTCCACAACAAAGAGAAAATGCATCTTTAACACAATTGCCATCCCCACGTATACTCTCATGATACCACAACATTGCACCGCATTCTGCACATTCTACATTTGGATCTCCATGATCAATGTAATCTGTAATTGCAAACGTATATGTAATAGGTTATATTACAAATTGCATATACTTTGTAAAGATTTGTAACAATAATTTATATATGTGGTGATGTAAATATTATGCGTACCAGCACATATACCATGCAATCGACGTGATTCTGATGCGGAATCATCTTCCATATCATATTCTGCGAAATTAATGCGACGTGAACTTTTATGAACGCCCATTTTACCTTTTAATGGTCGCCTATCAGCAACCATCGTAGAACACTGTCCATTTGATCGCTGGTTTGTATTAGATGAGCTTGCTCCTGTTAATAATATAATAAGTATATTAAATCAATTTTGTTGATAGACAAAAAAAACTTAAGATGATAATTAAAACTTACCTAAAGTAAAGTTCACAGGACTGGGAGTGACAAAATGTGTTCTTTGGTTACTCATATTACCTGAATTTAAATAACATTAATGAAATTTTAAAACATAATTCAATTACAAAAAAGGATAGTGAAAAATATTTGATATATCTTATTTGACAGAGATACCTTTTCTTATATTTGGGACAGCTGAGTTTCTTGTCGTGGAAGCATCAACTACTGTAGACTTAGGTGTCCTGGAACGAAGATTCATATGGTGTTGTGATGGCGTTGTTAGTGTGTTTGTAACGCTGGGTGTCCGTGGAGTTTGAATATTCACCGACTTAGGTGTCACACCCCCAAAATCGGGTCCAGCGGAAGCATACATGCCACTGGGGTGCAACTCAATTGGTATCACAACTCAAGTGTAAAGAACGGTTTTCACATCAATCATTTAGAATATATTTGATAAGTCAAAAGTGTTAAATTTACATTATGAAAAGTGGTGCGGAAGTTGGCCCATAAAATAAGTTAAGCGGTCCCAAATGTTTTATCAGAGTCTTCTATGACCATGCCATGCCCTGCCAAAAGCCTCCAGTAGCGTGCTATTGCTTGGTTCCTGAAAATACATGCTAAAGTGTCAACACGAGGTTGGTGAGTTCATAGAGTTTGCTATAAATAAGTTGAAAAGCCTTTAGAGAAAGTTTCCATAGCATAGGCATTGTAAATCCACTCAGTTCCAAGCCCCGCCCATTCAAGACTTGCAACCTGTGTGTTTACAACCCAATGCTAACATAGTATGAGTAAGACATGTGCGTATACGATGTGCGTTCTATAACACTAGAAGACCTTATGCTGCTCACGAGGAGACTTATCAATGCTGCTCACGAGGAGACTTATCAACGCTGCTCACTAGGAGACTTATCAATGCTGCTCACGAGGAGACTTATGTTCGGCTACCCCAAGTGTTTGATACTTAGGTCCGCGATATGATTCGTTCGGCTACCCCAAGTGTTTGATACTTAGGTCCGCGATATGATTCGTTCGGCTACCCCAAGTGTTTGATACTTAGGTCCGCGATATGATTCGTTCGGCTACCCCAAGTGTTTGATACTTAGGTCCGCGATATGCTTTCAAGAATAACGCAACTAAGTTTAACACAATCATGTATGTAAGCAAACAGTTTAAGCATGTATCTCCCCCAAAAGTTCAAAACGTATAAAGAAAGGGGCTATGAAACTCACCTGATGCGATAGCAACAATGATAATAATGGATAAGATGAAATGAGGCTCGATCTCTAACCGCGACCTATTATGAATGATATGATCTAGCGTAAGCAATGATACAATGCTACACATGCAAATACATATGTTAACGATACCACTCGTTAGTTTTGAAAATAATGTTTATCGTCGAAAACTACATTTTTGACGTCTCGGAAAGTTATAAACTACTTTTCGTGTAAATATATTGAAACGATACTCTATGATCCTCGTTTGGTGTTTTATCGCCAAATAAAATAGTTTCGTCGCAAAATAACCCATTTTACAACTTGTGAAAATATGACCAAACGGCCTCGCAAAACTAGTCGCAAAATATTGCACGTTGAGAGTTAGTAATAAAACTTGTTGTTTTTGAAATCCTTGCAACATAATCTCTCAGCCGTCTCCTATGAGTTTTGGTCATACGTGACTCGATCAACGGGGAAATAGCTCGCAATATGGTGACTTGAAAGGAAAACTGTTTTACACTTGGAATATATTTTGCTATTAGAAGCTGTCAAAATTAAATAAGTTTCGCCGGGTTTTCAAACGTGTATATCTTGGTCGTTATAAGTCCGTTTTCTATGTTCTTTATATCCACGGAATCGTGGGACAATGTACTAACCTATTTTTGGTAAGTCGGGACGGCTAGATCAAGTTTTATGCTCAAATTTGCCCGTGAGTACTGTTCATCAGCAAGCTATTTCCAGAAAATATAGTTTTCGTCGTTAACTCGTTTTTAGCGTATCTCCTTCGTTATAAACTCGTTTTTATCCCCGTTTTCGGC
The DNA here is from genome assembly GCA_021014915.2 of Artemisia tridentata subsp. tridentata. Taxonomy (NCBI): domain Eukaryota; kingdom Viridiplantae; phylum Streptophyta; class Magnoliopsida; order Asterales; family Asteraceae; genus Artemisia; species Artemisia tridentata. Next base: position 250,282,859 of record CP139508.1, read on the forward strand.
CATAGTTTCGTATCGGAAAGTATTTTCTAAATATTTGGTCCAAAATTACCCATCACCTACTGAGTTTCCCACGTTTTAAAAATATGGACAGTAGGTATATATATTATTTCAAAAATCATTTCTAGTGTTCCAATCTAGTTCCAACTTCAACCAAACCACTTTCAATCACCACAAATCTAGTCTAATCTTACCATACACCTTCTTAAGGTGTCATGGGTTCCTAAACATCAAAAATCAAGTGGATCTAACAAGGATCTAACTATAATCTATTTCTAGGGATCAAAAGTTAGATATGTATAAAATGGAGTGGTATAAATAACATATGCATGTAGGTCTGTATGACAATTATGATGGATCAAAAATACATGGATAAAAGTATAGAAAAATAATTTGTATGCTTACTTGGTGGGTTTAGTGAAAAGGATGAAAGAAACTTAGTGAAACCATGGAATAAACACTTCAAACCCTTTGTAAGACACACTAGTGAGTTTGGATGAACCTTGATCTTGAAAAAATCAATGGAGATGGTCTTGGAGCTGTTTTGGGTCGTTCACCATGAAAGGAAATGGAAAGGATGAAGACTTTTTGCTTTATATGGAAATATCTAGGTAATATTAAAGGATTAAGTATAAAATCTTGCACATGCTTAAGACTTTCCTTGTAAGCTTCCATTTCTTTGACTTGTTGACTAATAAAAATGCCTAGGAGGCTTCTTGGATAAGATTGGTGAGTTTGTGATGTTATCTTGCTTTTACGGAGTGAGTTTTGGTTCCGTTAATCGCTAACCGCAAATAGTTAAGCCGCGAAACGTAAATCTGGGTATCGTAAAAATATGAAATATGAAATAATGACTAAACTTGTCAAAATACTCCATAAGAAAATATAAAATGAATGGTAAGTTCAATCGGGTTGCTTAAACGCTGATAAAACTGAAAACGCGGGTCTAAAACGCGTAATTCGCGTAAAACGCTGAACTGGAAAACGTAAAATTTCAAAACTTTTAGAATTGTCGTAAGATGAGAGAAAATCATATTTCTATTGTTTATAGTGTTTTATGGACATATCGGGATGTCCAAATGACGTTTAAACCTAAACGTAAATCTCAGACACGGCTTCGTGATTTTTGCAGAAATGATCCGACGAGCGCCAAAATCTCGGGTTATCATTAAAATAGTTTATCTAACGAGAATATGAAATAAAAATTTTGGCAGTGAATAGTAAAAATGAATAGTAACTCGTGAATAGTAAATTGTCGAGGTTCGGAAAAATGGCCTGAATTTACGAGTTGTGACATAGGTGTCCTAGAGCGAAGATTAATATGGTGTTGAGATGGCATTGATAATGTGTTTGTAACGTGAGAGGTCCGTGGGGTTTGAATATTCACCGACTTAGGTGTCCTGGACCGAAGATTCATATGGTGTTGAGATGGGGTTGTTAATGTTTTTGTAAGGTTAGGGGTACGTTGAGTTTCAATATTCATAAAATTGACAGCTGAAAATATTATTAAAAAAAATATGTTAATCCTATATTAAATAATGTCATCTATAGTTGCTGTATACAATAGGAAAAGCAACAATATGTAATCGTGAAGATGTGTCATACATGTTGAAATGTTACATATTCGTTGACGTGCCTTTGGTCTAGATGTCACCGTTGACAGTCCACTTGATGAGCCACTACCATAAGTATTAGTATGCTTTTGCGTTGACATTGGTGTTTCTGTTCTCGATCCTGAAACAAAATTCAGTTACATGAAAAAAATAATTGATGACAAATAGAACTAACATGTTAATTAAGGAGTTGGAAGCGTGTTTAACTAACTAATAAACTCACACTTTTCTGTATTGTTTAATCTTGTTGTTACAACACTTGTATTGGCTTGTAACACATTGTTTGGGTTCACATTAAAACACGACGTAGGCAGAAGGATATCGGAAGTTTGACCGTTCGATGTTGGGGCATTCGCTGAAAATGAGGACGATGTCGCCCCTGCAAAGTTAAAATATAATGTAATCTTATCATAAATTAAAATTGATGTATAAGTATAAAACATTTATGTGTTAATGTTTTTGTTTTCATGACAACCTATGATTTTATCTTTTTTTGATGGCCTCCCAGGACGTCTAATGGCCAAGTCATCAGTTAAACCTGTTTGTATTAACAAACAAAATATATAAATTAGTGTGAGGACATATATTGGTAGTATTGATGATATAGTGTGAAGCTTAAAAAGGTTTTGCGTATGAAACATATGTTGTTACTTTTTTCTTTGGACCTCTCAAAAAATTTAGTTGCTGATCCAAACTCTAACACTGCAAATAGGATTGATAATAATAGGCTAGATGGTTACTATGACGACTTGTATATATTGATAATACAAAATTGATCATACAACCAAAAGCATGATACCTGGGTTGTTATCTGTTTTTTTACGCCTCCCAGGACGTATAATAGATAAGTCAAAATCTACAAATGAACATAAGATGGATAATTTCAAGATACAAACATATTGAGATTTATTATGATTATCTATATAAAAAAAATACATGAAACAGTATGTAAACATAACGATATGAAATATAGGTGACGTGTATACATTGATAATAGAATCAAAAGTACGATACCTAGGTTGTTATCTGTTTTTTTGCGCCTCCCAGGACGTATAATAGATAAGTGATTATCTAAAAATGACAATAAGATGGATAATTTCAGAATACGAACATATTGAGAAATGTTATGATGATCTATATAACACAATTAAATGAAAAAAGTTAGAAAACATAATTACATGAAATATAGGTGACTTGTATACAGTGATAATACGAAAAAAGGTACGATACCCGAGTTGTTATCTGTTTTTTTACGCCTGCCACAACGTTGAATAGATAAATCTTCATCTAAAAATGCAAATAGGATGGATGATTCAAAAAGACGAACATAATGAAAAATATTATCATGATCTAAAAAACAAAAATAATTGAAAAATAATGTAAACATAATTATATAAAATATAGGTGAGATTACTTTGTGTAATTTCAGCAAGTGGACGTCTAACAACAGTTCGAGCATCTCTATTGCTTATGTCAGTTAAACATGAACTTCGTAAAGATCTTTTTGATTGTAAACGTCCATCATGAAAGTCACTTTCTTGAAGCTGTTTGTTACAAACACGACGATTATCATTCATGATGGTGGAGTTGAGGTCTGATCCATCGATTTTCTCTTTACCTTTATTCTTCTTGTTGTTCATGTTTTTGAGAGATTGCCTAGTTGTTTAGTTGATGAAAAAATGAATGATAGTATTGATGATTTGAAATTTCATCCGTTTATGCATAAGAATAGGTGTTGAAAAACGTTTGAAATGTAGATTACATTAATTTAGGATGTCACATTAATTGATATATATTTTGTAACTTATATATGTAAATAGGCAATACTTTCCCATATTAAGCGTGTGAGTTGTTATGCATAATTTCAAAAAGATTTTATACATTAACGTTTTTAAAAATTAGTTGATAAATACAAATCTACAAAATCAACTTTGTTAGTTATGAATGATACGTACAGTTGAGGTTTGTGAGGTACCAAATCAAACATTACAATGAATCATAAATAACCCAATATGTGTAAAACGCAATAGTATAAGCTTGACTACGAATTGTGGGAGCAAATTTTATAATGTAGTACTCAAATAAAACCATATATTAGAAGAATCAATAACATCGACACACAAATTTAAGATTGCTTTTAAGACGTTTTATTAATTAGAAAACATCATGCTATTTGAATAAGATTATAGAGCTTCAAAAATCATCAGTGGTATCTTCATCATCATCGGTACGAACAGAGTCTTGAGTTTCGTCATCAATGAAACCGTCTAGATCATCTCCATCATCAATTGATCGCTCACTATGCAGGTCAGAATTTCCTAAATCCTCTTGGGCTTCTTGATCAATGTATTTGTTAGCATTCTTCAAATCATCAACAGGATAAGGAAGATCATCGATATTTACCCACACACCATCTTCGCTTAGATTATTTTCTTTATCAAGATCTTCATCAGTTTCCTCATCAATGAGAGAATAGTTGCGTTGCTTATTCTTAGTAGGAGTAGGGTCGTCATCATCAAGAACCTACGTTTAAGAATTAAATCATATTTAGAAAACTATTACATCGTATATAGTTTTTAGTAAACACACAAACAATGGTAACGTGTAACAAATGAGTTCATACCAGTTTTCCAATCTTTTGAGGTTGATCTTCAAATGTTGATGCATCCGAATCATTTGCTACCTTGTCATAATCTGAAAAAATCTGATCGACCACCTTGTTGTTTGCAAAACTTCCATTTTTAGTTATTCTTCTACGTTTACTTGACTTTTGAACATGCTGCAAATTATGAAAAAAAATAACAAAATAATATTGTAACTATAATGGGCATATTTTCGCTACACAAATATTCTTTTGGTAATCATACCGTTTCGTCATCAGATGATATTTCAATAACGGATATTTCATCTTTAACCACATTATCAGCAGTTGATGCACAATGAATGCCATCTTCATTGTATTTCTGCAAAATGAACAATACATGACACACTTAAACACATATGTATAACACATCAAAAAAATAACAAACCATCTTTTTGGAAAAAAGCAAAATGGCAAACAAAATGTATACCTTTGGGGATCCTGTGTTTGACATCTATAAGAAATTATTTATAAAACGTCAGTTTTGATAATGTTAAAATTTCACATTGACATGAGTTTATATAGAGTTTATTGGATAGGATATACTTGTATTATATTTTCAAAATATTTTTATATTAATGACTACCAATTTATGCCAAATGATATCTTCTTATTTGAATTCGAATATATCTCACAAAAATATTGGGATCATTGCCTAAAATATAGGAACTAAGTATAGTAAATTCTTAAGAAATCAAAATATACTTTATACGTAATTTATTTAATTGCTTAAAATAAAAAAATGAAATACATTGTTGATATACTAAAAAACAATATCTACCTTTTATATTATATACATCTTAGTTTATTTATCATAAAAAATTAAGTGTGTTATCATTTAATTAAAAATAGTACCTTCTTGCATATCATCATTGATATAGCAACTATAATCTCGTTATATGTGAAACGGCTGTGAAAAGACTTGCCAAAACTCTGCACAACTATACCACTTTTCATCTTCATCTTCTTTAGGAAAATATCAATAGCATCTGCAACAGTAACCGACACAAGGTATTCTTATTTTCCTCTTAAATTATTTAGTTCTTTTGGTTAATTTACCGATTGCAAATGCATGTTGAGCAGATAATTGATAATGTTTATTGTTATAACAAATATAACATCAAAAAAACGGTTCGTTTAACATAAAATAAACGATTCAAGATGCATGTGTAGCAGTTTTGTACTGATCTTGAAATAGTTATGATATTGCATCCTATGATCATAAGAAAACAGGGGTTTTATTAATAATGCGAAAGATAAATAGATTAGTTTTGATGTTTTATGTTTAACAAACATATATGCTGGTTTTAGTTACATAAGTGAAAGATCTTTTGCTTGATGTTAGGAATGTTTGATAAAAAACTGATTGCTGAAAGATGTGGTAACAGATAATCTTAATGAGAAATATACTAAAGTAAGACCAGCAAGTTTAAAGAAATGTATGAATTAGTTGCAAGTTGTGATGTAATACGACTTGGTTAAGTAGTTAAGAAAGATCGCGTTATGCAACTTAGTATAGGTATCAACATTATATGAAATTATGCCGAAAATATAATTTAGGTAGATTACATGTCAGTTATTAATTATTCAGAAACAGGTGACATGGAATAAACATTTAGAACAATAATGCATACATAAGTAAGACTTGAAAGTTTGAATAGCATTTGTATGCAAAGTATTAGCAGAAAGTAAACACAAATGTATATATGGAAATACGCTGGCAAAAAACAGAGGTTGGAGATACAGTATAATAATGACATAACGGTGTTAGGTAGATTATAGAAACTAATCCCGTACGTTTTTTAGAATTTGATTGACTCTTTTCATCCATGCTAATAGCGTTGCTGTAATTATTGGGTTGACACTTTAAAAATAATATGTGTTGAACCATTGGTTTTTTTAGTGGATTAGGTTCTGCATCCTCCAAGTATACATGTGAAAAACTTATTCACAAATGACACGTTTCTGATTTTGTTAAACAGAATGAACTTTCAATTTCTAGTGGAAGCAAACCACCGAAACATTAGAACACTACAGGTATTTTCTATTTGAAAAAACTATATACATTAACCATTTATTTAAGATTGTTAAAATTAATACACGGACAACGTTTATTAATTTCAGCTTCTTCCATCTCTGTTTACGGAAAGAATGTACCCTAAAAACGGATTTTTTTACTTAATACACAATAGAGGAACCAAGCACAAGGTTTATGTGAAAATGGCTGGGGGTAATTGTTTAAAGCTGTATGAAAGTGAGTGGCGGGCATTTTTAGATGACAGCAAATATACCGAGGTGGCCACATTTCATTTCATATGTCAAGAAGAAGATACGTACTACGTGACGGCATATAAGAATGACGGGTATGAGATGAGTGGATACAACCTGAGTGTCGTAGGTTACAGGCAGCGTCGATGCTTGCTTACTTTGGATGACCTTGAACAATCTCCGGTAAATTCACTAATTTACATCATTGTATTATATACATTTGTTATAAATTTAATGAAAACCAATACTTACATGTCAACTTTTTTTTCTTCAAACAAAACTGTTATGCAGCCCATTCCTTGTGGTTTCTTTACCAAGGAAAATAATCCTGAATTCCGGGTTTATGTGAGCGGCGTGCTGGTAGCAACTGTGACACATCGTGAGATTGAGATTGTGGAAGAAGGTAGGCATGTGGATGTGTTTGGAGGTAATGGATGGCATATATTGGTTCAAATTGAAAACCTTACTGTTGGCACAAGATTGGTTTTGACAAATCTGTTAAACAATTCTGTTTCGCTCATGCCGTTTGGTGGCAATGGTTTGGAGATGCGTCAGGAAAGGGTAGAACGAATGGTACTGAGCTCAAGAAAGCCATTTGTGAGAAGCAGTATAGATGAAGGTAGGTCAATGAAATTTTATGCACAATACATGTAGTTAATAAGGGAGTTTAAAAAGCATTACATATCATACTTTTAAATTTATGGTTGCTTACGGGAGTTAATACTTGTATTATCTTATTACGGGAGTTAATACTTGCATACTCTGTTAGCTTATTTCCATTTCACCTTTTACAAACTCAAGTTGCAGTTAATTGTTTTGTGTTTGCTTACTTTGAATGTAGATAAGAGAATGCAACACATGTGCGATTGGGATGGGCACATGGAGCATGAGAATGAGGACAATTGTTTTTACGCTCCAATTGTGGCATATGTGACAGACAGAGGCCGTCTGGTAAGTAGGCAATTTATATTTTCAATTCAGTCATTGTGAACTTCGTCGATGCTAAACACAACATGTTTTTGCCATATAAGTCTTCGTTTTTTAACAATTATGGGCTGAAACGTTCATTTTCCACCTGCTTCTGACATGTAGTAAATTACTTCCAACGATCATTTTCCACTTGCTTCTAACATTATTCATAACCTGTAACCCAACCAAAAAAAGTAAAATTACTGTGTTCATTACAACGCTCCCTTTTTTTTTTTTTTTTTTTTTTTTGCTTTTCAAAAAAAAAAAAGTTGTTTTATTTGCAAATTTTCTATGGTGTAGTCAAAGAATAAAAGTCCATAGGGGCAAATATGTAAATAAGAAAGAACAAATGTACTTTAATGTACTTTAGATTCATGTAAACTAAAGCCCATCACCATTCGATACAAACTTTACCTTTTCAATTCTGTTCTATAAATAATCCCATCATACAGATTCAAATAATTGAAGTTTAGAATCGACTTCGGCCATTAATTAAGCTTTTTGAGGTATGATTTGCTTCTTTATTATATATATATATATATATATATATATTTTTTATTTATTTTTCAATTGGCTTATTTGCTTTTTTGAGTTTTTGGATTGTTTAGTTGTTTTGTGTCTTAGTGTTTAGCTTATATGAGCTCTGTTTTATGTCTTTTTTAGTTTATATGCTAAAAAAATAGACCTTTTTCCTGTTTCTTCTATAAAATCAATAAGCTATTTGAGTGTTTAGATTGTTTAGTTGGCTTATTTCAATGCTTTGCTGTAAGCACTTTTTTGTGTGTTAGTTTTAAAAGCAAGAAGCTTTTTGAGTGTTTGGATCATGTTATTCTGAGTGCTTGAATTGTTTTATTGGCTTAGTAGCTTATATATATTAGTGCTAGATAATTAGTTTTTTGGTAAAAAAGCAATAATTTTCAATTCCAGTGTTTAGCTTTGGTTTATTACCTTTTTGGATTGTTCAATTGGCTTATTAGCTTATATGAGCACTGTTTTGTGTCTTTATTAAGTTTAGAAGCAATAAGCTTTTCGAGATGTTCTATTGGTTTATTAAATGCTAAAAAAGACCTTTTTCCTGTTTCTTCTATTAAAGCAATAAGCTATTTGAGTGTTTAGATTGTTCAGTTGGCTTATTTCAATGCTTTGTAAGCACTTTTTTGTTTTCGTTTTTGGGTAACCTTGGTTTTCAAATATGATGCTTTAAGGTTAATTGTTTGTTAGAACCATTTTAATTAGTTCTTGATCCATTAAACTTTGTTAGAACAATAACATTAAGCCGTTTTCCATATAAGTCTTCGTTTTTTTAACTATTTTCTCTTGCATTTAATTGACATAATGTTATTGTTCAAAATTTTGTTTTGTTATTTTGGAAATATTATTCAGTAAAATTTTGGGTAAATGTTTACATATTGTGTTCTCTGTTCCAACTTTCTGTGAGATGACATGTTAGTGTATTTGGGTTTAAACATTCAGATACATATTTCCTATGTTAACTATATTCCATTATCACCTTGGTTATAACAAATTTAATAAAAATGCAGAACATACCTCACGAGTTTGTGAAGGCACATGAGATGTGGCAGTACCACAACGCACTCCTGAGGTACAATGAAGAAGAAGAGTTATACGTGGATGTGGATGTGGAACCTCATAGTGACAGGCCAAATAACAAGAATCACGTGACGATCAAATGCAGGTGGAACGAAATTGTTGAGTTATGTCAATGGCAACCAAACAAAATGGTTAGGTTCAAGCTTGTTGACACTGTTGCAGACATCAGTGTTTCTTTGCCTTCACGTACCCCCGTTCTCATCCCAGTGTTTCATATGTGTTAAGACATACTTGCTGATGCATAAAACTCTGTATGGTTGTCCGTGTAGTAAGCTGTTATGGATAGACATCGTTTAATCTTTCCAGTTGTTCTAGTGGTTATTTCCTGAATGGTTGTCATGTATTTTGGATTGTATGTAGATTTGCTTACTGCTTCTGAGCTCATTATTGAGCTCAAAAGTACCTAATTAGACTGCTTTGGGCTGCAAATGCCACCTTATCTACTTAATCGTATTTGATGCTAATTTCCTAATCGGTTTACCTTACTCTGTTTTGAATTGTTTATTTACATTGTTTTTATTATTTATTAGGCTACAAAGTCAATTTGCAGTCCACCTTGTATGAGCTTGGTAGCTTATTTCAAATTCCACTTAGTTAAGTATATTGTTTATTCACTATTTTCCTTGAGTCCTTTTTTCTCTTAAATAATTGTTATTTGTTCCAATATTGATTTGTAAAAAAAGTATTTGTTTATGACGTTATAAACAAACCTCCATAGGAAAGTTTAAAATATATATATATATATATATATATATATATATATATATATATATATTATATATATATATATATATATATAAAGCAATGAAGGGAAGCAAAGCGTGGGACACACTCACACCAAAGACATCAACCCTTTTAAACCTTTAACAATCTCTCTTTATGGGTTTACAATAAAAAATATTAGCGTGTTCTATCGCGGGATTAACCACATTTTGTGTTTACAATATAAAATAGAAATTTAACGATTTGTGGTGTTGTTTTCTTTACTGTTTATTTATTTTATAAGATGTTGTAGGGTTAATTGAAAAGTTAATTTGTATATAAGAATGTGATATTATTTTTCTCAAAATGTGATTATACTATTTTTTTTTTTTTTTTTTTTTTTTTTTTTTTTTTTTTTTTATGTTTTATTGTATTTATTTCTTAAGGTATTTATGTGAATAAAAGTGTATCTAATATTTATATGTGTTTGCACTCTATTGCCTTTATTGCGTGGGAAATGGAACTGATAGAAGCATTGTTCCAGTCTAGTTTACCACAATCAAGATCTTTAGTAGTATTGAGTGACTTATATTGAATGGAAGATATGAAGGCGGTTCTACTATTAGAAAATCGTTTCCCAATATGTTTTCATCCAAGTATATTATTACTAAACACATTATAACATTTTCCTATCTTTTATTCTAACCTAAAAATATTCTATCACCTAACTTGGATCAGAATAAGGTCATGGGGACTCTTCCACATATCGAAAAAATGAAGGAGGCTTGTGGATCCGATCGTCTTCAAGATTGTTTTAGGTCTTTGTTTGGACAGGAGAGAGCTGAGCTTGAGGTGCGTATTCAGCTTCTTGGGGAGATATGTGATGAGCTTCGAGCCACTGCTGAAAACCAGTGAAGTGTTGACCGCTGAAACCAATACTTTGAGCCCAAATAATGAAGTAGCTAAAGATGTGGTGGAGGCGATGAATGAGACAGCTGATAGAGAGGCTAGGATGCTAGCTGGGTTGGTTGCTGTGCTTGAAATTGCTAGAGAAGGGCGGGCAAGGAAGGATCATCACATCTTTGTGATGGATCTTCATGATTAGGGTGTTAAAAATCTTGTTGGGTTAGTGTCTTTTGTTAAGATGTTTATCTGTTAGCTATATGATAGCCTTTTACTACCTTTTGATTAGGCATTGTATATGCCTGTATGTATGGACTAATGTTGGATTTGCAAGGAATATAAATATAAGTAATTAATCTAAACTTGAAATCCATGGTTGCAATTGGTGAAATGTTGGTTCTTAGTTGAACGAAAGAGGTTGTGATTAGATGCTTATAACTTATATATGTTATGTTATGTAACTTAATGCTTGCTTATGCAAATGAATCTTTGTTTGAATATATTCATGTTTCAGGATTAATATTCAATTACATGGAACACTTTGGTCTAGAGAATAGTTTTATACTTTTAGTGTATCAACATTAGATTAGTATGCCTTCAATTATCCGTATCGAAAAGGGGAACTCCTTGTGTGAAGTGGTTAAGGCATTTTAGTTTAAGGAATGGTTTTGCAATTTTGTACTTGTAAATGTATCAGAGGATGAATGAAACTTAAAACCTTGTTCAAAACAGAACATAACATGTGGTGAAACAAACAAACAATATAAATAACAAAAAACATAAAATTGTCTAAGGTAATGAACCTTTATGAAAAAACCAAACCAAATGTAAACGAAAATAGAAATTGTTCATGACATAGCAAAATTTATTCAATGTAAAGAAACGTAGTATAAACATTCCTCATGGCACGTTATAGTTTGCTCAAGGATCCTTCTCGATCTTCACTTGAACCATGGTTTTTTTAGTGATTAGGCTCTGCATCTCAAGTCACTGGGATATTCAGGTCAGTATTCACCGCTCACAGTTTTTCTCATTGGAACCATCAGAACTGCAGGAATGCTCTATTGCCATTCAACATTGCTTGATTTCGTTATTTTTCGTGGGTGGAGTAGATCCATCAGACACCCGGATGTTGTTTCGCATAAACATTTGATGTTTCGTTATTTTTCGTGTGGGTGAGTTCGAGATCCAATGTCTTTGTGACACCCGGGTATGTTGATTTCGGAGGCCTTGGTGGTTTAAGAAGCATAATTGGTGTCTTAAACTGGTCAGATTGATCCTGCAATGACGCACATGTATGATATTTGTTACTTATACATAAGATTATGCAAATAAATTAAATATTATAATTGTATGTTTACGTACGTCGGATTCTAGAAAGCCATCCTGGAAGTACGATATAACATCAGGATCTTGATACACAGCATCACACCTATACTTGTGACTGTTCCTACTATGGTTATATTCAGAATAGTATATCTTTAACAGCGCCTTTTTCCCAACAATCACATCCAAGTCGTCCGGGAAATACTCATCCGGATTCATTCCTTTTTTTTTCCATTATCTCCCAAGCAGTCTTCCCGCACAATTTAAACACAGTTGAGTTAAAAAAGACAGCGGATGCAGACCCTGTTTCGTCAGCGAAACGAAGAATTAACTTGAACCTGGTCAAGTATAAAAAAATAGCAACATAAGTAATTTTAGAACAGACATTATAGTTATATCAATTAGTCCTAATGAATGTTCACAAATCATACACTGGTGCCGCATTAACCGTCCCATGACTCTCACAATGGAATGTTGGTTTGCGGTTTCTTGATGGGCCATAAGCCTTAGCAGGTATGATTTCAACGCGCTTGTTGCATATTTTACATGCCGTGTAGGCCCAACCTTCATCTTGCATAATTTTATGTATGGTAGCATAAACCACACATTGTGAATCCTTTTAAAAAAACCTATGACCATAGTTAGTGTAACTTTATTTTGGGGTATTCGTTGATTTAATTCAAGGCAATGGTGATGGAAAATATGTCAATAACATTTATGATGTACAAAGAAGAGTTAAATAAACACTTACAGGATGTGTATCACGGATCGTTCCCACCATTTGCTTAACGCAACCAGACATGAACTCCGATGGGCTTTCAATCTTTTTGGGTGGAGTGTATAACTCGATCTTAAAGTCCGTTTCATTGAAATCCTCACGTTCCTGTAAACTGAAGCAGATATAGATGTGTACTATTTATCAGGATATTATTAAGTTAATGAAAATCTTCGTGTTAATAACATGATTTTGTGTACAACATTACCTTTTCCTGAAGTTGATAATTTCTGGCATAGAAGAGTCCATGAATACCTTCGTGCCGAAAAGAGCATTATGAACAGCAGGAGTATCTATACGGTTAAACATAATATGATATTATAATTTCAAAATAGGTTAGAAAAATATGATGATGATACACATGATGATTTACAGAATGCATCAATAACTATACTTACCATCCCAGTATTTGACTTTACCAAGTTGTACTATGAAAATGAGACATCCTAATGTATCACGCTTTTGTGAATAGTCGTTCCACATGCTTGCCCAATTGTCCCAAAAAGCGAGTTTGATTCTGAAAGACCTACAGACACATAAGATGAAATTCAGTAAATGTATATGGATATTTTATGATTATATGAAATATGATTGTGAAAAAATGAGGACTTACTGAGCATCTTCAAGCAAAACATCCCTGCGAGTCTTTTTGCCCCATTTCGAATTGACAGGGACAATATCACCAATGGCAACAACGGTACCAACAACATCTGTAATTGAGATTTACAACATATTTTATACAAGTAATGCCAATGCCTTTACTGAGTCATATATAGTAATTGAATTTTTACATCATTTTGTACATTTGGTCTATCATTATTTTTCAAATATCACAAAACATATTCATATCACTTGTATCAAATTTACTAATCATGAGTAAGAATTATCATTCAAGGCTTCCACAATTGCTGCAAATGTATTCAATGTTAATGAAAAGTAAACAAAATATTAATAATCATACATACCAACATAATCAGAAGTTTCATATCTGTTGCTCACATCAAGAAGTGAATTGAATGGTTCAAACTGGAAACCATGGAGGTCTTCATTGAACGGGTCAATCCGTGTCAAAATTGTGTGTCGATAAAATACGATCTTCCATTTGTGAGGCAACAATGGTAACGTGCCACCATTTTCTGCAACCGCAAAATTAGATATAACGTAGCACTGGCCCTCAACTAAGAGTGGCTCGAAAGCATACTTGAATTCCCTTTTGATATAAACCTCAATCCTGGTACCCTGTTATTAAAAAAAAACTTGAATCATTTTAATATAACATACATTTATAATGAACTTAATTAATTAAACAAAAAAAATATATATATATACACTACCTCTTCATCTTGTAAAACACAATAAGGCTATACGGGTTTTTTTCATCGCCTTTTCTGTGGGAATGCCATAGCGATATGCAGCGCGCTTTTACAGCAATTTCATCGATCATGGGGTCCACATCTTCAAGTTTAGTGATTTTCAAATCAGCTACATTAACTGTAACGATGAAAAACGTTCATGTAACCATTAAAAATTGTATTAGACAATGTAAAACTGAAATGGTTTCATACATTTGAGTATACAGTAACTATATACATTAAACATTTGAATACATAAATGAAAAAAATATTTAAATCGTCTGGATAACTAAATTAATATCACGATCGTATACATTTGAATACATAAATGAAAAAATTATTGAAATCGTTTTGATAACTAAATGAATAACAGGAGATTTGATGGAACTACTGCTTGGAGGCTTGCCCATATTTGCAAACCTGGTATGAGAATTCTTGCTCATGATTAGTAACTTTGATACAGAGGATATGAAAATGATTCGTGAAAGATGAAAAACAAAATTACATCTAATATATAGCGAAGGTTTAGGGTTTTCCATTCAAAATGAAATTGAAATAAATTTGAAATAAATTTTGAAAAAATTGAAATTTTGAATAACAATACCTTAATTGTTTCCCTCATTATCTCATAGTAATCCCTTGATTCTAGGAAACCATTGAAGTGTTTGTAACATATAATTGATAGTTGCAACCTATATCCCTTGATTGTAGGTTTTATAGTTGCACTATTAACTTTTTTACTTGTAGGCCTCCCATTTACTAAAGCTAACTTATAGGCTAATATGTGTTTATTTTCGTTTATACATATTTCGGCCAACTTATTTTCAAAAAACTTTGGTACAACGAGAATAAACCTAAATATATTATAGAAACCGATAAAAATAATTTGTAAGATTTAAAATATCAATTTTAGCCATCATTTGAGTACAACTTCATTTGGCTGAAAATGATTTAGAATTATTTAACGAATGTTTTATGTTTAAATTCTTAATTTTATTGTTTTGATATATTCAAAATAACTTTATTCTTGAAATTAACTAACTTCAGCAAAGAATTTAGACGAAGTTGGTATAAAATAGTGGCCTCCCCATACATTAACTATAACGAGAAGTGCGTCGAACCGCCGCGTTGCGGCGGGGCGACGATTTTGTAGTACAAAATAAATAAAACATAGAGGTATCTACAAAGTTACATTTAATGTATAAAGTTAATCAAAGAACTGTTACATCTTGAGATTTGTTAAATACAGCTTGCTTTGATCAAGATTCCATTTTTTTTCCGTCCGTGTAGCGCATGAATTTCCTGAGCATTAAAACATATCACATATTATGAAAAGTAATTGCATGTGAAGGATTGATAGTGAATAATAAAATAGTCGGCTTATTTCTGCTTAGTTATGCTATTACTTGTAGGCTGGTTCATGATGTTGCTGCTGATCAAGTGAAGAGAAAAGGCTAATATAATCATGATTTTGCAAAGCCATTTTCGTATAAAACAAACAGTGTTTATTCTATTATTGGTAACAGCTTTTCATGGCCGTATTTATGGTTGAAGATAACATAGATGACGTACAGCGCCTGTCAATATTAGAAAATGAAGAATATCTGATTTTGTTTATTTGTCCATATTAAAAATTGACGTATTGTATCTACGATGGTAAGTTTCTTTATGCATACTTGTACATGGAATTTTATAAAAAGTTCTGATCAACAACATGGTTCGATTAAAAAAGGTACATGGGAAATAGAAGAGGATGGTGCGAAAAAGTGGTTTGGCCCAAAGCACTTATCACAGCACTCTCTTGTAATTGCCATCTATCTTTTACAATCGCATCATATTCGTGATTAGAACATTTTGTGCAGGCACAGGCATAAATATGCAGGAAAAAACTTAGCATTATAGAGACAGCATATCAAATGTTAGTATCAAGAACGAAACAATGCCAAATAGTCTTCAATTGCTAATATTGACAGGCGCTTTATAACATGAATGGGTATTGTAGCATCTGAATGCAATTTCCATAATTGAATGCTTTGCTTACCAACAGTTGACAGTTGCATAAGATCATCCGTAGCCGCAGTGGCAACGTCTAGGACTAAAGTTTAGATCGTTTAGATCAGTTGTAGTATACATAGCACACTTCAGTTTTGCCTTGTAAAAGTCTGCATATTAACATGTAATCAATATGTGCTGTACCAGATGTACATATCAGAAGCTGACAAGTGAAATCAGTGAGTATGGTAAGGGTTAAGTACCTCAATTGCAGTGATACAATACTTTTAAGGTGCAACTGCAGTTGAACAGCCTGCGAACTGGTTTCCATCAGCACAATATAAGCGTTGTCCAACTATGGCTCTTGCAATTAAACGTTCAGATACTGGTTATTGTTGCTTTAGTCGTGAAGTTTAGCTGGTGCAAATGTTTGTGCAAATAATCAGTTATGTGGGTAGAAATTCTAACCTTTAAACAACATCGTAGTCAGTGTTGTTGTTCACCTGACACACATTATGTTGAACATAGGCGAAAGTCGTCACCTTCGTCTGTCCAGTTATCTGTGTATCATTCACTGGTATTAAAAAAAGGAAAATAAGTTAAGCGTCACAGCAGTAATGGTTAGAATGTTTAAGGAGATTATCCATGTGAACAACAATTGCACTTTAAATTTAGGATAGTGATCTAAGTAATACTTATCTTTTGGTCGTAGGCAATAAAATATACTGAGAATGTGAGTGTGAATACTCTGACAGGACAAAAATACTAACAAAATATCAATGATGGATGCAGACACCATGCAAAATTGGCAGCAGTTGTGTTCGGTGTCGGTACATCCATCACTGATATTCTGTCTATTTTTTATATTTAACTTCTTTTTATGAGCCTGTAACTTGAATAGAACTAAAAAAGGAATGTAGGTAACTGGTTTGAGACTCTCTACAGGTCCTTTTTTCGTTTCAAATCTCTTTGCGCAATTGCCTGTACCATAGGATCTTAGAATAATCGTCTATGCTGAAACAAATACACAGTTTTTACAATAGAAGCATATAATTACTAAATATACATTGCATCACGAAATCCTACAAATGCAACATACCTTGGATCAGCAGCCGTAGTTGAGCGAGGGGCTATATGTTCTGATCTCAGTAAGGCTCAGATATGTACATATATAATCAGCATTAAATGCACGTTGTGGCTGCAACTCAAAGTGTGGTTGCCCTGCCAACGAACATGCAGCTGGGAAAATGGAGATGTACAAAGTTATCATCATCGCCTAAACAATGTGGCTGCAAACCATTGAGAAAAAGGGCTTTTAGAAAGTCAGGGAAAAGAATAAGTTATAATCAGCATTAAATGCACTTTGTGGCTGCAACCCAAAGTGTGGTAAATAGACAAATGTAATAATGAGAGTGGCTATGCGAACCTGAAGAACAGGAATTGAATGCGATCATCATGGGAATATGGGGATGGTTCAGAACTCATCAAGTCCATCGGGTGACAATATTCTCCTATATATAATGGAGCGTCGAGTTTTGCTACAGTTGTTGTAGCAGTGTTGGCCTCGCTTTTGGGTTGTGGGCTCCCGGTTTTTCCCTTTCGTTTGTTCCATCGCTTCTTTTAGCCTTTTCCCGACCGCTAATAATGCAGCACCTACCTCATTTATTTATTCAAAAAGTTAGTTAAACTTTCTAAATCCCCTTACAGTTCCATTTGTTGTTTCAACTTCCTTTGTGCAACCGCTTGCACCAAGCGAGCTGCTAGGTTGTTGAAAGAACAAAAGGAACTGTATGGGAATTTAGAATGAGTAACTATGTTTAAGTTCCAGACTAATTGATTAACTTAAAGCATTCATCGATTAAGTAATGTAGATATGCAACAGACAGGCTGCTACTTTGTTTTGCCTTATCAACAGACGGTTTAATTGCGAGCCATTTGATAAAAATAAAAAAAAAGAATTTTACCATAAGAAACAAAGGGCATCTATTACTTTTTTTTTGGCGATACTAAAAGTTGATGTCATGTGCATCCGAAAGTTAACTTTTTGTCGTATATCCACAACTGGAGGTGGAGAAAAGATGATGATCAGCAGTATGGCTCAATTATCGAAGAAAGATGGGAAACAAAAGAGGATAGTGCAAAGAAGTAATTTGTGCCAAACTTCATGGGACACCATCCTCTCCGGTTTCCCAGCTTTTTTCAAGAATTGTAAACATATGACATGAATTGTTAGTATCAGCAACAAAAAAAAAAGTACCAAATATTCTTTGTTTCTTATGTTTAGGTTTTTTTTTTTTTTTTTTTTTTTTTTTTTTTTTTTTTTTTTTTTTTTTTTTTTTTTTTTATCGACATATAGGTGAAAAATCTGATCTCCACCTCAAACCCCTTTTGTTATTCAAATAGTCTTTAGACAATAGTCTGCACAAGACATATTGATAGACTATTAAAATACCAAAAGGAATTCGAGGTGAAGGTCAGATTAATGATCCTGGCTGTATTCGTGTGCTGCACGTAGCGGTGTTGTTGAATGAATGACCTGTTACAGATATTGATACATGAAAAAATCTGGGTAAAATGACTATAAACTTACGATTGATGGACAAAAAATGGTTACCTTTAGATAAATCAATCCAATATACCTCAGATCAGGAGTTGCAGTTGAGCGAAGGGCCACACGTTTTGATGTCAGTAAGGCTCAGATATGTATGTTTGTAATCAGCTTGTAATGTACGCTGTGGCTGAAACCGATAGCGTGGTTGCCCTGCCAACGAATGCACAGCTGGAAAAATGGGAATGCACAAAGTTATCATCATTGCCTAAACACCTTGGCTGCAAACCATTCAGAAAAAGGCATTTTAGAAAGTCACAAAAAGCAATAACTTGTATTCAGGAAAAATTAGTGTTCAAAGCAAGAGATAGGAGGAAACATTTTCTTTACCTGGTAAAGGGTGAATACAAAAGGTTGATGGTATGTGCCAGTAAAAGGTAATTTTTTTTTTGCATAGGCGGAAGTGTAGTGACACAATTAGTTCTGGTCAAGAATATGGTTCAAGTCCGAAAGAAAGATGGGAAACGGAAGAGGATGCTGCGAAGAAGAAATTTGGATCAAATTACTTGTCACAGCATTCTCTTCCGCTTCTCATCCCTCTTTCCGAATTGAAGTAAATTTTTGACCATAACCATTTGTGACACAACAATTATGAATATGCAAAAAAAAAAAAAAAAATCTATGGTTGCCTCGTAAGTTCAAATGTTAATATCTGCAAATAGAAAAAGATCACATATTAGTAGTTGGTACTATTCCTGGGGCGAAAAACGATGATAAATCATGATGAATATTAACTGTTATTTTTCTTTTAACTTAATAAAGGATATTAGTAATCGATTGATGGACAGTAAATGGTTACCGTTAGATAAATCAATCCAACATACCTCAAATCAGGAGCCGCAGTTGAGCGAGGAGCTAGACGTTTTGACGTCAGTAAGGCTCAGATATGTACGTTTGTAATCAGCATGAAATGTGCGTTGTGGCTGCAACCGATAGCGTGGTTGCCCTGCCAACGAACGCACAGCTGGAAAAATGGGAATGTACAAAGTTATCATCATCGCCTAAACACCGTGGCTGCAAACCATTCAGAAAAAGGCATTTTAGAAAGTCAGAAAAAACAATAACTTGTATTCAGGAAAAATTACTGTTCGAAGCAAGACATAGGAGGAGACGTACAGTGTTGGAGTCAGTGTTGGGCTGTGGGCTCGTTTTTTTTCCGTTACGTGTGTTTTGGCCTTTTTTTTACTCTGTGCGAGATATGCATTCCTCCGACCAAAACTCATGGTCAACAATATGGCTGAATTTTAGAAGATCAGTGAGAAGCGAAATAGCATAGTGTAAAGAAGTGATCTGCACCAAATCATTTCTAAGACTATACTATTTCGCTTCGCACTGATTTCCCAAAATTGCAGTCAATTATCAGCGACCGTGTTTTGTTATATATAACATGTATTAAATAGATCCACACTTTTTTTTGGTACATATCTTTGTTATTAATTCTTCTAGTAAAATGTATATATATATATATATATATATATATATATATATTATATATATATATATATATATATAATGTGTTAGTGTAAACCTTTTAATAGAATAATGAATAACAAAGATATGCACCCAAAAAAAAGTATGTATGTATTTATGTATTTTACATGTTTTATATATATATATAATATATATATATATATATATATATATATATATATATATATATATATATATATATATATATATATATATATATATAGTGCATTCTATTAGGAATTGAAACTGGGGCAAAGCAAAGTTTATATCAGCATATAAAACACAGAGAACAGCCATGTAAATGGAGCAGGTAACCTGAAGAATACAAAAAGATGATCAAACTATGTACATGAATACAGTAAATATAAAAACAGGTTGTGAAATTTAACCGGTTCTTAACTTCTGGTCATTGGCATATGTAAGAACACAAACCCGAACAATAAAAAAATATAAATAAATTATGTATATGAAGACAATCACTACGAAAAGATTTAAAAAGTATGAATGGTGAGTGTAAAACCATGTAAATACAGTAGTAGTTGAAAGGAGGCAATTATATGCAGTGACACAGTTCAGTGTAAAAAATTGTGCAGCACAAAAAACAACAACAAAATATCAATGATGGATGTACACACCATACGAAATTGGGTATAGCTGCATATATGCAGTAACCGTGACTGGTTGCCATACATCCATCACTGATATTCTGTCTATTTTTTTTACAATGTTTAGTTTTACGTTATCTGACTTGGATCTGTAGAGAAGTTCAGAATTTGATATCATTGGACTAATATTAATAACTGATTGCAAGAAGTAAATACACCTGCCACGGGTGCAAATCTAAAAGATTGACTTACCAAGAGCCACATATTAACTTCTTTAATCAGAGTGACAGATTCATGACAGGCTATCACAACCAATAAGCGGCAAACTTAAACATTTTAGCTCAGATCTGTGAAGAAGTTATGAGTTTTATATCATTGGATTGATATTTATAAGTGATCGCAAGAAGTAAATACACCTGGCACGGTTGCAAATCTAAAAGCTTGCCCTGCCAAGTGCCAGGGATTCACTTCTTAAATCAGACTCACAGACTCATCACAGCCTATTGCGCAAACATCTATGCGAGTTCATTATTTGATATGAAAATCACAACATTTCTACAGCAACCGTCAAAAGTTTACAAAGAACATCTGCATAGATACCGAGAAAAGCACACGGAGTCAATACTAAAGACACGTCATGGGTGCAACCACAATCCTGGTTACCTTGCCAAGCAACATGCATTAAAAAAATGTAAGGTGAGAAAACTATCACAGTAACTGTACACAGACAACTGAAAAGAGGTAGTGGCTGCAAAATAAGGCCAGTTGCTTAGCTATTGCTTATACTATCCCGTCTGGTAGTTGTCACGGCACAACCTAATTATACAATAGCCAGTCTAAGTTGAGGGCAGGCGCAAAACGGATAAACGGATCCATAATATAAATCTAAATCATAAACCATAAACAAACAAAATATCGGCAGATTACGACAAAAGAAGCAGCAACATAAGCAAAAGATTAACAAATAAGTGACCACAAAAAACAGCAAGCACGACAAAGAATAGCTACATAAGCAAAATACAGCTAAAAGAGCAGCCACCATAAAAGATTCGTAAGTGAACAATATCGGCGGTCAAGTAGGCAGGCACATAAGCAAAACATGAACAAATAACCTACCACAAAAAAACAGGAAGCACCATAAAAAACAGCTACATAAGCAAAATGCATCTAAAAGAGCAGCTAATAAGACATCAACATGTAGATCATAAGAAGCAAATACACAAACCACAAACGTATTGCCCTCCGATAAAGTTAAACCGCTACAGCAACCGATGAAAGTTCATGAAGAAGATCTGCACAACTACCAAGAGAACCACAGGGAAGACACACGTATAAATCTCCAGTGCATTCTATCATTTGTTAGTGTTTGGAAAAAGGCTAAAAGAAGCGACGGAACAAACGAAAGGGAAAAATCGAGAGTCCACAACCCAAAAGCGAGCCCAACACTGCTACAACAACTGTAACAAAACTCTACGTTCCATTATATATAGGAGAATGCAAGAATAAATGAGGTAGTTACTGCATTCTCCAGCGCATTCTCTCATTTGTTAGCCATCGAAAAAAGGCTAAAAGAAGCGAGCAAACAAACGAAAGGGAAAAAGCGTGAGGCCACATCTCGAAACTGAGGCCAAGACTGTTATGGCAAATGTAGCAACAGTAGCCACTATAAATTGAGGGCAGTCGCAAAACGGATCCAGTTACACAGTCAGTATTCATACCATGATATTTAAGAACTGTAATGGCGAAAACTTTGCAAGGAACACTAAACATACGGCATGGCTGCAACCACAATCTTGGTTACCTTGCCAAGCAACATGCGTTCAGAAAATGTAAGCTGAGAAAATTATCCCAGGCGCTGTACAGAGACAGCTGAAAAGAGGTAGTGGCTGCAAAATAAGACCAGTTGCTTAGCTATTGTTTACGCTATGCCGTCCGGTAATTGCCACGCCACCACCTGATTATATAATAGCCGCTCTAAGTTGAAGACGGTTGCGAAACGGATCCAGTTACATAGTCAGTATTTATACTATGACATTCAAGAATTGCGTCGCCAATACCTTTGCAAGGCAACTGTGCAACCAACACAGAAGAAAAAGGCAAATAAGTAAACTGAATCCCGCCAAAAAATATGAAACGTTGGTTACACCACTTGATATGGCACTCATATCTGCTATTTCCACTAATAACAGGTATAGGTGACATATCAAGTGACTCAACAAACGCATCACAATATGAAAGAGTAACTGCATAAACATACAACTAAACCAAATAAAAGAGTAACACAAACTAATCTCAAGATAACTTTTTTAGCCACACAAAACATCTAAAGATCTAAACCATAAACCATAAAAACAGCTATAGATCTAAAATTCCAATATCAGACCTAAAAACGGATGAAGCAGGCACATAAGCAAAAGACGAACAAATAAGGCACAAAAAACAAACACCAAGTACCACAAAAGGCAGCTACATAAGCAAAAGATGAACAAATAACCTACGACAAAAAACAGCAAGCACCACAAAAAACAGTTACATAAGCAAAAGACGTCTAAAAGAGCATCTATATATCTAAAATCCCAATATCAGACCTTAAAACGGATACATAATATAGATCTAAATCATAAACCATAAAGAAACAAAATATCGACAGATTACGCCAAAAGAAGCAGCTACATAAGCAAAAGATGAACAAATAAGCCACACCAAAAGATGAACAAATAACGTACCCAAAAAAAACAACGACTACCAAAAAAACCAGCGACATAAGCAAAAGACATCTAAAAGGCCAGCTAGCATAACCGATCCGTCCGCAAGCACCACAAAAAAACACCGTAACCGATCCGCAAGTACATAAGCAAAAGATGAACAAATAACCTACCACAAAAAAACAACAACTACCACAAAAAATAGCTACGTAAGCAAAAGACATCTAAAAGAGCAGCTACCATAACCGATCCGCAAGTAAACAATACCGTCAGTCAAGTAGGGTTTCGGCAGAAGACACCAGAAGATGCAAGAATAAATGAGGTAGGTACCACATTATTAGCGATCGGAAAAAGGGTAAATAAATGAGTTAGGTACCGCATTATTAGCGTTCGGAAAAAGGCTAAAAGAAGCGAGGGAACAAACGAAAGGGAAAAATCGGGAGCCCACAACCCAAAAGCGAGCCCAACACTGCTACAACAACTGTAGCAAAACTCGACGCTCCATTATATATAGGATAATATACATTAACTATAACACAATAATATATTTACGTGTTCAAAGGATTAAAACGTTTGATATTAGAAAATTAAAAAAATAAAGACTGCAAATTTATGCAGAGGTGGTCATAGTAACTAGGGATGACAATGAGGGGGTTGGGGCGGGTCGCCATCGTTAAACCTAATTATCCAAGTCCTCCCTAAACCCGTCACCAGTGGCGAAGCTTGAAAATTTTCAGTGGGGGGTCGGGATCTATATACCCCCTACATCACAATTAAAATGGGGGTCGAAACCGAATATACCGAAATTTTTCTAAACGAAAACTATATACCACTACATCGCAAAAAAAATTTCGGGGGGTCGGGCGCCCCCTCCCGCCCTATATAAGCTGCGCCACTGCCCGTCACGATCCCTATCGGAGATCTAATCAAGCATCCGTTGAGGCGTGATGCTTCCTTAAACCCGCCGCGTACTCATCGGGATCTTATCGGGAATTTTTCTTTGAGTGTGGTTCTCGTTCAAACCCGCACAGTTACATGTTATTACTATTTTTACACTATTAGGAATAACTTGAATAATTACGAACCAATTAATAATTAGTTACGCACCATCTTTATTAAGTCTTCGACGATAGTTTTAAACATGAATAATGATAACATACACCATCACAAAAGTTACAACTCCATTTAAAAATATGACATTAAACATGTATCTCTGTTCACAATCTATCAATTTGCATTCTTACAAATATTAAAACCCAACTATATTAGAGACATTTTTTATTTCTTTAATACTAAGATAATGCTACATGATTATATATATATACAATGGGACGGCAAGAACAATGTGCATTACTATAATAATTATAATTATACTGTTACTGTGTCGACATGATAGACATATATTATACAGTATGTTTTACGGTGTAATATTAATTAAACTAGCTTCATGACCCGGCCGATGGCCCGGTACGCTTCATTCAATTGTTTTACGTGATTATTTTTATGATAATGAAATATTGATAATCGGAATATTATGTTTAACAAAAATAACTTCAATGACTTTATTAATAGATTATATTTACTCATAATTGATCCATATATACGACTCCATATATAGCTCAAGGTAATTAATTGGGTAAAAGTTTCAAAAAAAATATTGATTAAGTTTGTACATTAATACCTAATATTAAAAATTGATAAAGTGGTTATGATTTCCCTATTATTAGTGCATATATTCCTAATATATAACTTCTAAGCATTACATATAATATCTACAACCTCTCATAACAAACACACACAAAAACCACATAACTAAAAAACAGTTTCAGAAAATGTCGAGTAATACAAAAAGATGTGAATCCGTTGATTCAAGTTCATCAAAATCAGAACCGCAAAATGATGCTGGTAAGATTATTAGTGTTGTAGACGGACCAGCAGAGCATCGTGAATCTGATCATGATCATGGCGCAGGTAAGGAAATCATTGAGGAAGAACCTTCATCAAAAACTAAAGGTAGCGTAAATGTAAAAATGTATTACAAAGATTTGCGATTTCTATATTTCCATTATGTCATATAACTATATTACAATCAGCATTTTTTCTCTTTTTTGATGTATTGAAACAGATGAAGCATGGTTAAATTATAAAGGCATTTGGCACAAGATTAGTAAGAATGAAAACGGCAGTTGGAATAACATGATGACTAAGGTAAAGAAGGCTGATGAAATGATCAAAGCACTTCGTGAAGCAGGACAGAACATAACAGATGATGTTGTTGTTGACCACAACGTTAGCGACTATGAAGACTGAGCTTAGTTATTATGTTTTATTATTTAATTTTAGTTTTTTAAATACTTCTCATTTTGAATATGTTGTTTTGGTTATTTGGGAATTGGTTTTGTGTTTCACTCGTGTAATAAATAGGATTTTATGCAGTTTTTGCATGCCATCGTTAAGTTTATATTAGTTCACATATTTAGCAAAGAGAAATGTTTATAAATAGCATTGTAAAAAGAATGACATAAGATTGTTATAATTAAACAAAATAATATTAAATTGAAATGTCTGTAAAATGATAAATTAAAATAAGACATACAAAAAAACTTAACAAACTAAGATATTCAATAAAAGATTAACAATTAAATTTGGGTGATTTTTTTGGATCAAATGTTAAATGAACATTTTCATATTCTAAACCATCCAAATGTTCTTCGTCGGTGAGGTCTTCTTCTTCAACAATTTCGAGTTCTTCGTTGCTGAAGTGGTCTTCTTCCTCACCTTCAAAACCTTTCAACATTCTTTGGATTGCAGCATTCTTCTTTTTTACCATTTTCATTTTCCTTTGCTTCAGATTGCTCTTTATCCAGACTCTCAGTTTTTTATTTCTTGCTTTATCCTGCAGGTTTAAATACACCTGTGCAGGATGCAGCAAAGTGCTTGTTGCATCATCTTTTACTTCCCCATTGACTACAATTTAAAATCAAGTATATATTTTTAATATTAGCGTAAAAAAAACAATTATTTAACTTTCAAAGAATAAATATATTGGTGTTTTATATACCTGTGCAGGACTCTACAGATTCTTTATTAACCGAATCATTCGATGATTCCCTTCGTTGCTTCCTGTTACATGAAGTATTATATTCAATTTATAAACTAACGTTTCTGGAAAATAAAAAAAAATGCATCATGAAAATGTTATACTTACTTGGGTGGGTTGGCTTCATCTGTAGCATCCTCAGCAGGTCGTTTAGGTATCTTCATCAGAGGAACTATGATTAACAGATTAGTAATTATAGTTTGTTTGTGAATTTGGACGTGTTAAATGGTGAAAAACCACGAATTATATAAGGCATTAGGAGTAAAATTAAAAGACATTCTATTAATTAAGGAAGTGATAAGGTTAGTTTTCCAATTTAAATCATTAAATCTGTACATATTAATCCTTGATGTGTTGAAAGTTGTTATGTTTTGATTGTAGCAAGCCAATCATTTCCTAAATAATGCTGTGATTTGTTGAAAAAAAATGGCCTAATTGGTTAATATGTGGATAATTTTTGAAAGTATTGAATGATTTTGTATCTTTTTATCCATATTATGAGTATCATTTGTTTACAAAAATATATTAAAGTAAATATGTTTAAGAAATATGATGATGTAAATAAACATAATATAACAAATAATATGATAAGTATTTTAAATAAAAATAAAAGTGATAAGTATAACTAAAGCATTGTTACATGATAGACATTCACATACAATATAAAACTTGTTTGAATAAAACACAAAAGTGATAAGTTAAATACAAAATTTTTGTTAAATGATGGTTACTCATATACGATACAAAACTTCTTTGTACACGACGTTTGTTGTAGAGTCTGTGTATTCGCCGTCTTTGTCACAAGAAATAACCTTCAAACCTTTTTTCGTCTTTACTCTCGAAACAGCAACATACAGTTGTCCGTGTGAGAATACCGCCTTTGGTAAAAATAGGCCGACTTGTGACAACGTTTGGCCTTGTCTTTTGTTAATCGTCATACCAAAACAAACTTGAACAGGAAACTGTCTCCTGTTCAATTTGAATGGCATCTTGTTGTCCGTAGGTGTAATGATCATTCTAGGTATAGCACATATACAACCAAGTTTTCCACCTGATATTATCTTGCCTTCAATGATATTCGTTCCCATACGTTGGATTTGCAACCTTGTACCATTGCATAGTCTAGCCTTTTGATCGATATTGCGCATACACATGACAGGTGCACCAACTTTTAAAGTTATCCTGTGGTGAGGAAGTCCTGACATTTCTATGCTATTTAGAAATTCCGTAGTGTATACCTGTTCATCAAAAATTGTATCAGCATCAAGTACATTTACTGTATCAGAACTTTCGTAAACTTTCTCTGGGCCATCAATTAAAGACAGCATTCTATCATTAATAATGTTGACCATTTCGTGTGTTGGGGCAAGGATAGCTCGTTCTTGAAAATAAACAGGATCCCATAAGTTGGCGCCCAAATCAGGATATGTATGTTGAATAATGGAACCAACATGATCGTCCGAATTTGGAATCAACATATCCTCTGGAAATTTGACAACTACCTCACCATCACTATTACCACCAATATTACCATTGCCTATATCTAAGATCCAATCAGCAAACTCTTGAATTTCTTTTCTTTCTGATTCTGCACAACCTAAACCCAACCTCATGTTGACAGTCAAATTTAGTACGGTGCATTCAACCCACAGATATGAAGAGTTTATTATGGCATGTACTACTTCTTGTCTGGATGCACCAGGTATAACCGATAGAATCTGATGGAAATCGCCACCAAACACAACGACTTTACCACCAAAAACCTTATGAGAAGGCGCTGAAATATCTTCTCTGCATATGTCTCTCAAGGTTCTATCAAAGGCCTCAAAACAGTATCTACTCATCATAGGTGCCTCGTCCCAAATAATAAGCTTTGCCTGCCTTATCAAATCAGCAAGATCGCTATCTGCTGGTATGCTGCACATTGAATCCTCGACGACATTAATAGGGATAGCAAACCTTGAATGAGCAGTCCTTCCGCCTTCCAACAAAAGTGCAGCAATTCCACTTGATGCGACATTTAATACTATTTCACCTTGAGAACGTAATGCAGCGGACATTGTTTTGTACAGGTATGTCTTGCCAGTACCTCCGTACCCGTATACAAAGAACATGCCACCTTTGTTGTGAACAGCAGAATCCATTACTTGTGAATATATTGCTTTCTGCTCGGTTGTCAAGCTACCGTACAATTGCTTATGTTGTTCTCTTAGTTCATCAACGTTGTACGCCAGCTCGTCGTATATCAATCGGTTATAGGAATCCATTGTGTGATCTTGATTAGGGTATGGCATGTTTTGAATATTCTTTAGACTTTTGTTGTTACACAAAAGCATGTGTTCAATATAAGTGAGGCATATGTTATACTTCTGAACATCTGAAAGCTCAAGACCTGCGTAAAATAATCAGTACATGGATTATGCATTAGTTTGCGTACTCTGTTACTAAAGTGTAACAAACGTAATAAATGTATAAGTTTTAGTTTTTGTTAAAAGCATGATATGTACAGATTGACAGTTGATGCAGTTGTACATTTGTTGGAATGGTTTATAAGGATGAAGAATTCCTATAACTCAATACAGTTTGCAAAATAATTTACGATTTAGTTTTGTGTATTTTGTGAAATTTAAAAATAACAGTGCAATTACAGAAGTCCTATCGTACATGAATGGAACATTTAGATTGAATAACAAAAATAACATCGTACACAACATGGTTGAATATGATTTGAAAGTTACGATTTTAAATAAAGTACCTGGATCATTGCGTATTTTTCGCTCTACACGATCAACGTCTGCAGCCAAAACATGCCACGTTTTCTCCCATACAATCTCTGGTCGAGACATGCTGTCGGTCATGATGAGCATAACAAAAAATGACCGCAGATAATCTCCCATTCCCCATAAACTCGCCTCCAATATACCATCGACGTACTCCTTGTCGTTCTCCAACAGACCACGAGCAAAGCAAGCATCCTTATACGTAGGATAAACAACACCATCGTGTGTCTTAAAATCAACCCAATCCTTAACACCTCTGATCTTGTTAAGCAAAATACGTAAATAGAAAAGCTCTCCCCAAGATGGTGGAACATGATGTATACGTCCAAGGCTTTCACCTCTTTGTCTGCGTTGCCATCACAACTCTTGAGGTTTCCAAACATAATATTTAGGAAATTCTACATAAAGAAGAGTTTGGGCAAACGTATCGGTCCGGTTTGTTTCCATCCACGCCAGGAACTTGTTTTCGTTGGCTGATGCCTTTTCAAGTTGGTAATCAATACTTTCAGCGGGATCAAACACCACAGACTGTTCGTTTTCCAAATGAAATGGTAGTCGCTCTACAGCTGGAAACCTGTAATGAATGTCATAGCCAAAAATACGCCAAGCCGCTTCACATGCAGATAAATAACGACAATCATAGAAGTCTTTAATCTCGTCAGCCTCTTCGTCCTCTAAACCAACCGTCACCCTATCAGGTCCTTTGTTTATGTACTTGAATAAATATTTGATAGAACCAATCTGATTGCAATATTCAACGTTTATGTGAGACTGGTATCGTCTAAGCAAACCTGGATTCTAAGGCACAACGTAACCGTTATGCAAATCAACACCACTTTTTTTGATGGTTGAACCATCATTCCTCCTTTTATACTTTGCATAACCGTTCTCATCAATTGTTGTGGTTTCATTAAACTGAATAGGGAAAACCTTTGTGCATTTGAAATCAACGGTGCAAGGACATGTTGGATGCTCGGCTCCACAAGGACCATGAATCATGTGATCAGTCACAATCTGATACAACTCAGGGTCTTTATTCTTGTCAGGAATTTCGGTTGATATAAGCTGATCAATCCGCCCAGGTGTGGTTAGCTTATCCTCAGCTTCAAGCCAAAGTAATATATGACAATGTGGGAGTCCTCTCTTTTGAAACTCAACCGTGTAAACAACTGTAATAATTAGATAAAAAAATAAAGTCAGAACATCAGTAACTGATAAGGCTGATCCCTTTCAATTTTTTTATTAATTGAATATAACAAATTCAATTAACATATGGTGTCAATAACTTACGTGCTTTAACACGTCCAAATGTACGCTTCTCCCTGAATTCTTTTATGAGGGTGTCTAGTTTGATTTTGAATACCCTTGTTGTTGCATCAGGCCTGTCCTTAGATTTCATACCCTTTGTCTCCATCATTCGTGCAATCTCGGGCCAATTAGGATTACATGTAAATGTAATAAATAAGTCGGGGTATCCACATGACTTACAAATTTTCATGGCATCCAAATAGTTCTGCATCATATACCTAGGACTGCCAGTGAATGACGATGGCAAAATAATTTTCTTACCCCTTAATATAACCCCAGAATCTCCATTTCCTGCCAAGGCTGCCAATTTTGCGTACGTTTCAGTTCTTAACTCCTTATTTTTGTTTCTTATAAACAACATGCGTTCAGCCTCAACCATTGTGTATCCGTCCACA
Organism: Artemisia tridentata subsp. tridentata; assembly: GCA_021014915.2. Lineage (NCBI taxonomy): Eukaryota > Viridiplantae > Streptophyta > Magnoliopsida > Asterales > Asteraceae > Artemisia > Artemisia tridentata. Next base: position 250,313,979 of record CP139508.1, read on the forward strand.
AGAAACTGCTGAAACAATCTCCTACCATTTAGTATCAAGGAATATTCTTTTTTCCTGTCTTGAATTCTGTATGCGAACCACTCCCTCATTGATACGCGTTTCTTCTTGTCATCTGGCGTCGCATCTGTAACGTCCGCGTGGTAAATATCAGTTCTGTATCCGTCTTCGGCGTAAGGAAAAAGAAAGGGATATTGAAGTGGGAGGTATGAGACATGCAACTCACTTATTCTTTTAAGATTGCCATCTTGTTTGTGAAAAATAATATCTCTACTATTTGTGGTAGAGTCAAAATCACCGACTATTAAGGCGGCAACCTCAGATGAAGTTGGTAGGTTATATTGCCTACCATCGCGCGGCCTTGCACCAATAAGCTTAAGCTTATACTGCTTGTCATCACGTGCCGATGAAATTCGTTCCCCAGCCATTCGAAACTTGGCAACCAACGGATTATTTCCGTCAAGCATGTCACGTAAATCACAGCTTAGCTGGTAGTCAAGTTTATTTGTACTTGATGATGTTGACGCATCGTTGCTGCATAAGAAAGTAAAATCATATGTTAAACAAACATAGAATGAAAGAGCTATTAAAAACTCTAATCAATTTAAAAAGTACAAATGAATTATATTTTCAATGAGTCAGAATATATAAAATGTTAATTTGAGTTACAAACCTGACAGCGTTTATCCTGTTGCGAATCTCATTAGCGGTATCAAAAATGTATAGCTGCGAAAATTTTGGAGGCTTTCCTTTTTTAGGCAGCAAAGTACCAATTTTATGTAAATTCTGTCCTTGTATCCGGTAACAATATGGACCGCGACCAACATTAACAGACTTATCTTGTTTACCGCCCATGGAGGTGAATGCAAACATAGAATTGTAACGCCTAATATTATCAATAAATGAGGAACTCCCAGGGTGTTCTTTGTTCATAAGTTGCTTCAAAAGTCTTGGTGGATCTTTAAGTCCTACAGGCAGCTTAACCTTTCCCCTTCCACAACAAAGAGAAAATGCATCTTTAACACAATTGCCATCGCCACGTATACTCTCATGATACCACAACATTGCACCGCATTCTGCACATTCTACATTTGGATCTCCATGATCAATGTAATCTGTAATTGCAAACGTTATATGTAATAGGTTATATTACAAATTGCATATACTTTGTAAAGATTTGTAACAATAATTTATATATGTGGTGATGTAAATATTATGCGTACCAGCACATATACCATGCAATCGACGTGATTCTGATGCGGAATCATCTTCCATATCATATTCTGCGAAATTAATGCGACGTGAACTTTTATGAACGCCCATTTTACCTTTTAATGGTCGCCTATCAGCAGCCATCGTAGAACACTGTCCATTTGATCGCTGGTTTGTATTAGATGAGCTTGCTCCTGTTAATAATATAATAAGTATATTAAATCAATTTTGTTGATAGACAAAAAAAACTTAAGATGATAATTAAAACTTACCTAAAGTAAAGTTCACAGGACTGGGAGTGACAAAATGTGTTCTTTGGTTACTCATATTACCTGAATTTAAATAACATAAATGAAATTTTAAAACATAATTCAATTACAAGAAAGGATAGTGAAAAATATTTGATATATCTTATTTGACAGAGATACCTTTTCTTATATTTGGGACAGCTGAGTTTCTTGTCGTGGAAGCATCAACTACTGTAGACTTAGGTGTCCTGGAACGAAGATTCATATGGTGTTGTGATGGCATTGTTAGTGTGTTTGTAACGCTAGGTGTCCGTGGAGTTTGAATATTCACCGACTTAGGTGTCCTAGAGCGAAGATTAATATGGTGTTGAGATGGCGTTGATAATGTGTTTGTAACGTGAGAGGTCCGTGGGGTTTGAATATTCACCGACTTAGGTGTCCTGGACCGAAGATTCATATGGTGTTGAGATGGGGTTGTTAATGTTTTTGTAAGGTTAGGGGTACGTTGAGTTTCAATATTCATAAAATTGACAGCTGAAAATATTATTAAAAAAAATATGTTAATCCTATATTAAATAATGTCATCTATAGTTGCTGTATACAATAGGAAAAGCAACAATATGTAATCGTGAAGATGTGTCATACATGTTGAAATGTTACATATTCGTTGACGTGCCTTTGGTCTGGATGTCACCGTTGACAGTCCACTTGATGAGCCACTACCATAAGTATTAGTATGCTTTTGCGTTGACATTGGTGTTTCTGTTCTCGATCCTGAAACAAAATTCAGTTACATGAAAAAATAATTGATGACAAATAGAACTAACATGTTAATTAAGGAGTTGGAAGCGTGTTTAACTAACTAATAAACTCACACTTTTCTGTATTGTTTAATCTTGTTGTTACAACACTTGTATTGGCTTGTAACACATTGTTTGGGTTCACATTAAAACACGACGTAGGCAAAAGGATATCGGAAGTTTGACCGTTCGATGTTGGGGCATTCGCTGAAAATGAGGACGATGTCGCCCCTGCAAAGTTAAAATATAATGTAATCTTATCATAAATTAAAATTGATGTATAAGTATAAAACATTTATGTGTTAATGTTTTTGTTTTCATGACAACCTATGATTTTATCTTTTTTTGATGGCCTCCCAGGACGTCTAATGGCCAAGTCATCAGTTAAACCTGTTTGTATTAACAAACAAAATATATAAATTAGTGGGAGGACATATATTGGTAGTATTGATGATATAGTGTGAAGCTTAAAAAGGTTTTGCGTATGAAACATATGTTGTTACTTTTTTCTTTGGACCTCTCAAAAAATTTAGTTGCTGATCCAAACTCTAACACTGCAAATAGGATTGATAATAATAGGCTAGATGGTTACTATGACGACTTGTATATATTGATAATACAAAATTGATCATACAACCAAAAGCATGATACCTGGGTTGTTATCTGTTTTTTTACGCCTCCCAGGACGTATAATAGATAAGTCAAAATCTACAAATGAACATAAGATGGATAATTTCAAGATACAAACATATTGAGATTTATTATGATTATCTATATAAAAAAAATACATGAAACAGTATGTAAACATAACGATATGAAATATAGGTGACGTGTATACATTGATAATAGAATCAAAAGTACGATACCTAGGTTGTTATCTGTTTTTTTGCGCCTCCCAGGACGTATAATAGATAAGTGATTATCTAAAAATGACAATAAGATGGATACTTTCAGAATACGAACATATTGAGAAATGTTATGATGATCTATATAACACAATTAAATGAAAAAAGTTAGAAAACATAATTACATGAAATATAGGTGACTTGTATACAGTGATAATACGAAAAAAGGTACGATACCCGAGTTGTTATCTGTTTTTTTACGCCTGCCACAACGTTGAATAGATAAATCTTCATCTAAAAATGCAAATAGGATGGATGATTCAAAAAGACGAACATAATGAAAAATATTATCATGATCTAAAAAACAAAAATAATTGAAAAATAATGTAAACATAATTATATAAAATATAGGTGAGATTACTTTGTGTAATTTCAGCAAGTGGACGTCTAACAACAGTTCGAGCATCTCTATTGCTTATGTCAGTTAAACATGAACTTCGTAAAGATCTTTTTGATTGTAAACGTCCATCATGAAAGTCACTTTCTTGAAGCTGTTTGTTACAAACACGACGATTATCATTCATGATGGTGGAGTTGAGGTCTGATCCATCGATTTTCTCTTTACCTTTATTCTTCTTGTTGTTCATGTTTTTGAGAGATTGCCTAGTTGTTTAGTTGATGAAAAAATGAATGATAGTATTGATGATTTGAAATTTCATCCGTTTATGCTTAAGAATAGGTGTTGACAAACGTTTGAAATGTAGATTACATTAATTTAGGATGTCACATTAATTGATATATATTTTGTAACTTATATATGTAAATAGGCAATACTTTCCCATATTAAGCGTGTGAGTTGTTATGCATAATTTCAAAAAGATTTTATACATTAACGTTTTTAAAAATTAGTTGATAAATACAAATCTACAAAATCAACTTTGTTAGTTATGAATGATACGTACAGTTGAGGTTTGTGAGGTACCAAATCAAACATTACAATGAATCATAAATAACCCAATATGTGTAAAACGCAATAGTATAAGCTTGACTACGAATTGTGGGAGCAAATTTTATAATGTAGTACTCAAATAAAACCATATATTAGAAGAATCAATAACATCGACACACAAATTTAAGATTGCTTTTAAGACGTTTTATTAATTAGAAAACATCATGCTATTTGAATAAGATTATAGAGCTTCAAAAATCATCAGTGGTATCTTCATCATCATCGGTACGAACAGAGTCTTGAGTTTCGTCATCAATGAAACCGTCTAGATCATCTCCGTCATCAATTGATCGCTCACTATGCAGGTCAGAATTTCCTAAATCCTCTTGGGCTTCTTGATCAATGTATTTGTTAGCATTCTTCAAATCATCAACAGGATAAGGAAGATCATCGATATTTACCCACACACCATCTTCGCTTAGATTATTTTCTTTATCAAGATCTTCATCAGTTTCCTCATCAATGAGAGAATAGTTGCGTTGCTTATTCTTAGTAGGAGTAGGGTCGTCATCATCAAGAACCTACGTTTAAGAATTAAATCATATTTAGAAAACTATTACATCGTATATAGTTTTTAGTAAACACACAAACAATGGTAACGTGTAACAAATGAGTTCATACCGGTTTTCCAATCTTTTGAGGTTGATCTTCAAATGTTGATGCATCCGAATCATTTGCTACCTTGTCATAATCTGAAAAAATCTGATCGACCACCTTGTTGTTTGCAAAACTTCCATTTTTAGTTATTCTTCTACGTTTACTTGACTTTTGAACATGCTGCAAATTATGAAAAAAAATAACAAAATAATATTGTAACTATAATGGGCATATTTTCGCTACACAAATATTCTTTTGGTAATCATACCGTTTCGTCATCAAATGATATTTCAATAACGGATATTTCATCTTTAACCACATTATCAGCAGTTGATGCACAATGAATGCCATCTTCATTGTATTTCTGCAAAATGAACAATACATGACACATTTAAACACATATGTAAAACACATAAAAAAAATAACAAACCATCTTTTTGGAAAAAAGCAAAATGGCAAACAAAATGTATACCTTTGGGGATCCTGTGTTTGACATCTATAAGAAATTATTTATAAAACGTCAGTTTTGATAATGTTAAAATTTCACATTGACATGAGTTTATATAGAGTTTATTGGATAGGATATACTTGTATTATATTTTCAAAATATTTTTATATTAATGACTACCAATTTATGCAAGGAGTAATGATGATACATTGGGTGGATTCTTGGAAAAGTTCAAGCTTCAAAAGAAATCAAAGATTCCTAAGAAGATGTCTATGGCAGAAAAGAAGTATGATATGAAGATGTATCTTAAGAATCAAATGCATCTTTCTTTGGAACAGATGAAAAGAAGTCATATGAAGAAATTCAAGTAGCATATCTCAAGGCATTTGAGAGAGATCAAGGTTACAAAGCTACTGATTATGATGATGTGCAGAAATATTGCTTTCAAGGTAGAAAGGCTAAAGAGACTGAACTAGTCATTGAACCTGATAAAGTGATTGATACACAACCTGAAGCTGGTAAGTCAACAGAAGAAGTGCAAGATGAAGTAATTAAGCCTATTGTGTTTCAAAGAAGAAAAGGTTTGGAAAGGAAGAGTAAATCCAAGAAAGTAGTTGTTGAAGAAGAATTAGATGAAGAACCTTCATCTGAGGGAGCCACAATGGGGACTATTGAAAGCACTAAGGAACCTACTAAGGTTGTCAAGTATCAACTTATCATGACTAGTGGAAGGGCTGCATATCAAATAATAAGGGAAGATAATTCTAACATTGTTTATATGAATTTTGCTGGCATTTTGATTGATGTGAATAGGGAGGATCTTCAAGAACTTTATCAGTTGGTGAATATTAAATATGGAGATCATCCACCTGAAGATGAATTTGAAAGAGTCTTTTGGGGAAATTTGAAGGTGATGTTTGAGCCACCAACTGAGTCTGATATAGTGTGGAAACTTCCTGAGGAACATAACATTGTCAGCTGGAGATATTTTCATACCTGCAAGGTACATTGTGTTTCATTAAAGAATGTTGATATTTATATGCTTGCAGAGGTGGAATATCCTTTATCATCAAGTGTTTGCAAGGAAATGATGAGCAAAAAGTTGTATGCTAGTAAAAAGGATGAAGGATATGAGATGTTATTGGATTTGATTAAGAAGCAGTCTTTGAAGGATGTAGCCTAAGGGTGTTTGAAAGAATTTTCACAAGTTGTTGAGTGAGACTATTGGAACTTCTCACTTGGTGGAGGTGCTTTGCACTAACACATCAAAAGGTTATCAGTCCACCTTGTCTCATCAACATAAGGACTGGCTAATCCTGAGCAAACGGCTAACAGGTAAAGATTGCTCAAATCCGTTTATGGCTGACAATTTGCCAAAAATTGTATGGTATTCAACTCACCATATCTAAGATAAGTGAAGAGTTGGCTAGCCCACAAGGTTATGGCTTGTGGTAAAGGCTGTGGAAAACCATAAATGGTAATCAATTCACCATGATGAGGTGCTTTTCCATCAAAGAATTGACTAGTCCAGAAGCAAACGGCTTTTGGTAAAGACTTAACAAATCCGTTGATAAGCTGATGATTTGCTTAAAATCATATGGTTATCAGTGTACCATGGTCTTACACACCAAAACATTTGGCTACTCCAGTAGTAATGGCTATTGGTAAAGAGACATCAAATCCATTAAATTTCAATGATTCACCTCTCACAGGTGTTAACACACCTGGAAGTGATGAGAATAGATATGAAACTTAATATGAATTGATGTACATATAGTCAATGTTGCTGCAAAGACCATATCAGAAGAGCTTATCAAGATTCAAGCTGCTAGAAAGGAACAAGACCTAAATACATTTCAAAGTGTTCAAGATTCAATCCTCAGAAGGCTAAATCAGAAGAACTTGAAGTTCATGAAGCATGAAGATCAAGTTAGGGGAGGATTGTTGGGAATTATGATGCGTATTAAGAGCAGACAACTTAGGTCTGGTAGTTTACTAAGTTAGGTCTGTTTGTGATTTAGGTCTGGTAATGTAAAGTTAGGTCTGGTAGCACATTTAAGTCTGGTTGACTTATAAAGTTAAGTCTGGTCGTGAAGATAGGAAAGTTTGTTAGAGTTATGTTAGGAAAAGATACAATGCGTGTATGTATCTTTATAGAAGATTTGTGTATATCTTCTGTGTCGTCTAGGGTTTCCTTGTGTTATAAAAGGATCCCTAAAGGTTGTTAGTTTGTGTGTGAGTTGTACGAATTCTTAATAGTGAATATCAATATACGAAATTAGTGATATCCCTGCTTGTGTTCTTAATTGTTCTTGTTAAGATTCCGCATTAACAATAACAATCACTTAGGGTTTCTCACTTAGATTGGTTCGGATTTATCCTAACCATCTACTAGGTATTCAAGACTACTTAGTGATCCATATACAATTTGTGGACCAACAGACATGCTTAAAACGAATTAATGCATGTATTTTCGGTGATTTATAAGCATGTAGTTATTGTTTTGAAAGATTTGAAAACAAATCATTAAGTGATCTAGTGGTAGGCATGCTTGTTTCATTAAGCAAAGATCATGGGTTCGATTCTCACTAATGGCAAATTTTTATAATTCCGAATTTTAGTGCATGCTTAGTGTGTGCCATGTCATCATTAAAATGCCATGTCATCATTGAGTCATCATTGAGGTGGCATTTCTACGCTTATGTGTCGCTGTAATGTTAGACAAATATATAGTTAAAGATATATAGATCGACATACTTGAACATACATATCTTGAAATCATTAAGAAATGGAAGATACAACTTCAATTACAATAAAATAAAAGACTATAGAATTGAGAAACAAGATTAGTGAAATGATTGTTACAGTATTTGATTATGGATTTGCTACAGTGATTGAGAGATAAAGAGAGATTGCTTGTTATAAAAGTGAATGAATGCTAAAATGATTACAATGCTGGTATTTAAAGATAGTTTGGGAAGTAACAGAAATTCCCGCAAAAAACCAACTAACAGAACTTTGACATTTGGCTTTGACTTGTTGACTTTGCCAATTGAGCTCGTATCAACTCCATCTCTCTTAAAAGTTTTCTTGTCCTCAAGAAGCATCATTGAAATCAGGAAGCCTTGTTAGCAGATCAACATAAATCTCCCATGTAGCTTCTTCAATTGGCCTGTTAGTCCATTGTGTAAGCACATACATGACTGACTTGTTATTGAGCTTGCCTAATCTTCTTTCCAGGATTGCCATTGGCTTTGTTGGGAATACGTCTAATTAATATCAAGTTTCGGTCGTTAATTTATGTAATAGGTTGCTAAGTTTAATAGGCTTGTATGTTAGAAAGAGTCCACGGCACTTGTAGCAAGCCCATGGGCCGTGTATGTTGTGATAGATAAAGGATCCTAGGCGTTGCCCTAGGTAGAATCCTATATAAAGACATGTAATTCTACTCTCTTATTGTTGGTTATTTCACTAATGCAAGCTACCTTTTGTTATTCTCTTGTGTGATATAATCGGCCACATCTTTCTCTCCTTCTCTCATCTCTATTACTCATATACTTGTGTTCATGCTATTAAGGTGACCTAACAAGTGGTATCAATCGCCAAAAGATCGTTGTGAAGTGTGTTTCTAGTTATACGTAGCATTCACTTGTCTTACGAGTTGGTTTTGTGATTATTTTGTGATAAAATCTCATTTCTAGCACTCATTCTTCACACTTGTAAAGTGTTAAGAACTCTATAGTGTTTAGAAGTTTGATTTAATGTCGAAAGTTTGCATCTTTTTCGATTTACACTAGTTTTTATATTCGGTGTACTTATTTCCACTTCATCGAAATTTCTCAAATTTCGTTTAAAACGTTAAAGCTTGAAACTTTCTTATTATTTAAGTGTTTTTAAATGTTTTTATCCAAGGAGACTTAGTTTAAACATCGTTTTTGATTGAAAGAAAGTGTTTTGATAAAAGTGATTTCTTATCGGAATTGGAAAAAGGGTTATCGAAATTGAAGAAAAAGGGTTTATCGGAATTGAGAACTAGGGATTATCGGAATTGGATTTCAGGGTTTATCGCAATTCAGACTTAAGGGTTTATCGCAATTCAGGTTTACTCAGTATCTTCCTAGCTTGTATAAGCTTGTGAAAATGCTTCGACTTTGTGGAAATCTCCTATCTTGTATAAGATTAGTGAGATAACATCGGAATTGCAAACTGCCATCGCAATTGCACTTTCTATCGGAATTGATCAAGTTCCATCGCAATTCAGCTAGCTTATCGGAATTGACCAAGTTCTATCGGAATTCACTATATTTGTCGGAATTGGATAAATCCATCGCAATTGTAACTTTGTCGCAATTCAGATTAACTCGTCGCAATTGGTAACCTGTGAACAGTGTTTGTCGGAATTGGATGTGAACAGTGTTTTGTCGAAATTAGACGTGAACAATAATCAGTTTAATTCAAACTTAACCAAAACCATACTTTACAACTCACAACACACTTCTCAATTGTCTACAAGATCTATAACAACACAAGTTAACTAATCACAATCATGTCTCAACCACCTTATTTCAACTACTTTCAACAGCAGTATCCTCAGTAACCGCAGTATCCTCAACAACAACTATTTATGCAACAACATCAATTCTTTCCACAGTAACAATCCTCTCAACAACAACCATATCAACAACAACCAATGCAATCCTTCCCACTTCCAGCAAAACAGCCACATTGGTTTGATCAAATGTGTGAGGCCATCAATAGTCAACAATCAAGACATGAAGCTGGATCACTTGACACACCTCCAATGCTCACTCCTGGTAATTATATTCAATGGACAAGTCCATTCTTAAGGTTCATAGAACTCAAGAAACCACATGGAAAATATATGAAAAAGGCTATAATTGAGGGTCCATTCCAAATGCCAACTACAACGGTTCCTGGAGATCCAACTGCTACTCCTCCAAGACCTGACACCGTGCTCCCTGTTCCTGAAGCTCAACTTACTGCAGAGAAAATACTTCATCGCGAAGCAAATGAACTTGCAATGTCATACATTCTTCAGGGAATACCTAATTCGATTTTCCGAAGCATTGATGCTCAGAAAACATCTAAGGAAATATGGGAACACGTTCATCTCTTAATGGAAGGCACTGAACTGAACCAATAAGACATGGGATCCAAACTCTACCTCGAATATACAATGTTCATGATTAAATAAGGGGAGTCACTAGAGTCTTATTACCATCGGTTCACAAACATCATCAATGACTTGGACAGACATAACATTATTTTACCAAGGATTTCAATCAACACTAAGTTTCTCAGCTGTCTTGGTCCAGATTGTCAAAAATATGTCACGTTTGTTCGTCAAGCCAAAAATCTACACAATGCATCTTATGGGTTGTTGTATGATTATCTGAAGCACCTTCAGTCTAAAGTTGATAAAGATCGAGCTCTTCGTGGTACTTATTCACCTTCAACAACTCCAAATTCATTGGCACTGATTGCTCAATCTCACTTTGCTCTACCTCCACAGTCAAATCATGCTTATGTCCAACAGCAACATCACTTTAACTATCCTCAACAAACCTCTTCCACCCAACTCATTCCATATGATTCGACACAACAATCAACTGAAAATCAACTAGGTCCCTATGACAACACTGACACCATGTACTACACAAATACAAACAATGACGAAGACGATGCATTCAACTCTTTGAATGAAGGATTTGCACTCATTGCTCGGGCTTTCAGCAAATTCTCTAACAAATCCAACAATCGTCTTCGCACTTCATCTAACACAAGGAATCAAGCTGTTGTACAAGATGGACGGGTTGAAATACAGAATCGTACTTATGGAAGAACTAGATCAGGAGGTTATATGAGAAAGTCTGGAAATGGACAACGGTTTAATGCAGCTAGTGGAAGTAGGAACAATGCAGGTGCTCCTCAGAAAAGGGTTGAAATTGTTGAGACTGGGAATACAGGGACTATGAATACAATGGTTAAGTACTACAACTGCAATGGGAATGGTCATCTGGCTAATGCATGTCCCAAACCTAAAGTCAGAGGAAGTGAGTTTCATAAGCAGGCACTACTTCTAGCTCTAAAGGATGAATCAGGGGGCACTCTCACTGATAAAGAAAACAACTTCATGGAAAATGCATATTCAGATGATGACATGGAGGATTTGGAAGCAAATGTAGCTGTGATGCTAATGACAAACATGCAGGAACTTCACATGAGTGATACAGGCCCAGTTTATGATACTGATGGTCTGTCTCAGGTACCTGATCCAACAACATGTCTAATACATGAAATTGTATCACCATCTGCATCTGCATCAGACGAGGAGCAAGTTGTTCAAAACGATTCATTATTATCACCTCAAAAAGATGAACAAATGAACACAGTTGTTACATTTGATGAAGATCAAATTAACACAGTTGTTACATTTGATGATCCAATTGATGAAGATAACAATGATCAAATTGAACAAAATGAACCTTCGCTCGGTCCAGATCCAGAACTCATGACCTTACTATTGACCACCCAATCCCAATTGGACTCACAAAAATCTTAGATTGAAAAATGCAATGAAATCAACAGAACATTAAAAGCAAAAGTTGCATTCTTAACTAAGGACCTTGACTACTATAAAATACAACTCACAAATTTTGAAACGAAAGAAAAATGAGAACAAAGTTTTGAAGTTGCATTTCAAAAAGCTTATGTCAAAGAACAAGATTTACAACATCAAATACGAGAATTAGTTACTTCCAAAAATAACTTGGTTTCTCAAATGGAACAAGAAAAATTAGAATTCAAACAACAGGTTGAACATCTCAATTCTGAACTTTCAACAACAAAAACAGAGTTGTCAACTTGTCAAGCTAGTTTTTCTGAACATAAACAAGTGTCTAGCAAACGGATTGATTCTTATCTTGATTAAATCGTAGATTTGGAATGTAAATTAAAAGAGTTTCAAAAAGTTGTTTATAAAACTAGTGAGTCTGTAACAACAATTCAAAAGTTTACTCTAAAGCAAAATCCCCAAGGTTATGGTTTTGCTATTGGTGATGACAAATCACGTTTTCTACACAAAGCACTCAAGGTAAATCCAAAGTTGTATAGTGCAGACCATGTCTTTGATGATTCAATTATGCGTGTTGTTGTACATAACTGTGAGGAAGAACAGGAATAGGAAGAAGAGAGTCGATAAAAAATGAGCAATGTTAAGTTCAATAAACCATTTGATTATTCAAAAGTGCCTCATATTTTCAACACCTTCGTTCCTCAAAAAGATAAAACAGAACAACCATGGTTTGTAATGCAAATTCATGAATCTTCTTCTGAGGTTGGTCCTGTTAAACGAGTGGCACAAATAAATGGTCCTTTACCAACTTCTGGAGTAATTGCATCATTACCTAAATGATGTCTTGTACTTAGATATTTTGATACGTTTATAGAAGACATCAATTTTTTAGAATAAGCAATTGAACGTAACTCTGAGATAACAGTTTCCACTTTTCTATCTCCTTACGAAAAAGAAAAGAGAGAAATTTTTCGAAAACAATTTTTACCATATATTCAACATTTGCGTCTTTGTGCTACACACTGGGAACAGGAACTCCGAACAGAAGTAACATCCATGATGAACACTTTCAATGCAACTGAAAATTCGATCTCAAAACAAAAACGTCGAAACAAAGTTTTACAAAATGAAGCTGATCGACTCTTGGAAGATGTTCTAAGTTCTGATATTATCTCTGTCGTTATGAATTTGATTTATGAGTCTTGCAATGCTATGCTTGTTGATGATCACACTGCTGACACTGAAAAGTTGAGACACGAAATTGAGATTTTAAAAAGAGAAAATGAGAGAATCATTAAACACAATGATGATGTGCAAAGTAAACTTTCAACAGAAAATTTTCAACTCAATCAGAAGCTACAATGGTGTCAAACTCAGAGTCTTGATTTTGAGTTAAAATTGCAAAGTCAAAATGAAATGATGTCCTTTCATAGCAGTCACACGTCTAAAGTTGAGAATCTTGAGAATGAAAATGCTGTTTTAAAAAGTCAAATTTTCAAATATGAAAAGGAAATCGATGAAGTTTGTCAAAATTGTAATGACACCGTTCGCTTAAATAGAGAACTCGATTCAAAAATTCAACAAAAGAATCACATCATCATTGAACTCAAAGAGAAAATTCAGTTACTAGAAAAAGGAAAGTTTGTTAACACAAATGTGATTGCACCAGGAATGTACAAAATGGACACAACACCTAGGCAAACATCCCCTTAGACTACTAATTTGAATCCTTCCACTTCTACAGGAATAGTCCCCACTACTAGCATTAGCAGATCAAAGCGTAAGAGCAACAAACAGGAGAATAATATCTGGCAACGTAGAAGCAGGAAACTAGAAGCCCAAGAAGTAGAAGATCAACTTAGGAATTTGAATAAAACGCATCTTGCGTCTGATTTAGATTCAAACTTAAAAACTTGTAATTCTAATATCGATGTAACGAATGCTAAGACTTTGAATGTTTTGAATGTTGATGCATCTTGTGTGTTCTGTCAAAATGTGTTGCAAAATATCTTTTATCTCGTAACAAGAAACGTACATCTGGCATTCCCTCTAGGCCCACTATTGCTTCTAAGTCTGTGCTAGGAAAACTGCCAAGTGTAGTTTCTAAAATGCTTTAGAAACACCCATAGTTGCGAAAATAACTCCTAAGACAATCCCATCACCTAGCGAATTCACTAAGAAGAAAGCTTGAGAGGGATTCGATACACCTAATAGGATGTTAGTCCTTTAAAACTTTGTGTATATGATACTTTGAGTTAATATGGTTAAGTATGCGGAATCTACTTAACCACACTTAGAAGGTTTATTTGGTTATTGGAAATGGAAATTAATGCTTTAGTAACGAACAATGAACACATAATGTTAACACCAAACGATTCAATATTATTAAGATAATAATACGAGTGATCTTCACTATCACTAGGGTTACAAACCTTGAATAAAATGTTTCTATGACTTGAGATATTGTTGTGTTTGTTCTTGTTAACTAATATGAAAGTTCTATTTTTCACACACTTAGTCACACAATATCTAGTCTAAGATCTCCCTTTTATACAAACAAAGGAGATCATTACAATTATGATAAGTCTTGTCGAACTACTTGCTTGAGTGTGTTAGTCATTAAGATATAACATGTATCTGTGTTTACAACTTGCTCTGTGTAAACCACATGGTGACTGATCACATTGTCTAAGATATTATCTACCGTATATACTTGACTTTAGTACAAAATATCTTCGTATACTTATCCAACCAGCAGTAGAATACTCGACACTTATCCATCTAGCAGCAGTATCTGTTGTACCAGCAGTAGAATGTTTGCGGCAGCAGAATCTTAACGCTAGCAGTAGAATGAAATGCACTAGCAGTAGAATGATACTTAGTGTATTTCCTTGAGCAGAACTGATCTTGTAAACCTTTAATTCCCAATACTAATCTTCAGAATATTTAATTCCCAACAATCCTCCCCTAAACATGTGAATCCTTTTCAACATGTTTCTTCTGAATTAAATTATGATTGTGAGAATCTTTCAAACACTTTATAGTCAGATTCTTGATCTGAGCTATCTTCTGTTCTTCAAGATTAAATATCTATCTGTCTAACTCATCTACCTTCTGTGAAACTCTTTCAGCAATAACATCATCTTTCTTTATCTTGAACACTAAATCAATACCTTGAATAAAAGATGGTGCAATTTCCTTGGATGGAGGAATTATAAGAGGCAATGGTGCTGTGTATCTTGGATGCTTGTTTCAACAAGTGAAATCATCTTCCAGCATGCCTTTGCAAGTGATGAACAAACGTAGTGAACTGAAATTGAAACTGAAAGCTCATAGATAGAACTTTCTCCATTTGAATGCTTCATCCCTTTTGAATATATATAATACTCCAGAATCTTCATTTGAACTTTCTTCATTTGAAGAGCTTATTCCCAGTTTCCATCAACTGAAAAAGCTTATTCCCAGCATCCATCAACTGAATGCTCATTCTTATTATTGGGTGAATAATAAGACATTTTAGCTTCTCAAAAAGCTAACATCATCATCTTGTATGCTCTTTTCTTTTCTGATTGAACTTGATCTGTTTTGGGCAATCTTCCTCCATTGTTTAATCATTTTCCTCCCCTGAATCCTAAGCATACTTCCTTCCCTTATTGGTTAATCTTCCTCCCCTGAGCTTGAGCTTGGAAGATCTCTCACTATGTACCAAAATATTTATCCTCCCCTGAGATTTATCATTTCCTCCCCTGTTTGGAAGATCTCTCACCATCATCTGATCTACCAATGAGAACATGTTTTCAGACAATAGTGTACATGTTGGCCATCAATTCCTTAAGAGTTTAAATTGCTGCCCTCATCACTTCTAGGTGTGTTAACTCCTATGAGTCGTGAATCATGGGGCTTTGACTCATTGTCCATCATTTGATGGTTTTTCTGAGCCTCTTTGAAAATCCTTTTTAAGAAACTTTTAGCAGTATGAATATGATTTTATTATTGAAAAATCGTACTGCTCTAAACTATTTTGAAGGGATTAAGTGTGTAACAGACACTTAATCAAGAATTCGGTTTAAAGTAACCTCTGGTTGTGTGAGAACCAATGTTTTCAGTTATAAATAACTGCCTGTGTAAAGATAAACCTATTCAAAAGGCTTTCTTAACAGGGTTTCCAGCTTATAGTAATTGTTACCTCTAACACAAGTGTTAGATTCACTTTTGCTAGCTGTTCTTTCTATCAGATGTCCTTAGACTTGCTCATTATACTTAAAAGTATAAAATGATAGAAAGTGAGTTGCGTCAGTTACTATCTGACCAACTGAGCCATCAAGTCAAAGTGAAACATGATAACTAGGTTTCAAGAAAGAAGTTTTACAGAATATAATTAACTTAGGTGGGTTTAGGGTTTAGGGTTTAGGGTTTCCATCATAAACCTATTATTTTAGCAACTAGAATCATTCTGCTGCATCCATTTCACTTGACACTTCTTTTGTGCTCAATGTTCATACCTGAAAATGTTAGTCCAAAACCAAGAAACAAAATGCAAAGCATTTGTCTTATAGCAGTAGAATCATATGACTAACAGTATGAACTGAACAAACAAAAATTTGTACTAGCAACACAAACTTTTCACTAACAGTAGTAACTTATAAAGCCAGCAGTACAATCAAAAAAATTTATATACAAAAACACATAGTTTTAAATCAATGAGGATTAAGCATCCCAATACTTGCTACCAAGTACTGAAACCTTCCAACATCAAAAGCTTTAGTGAGAAGATCTGAAAAGTTGTGATCAGAATCAATTTTAAGAACTTGAATCAACTTTTTCTCATTGCAATCTCTAATAAAATGATTTCTAATTTCAATGTGTTTTGTTTTGGAGTGTTGCACTGGATTTTTAATTATGGAAATTGTACTACTATTATCAATATGAATGACGGTGTTCATGAAATTGTACCCATAGTCAAGAAGTTGGTTTTGAAGCCATAGGACTTGACCACAACAACTTGTAGCAACTACATATTCAACTTCAGTCGTTGAAGTAGCCACAATTGTTTGCTTCTTACACTGCCATGAGATAAGTCTACACCCAAGGAATTGACATCCTCCAGTTGTTGACTTTCTGTCCAAGCTTGCACCTGCATAATCACTATCTGAAAATGCTACCAAGTCAAAAGGTGATTCTCTAGAATACCATAGACCCAACCTAGGTTGACCCTTGAGATATCTAAAAATCCTCTTGACAGTTGTTAAATGAGAAACCTTTGGAGTTACTTGAAATCTTGCACAAGCACAAACAGAGAACATGATATCAGGTCTTGAAGATGTGAGATACATCAAAGAGCCTATCATAGATCTGTATATGTGTACATCTACATTTTCTCCATCTAAATCTTTAAGAAGTGGCTTCTCAGAGTCCATTGGTGTTCTTGCTACTTTTAAATCAACAAATTGAAATTTTCTAAGAATCTCTGCAACATACTTATCTTGACTAATAAATATGCCTTCACATTGATTGCTTAACTTGCAGACCCAAAAAGAATGTAAGTTCCCCCATGGAACTCATCTGAAACTTATGATGCATAAGCTTCTCAAACTCCAAACACATCTCATTCCTTGTAGATCCAAAGATGATATCATCCACATACACCTGAACTAGCAAAAGATCACTCTTGTGATTCTTGATGAATAATGTCTGATCAATCTTGCCTCTTTGAAATCTATTTTCAATTAAGTAGGAAGCCAGTGTTTCATACCATGCCCTTGGTGCCTGATGAAGGCCATAAAGAGCCTTAACTACTTTGTACACTTTTTTTGGATGGTCAGGATCAGTAAACCCTGGAGGTTGTGAGACATACACCTCTTCTTCAATAGTACCATATAAAAAAGCACTCTTGACATCCATTTGATAAACTGTGAAGCCCATAAATGAAGCATAAGCCAAAAATAACCTAATGGCTTCAATCCTTGCTACTGGAGCAAAAACCTCTTCATAGTCTATCCCTTATTCTCGTGTGTACCCTTGGGCTACTAATCTAGCCTTATTCCTTAACACTATGCCCCTTTCATCCCTTTTATTTCTGAAAACCCATCTAGTGCCAATTACCCTTACATCTTTGGGTAAATCAACTAGCACCCATACCTTCTGAATCTTGAACTGAAGAAGCTCTTCTTGCATAGCTTCTACCCAGATTGAATCATCTAGGGCTTTAAGAACATTCTTTGGTTCTGATTGTGATAGAAAACATAAAAACAAGCAAGAGTTTGAAAACTCATGCTGCTTTGAAGCATAAAGGGCATCAAGAAGCCCTTTTTGGTCTGAAGACATCAGTTGTTGCCTTGTCTTCACTCCTGATTGTACATCTCCAATCACATTATCCAGGGAGTGGACTTTGTGAATCCTTGTGTGTGGTGTTGTAGGAACATGATAGTCAGGTGGGAGATTATTGAAATCCACCTCTTCTTCTGAGAAATCGGCTTCAGTTGAGACTGATGGGCCAGCAGTAGAAACATTTGGCCTAGCAGTATAAACTGTTTGCCTGGCAGTATCTTGCTCTGTCTCAGCAGTAGGAACTTTTGGCTAAGCAGTAGGAATAATAATTGTACTGCTACCTTGTTCTTCTTGTTCATCTTCCTTGTTTTCATCTTCAACCCCTTCTTTAGTTTTATCTGAAGAAGATTCATCATTTTTTGAAGTTGAAGCCACACTTGTACTTTTCCATATTGGCATCCATACTTAATCTTGATCTTTCTCTTTGTCTAACCCTGCCTCATTTGTTGTTTCATCTCCTTTTGAACCTGAAAATTCATTAGTTTCTGCAACAATAGGCACATAATTCATAGAATGGGTTAGTGTCTCAAGATCAAATAGCCAATTGGGACCTTGACCTGCTACATTGGATTTAGTCTCTTAAAACTCCACATGCAGGTTCTCCTCTACTCTTCTAGTTCTTGAGTTATATACTCTAAAAGCTTTGCTATTAAGAGAATATCCAACTAAGAATCCTTCATTTGCTTTACCATCAAACTTTCCTAGATGGTCTAAGGTATTCAGAATTGTCACATGACATCCAAAAGGTTTAAGAAATCCTATTGCAGGAGTTCTACCTCTAAAAAGCTCATATGATGTCTTATTGTGAGATTTGACAACCAAAACCCTATTCTGGACATAGCAAGTAGTATTAACTGCTTCAGCCCAAAAAGTGATAGGCAACTTAGAGTCGGCTAACATGGTTCTAGCAGCTTCTATGAGTGTTCTATTCCTCCTCTCAGCTACTCCATTTTGCTGAGGAGTTCTAGCTACACTAAATTCTCTCCTAATACCTTTTTCCTTGCAGAAGTCATCCATAACTCTATTTTTAAACTTTGTACCATTATCACATCTAATGACTTTTACTTTCTTGTCTACTTGGTTTTCTATCTGTGTAATGAATATCTTAAGAATGCTAGAAGTCTCATCCTTAGAACCTAAAAAGAAAACCCGTGTAAATCTACTATAGTCATCAGTAATAACTAGACAATATATTTTATGCATCATACTACTAACAGAAGTAGGTCCGAATAAGTCCATATGAAGCATAAACAATGATTGATCAATAGAGTTAAAAATTTTGGGCTTACAAGTGGCTTTGTGTTGTTTGTCTTTAAGACAAGCAATGCACGTTTGGTCATTTTCAAATCGTTTTTGAGGTAAACCTCTTACCAAACCATTCTTAACAATTTGATTTATGGTTTCGAAATTTATGTGACCAAGCCTCCAATGCCATGTCATTGATTCATCCAATGTGGCCTTTGCAACAAGACAAGTTAAAGCCTTTTTAGGAACAATGTTCTTCATATCAACACTGTACATGTTGCCCTTTCTTGGAATTCTAAGAAGTACTTGACTTTCATCAGGCATCTTAAAATCAGAAGAAAGTACAAGACATTCAGTGTCAGTAAAAAGAACTTTGTTCTTTTTGTCACACATTTGTTAGACACTAAAAAGATTATACTTAAGCTCTTGTACATAGTACACATCTTCAAAATCTAAATTTCCAGTTTTAATTGTACCTTTACCGGAAATTTTGCCACCAATACCTCCTCCAAAGCTAACATATCCTCCATTTATTGATTGAAAATCTGAGAGATAAGACATGTTGCCAGTCATGTGCCTTGAACATCCACTATCTGAGTATCCTTGATCCTCTTGTTTATCATTTGAATGTTCCTGCACAAAAAAGAGGAATATTAGTTTCCTTTAGGGACCCAAGCCATTACTGACTTGGATCTGCCTCGTGCATCAATGTAATTTAATCTCTTAAGAATGGTTGATGCACCATTGGGTTTAGTTTGTCTCCAAACCCAACATGCTGAGGCCTTAACATCATTTTCCCTGTTTTCCCAAGCAGCAGTATGAATTACATGCTTAGCAGTAGAAACTGCTAGCTTTGTAGTTGTTCCCTTTGGTTTCCAAATTTGTTTTTGGACCACTGCTTTTGTTTGAATGGGCCTTTTAACAGTTGTTGATGCATGATTGTAATTTGTTTTTGCACCTTTAACTGTTTGTTTTGGGTAAACAGTCATAAATGGTTTAGCAGTAGGAACTGCTTGCCTAGCAGTAGGAATTGCTTTTGAAACTGCTCTGGGTTTTGTTATCTTAGAATTAGAGTGAAAGTGAAATTTAGGAGTATGCCTTTTTAAGTTCACTCTATTTTTTGTATACCCAGATACCCATTGGTTACAGAAAGCAGCAAGATGATCAAAACTACCACAAGTGTAACAAGCTTTGTTATAAAAGGCAAAGTCATCACCTAGTTGATGAGACTTGAGGTCATTCCAATTTCTTTGGTTTCCTCTAGGCTTGTTAGTGGTTCTATATTGTTCACAATATTTAACTGGTTGCCTAACATTTTTAATATTAGATTTAGGCCTAACAGCATCTATTTTGACCACTTTAGGAACACTTGTTCCTGCTTTCTTAACAACTTCAGGTTTAGACATAACCTATTCTTCTTCATCACTATCAGATTCCCAGTCCTCAATGACTACAACATCTGATTTACTATCAGAGGACACCTTTTCCTCAGGAAGTGAAGTATTACTTATACTTTCACTTACTTTCTCTACCTTAGGAATCTCAGTAGACATAGAACCATATTCCATTTTTGGTTCTTGAAACTCAGCAAAACCTGTGTGTGCTAGGTCAATTCCTGGAGGTGAAGGAACACCTCTGTATGGTGGAGGAACAGATTTGTAACTTACACTAGACTTAGCTTTATTAATAGTTCGAGCTTCCCAAAGTCTATTGATTCTATCTGAGGCATTATCTAGTGTGTCTACTGTGATCTTTACATTTTCACATTTCTTTTTGTGCTCTGCTAGAGATTCATTCAGCACAATAATACACTTATCTTTGAATTCTATGTTTCTTTTTAGTGCAGCCATATCATCACTAAACTTAGATTCATTTCCTTGAAAATGTAAGATTTGTTTTTCAAGAACAGCTAGACCTCTTTTATGATTAGCTAAATTAGCAAGTATGTTATAAAACTCTTCTAGCTGATCATCAGATTCCTTTTTAAGTTTTTCATAAGCCTTAAGAGCAGAGCATAATTCAGTACATTTGATTATAGAATTTACATCTGAATCAGAAAAGGCCATCAGTGCAGTCTCAGTAGCCACCATTGCAGCTTCTTTTGGTGCTTCCTCTTCATCAGCCATGAAGCTCCAATCATAGCTAACACCATCAATGGCTAGCATAGCCTTTGGCTCTTCCACTATGACTTCCTTCTTCTTCTCTTGCTTATACCATGTGTTCCTATTTTCTTGCTTTCTTGGGTTTCTACACTCTCTAGCAAAATGTCCCAGCCTATGACAATTGAAACATTCTACTTTCTTCTTATCAAACCCAAGAGTTTCATTAGCATTTATGGTAATCTGCTTTCCAGTTCTTTGCCAAAACTTCTTAGCCCTCATGCTAAGTAAAGCAACCTGCCACTTGATATCCATCTCTTCTAAATCATCATCATCTACCTGCTCAAGGTCTTCATGATTTAGAGTAGAACCACTAGTTTGACTAGAAATGAATACATAGAATGATGGATCTCCAAGTCCAGCAGCATTCTTTTGTGAACTAGTAGTAGGACCACCATAGTTAGCAGTAGAAACACCTTTATCTTCATCTACCTCTTCTGACTTGCTAATACTAGGAGATGACAAGAGTGCCACATTCCCAGAACTAGTACTATTGTTTCTAGACTTCTTTAGACTTTGTTCATCAATTTTGAAATTGTTGTACAAATCATTGAGTTTCATGGTTTCAATGTCTGGCTTATTCATCCAGACAACCACATAAGTATGGAATTCATCAGATAGGCTTCTTAAGAACTTCATGTTGAGATCTTCCTTTGCTATCTCAACCCCCAACACAGCTAACTGACTGACAAGCTTGTGTAATCTTGAGAACAGCTTATCAAGAGATTCATTGCTATTTGAACTAAAATTTTCAAATTGTTGTTTCAGCAATGTCTTCTGTGTTTTCTTGGTAGTTTCATTACCACCAAACCATGCACAAATCTCTTCAAAAAGAGTTTTTGCATCAGGATACTTGCTAAAAGATAGCATCTGTTCACCAAGAAGGGTCATAAGAAACAAATTCCTGTCCTTTTGATCATTCCTCTTCTGTATCCTATCTTCAATGGTAATTGGTCCAGTATTTCTTTTCTGAATTATTTTACCTTCAAGATTGACATCTGGATAACCTAGTGAAAAAGAATCACCATACAGAATGATATCCCAAAGAGCATAATCTTGAACCATAAAGTATTGCTCAATCCTTAGCCTCCATAACTCAAACTCATTCTATTTGATCATGGGCAATTTTGCAGCAATATTTGTAGCCTGAGTATTCTCCAAGTCCATTTCTTCTTCTTCTTCTTCTAAATCAAATATATCAGCCTTGCTCTGATACCAATTGAGAGGGATTCGATACACCTAATAGGATGTTAGTCCTTTGTAACTTTGTGTATATGATACTTTGAGTTAATATGGTTAAGTATGCGGAATCTACTTAACCACACTTAGAAGGTTTATTTGGTTATTGGAAATGGAAAGTAATGCTTTAGTAACGAACAATGAACACACAATGTTAACACCAAATGATTCAATATTATTAAGATAATAATACGAGTGATCTTCACTATCACTAGGGTTACAAACCTTGAATAAAATGTTTCTATGACTTGAGATATTGTTGTGTTTGTTCTTGTTAACTAATATGAAAGTTCTATTTTTCACACACTTAGTCACACAATATCTAGTCTAAGATCTCCCTTTTATACAAACAAAGGAGATCATTACAATTATGATAAGTCTTGTCGAACCACTTGCTTGAGTGTGTTAGTCATTAAGATACAACATGTATCTGTGTTTATAACTTGCTCTGTGTAAACCACATGGTGACTAATCACATTGTCTAAGATATTATCTACCGTATATACTTGACTTTAGTACAAAATATCTTCGTATACTTATCCAACCAGCAGTAGAATACTCGACACTTATCCATCTAGCAACAGTATCTGTTGTACCAGCAGTAGAATGTTTGCGGCAGCAGAATCTTAAAGCTAGTAGTAGAATGAAATGCACTAGAAGTAGAATGATACTTAGTGTATTTCCTTGAGCAGAACTGATCTTGTAAACCTTTAATTCCCGATACTAATCTCCAGAATATTTAATTCCCTACAAAGCTAAAATTAGTTGGACATGGCAATGTTGGTTACAAAGGAAACCTAGTTTTACATGGCTGCCTAAAGTGATTCATAACTGTGTTACTAACCCAACGGGTTCTACCGTTACCATCACTCCATCTTCGTCGTCTCCGTGTGATGCAGGTGGTACAAATTGTTCTATGGATTGTTGATAGCAGCTGTACCTGACATATGACAGGCAATCTCAAACTGTTAGTAAACTTTGTTGCAAAGTTCATCGGCACGGTCAGATTCGGGAATGATCATTTCGCTGCTATCATGGGCTATGGAGATTACGTCAATGGCAACATCGAAATTAGTCGTGTCTATTATTTTGAAGGCCTTGGTCACAACCTTTTCTCAGTCGGTCAATTTTGTGATGGGGATTTGGAAGTAGCATTTCGGGAGAAAACTTGTTTCATTCGTGACTTAAAAGGAAATGATCTAATGTCGGGCAAATGTGGAACTATTCTTTACACCGTCTCAATGTCTGATATAATTGCTTCTTCTCCTATATGCCTGCTTTCCAAAGTACATTCGACAAAATCATGGTTATGGCACAAACGACTATCTCATCTGAATTTCAAAACCATGACTGAACTCGCACGTCACAAACTAGTCGATGGTCTTCCACAGTTTTGATATGCAAAAGATCACTTATGTCCAGCTTGTGAACAAGGAAAGAGTACTCGTGCACATTTCCCTTCAAAAACAGAACACAGTACAGATCACATTCTTCAACTACTTCATATGGATTTGAGTGGCCCTATGCGTGTTCAAACAATAAAAGGTAAATGCTACATTTTGGTAATTGTCGATGACTACTCCAGATGGACTTGGGTCTACTTTCTCCGAAGAAAAGATCAAGCTCCTTGAATGATCATCACCTTTCTCACAAAAATTTAAGTTCAGCTTCGTAATATAGTCAGAAAAGTTAGAACAGACAATGGAACTGAATTCAAAAATCAAACTCTTCGATCTTATTTTGAGAAAGTGGGAATTGAACATCAAACATCCTTTGCAAGAAGTCCAGAACATAATCGGGTTGTCGAAAGATGCAACAGGACGTTAGTGGAAGCTGCAAGAACGATGTTAATCAATGCTCAATTACCAGATTACCTATGGGCATAAGCTGTATCAACTGCATGTTATACCCAAAACCGTTGCATGATCACCAAACGGCATCACAAAACTCCTTATGAGATTGTTCACAACCGAAAACCTAATATAAATTACTTTCATGTATTTGGTGCCCTTTGTTACCCAAATAATGATCGTAATGATTTTGGAAAACTCAAAGCCCAAGCTGACATTGGAATCTTCATTGGATATTGTGAGAACTCCAAAGGTTTTTGAATTTGGAATCGTCGCACTAGAGAACTTCAGGAGACTATTCATGCTAATTTCGATGAGCTTACAGGAATGGCTTCTGAGCAAAACAGCTTAGGACCCGCAACCAACCGTCTAAATTTTCCAAATCAATCAGCTGCGCCTCTTTCACTTAACCGTAAAGAATTGGAAACACTGTTTGCTCCATTGTTTGATGATTCGTTTGCATGTCGTGCACCAGATGTATCGCCAATTTCTGCTGCACAACCTGATAATAATTCAATACCTGATACACCTGCTACTACAACAACAACCGTTGCTACTGATGCACCTCCAAATGAATCTCCATCAACACCAGAACAAACCACTTCCAACACTGAAAATGCAGCTGAATATCTACAACAACAAGAAGTACTCGCACCTGCAAATTATGACGGAAATGCCTTATTTAATCCATTTGCTCTGGCTCTAACCATTCCCGATATTGCAGAGTCGTCTACACGCAACTTGGATCCATCTAATATGCACACTCTTTTTCAACATTACCCTTCAACACACAGACAAGAGATCATCCCTTAGTAAATGTGATTGGTAATCCTGAAAATCTAGTCATGACACGACAAAGACTTCACACAGATAGTGAAACATGCATTTATGCTCTTACCGTCAGTCAAGCTGCACCAAAGAACATAAAGAAGCAATGACTTATGACAATTGGATTGAATGAATGCAAGAAGAACTCGATCAATTCAAACGTCTTGAAGTCTGGGAATTGGTAGAAAGACCCGATGGAGTCTATGTTGTCGGAATTAAATGGATTTGGTAAAACAAACTTGATGCTGATAGAACAGTAATTCGTAACAAATCGCGTCTGGTTGCCAAAGGTTTCAGCCAAGAAGAAGGCATTGATTTTGAAGAATCCTTTGCACCAGTGGCTAGAGTTGAAGCTGTCTGGATGTTTATGGCGTATGCTGCTCACAAGAACATCACCGCTTATCAAATGGATGTGAAAACTGCATTTCTGAATGGGCAAATCCGTGAAGAAGTGTATGTCACACAACCAGAGGGCTTCATCGATCCATATCATCCTAATCATGTGTACAGACTCAAGAAAGCCCTTTACGGCCTTAAACAAGCCCCAAGGGCATGGTACGACAAACTGTCCGCATTCTTACTTGCTAATCACTTTACCAAAGGATTAGTTGATCCCACACTGTTTATCCAAAGACACGGGGAGGACATCTTAATTGTTCAAATTTATGTTGATGACATCATTTTTGGTTCAACACATAAAAAGTACTCAAATGCTTTTGCAAGATTAATGAAACAAAAATTTGAAATGTCCATGATGGGTGAACTTACGTTCTTCTTAGGACTTCAAGTTCATCAATCCCCCCGTGGTATTTTTCTAAACCAGTCTTGTGATACTTATAACACACCTATGTCTGCATCATCCCCAAAGCTGGATGCTGATTTACATGGTACACCAGTTGACCCTACAAAATACCATAGTATGATTAGGTCCCTCATATATCTAACAGCCAGCAGACCAGATATAGTTTTTACTGTATACCTATGCTCCCGTTATCAGTCACGAACAACTGAAAGACACCTCTCTGAGGTTAAAAGAATCATTCGATACATAAAGGGAACCATCCATTTGGGGATCTGGTATCCGAAGGATTCTGGTTTTGAACTAATAGCTTTTTCAGATGCTGATCATGCAAGGTGTTTAGACACACACAAAAGTACATCTGGGGAGTGCAGTTTCTAGGAGACAAACTTGTATCTTGGCAGTCAAAGAGGCAGGATTGCACTTCATTGTCATCTACAGAATCAGAATATGTAGCAATGTCAGCATGCTGTGCTCAAGTCATTTGGATGCGATCACATCTGATGGACTACGGTTACATTTTCAAAAAGATTCCAATGTACTGCGACTCCAAGAGTGCTATTGCCATCTCATGCAACACAGTTCAACATTTGAAGTCAAAACATATTGCACTTTGATATCATTTCATCAAAGAGGATGTTGAAAAGGGTACTATTGAATTATACTTTGTGGGTACTGAATACCAATTAGCGGACTTATTCACCAAAGCCTTGACCCATGCAAGATTTGTGGAATTAGTTCACCAAATTGGTATGCGGTGTTTGACTCCAGACGATTTGCAAAACTTTCTTAAACATAACTAATAAAGTCAAACACCAAAACCTTTTTTGTAAATATCTTATTCAAAAACACAAAAAGATTTTCATTTTTCTTTTCTTTCTTTATTAAAGAAAAATGCAAGTACAAAATTTCCGCCAACTCTTTGTTCATTTAAAACAAATTAACCATTCTTTCCGAACAAGTGTTGAGGGGGAGTATGAAATTCAAATTTTAAAAATTTCCTTAAAATTTGTACTTGCATATTTCCTAAAAGATGTTGTTTTATAATGTGTTGGTAATATTATTCTTGTGATACCCTCCTTGTTCGTAAAATGTTTTCTCATATTCCTAAGTCAAGGGGGTGTATTAAAATTGGTCTTGCCAAATAAATAACCAAGTGCTTTATTTTTGTGGGAGTAAATTGGACTAACTGTGCAAAATCTTTAGTTAAAGGACTTAATGTGACAAGTTGGAAACTAAAATGTTTAACAAAATCAAAATTGACTGTGCAATTACTGCACCTGAATTGCATTTACTATCACATTAATTCTTCACCAAACTAAATCAACGATCATCATTAAATTTTCAAACCCGTTCAAGAATTCTAAAATTTGTGAGTGTTTTTGTAATCTTTAGATAAATATAAGAAACGGTTTTAAATGGTTTTGTGATCCAACGGCTAAATCATTCAAAATCGTTAATTTTAGATTTAGGGTTTAGTCAAAATTGGAGATAAATGATTTAGAGTGTTTGAGGTTGATTTCTAAGGTGGGATATGTTCTTAAACAAGTTTTTAACAAGATTCTATAACCCAATCGTACCCAGAAACATGAATTGATGATATTTCAATTTAGGGTTCATGCGTATGAATTGGGGGATTTCAAATGATCATGGTTTGGCCTAATTAATTGGTTGGGATAGTGTTTTAATATGTTGTATAACATGATTTGACCATCGAATCATACCCAGAAAAATGTTTGAATCAATTTCGATGTGTAGGGTTTAAGAAGAACTTGATCAGTTTCAATCTTAATGATTCATGGCTAAAAGGTGTTAAAATACAGACCAGTGAACTTAGAAACGTTATAGGAATCTACTGGAATCAAACAATCAAACATCTAACATGATAGATTGAATTTCAATGAATCTGAGTTTTGGGTTTGTCGGAATCGCAACGATTCGCATTCAGATAAACGGTGTTTAGATGTGTTTAAATGAGGATAATGATCATATTGTAACTCGTGATTTGATTTAAATTGGACAGGAAAAGAATTTCGATAA
Organism: Artemisia tridentata subsp. tridentata; assembly: GCA_021014915.2. Lineage (NCBI taxonomy): Eukaryota > Viridiplantae > Streptophyta > Magnoliopsida > Asterales > Asteraceae > Artemisia > Artemisia tridentata. The sequence continues at coordinate 250,342,217 of CP139508.1, forward strand.
AGATTCACAAGAAAATTTACGTCTACGGTGTCCTCGGAATTTCTTGTATAAGAAATTGTCGAAATTGCAATATCCGTCGGAATTGGATAAACCTTGTCGGAATTGCGAAATTGTCGAAATTGCAAAATCCATCAGAATTGCATAAATTTTTCGCAATTGCACAAAATTTATCGAAATTCACATTTTTCATCGCAATTGGGCAAAGTTTATCGCAATTCAAAATTTTATCGCAATTTGACATGGTTTATCGCAATTAAGATTTCTCATCACAATTGAACAAATTTCATCGTAATTCAAAATCCATCGGAATTGGATAAAAATCTGTCGGAATTCAAAACTCATCGGAATTGACCAAAATTGTCACAACTATATAAATACGTCGCAATTCATTAAAATTGTCGCAATTGGGTCTAATCTTGTCGAAATTCAAATAAAATCACATGTTGTTGAAATTGAATGAAAGTCAACAAAAGAGAATCTGTTTTAATTGGAAATCCACACAATGTCCGAAGATGATAATTGAAATGTTCATAATCTTAAGACATGTAAAATCAATAAAACAACAAAATGGTTACATGAATGATAACAAGATTCACAATTTGCTAACCTTCATGTATCTTGCAAATTTGTTTTGATTGATGTTTCAGATATCTCAAATGGCTGCACAACAACCACTCCCAATGCTCACCAAAGAAAACACTTTTCCACAAAACTATGATGTGGAAATTGGCAAGAACAACGCACGTGTTGAATTTCACAAGATCAAGTGTGTAGAACCTTCATGTCAAATAGCCATTGAAATTCTAAAATTACACAAGTGTAGGAGCATGCTGGACCAGTCTGCTTCCATTCCCGAGTTCTACATTCAACAGATGTGGCACACAATCAAGCTGGACATGGGAGAAGACTCATTCACCTGCACACTGGACTGAAAAGAAGTAACTGTTGATGTTAACTATTGATAACGCTCATTTTGTACATGTTTTAGTTGCGTTATTTCTATGTTTGTGCATTGTATTTGGTTGTATTTGTGAGCATATTATGCTTAAAAGGTACAAAAGATGTATTTAGGTCCAGGTACAATCAAGTTCAATAAAATAGCTAAAAAGATGAAGAAAAGTTGTTAAATCAAGAGCTTTTTGCGCAACGATAGATTCTTCCCATAATAAGGCCGTGGAAAGATCGTCAAAGATAAAAGAATCGATTTACAATGATTTCCAAGCTCAAGAAAAGATCAAGTGTTGATGAAATGATTGAGAAGTTATATGTAAAGAATTATGGTTGTTTCTTCAACCAAAGGTTCAAGAAATACATCTAAGGCTTAAGTTCAACCCAAGGTTCAATAATGCCATGCCATCCTTACTCCAAACCTTGGGCTGGAATATGAACCTTAGAATTTTTATGACACTTTGGGCTCAAGTATTTTGCTTGGTGACCAAGGGGAGCCATTCTATTTATGCTTGGCCTAGAGAGGAGAAAAAGACACAATACACACAAGAGAAAAACATATACAATCATAATCATTATCACCAAAGAGACATCTATAATCTCTTACTCTCTCAAAGGGCGACCAAGGAAGAAAAACGCAGGAAAAGAAGAAGCTTACATTAACCAATCATCAATTTAATCATTCAAGGAATCTTTGTTGATCATCTCACAAGTGTTCCTAATTCTTGTATTCATCATTACAACTTTTGTAAGACTTTTTAATTATGTTTTCAAGTGATAAATTTATTGTGGTTATTTCTTTGTTTGCCATGAGTGGCTAAGTGCCTTGAGCACTTGCCTAGATGATGTTTGTGACATGATTCTTGATTGATTATGACTCCATGGTTCTAGTTAAACAAAAAGCTAATACTAAGATCGAATTGTACTATTAAAAGTTTTCTTCAACAAAGAGTTGTCAAGTTTGGTTTATTGCTAGCAGTGTAATGGGTTGAAATAGACATTGTTAGTCAATTAGTTGTAAACCTTTGTCTATGAGGGTGTTACCTTATGTATTGACCATTTCATAAGTAACTTGGTTAAACTTGGAAAACTAAATAGTGTGATTGTCAATTACTTGTGAAACAAAAGCGAATCGGGTGATTGAGTTGTATTAGTCTTGGTTGATCAAATCTTAAATATTGTTTTTGTCATCTTAAAATCTTGACAAGGATTGAAAGTGTTGGAAACAATAGGATTAGTATAACAACTAATCAAATTAGAACACCATCTAATTTATTGATCATAATCAAATGGAACCATTGTCATAATCATATCAAGCGAATTGTGCAAAACTAGTCTAGGCAAGTGTAGTCTTTATATATTGAATTTACATCATCATTATTTGCTTGCTATTAGAATCGTTAATTAAACTTTATATTATATTCAAAACTCACATCCCAAAAACTAAACAAATCCTAGTGAACGACCTCGGCTTACCATTTCATCTCTTACTACACACGGACGAGTATACTTGCTCGTATGTGTTTCGTTTGAATCATTGGTAGATCGTGTTATAAATTTAAAACTTGTACTCTTAACGGGCACATCCCTTAGAAACACATCAAGTTTTTGGCGCCGCTTCCGGGGATTTGATCACGTTTTTGTGAAGTTTTGGTTTATAATTTTCTTGTTTAAATCGTACTCGTATTCGTTAAAAAAAACTATATATTTTTTTCCTCTGCGAACCGCCGGTTTAATTCCCAAATCGCCCGGTTCGTCTTCTTGATAAACATAAAAAAATCTGAACCGCCTGTCCAAACTTCGACCGCGGCGGTTCACCCTCTCAGTAAAATCAGAAAAATCCAAACCGCCGGTTTAACTTCAAACCGCGGCGGCTCAGCTTTCGTAAAAAAAAAACTCTTCGAACCGCCGGTTTAACCCTCGACCGCTACGGTTCAACTCTCGATAATTTAAAAAAAAAAATTTTTTGTCCCAACCGCCGGTTCACTTCCCTAACCACCGGTTCATTCACTACTGTTCGTAATTTTTTTTTTATTTTTAAATTTTATTCTTTAATCCTTTTCGATAGGGCTCGTTCTTTTCGTGTATGACCACTCGCTCCTCAAGCGACGAGTTGAGTACACCATTGTCTAACCCCGAAAGTTTATTTCGCAAAAAGAAAACTCCATTCATTCCACCCGATCAAAGAATTCCAAAAACCGTTAACCCAAAATTTGAAAACCTTTCTGAAGTTCATCCAATCGTTAATTTTTTTCTTGAATTACCATTTCCAATGGCTGACGATCAACCTATGTGGGATACCAATAGGGTTATAGCTCCTACACCCGTAGCCGCAATTGTTCCCGTTAATCTTGGAGAAAACTTTACTATCAAAGGTCATCATCTCTCGATGATTAAAGACAACCAATTTGATGGTCGAGTTAAATCCGATCCACACAAACATATCGCTGATTTTCTTGAAATTTGTGACATGTTTCGTTATGGAACTACCGATGCTAATGCAATCCGTCTTAAACTTTTTCCATCGTCTCTCACCGGAGAAGCGAAAATTTGGTATAACGAATTAAGCCCCGGAGTGATCACAACTTGGGACCAAGTGAGAAGAGCATTTGTTGGACGTTTCTTTCCACCGGCCATGTTTGATCGTCTCTTAGGTGAAATTCGTAGCTTTACTCAAAAGGAAGGAGAAAATTTTGTCGAACCTTGGCTTCGAATGTAAAACATGCTCCGAAGTTGTCATGGGCATGGATTGTCTCGTGGTAATATTATTCAAATCTTTTACCATGGTCTTGATGACACAACTCAAGGCATACTTGATGCCGGAGGAATTTTCCTTTATAAGACCCCTAATGAAGCTTATAACTTACTAGAAGACCGTGTACTTCTTAAGCTCGATTGGTCTAAGGATTCCAAAATTAAACCTCAACGAAAAACCGTTGCATTCGCTGAAGGAATGAATGAAAATTCCAAAATCATGGATATGATGAAAGATCTCACCTCTAAAATCGATTCTAAATTCCAAAGTATCCAAAAAGAAATCAAAGAAATGCGTGAGGGATGCAACCATTGTGGTGGAAATCACTCATCATCTGAGTGTGATGACAAACCCATGGGAGGTCCCGAAGCAGAAGCCAATTATGTTTCTGGAGGATATCGAGGAGGAGGATATCGTGGAAACTACTACGGTAGAAATTCTCGAGATTGGCAAGATCGTCCACCAAGGGATGATAATCGTAATTCCCAAACTCGTGAAGACAACCGTCGGACATCTTCTCGTGATGATAACCGTTCATCATCATAATCTCGTGAAACGAAAAATGAAGAATCCGAATTCGAAAAAACCATGCGTGAATTTGTGCGTGCTCAAAAGCAAACGAATGAATTCATGAAAAATCAGTTCTTCATGCTCAAAAGTAAAGTAGAACAAGGTCAAAAGAATCATCAAGCTTCTATCCAAGATCTTGAAACCAAATTTGGTCGTCTTTCTGATCAACTTGCTGCAAGACCATCTGGTACCTTGCCAAGCAATACTCAAACCAACCCGAAACCATCATCATCTGGAACTTGTCGTAAACCTCAAACGAGAAATGAGCATGTGAATGCTGTATACACTCGTAGTGGTCTATCTTATGATCCGCCACCCAACCCAACCAAACAACCACTATTGTTCATGATGATAGTGAGGATGAAGCAGAAGAAGAACCAAAATGTAACACCCCGACCCGACAAGGGTAGAGGTGTCACAATGATGGTGACATATCAGAAACATACACAAGCATACATCTTCAATAATACAAAAGAATACCAAGGTTACAAAGAAATTTCAAGGAAATACAAAATTACAAAGGAATAAATACTAAGTCTGAAAATACAAATTCTTCTAGTCATTTCTATGACAAAATATCTATCACAGTGTAGTCTTCTAAGTCCAATGGTACTCTCCACTCATACCCAGCTTCCTACTAAAACCTGCCGCAGGAAAAGAAATGCGGCTGAGCTACGAGAGCTCAGTGAATAGATATAACGTAACAAAGCAGTAATAAAGAATAGTACAGAGTGTCAGAAATATATGCCATGTAGATATAATCAGAATCAAAGGATAAATAAAGGAGTAAGGATGAAGGGATAGGGAATTAATAAATAGGTAAAGGTAACGGGAAACAGTGCAAGGTCTAATAAGGGTCTAGGTAAGTAATGTATATGGTAAAGGTAAACAGTAATCCACCACGAGCCCAGAAACAGAGATATAGTATATATAACCATGCCATCATCATCAATCAGAGGGGTGTCCTCTCAGTAACCAGATAATATGAGGGGTGTCCTTATGTATCAAATGGATTTGCTAGCTCCCAGATATGTGAAAGACGTGTATCGCACACACCATCAGTCACCAGAGATATAACAGATAATATAAACAGATAACAGAAATCAGATCAGATCTAGGATGCATCCATACGCCCCAGGTGGCCAGAGTCTACCAATACACACCAGATAAAATAAAGTCAGGGACGGGACAGGTCATCACTCTCCTGCCCTAGAGTCATGCCATCGGTGCATCAATGACATGGACATGAAACCCTCATGCCTAGTGAGGTGGCTCGGGTATCAAACCGTGGGTCAAAGGTCAAGTATCATGTCATAAACAGAGGGTCATGTCAAAAGGTTCAGATTATAAGGTCCATGTCAGATGTTACAGAAGTGTATATCAGAGGTTTAGAAATCAGATAGGTTTATATCAGAGTTTATAACAATGTTCAAGTCCAGGTTCAGAAATAGTATACCAGATTAATGCTTATATCAAAGTTCAAATTAAGTTTCAAAACAAGAGTTTATAACCAGGTTTAGAATAAGGTTCAAATCAAGGTTCAATAGGTCATATCAAAGGCTCATAATAAAAAGGTTTATAGGTTCATAGAAAAGAGTTTAATTCAAAGGTTTCATATTAAACTTGTACCTAAAATAATCTTTCAGTGACTTTCATAAAATGATGTTTGGTAAAAACCTTTTTTATACAGATAGTCTTTAAAAGAAATTTTCATAAAACTTTTAGTGCAGTATCAATTCAAAATTGGTATAACATAGTACTCAAAAGCTCTTCAAAAACATTTTCATATCACTAAGGAAGGTTTTCAATTTAGTTATATTATCAAATGAAACTTCAGGGTATACAAGGATTTGAATATGCAGGTCACAAGGTAATGAGTCAAGTATCAAGGGAAATTCAGAGTCAGATATCATGTCAGAATCAGAGTGTTATAACAAGTTCATATTTCAAAGGGTTTATAACAGATGGCTCAGAATCAAGTTTCATAACAAAGTTCATATCAGGAATTATAACAAAGGGGAATCATATGAAAGGTTCAAAGTAAAGGGGATCATAGCTGTGGCATCAATACAGAAGCTGACAGATCAGAAAAATGAAAGAGATCATGAGAAACCTGTGAGAAGGTTCAGAATATCTGTACCTTATACCGCAGGTGAAAACACAAAACAGAATAATAAAGATCGGAAGCAAATCTCCATCTTCAGCGGATCTACACGAATACATGGTCGTCTTAATATCTTCTTTAAATCAGATTTCTCATTTTAGTCGGCTTTCCATTTTTAGCAGTTTTTCCTCAATTAGTAAGTTTCCATTTTTAGAAAGTTTCCTTATTTAGCAGGTTTCTATAACTAGCAGATTTCCATCCTTTATCTTTACGAATTTACACTTTATACCTTTTAGTTTATAAATTTACAAAGTAAACCTTATAATTACATGAAATACAATTTAACCCTTACAATTATTATATTTACACATCAAGCCTTTACTTTTACAATATTACAGAATTATCCATCAATTTAACATGGTACGAATTATATCCTTCAAGTTTCATAATTTACACAATTTGTCCCTTAATTATTAAAAACTATAATTCGAATCACAAATTATTAATAATTTCACATTAAGCCTTTAAATATCCAAAATTTCACATTACACCCTTTATATCATTATTTATACGAATCACCTTTAAGTTTCCAGAATTTACAAAATAGCCCCTCCATTTTAATTAATTACAAGTCGAAACATAATTTATCAAATAAACCTTCTACTTACAATTTTTACACATAGCACCCCCATATTATAATTTTTACACGTTACCCCAGATCTAAAACACCTTACAAAAATATCGCACAATTTTAAATAATTACAAAACACACCCTTAAGTTTTCAAAATCAAATCGGTAAACATTTTTAATTACAAAACCCTAACCCTAATTTACCCAATCATTACCAAATCCTTAAATCATCATTACAATACATTGATTAATCAGATTTAATCATAAAATACTAACCCTAATTCGTACGATCCAAGTTTTCCTTTTTTTTTCTCATTTTTTTTCTGTAACCCGATACAAAACAAAATTATCACACGATGTTTTAGGCTTCAACAATTGCTAAGATCATTTTTATAGTATCGTGTGACATGTATGGAAGCCAAATAAAATATGAACAAGACCCAGAAAATTCGTATATACGATTCATGATTTTACACACGTTTTTGATGTTCATAATTACCACGAGGGTGCTAGCGTGCATGGATCGATTTATCTATTTTATATGAATCATATATAATGTAAAGAACACAAGAAAATACCAGATGATTTTTATATTGATCGAATGAGGTGTAGCCAATTTGTTCTTCTCGGCAAGACTTAGACGCGAACAAAAACTCAAAACCAACGAACCAAGCTTCAAAAATTCGAACTCCTATTTTTCTAGCCTTCTTATCACTCCAATGGATCCAGGAAAATATCAAGAGCATGCAGAAAATTGGTGGTGGTCGAATTGGATTTTTTTGATGGCGTTTAGGGTTTTACCATGGGAGAAAATGGAAGCAATCAATAAAACCGAGTGACAAGAGTAGGGAGGGCATAAATCTCGTCACAAATGGGTTAAGGAGATCAATTTGCTGAATTGTGAATGGTTTCCATATTTGTGTTGATGTTTATCTCCTAATATAAATGATTTTATACCTTATAAATATAAAACAAATAATTAAAATACATGCATAAGTATTTTTCGATTTACATAGGGTGACAAGTAATTTTTGTACATTGTAAAATGTTAAAATGTTGTAGCAAAATTCATCTTACTTCATATTTTGCTTATTTCCAAAGGTTTGGGATTTATTTGGTGTTTCATTTAATCATTAATTGAAATTTAAAGTTATCGGGGTATTTTGGTCATTTTACATGTTTTTAAATTTCGGGTATTACAACTTCTTCCCCTCTAAAAGAAAAATTTCGTCCTCGAAATTTGAAGTCGCAAGGTTAAACAAGGTCGTAGCAAATCGTAAAAGGTCGTCACGAACATCCTCACGCCCGGGGAGGTTCTTCCAAAAGGATCTTCAAAACAAATGGTTTCTCATGACTCGATCAAACAAGGTGGGTTCAGATTCCTTAGAAAAGACAAATTGGGTTGATTCGGATCAAAAGAACCATACAATATAAAATGGACGGTAGGTGAGTCTTCTGAAAAGCTTGAACAGAATTTCAAATCAGATTCACTGCATTATCAGTAGAGAGCTCTACAAAGAGCTTGAGATTTATAACTGAGGTCATCAGAATGCAAAATGTGAGTTTAAACTCATCCAGATATCTAATGAACGAAAACAGAGTATACGCATAGGTAGAATGAACCTAATGTCTCACTAATCACGGATAAACCAACGGAGATCAGATTCTAAACTTCTTAGGTACTCCCCCAAGATATCCTATGGTCACAATGAGTGCACGTTATATGGTGTAAGTATTATCATGTTGATCAGGCGTCATAATACTAGCACCACATAAATATGCCTTCATGATGATCATACTTTATCTCGAGTCGTGAGTATAACAACCTATCTTAGTCCACCTAGTACTTCTACAGTCTCAGAGTCAACAAGGTCAAAGTCATAGTCAAGAAGGAAGTAAGACTATTCGCAAGAGTATCCGAATATCCAGATTGCCTAGCAGAGTAAGGCACGCCGTCACAAGCATCAGATTTTCCAAAGTTCGCCAAAATTCCTCAGAACAAAACCATCATCGAACATACGAAAATAAGCACGGGGCTGAAATGCTTCTAGGAAACTTAAATAATTAGCGGATCTTATCATGATATAACGAAGCTTAAGGGAGTCAACGGAAATGAAAACTAATCGTCAATAACTTTGGTCTTCACAGAATCAATTCTTCCAAACGTAAAAGGTCTGATTCAGAAATCCGTTCATTCAAAACATCTACTCTCTTCAAGTTCGGCTAATATGTCTTCGTTTTTCCATCAATCTGGAAGTGAAGCAAAATCGTCTGGTTCATCACGCCTCCTGCAGTTCTTCTTGGAATGTGATGGAGTAATGTGAATTTCTGGCACGATCTTTAAGTTCTTCATCATCCAGTCTGCTTCCGCCCTCAATTCATCTTAGTACAACCAAGATGAATAGGGAAGTGAGACTGTACGTCTTCATCAGCTCCAGGTTCGCCGTCTTTCTTCTGCATCGCCAACACTTCTGTCTTGTAAGGAATGTCTTCACTCTTCAGGGTAGTCACCGCTGTTGTCAACTCTAGGTCAGGTAGTGAAGTAATACTTCTGATACATTTCTAGTTGTCTTGATGCATACGCAAAACCTTCTGAGTCTCTTTCTGAAATGTCTCAAAATTTGTTCCGTCTGAAGGTATGAAAACAAATTTCTATTTCAGCTTTCCAAAACTCCGTTCTCAATCAGACTAAGCTGTTTCTCTCTGGTCACGAAATTTATCAAGGGTAACGCAAGTTGTAAACGTCTTCAGAATTCTGATGCAAGGTTCAAAAGATTTCAGTTTACCATTTTGTTATCGGTCTTGACCATTCGGTGATAGCTTCAAAATTTGCGGGATTTAAAAGGGATATTCTCAATCAAGAAAAACCGTTGTCTCAACAGATATCAATCTCTCAGAATGCACAAGTGATCATCAAATTTCTTACAAAGTGCAAAAATGATTTTCATGTTGTTCTTCGTCTCCGAATGTACTATTAAGTCATACAATGACCATTTGCCCAAGTACTCACGAGAACACATTCATTTATCAAATTTACAGAATAGTCAAAGCTTTAGCTAATACTATTAGCGTCACAAATCTTTATATCAGTCGTTACAAATGCGGACAGCGATCTCAAGAATAACCTCAATTCATATTTCCATCTGAAGGAAACTTCGCGCTCTGAAATTGAATAGATACAAAGTCGTTTCAGGGTGGAGAAATAAGGGTTCCAAATAGCAATACGGTTCAGCTTCCAGAATCAATACATGTCTCCTGTCATCATTCTTCTTTATCGCGAACAAAACTGAAATACTCCAAGAAAATACACTTAAGCGAACTTACTTCTCACTCCGGTGGAAAATTTGGTGGTTCAATCAGAATTCGTGTTCAGAAAATTCAGGGTGCCAAGTAATTTTCAAGATAAGGTTCATTCATTGTTGTACGAAATGGGTTCAAGGAAAACTTCATAATCGCGAACATAACACACGAGTCTTCAGAGTAATAATGATAGTCCAGAGTTTAACAATCGGTAATCATGGTAGGGAGTTCAAAATTGCTTCAAACGTCAAAGGTGAGACATAGGAGGATAGTTGTCCAACAACTAATCCTTTATCAGAATAACATTAGAGTTAACAGTCCACAGAAAGACAGATCAGCAAAGTAAATCTTATCGTCCAAAATGAGAGGGAAACATTCTTATACTCGTGGTTAAACACCACAAGACTTCTCATAGGGACATAGATGGTTAAGACTAAATCAAATGGTGTCAGAAATTTTATAGATGCTTATCAAGAGACAAGAGACAATTAACAGAAGGTATCAAATTCTTATCAAAAGCAGAAGACAAATAACAGAAGGTGTCAAGTACGTCATCGCCAAGGAGATTTTCAGAATGCCCGAAGAGGCATCAAAATGATTAACAGAAGGATCAGAGGTCAGAGTCGGACTCTGCAGACAAGGATCAAATAGTGTCAGGCCATATTATGCAGTTCTCAATGCCTTCCAGATTTATTTAATTCTCAAATCTTGGGTAGTGCAAAGCATAAGCTTTCAATTTCTATAAGTGATCTTAACAGACTTAAATCAAAAGCAGGGCACGAATCAGAGTGATGCGGAAGCAAAATACTTAAACAAACGCCTTATAGTCTACCCATTCCTCACTGGTCAAATCTTAAGTTCATATCAAGAAATCCTAAAGCAAGTTCTCAGGGTGTTCTCCTATGTTCTTACAGTGGAAGCCTAATGGTCCAGAACTCACAGGTCAAGGGTAAATGTATTACGAGTCGCAGCCTGTCTCTCTGATACCATAAATTGTAACACCCCGACCCGACAAGGGTAGAAGTGTCACAATGATGGTGACATATCAGAAACATACACAAGCATACATCTTCAATAATACAAAAGAATACCAAGGTTACAAAGAAATTTCAAGGAAATACAAAATTACAAAGGAATAAATACTAAGTCTGAAAATACAAATTCTTCTAGTCATCTCTATGACAAAATATCTATCACAGTGTAGTCTTCTAAGTCCAATGGTACTCTCCACTCATACCCAGCTTCCTACTAAAACCTGCCGCAGGAAAAGAAATGCGGCTGAGCTACGAGAGCTCAGTGAACAGATATAACGTAACAAAGCAGTAATAAAGAATAGTACAGAGTGTCAGAAATATATGCCATGCAGATATAATCAGAATCAAAGGATAAATAAAGGAGTAAGGATGAAGGGATAGGGAAATAATAAATAGGTAAAGGTAACGGGAAACAGTGCAAGGTCTAATAAGGGTCAAGGTAAGTAATGTATATGGTAAAGGTAAACAGTAATCCACCACGAGCCCAGAAACAGAGATATAATATATATAACCATGCCATCATCATCAATCAGAGGGGTGTCCTCTCAGTAACCCGATAATATGAGGGGTGTCCTTATGTATCAAATGGAGTAGCTAGCTCCCAGATATGTGAAAGACGTGTATCGCAAACACCATCAGTCACCAGAGATATAACAGATAATATAAACAGATAACAGAAATCAGATTAGATCTAGGATGCATCCATACGCCCCAGGTGGCCAGAGTCTACCAATACACACCAGATAAAATAAAGTCAGGGACGGGACAGGTCATCACTCTCCTGCCCTAGAGTCATGCCATCAGTGCATCAATGACATGGACATGAAACCCTCATGCCTAGTGAGGTGGCTCGGGTATCAAACCGTGGGTCAAAGGTCAAGTATCATGTTCATAAACAAGGGTCATGTCAAAAGGTTCAGATTATAAGGTCCATGTCAGATGTTACAGAAGTGTATATCAGAGGTTCAGAAATCAGATAGGTTTATATCAGAGTTTATAACAATGTTCAAGTCCAGGTTCAGAAATAGTATACCAGATTAATGCTTATATCAAAGTTCAAATTAAGTTTCAAAACAAGAGTTTATAACCAGGTTTAGAATAAGGTTCAAATCAAGGTTCAATAGGTCATATCAAAGGCTCATAATAAAAAGGTTTATAGGTTCATAGAAAAGAGTTTAATTCAAAGGTTTCATATTAAACTTGTATCTAAAATAATCTTTCAGTGACTTTCATAAAATGATGTTTGGTAAAAACCTTTTTTATACAGATAGTCTTTAAAAGAAATTTTCATAAAACTTTTAGTGCAGTATCAATTCAAAATTGGTATAACATCGTACTCAAAAGCTCTTCAAAAACATTTTCATATCACTAAGGAAGGTTTTCAATTTAGTTATATTATCAAATGAAACTTCAGGGTATACAAGGATTTGAATATGCAGGTCACAAGGTAATGAGTCAAGTATCAAGGGAAATTCAGAGTCAGATATCATGTCAGAATCAGAGTGTTATAACAAGTTCATATTTCAAAGGGTTTATAACAGATGGCTCAGAATCAAGTTTCATAACAAAGTTCATATCAGGAATTATAACAAAGGGGAATCATATGAAAGGTTCAAAGTAAAGGGGATCATAGCAATGGCATCAATACAGAAGCTGACAGATCAGAAAAATGAAAGAGATCATGAGAAACCTGTGAGAAGGTTCAGAATATCTGTACCTTATACCGCAGGTGAAAACACACAACAGAATAATGAAGATCGGAAGCAAATCTCCATCTTCAGCGGATCTACACGAATACATGGTCGTCTTAATATCTTCTTTAAATCAGATTTCTCATTTTAGTCGGCTTTCCATTTTTAGCAGTTTTTCCTCAATTAGTAAGTTTCCATTTTTAGAAAGTTTCCTTATTTAGCAGGTTTCTATAACTAGCAGATTTCCATCCTTTATCTTTACGAATTTACACTTTATACTTTTTAGTTTATAAATTTACAAAGTAAACCTTATAATTACATGAAATACAATTTAACCCTTACAATTATTATATTTACACATCAAGCCTTTACTTTTACAAAATTACAGAATTATTCATCAATTTAACATGGTACGAATTATATCCTTCAAGTTTCATAATTTACACAATTTGTCCCTTAATTATTAAAAACTATATTTCGAATCACAAATTATTAATAATTTCACATTAAGCCTTTAAATATCCAAAATTTCACCTTACACCCTTTATATCATTATTTATACGAATCACCTTTAAGTTTCCAGAATTTACAAAATAGCCTCTCCATTTTAATTAATTACAAGTCGAAACATAATTTATCAAATAAACCTTCTATTTACAATTTTTACACATAGCACCCCCATATTATAATTTTTACACGTTACCCCAGATCTAAAACACCTTACAAAAATATCTCACAATTTTAAATAATTACAAAACACACCCTTAAGTTTTTAAAATCAAATCGGTAAACATTTTTAATTACAAAACCCTAACCTTAATTTACCCAATCATTACCAAATCCTCAAATCATCATTACAATACATTGATTAATCAGATTTAATCATAAAATACTAACCCTAATTCGTACGATACAAGTTTTCCTTTTTTTTCTCATTTTTTTCTTTAACCCGATACAAAACAAAATTATCACACGATGTTTTAGGCTTCAACAATTGCTAAGATCATTTTTATTGTATCGTGTGACATGTATGGAAGCCAAATAAAATATGAACAAGACCCAGAAAATTCGTATATACGATTCATGATTTTACACACGTTTTGATGTTCATAATTACCATGAGGGTGCTAGCGTGCATGGATCGATTTATCTATTTTATATGAATCATATATAATGTAAAGAACACAAGAAAATACCAGATGATTTTTATATTGATCGAATGAGGTGTAGCCAATTTGTTCTTCTCGGCAAGACTTAGACGCGAACAAAAACTCAAAACTAACGAACCAAGCTTCAAAAATTGGAACTCCTATTTTTCTAGCCTTCTTATCACTCCAATGGATCCAGGAAAATATCAAGAGCATGCAGAAAATTGGTGGTGGTCGAATTGGATTTTTTTGATGGCGTTTAGGGTTTTACCATGGGAGAAAATGGAAGCAATCAATAAAACCGAGTGACAAGAGGAGGGAGGTCATAAATCTCGGCACAAATGGGTTAAGGAGATCAATTTTCTGAATTGTGAATCGTTTCCATATTTGTGTTGATGTTTATCTCCTAATATAAATGATTTTATACCTTATAAATATAAAACAAATAATTAAAATACATGCATAAGTATTTTTCGATTTACATAGGGTGACAAGTAATTTTTGTACATTGTAAAATGTTAAAATGTTGTAGCAAAATTTATCTTACTTCATATGTTGCTAATTTCCAAAGGTTTGGGATTTATTTGGTGTTTCATTTAATCATTAATTGAAATTTAAAGTTACAGGGGTATTTTGGTCATTTTACATGTTTTTAAATTTCGGGTATTACACAAAAGATAATGAACAAATTCCTACACCAGTTTTTAAACCTACTCCACAACTCAAACCATATAAACCAAGAATTCCATATCCTCAACGTTTGAGAGAAGAAAAGTTGGAAGAGCAATATGGCAAGTTCATTGACTTACTCAAAGAAGTTAGGATCAACATTCCTCTTTTTGATGTCCTAGGTGGAATGCCCAATTATGGGAAGTTTTTAAAAGAACTTGTGAGCAACAAAAGCAAAATGGAAAATATTTCCGCTACCTTCTAGAATGAAGATTGCTAAGCCATTATTGAAAATAAACTACCTAAAAAACTCGGTGATCCTGGAAGTTTTCTTTTCCCATGTACTTTGGGAAATTCAATCACTTGTGATGCTTTAGCCGATCTCGGTGCGAGTATCAATCTTATGCCATACTCATTGTATGCGAAGCTTTCGATCAATACCTTGAAACCAACAAGAATGAGTATACGTTTAGCAAATCATACTATCCAATATCCTGTTGGAATAGCTGAAAACATGCTTGTTCAAGTTGGGCAATTCGTTTTTCCCATTGATTTTGTGATCCTCGAAATGGAGGAAGATAGCAAAGTTCCATTGATTCTAGGAAGATGTTAGGAATATGAATATTCAGCTGAAGACTCGGTCACCCCGAGTACTTATTAGCACATCATAGCTCGTATGATTATCAGTAATATTATTAGTAGCTTAGTTATTATTATTAGTATTGTGGAGTGGGTCGGGTCTTTACCCTCTGTCAGCTCACTCTACAGCCCGCTAGGGGCATAATATATTGTACTATAAATACTCCCTTCCCACCCATGGGAAGGGTTGGACCTTTCAAGCTAATAGATTACAAGTTACTTTCTCTCTCTAAAAGGCTCCCACTTTCTCACTCTAAGTTCTTGTCCAATCGATCCAAACAAGCCTCAAACTAGTGATTCTTGTATTGTGAATACCCTACAATTGGTATCAAGAGCCATGGTTAGGTCCATGAGAGTTGGTATTCACGGATTTGTGTAGTTTGTGAGGTTTTTGGTTCGATTTGTTAAGATATTTGTTAAGGTTTTTGGTTCGATTTGTTATTTCATTTTGTGCTTTGTCTAGTGATTTAAAGTTGTTATTACTTGTACTTTCTAGCTTAAGAATAGTATTAGAGTGGTATTTGGTGTTTGGATTCACAGATCTAAGAACGGTGTGGTGATTTTGGGGCAATTCGTGGGTATTTGGTGTTGTGTTCTTCGAAGCGGTTTGTCTCCTTGGGACGAATTCTTGGACTCGGTTTGTGTCATTTCTCAGATACGGTTTGTCCTATTACTCGTTTAGGCAAAAAGACAAAAGGCAGTGAAAGCGACGTGCTTGGGAGTTTGTGTCTACTCGGTTTGTCCCAGCTGCGCGTACTCGGTTTGTCTCTGAAAAGTCTACTCGGTTTGTGTAGACTCGGTTTGTCTCTGAAAAGTCTACTCGGTTTGTGTAGACTCGGTTTGTCTCTGAGAAATTTACTCGGTTTGTGTAGACTCGGTTTGTCTCTGAGAAGTTTACTCGGTTTGTGTAGACTCGGTTTGTCTCTGAGAAATTTACTCGGTTTGTGTAGACTCGGTTTGTCTCTGAAAAGTCTACTCGGTTTGTGCATACTCGGTTTGTCCCTTCAGCATGTACTCGGCTTGTGTAGACTCGGTTTGTCTCTGAGGAATTTACTCGGTTTGTGTCTACTCGGTTTGTGTCTTGGTGATTTTAGAAATTCCCGCGAAAGATTCAATTTCTCGGTTAAATCACCAGATCTGTAAAATCCCGTATTCACTATGACAACTAACTCAGACTCCCTTATTTCGGAGGTTCTCAAACTGTACGATGTTATCAAAGATCATGGGAACTATAATTTCACATCTATAACAGAAACAAATGATACTGATTCTGCTGGAACTGATGAGCCACATTCGCAGTCACACATGGATGAATGCCTTCAGGTTATGTAGTTGGCTAATGATAAGGACAGTCAAGTAGCATGCTTCAGTTCACTTTTATCACACATTAAGGTTTTGTTTGGTAAATCTGAATACGTGATGGGGTACAAACGGGCTTTCGCTTCACTCTTTGGTCAGGAAATTGGTGATTTCACAGTCATAATGACATTATATCTGGATCAACTAGAACAAGAGCTGGTCAAGGAAGAATATTCTGAAGATAAATCCAGAGCGGCTTTCAATGTGATCAACAATCAACTCCAAGTGTTCATCAACTCTCAATACACTATGGATTATAATTATGACTGCCAAGTGACTAAAGAGTGCTTTGCTAAATATACTGGGTCAGAAGTTGAAATGTACAAAACGACACTGCTACTGCTGATGAGGGATGTCCAGGGGTTCATTGAGGAAAAAGGTGAACTGGGGAGGAATGGAACTAAATCAGACAAGACGGATGATGGTGTCAACACAGGAAGTAACTTCACAAGATGTGAGAAGGAATCCTACGAACCTGAAAAACACCAAGCACAGACCACTGTGGTACATCTGTCTCATCTTGATAATACTGTTTCTACTGTAAGTGTGCATGACAATTCGTCGAATTCCTTGCCTACGGCTGAGTCTTTCAAATCACCTGATATGATTGAAAAAAGGGTTTACAATGAACTTTTAAAAGGATTTTCAAAACTTGAAAAACATTGTGTTGATCTTGAAATTTCAATGCAACAATTAAAAGAAAAGTTCCAAATTAACCTTCCATCAAAAAATCCGGAATTACCTGACTTTCGGGAATTTTTCATGATAAATGAGTTGAAAGATCAGCTGGTGGCCAAGAACGCGACTATTAACATGTTAAGGACCAAACTAAGTGAATTGCAAGAAAAGGTCAATGATGATAAAACCTCACATGACTCAAACACTGTTGAGTTACAGGCTGAACAAAACCTTAGGAAAAGTTTCTCATTAGCTTCTCGTAGGAATGACTTAAAGAAGTCGGCCAAGAACAGGGTGAATCCTAAGTCTGTCAAATCATCAGTCTTGGGAACACCTTCTCCAAGGTGTGCTCCCCAAGTTGGTGAGACTAAGAATTTGCCTAAATCAGTCACTTCACAACCTAGACATAAGGGAACATTAGCTAAGAGTCACTTTCAGGATAAGTCTCACATGACACCAACAAAGGAAGATAATGTTCATGTCACTGCATCCATTACTTCAGCAAATAATCACCATAGGCCTGTAAAATTAATGAAGCACCCTAGGAAGCCTAATAGATCTAGTGCTGAAAAACAAGAAACTTTCTCTCATAAAAACACTAAGGTGCCTCAGAAACAGAGCATATTTAGAACGTGCCTAAGATGGTTGCCAACTGGTAGATTATTTAAGAAAGTTGGTTGTCAGTGGGTACCTACTGACACGGAAAATGCCTCTATGAATGTTTGCAAGAAATCACAGAGACAGGACCCCATAGTCACTAACCAATACATATGCAAACAAAATACTTATGATAGTGCAGGGAGACGGTTTCCGCGTGCAGCTACTCTCACAGAATGCATCATGAAGAAACTCAAGGTGTGGCTACCAAAGGGGAGATCAACTCCCAAAGAGGAGGTTAAGAAAACACACCTGTGATGCAAGGTGACAATGACTTTTGAACATCACAGTTCAAAACTCGTACTGTTCTAATGAAAAGATTCTCATGTATCCTTTTCTTTTTCTTGTTGTGTATAGTTTCTCTTTGTTTATAGGTGCATGTGTTGTGTGTATATAGTCATATGAATAAGGAGAGGCATGTCTTCTGGATATCGATAACATTTACGATCCTAGAAATGTCATTCAACAATGACACGGGGTTTTAAATGAAGCTCGAACAGAAGTTGTTCCTTATAAGTAAATCATGTCTCTAAGGTTTGCTATTACTTTAGATAGCAACCCGCGTTCCCAGGTGAAGACAGTTTGTCACCTTAATGACAACTATTCTTCAAGGTGATGTTCACCTGAGCATGGATTACTTTATATTCATGTTCACTCATATTTATCACCGAGTAATAAATTGCTGCTCAATCAATCAATGTCTACATTTCTATACAGAAGGTTAGTCATTGATTGAGGGGGAGAGCTACAGCAATTTAAACTTGCATATGAGCTAAATCTATAGCATCTGTTTGGGCTATCACTATGTGTTTAGGAATTCTGTGAGTTGAGTTTGAAAGCTGTGGATGCTGTTGAGTGTAAGAATTCTGTGAGTTGAGTTTGAAAGATGTGGATGCTGTTGAGTGTAAGAATTTTCTAGTGTCAGGATAGTCAGAGACCAAATGTGCCATTCAACTAAATAGAGAGAGTCAAGGGTTGGTATTTTAACTTGTTATCTAGGCGGTTTGTCAAGTCAACAAAGACAGGGACCAGAAGTGTAATTTGGATAAAGTGGAATGTTAGGTGTAGATATTTAAAGATCAAAACACATGCGGTTTGTCCACTAAATAGAGAGAGTTAAGAGTTGGTATCTTAACTTGTCACTTAGGCGGTTTGTCAAGTTAACAACGACAGGGACAAGAAGTGTCATTAGGTCAAAGTAGAGTGTTAGGTATAGATATTTAAAGATCAAAACTCACTCGGTTTGTCCTTAATCACTCTCTCTCTCTCCTCCTTATCAAACCGAACCAATTTTTCTCTATCTAAACCCTCGATCTTTAGTTCTATCCATCCATCAAGCTTTCTCCTAGGTAAATAATGATTCTCTTCCATATCAGTAGACAAGTTCTTGTATCAATCCTAGATTCTCATCGTTTGATTTGGTTATTCTAGGTTGATTCATACGTCGCTTCAATCGATCCTAGGTTTGTCTATTGTTATTTGTTTTGATTGATGGGAATCTTATCTATGTGTGTAATAACTGTTATCATATGCTTTGATTGCTTCATTTTTTAAGATATGATTCGGATTGTGGTGATTTATCGAACGAAGTTTGACTCCAAAAAGTCAAAACTGTTCTTGTGTCTAGGTGTAGTTAGGATAATCTTCGATTGGCATGTCTCTAGGGTTGAGTGCACTATTTTTGCTAACAAGTTGAGGAATCGGTTTGTTTAAGAAGTTAGCTATTGTATGATTGGATTCACTATGTCGATTGATTGGTGATTCGGTTTTGAGTGAGGTTGGGTTAAGATAGGGTTGATAGCCTTAAGGTTTCGCATAGTTCCCTGTTTATACATTCAGTGATTAATCCTATTTCGTGAGATCATGTTCAACGATGTGGGTTGTATGTTCTTGGTTGAATTCTTGCAATGCGTAGTATGTAATCTCTGTGTGATGTTATTGATATGTTTGAGAAGTATTTAGGCATGTCTAGTGTTGTTAATGAAATGTCTAATCTGTAATTATTGCGTTCAAATATAATCAAGTGTGTATGTTTAGATGGTATGATCTTCGATGCGGTTTGTCTGTATGGTTATGTGGCTGCCTGTATGTGTGTCCATGAACTCGGTTTGTCCGTTTGCTCACTAACGCGGTTTGTCTGATTGCTCATGGACTCGGTTTGTCCATGTGCTCACAGACTCGGTTTGTCCATGTGCTCACGGACTCGGTTTGTCCATGTGCTCACGGACTCGGTTTGTCCATGTGCTCACGGACTCGGTTTGTCCACGTGCTCACGGACTCGGTTTGTCCATGTGCTCACGGACTCGGTTTGTCCATGTGCTCACGGACTCGGTTTGTCCATGTGCTCACGGACTCGGTTTGTCCATGTGCTCACGGACTCGGTTTGTCTATGCGCTCATGGACTCGGTTTGTCTAAAAGCTCACAAACTCGGTTTGTTTATTTGCTCATGAAGTCGGTTTGTCTAAATGCTCATGAACTCGGTTTGTCTGAATGGTCATGAATGCTGTTTGTATGCTTAGTCATGTATAGTCATGAATGCGGTTTGTCCACATATTCACGATCTCGATTTGCCTATGTGCTTATAAACTCAGTTTGTCTATATGCTCTCATGTATACATTTAAGCTATGCAGTTGATACTTTAGTATGTGCTTGATGTATGATGCATATTTGGTCTTTCATAATTGAATGCTACTTGACTTACTGTAGTCTCTTGCAATGTTCACTTAGACTATGTGCTAACCTTGAGGATTAACTCCTGTCTAACTAGTATGGGCATACTGTCTTTTTGTGAATGTGTGTCTGTAGATTCAATGACTGATACTGAGATCACCACTTCTTCTGAGCCAAACCCCGAGGACTCAATGTCACACCCCCAAAATCGGGTCCAGCGGAAGCATACATGCCACTGGGGTGCAACTCAATTGGTATCACAACACAAGTGCAAAGAACGGTTTTCATTTCAATTATTTAGAACAACCTTGTTTAACAAAAATGTTGAATTTACATTGTTAAAAGTAGTGCGGAAATAGGCCCTTTAAAATAGGTAGAACGGTCCCAAAATGTTTGTCAGAGTCTTCTATGACCATGCCATGCCCTGCCAAGAGCCTCCAGTAGCGTGCTATTGCTTTATACCTGAAAATACATGCTAACAAGTGTCAACACAAGGTTGGTGAGTTCATAGAGTTTATTGTAAAATGTAATGCCTTTGAATGAAGATTTTCCCAGCAAAGGCATTGTAAATCCACCCAGTTCCAAGTCCCGCCCATAACAAGACTTGCAACCTGTGTGTTTACAACCCATTGCCAACTATGAATTGGTTTATGTGAACGTCAAATGATTTATGAACCACAAAAATGTAATATTAAGTGTGACAATGTTTCAATGAAAAATATGTAAGTGTGATAATGTAGCCATGACAATGTCGTCATAAGATAAAGTCTGACAATGACGTCATGTAAATGAATCTGGCAATGTCGCCTATGACAATGTCGTCATATAAATGAATCTGGCAATGTCGCCTATGACAATGTCGTCATATAACCAAAATAATATGAAATTAACAGTCCATAACATAGACAATATGAAATAGCTCCATGTACTAGTGTCCATAATGAAATGATCAAGGGTGAACAATGTAAACACAAAATACTTCCGAGCAACGACTCAAGTATTTTAACCAATGAATAATGTTTGAAAGGAAACTCACGTCTAAAGCAAAATGAGCATGAAGTTTAAATGTAAAATGAGCATAGAGTTTAATGAAAAACGAGCATGTATTCTCCCCCAAAACAGTTACAAAACAAGTAAAAGGAGGGGCTATGGAACTCACCTGATGCGATAGCAACAAAGACATATATGAATATGCTGAAATGAGGCTCGGTCTCTAACCGCGACCTAACATGAATGATATGATCTATTGTAAGCAATGAAATGATGTTACACATGCAAATACGTATGTTATCGATACCACTCGATGATTTTGGAAAATAATGTTTATCGTCGAAAAATACATTTTTGACGTCTCATAAGTCATAAACTACTTTTCGTGTAAATATGTTGAAATGGTACTCTATGATCCTCGTTTGGTGTTCTATAGTCAAATATAATAGTTTCGTCGTAAAATAACTCTTTTTATAACTTGTGAAAATGTGACCAAACGGCCTCGCAAAACTAGCCGTAAAATATTGTACGTTAAGAGTTAGAAATAGAACTTGACGTTTTTGAAAACCTTGTAACATGATCTCACAGCCGTCTCATTTGAGTTTTGGTCATACGCGTCCCGATCATAAAGAAAATCGGCTTTGAATATGGTTACTTGAAAATATAATGTTCAACACTTAGAAAATTCTATTATAGTAAAAGCTGTCAAAATGATAACTTTGAAAGGATTTTTGGGTAAAAAGATGAGGTCATAGTTTATTCGTTATAAGTCTATTCGACAAACGGCCAATTGATTTAAAAAGCTTGTTGGGAGATCTTGATTTCATATGAAGACGGCTCGGACTCAAACCATACCAATCATGGATAAAAACAGTCGTGAAAATGGTGTCTCGCAAAGACAGTTTTGCGGCAAGTTTATATTAGTAAAAGCTGATGGAATTATATGTTTTTCGTCGGGTTTCAAACACTTGTATCTTTTTCGTTATAAGCTCGTTTTCTATGTTCTTTATATCCCCGGAATCGTGGGACAACCTATTAACATATTCTTGATAAGTCGGGACGGCTAGGTGACGGCTAACGCCTCAAAACAGCCCTTGAAAATTGTGCAACAGCAAGGTATTTTCTGGAAAAATATAAGTTTCGTCGTAAACTTAGAAAAATCATAACTTTCTCTTCGTAAGGACTCTTTTAGTGATTCAAAAGGCTACGGTTTCGTTTTTGAATGTATTTTCTGAATCTTTGGTCAAAAATTACCCAAGAACCCCTGATGTTTCCACGTTTTGCAAAAATGGACAGCAACTTTCTATTAGTGTCTAAAAATGAATTTTCTAGTTTATAACTTATCCAAGCCTACTCCAATCAACTTCAAAACAACCCTTAATCTACCATACACCTTCTTAGGGTGTCATGGGTCCTAAACTTCACAAAATATTGTAGGATTTCAAGGGAATGATTATAGGCTTTATATATACTTATAAAAACCATAAAACTTGTGAAGTGGTATAAATAACATATGTAACTTGCATGGTTAACCAATATATCTTAAAAATACATGATGTTAATGATCAAATGAAAGTATGAGATGATGAAAAAAAGTTCACTTGAAGCTTACTTGAAGATTGATGAGTTTGGATGAAAAAGATCACAACCTTGGAGTTTTTATCGCAAAACTCTAACAAGGAAGATATATGGAGCTAGAAAATGACTTGATCTTGGAAAATCCATGGTTTCTTGCTTGTTTTTGGTTCTTGGTCGTGGGTTTGGAGAAGAGAAAGAAAGAGATGAGCTAGCTTGATTGGAAAATAATGAAGTAACAAAGTTTGATTTTGTAACTTTGATAAATATCTTGTTAAATGGCATTTTGGTAAATAATTGATCAAATGGAAGTATCATGGAGATGAGGGGGGCGGAACATGGGTAAAAATAGGAAGAGTATGTGGGAAGATTGATAATATCCAGTTTACGGAGTCAGTTTTGGTTCCGTTAATCGCTAACCGTAAATTGTTAAGCCACGAAACGTAAATCCGGGTATCGTAAAAATATGAAACTTGAAAGAATGGCTAAACTTGTCAATATACTCCATAATAAAATATAAAATGAATGGTAAGTTCAATCGGGTTGCTTAAACACTGATAAAACTGAAAACGCGGCTCTAAAACGCGTAATTCGCGTAAAACGCTGAACTGGAAAACGTAAAATTCCAAAACTTTTAGAATTGTCGTAAAATGAGAGAAAATCATATTTCTATTGTTTATAGTGTTTTATGGACATATCGGGATGTTGGAATGACGTTTAAACCTAAACGTAAATCTCAGACACGGTTTCGTGATTTTTGCAGAAATGATCCGACGAGTGTCAAACTCTCGGATTATCATTAAAAGAGTTTAACTTACGAGAATATGAAATAAAAATTTTGGAAATGAATAGTGTTTTATGAATAGTAAAAGTGAATAGTAACTTTCTGAGATAAAAAAAATGAAATTTCGACGTTTGAAACAGGACATGAAATTACGAGTTGTGACATTCTCCACCCGTTAAAGGAGCGACGTCCCGGCGCTCAATTTGTGTTAATGTTGCTATGATTTACTTTGGTCTACCAGGTATGTCTAGTCCGTCCTATACTCCTTGAGTTTCTCGGGTACCATAAAAGTACGGAATACATTATTTTATTATTTAAAATCTATACACATCCTCCCACACCTCCATTATTGCTTCTATCCCTTCACATCACCCTTTTCACTTTACCTTTTTATCTCCTTCTTTCCCATTTCAAAACCATTCACCGGCCATAAGAAAATAAAAATTTTCCGGCCAACTACGGCGCGCATTGTTTATTGTTTCAAGGTTAGTTCGTGTTATCTCGTCACCAATCCTTATCACTCGCTAGTCACTACCACCTTTGGAGCTCCATTTTTCATCCTTATTACTTCCCGTGTTGCTAACGTCGAAAATGGCGCATTTCGTCACCACTATTGCGATAGTTTTTATCATGGTTGTCGTCGTTCTCTTGACTTTCATTCCGGTTGAAGGTTATGAACTTTTGATTGGGCTCTTGGTGTTCGCCATACCACTCACGGCCTTGTCATACGCGGTGGATAAGTTTTGGGGTCCATAGGTTTATGTTAGAAATGTTGGAATAAGTTGTGGTTAGGTTTCCATGTAATCCTTGTAATATTAGCACGTTCGATGCTAATTATGTTGTTATGTGCTAATTTCCGTGATTTCTAATAAAATTCTCGTTGTTTGTGTTTTTCTTAGTTCGTCGTACCTTCTTAATGTTTGCACTTTTGTATATTTCTTATTGCTCTCTTGTTGTTTGTAACTGATTCTTGACTTGTACAATTTCCTTTGTTGTTTCACGATTGGGTTCTAGACTAGTGAATTGGACTTTCCGATTTTGGTCTGTCAGTAGGTAATTGGTACTTCCACCACAGGGTGTCTTAAAGGGTATAGTCTTTGTATTGGTGTGATGGCTATTGTTGAAGGTGAAATCTGTCTATGTCAAAGGTTTACTCCAAACAATTTAAGGTTAATTCTATGGTGCTGAGCAAGTCCTATAGGGATTGGATAGTTCTCTTCAATGTTCGTTGGTCTGAGGATGGTAGATTGTGCATACATCTGATTGGGTAAGGATAGCTTAAAGGGATTGTTAGAAGTTTGAAGTAAAGCGACTATCTCATGTCGGAAATGATGGAAATTGGTTCACCGTGCCTTGAAACTATTTCCTTGACGTAAAGTCTGGTAAGCTGTTCCATAGTATAAGTCTCTCCGATTGGAATGGAATGGACTGATTTGGTGGGACGATCGATGATCACCCAAATAGCTCCTAAACTGCCTGATGTCTTGGGAAGTTTAATGAAAATATCTATTGTAATGCGTTCTCATTTCCACTGAGGAATTTCTGGTTGCTGAAGTAATCCTAATGGTTTCTGGTACTCGGCTTTTACTTTAGCGCAAGTAAGGCATTTGCTAACATACAAAACTATGTCTGCTTTCACATTCGGCCACCAATAAAGTTTCGTGAGATCCTGATACATCTTATCAGAACTTGGATGAATGAAGTACTTCGACTTGTGCGACTCGTGCATAATCAACTCTCGTATTCCACCATAGAGAGATATCCAGTTTCTATCCTTGAAGCACAATACTCTGTCTGACCTCTTTACTAACCCATTTGCATTCTTTGGCATACCGTAGGGTTTTATCATTCTGTCGGTTCCTTCCTTGAGTACCTCAACTTGAGTCTCGAGGATTCGTGATGGTAAAGGTGAAATGATTGTCATTCCCAATGATCTGACTCTCAACGGCTTGAAGTTGGGTTATGGTTAGCTGACGTGCTTCTAGACGGCGGTTCATAAGGTGATGCAGGTGTGGATGTTCTTGCAACGATTGTGTACACACACAAGAAGTTTTGAAACCTTTAGAAATCGAGTAGGAATGCAAACCGGACATAATTTTATTATAATTGTTCTCAGTATTGCAAAATTCATCTCTGAGCGGGGCATAGGTAGTCAGCCTATGTCCAACTGTCCCGGGTTGAATATAGATGACGAGTCTATATTCCACCGAGGTTCAATGAAGTTTAAAATACTCAGCTCACTTATAGTAATACTAGGTCCTTCACATTTGAAGAGATGTTCTGATAGGCTAAGGAAAAGGACCAAACTCGTGGTCGAATGATGAAATTATGTAAGAAAAAGGCGTAACGCTGAAATGTATACGATATGTATGCATGCTTATATGAAGACAACTATAGTAATCAACTATAATAAGTAGGTATAAATGATTTGATAATAAGACACAAATCTTATTAAATATGTCAGCAACAAACCACAATTGAGGCATCAGCTTGGCAGGCAGGCACGCGGAGGTCATAGGGTCATGTTTTTGTAAATGTAGCTATAGTCTAGGTTTTAAAATCACCCAGTTCTCTATAGCCAAGGCTCTGATACCAATCTGTCACACCCCCAAAATCGGGTCCAGCGGAAGCATACATGCCACTGGGGTGCAACTCAATTGGTATCACAACACAAGTGCAAAGAACGGTTTTCATTTCAATTATTTAGAACAACCTTGTTTAACAAAAATGTTGAATTTACATTGTTAAAAGTAGTGCGGAAATAGGCCCTTTAAAATAGGTAGAACGGTCCCAAAATGTTTGTCAGAGTCTTCTATGACCATGCCATGCCCTGCCAAGAGCCTCTAGTAGCGTGCTATTGCTTTATACCTGAAAATACATGCTAACAAGTGTCAACACAAGGTTGGTGAGTTCATAGAGTTTATTGTAAAATGTAATGCCTTTGAATGAAGATTTTCCCAGCAAAGGCATTGTAAATCCACCCAGTTCCAAGTCCCGCCCATAACAAGACTTGCAACCTGTGTGTTTACAACCCATTGCCAACTATGAATTGGTTTATGTGAACGTCAAATGATTTATGAACCACAAAAATGTAATATTAAGTGTGACAATGTTTCAATGAAAAATATGTAAGTGTGATAATGTAGCCATGACAATGTCGTCATAAGATAAAGTCTGACAATGACGTCATGTAAATGAATCTGGCAATGTCGCCTATGACAATGTCGTCATATAAATGAATCTGGCAATGTCGCCTATGACAATGTCGTCATATAACCAAAATAATATGAAATTAACAGTCCATAACATAGACAATATGAAATAGCTCCATGTACTAGTGTCCATAATGAAATGATCAAGGGTGAACAATGTAAACACAAAATACTTCCGAGCAACGACTCAAGTATTTTAACCAATGAATAATGTTTGAAAGGAAACTCACGTCTAAAGCAAAATGAGCATGAAGTTTAAATGTAAAATGAGCATAGTGTTTAATGAAAAACGAGCATGTATTCTCCCCCAAAACAGTTACAAAACAAGTAAAAGGAGGGGCTATGGAACTCACCTGATGCGATAGCAACAAAGACATATATGAATATGCTGAAATGAGGCTCGGTCTCTAACCGCGACCTAACATGAATGATATGATCTATTGTAAGCAATGAAATGATGTTACACATGCAAATACGTATGTTATCGATACCACTCGATGATTTTGGAAAATAATGTTTATCGTCGAAAAATACATTTTTGACGTCTCATAAGTCATAAACTACTTTTCGTGTAAATATGTTGAAATGGTACTCTATGATCCTCGTTTGGTGTTCTATAGTCAAATATAATAGTTTCGTCGTAAAATAACTCTTTTTATAACTTGTGAAAATGTGACCAAACGGCCTCGCAAAACTAGCCGTAAAATATTGTACGTTAAGAGTTAGAAATAGAACTTGACGTTTTTGAAAACCTTGTAACATGATCTCACAGCCGTCTCATTTGAGTTTTGGTCATACGCGTCCCGATCATAAAGAAAATCGGCTTTGAATATGGTTACTTGAAAATATAATGTTCAACACTTAGAAAATTCTATTATAGTAAAAGCTGTCAAAATGATAACTTTGAAAGGATTTTTGGGTAAAAAGATGAGGTCATAGTTTATTCGTTATAAGTCTATTCGACAAACGGCCAATTGATTTAAAAAGCTTGTTGGGAGATCTTGATTTCATATGAAGACGGCTCGGACTCAAACCATACCAATCATGGATAAAAACAGTCGTGAAAATGGTGTCTCGCAAAGACAGTTTTGCGGCAAGTTTATATTAGTAAAAGCTGATGGAATTATATGTTTTTCGTCGGGTTTCAAACACTTGTATCTTTTTCGTTATAAGCTCGTTTTCTATGTTCTTTATATCCCCGGAATCGTGGGACAACCTATTAACATATTCTTGATAAGTCGGGACGGCTAGGTGACGGCTAACGCCTCAAAACAGCCCTTGAAAATTGTGCAACAGCAAGGTATTTTCTGGAAAAATATAAGTTTCGTCGTAAACTTAGAAAAATCATAACTTTCTCGTCGTAAGGGCTCTTTTAGTGATTCAAAAGGCTACGGTTTCGTTTTTGAATGTATTTTCTGAATCTTTGGTCAAAAATTACCCAAGAACCCCTGATGTTTCCACGTTTTGCAAAAATGGACAGCAACTTTCTATTAGTGTCTAAAAATGAATTTTCTAGTTTATAACTTATCCAAGCCTACTCCAATCAACTTCAAAACAACCCTTAATCTACCATACACCTTCTTAGGGTGTCATGGGTCCTAAACTTCACAAAATATTGTAGGATTTCAAGGGAATGATCATAGGCTTTATATATACTTATAAAAACCATAAAACTTGTGAAGTGGTATAAATAACATATGTAACTTGCATGGTTAACCAATATATCTTAAAAATACATGATGTTAATGATCAAATGAAAGTATGAGATGATGAAAAAAAGTTCACTTGAAGCTTACTTGAAGATTGATGAGTTTGGATGAAAAAGATCACAACCTTGGAGTTTTTATCGCAAAACTCTAACAAGGAAGATATATGGAGCTAGAAAATGACTTGATCTTGGAAAATCCATGGTTTCTTGCTTGTTTTTGGTTCTTGGTCGTGGGTTTGGAGAAGAGAAAGAAAGAGATGAGCTAGCTTGATTGGAAAATAATGAAGTAACAAAGTTTGATTTTGTAACTTTGATAAATATCTTGTTAAATGGCATTTTGGTAAATAATTGATCAAATGGAAGTATCATGGAGATGAGGGGGGCGGCACATGGGTAAAAATAGGAAGAGTATGTGGGAAGATTGATAATATCCAGTTTACGGAGTCAGTTTTGGTTCCGTTAATCGCTAACCGTAAATTGTTAAGCCACGAAACGTAAATCCGGGTATCGTAAAAATATGAAACTTGAAAGAATGGCTAAACTTGTCAATATACTCCATAATAAAATATAAAATGAATGGTAAGTTCAATCGGGTTGCTTAAACACTGATAAAACTGAAAACGCGGCTCTAAAACGCGTAATTCGCGTAAAACGCTGAACTTGAAAACGTAAAATTCCAAAACTTTTAGAATTGTCGTAAAATGAGAGAAAATCATATTTCTATTGTTTATAGTGTTTTACGGACATATCGGGATGCCGGAAGGACGTTTAAACCTGAATGTAAATCTCGGACACGGCTTCGTGATTTTTGCAGAAATGATCCGACGAGCGTCAAACTCTCGGATTATCGTTAAAATAGTTTATCTTACGAGAATATGAAATAAAAATTTTGGACATGAATAGTGTTTTATGAATAGTAAAAGTGAATAGTAACTTTCTGAGATAAAAAAAATGAAATTTCGACGTTTGAAACAGGACATGAAATTACGAGTTGTGACAAACCCCGAGGACTCAACACCTGTTCGCACAGATGAACAAATCCTTCCAAAGAACAAATGGATCCCTATTGGAAGGAGCAACTGTTATATAGATGTGGCAAGACCTCAACCCAATCCTATTTACAAGATATCTGTTGATATCTTGAAGGAAACTACTTTCTTCAGAGCATTCACAGCATGTGCAACCGTTCCCTCTGTATACATACAGCAGTTCTGGAATACGATTCAACTCAACAAAGACACCGGAAATTACCATTGTCAGTTAGATGAACAATGGTATGAGCTGACCAAAGACACCATCAGAGGGGCTCTTCAGATCTCACCTGTTGTCATTGATAAACCCTTCACTCAACCTCCCACATCCGAGGCTCTCGTCCACTTCATTAATGATCTGGGTTATCCATCAACCATCCTCAAGGTGTCAGCAATCGTCACCAGTGAAATGTATCAACCATGGAGAACACTCGTCACCATCCTCAACCTATGTCTTACTGGGAAGACATCGGCTTTTGAAAAACCTAGGGCTCCCGTGCTTCAAATTCTATGGGGAATTGTTAAACGTTCCAACATAGATTTCGCTGAAAGAATCTGGGAAGAATTCATTCACTCAATTCACACTTTCCTAGAAGACAAAGTAAAACTGGAGTCTAATCTGGTCAGCAGGAAGAAAGTTAGAAAGATATTAATTTCGAGCATCAGGTTCACAAAAATGATAATCCACCACCTCTACTCTCTTCACAAGTTCCATCCCAGAACTAATTCTCCTCTCCATTTGTCCTCTGAAGAATTTGTTCTGGGAAATCTCAAGTGGGCTGCTAAAGGGGCCGATCAAGAAGTATTTGGAAGACTCATTCCTGAGCTCCTTATCTCAGACAATATTCGTCAAGCCTCCTATTATAAGGATTATCTGAGCAAAATAGAGCAATATCAGAAGTCCCTCTCTGATAAGGTAAGAAGTGAAGCCGAAACCCCTGAACCAGAAACCCAGAAATCAATCAAACAAACCCAATCTAAATCGAAATCAAAGAAAAGAAAGGATGCACCCACAGAAGTTGAGGGATCTAAGAAAAATAAGAAGATCAAAAGGAAGGCATCAAGCAAGAAGGTGAAATCCAAGAGAATCAAGACGAAAGGTCGAGATGATGATGAAGAGATGGTGGGACCTGAACTAGGTCTAAGGGATGAAGAAGATCCGGTTCTACAACAAGCCTTGGAGCTGAGTGCTAAAGAACATGCTGAATCAACAAGGAGTGCTACGAAAGGAGTTGTCCTTAGAGAACCTGTTGTTGAGAGCAGTAAGCCATTACCTGAAGTAGAGGGCAAAGGTAAAGGAGTAGCTACAGTGGTCCAAGCTGCTAAGACTCTTTTTACCATATCATCTCCGGCATCCAAGACAACAACACGATTTGTGCTCAGGAAACGTGAGCAGGGATCATCTAGAGCACTTGACCTTTCTGAAGGACATCAAGAAGAATCACCAAGCTTAGAAGTTGCTCAAGATTCCAGTGATACAGAAAGCGATGAACAGTTGTACAAGGAGAAGAAGGTGGAGATGAAGATCACACATACAGAAGTAAAGGACCCACAAGATCAAAGTGAGAGTCAAGAAGAGGAAGTTCATAAGGAAGCTGAGTCTGGTAACGTTATTAAAGAAAAGAAGGAGGAGATGAAGGTCACACATACTGAAATTAAGGATCCACAAGATCAAGGTGAGAGTCAAGATGAGAAAGTTCAGAAAGAAGCTGAGTCTGATAACATCATTAAGGAAGCTCATGATCAGATAACAACAACCACTACAGAACCTCCACAAGAAATACAACATGAAGAATTCGTGGCTTCTACATACCCGGGGATTCATGAGAATCTGAAAATGAAGGAGGATGAGCAATCTCACCTGAATGAACCAACAGGGTCTACTGGCACTCTATCGTCTCTGAAGAACCTTGACACCGACTTCAACTATGGTGATCAATTCATCCTGGATAAAGCCAACGACAACACCACAGAGACTGACATACCACATGATGATAAGGAAGTAGAGTCAATGGTGTCCGTACCAATCAAACAAGACATGTCTGGTATTAAATCTATGACAATTCCTATATCCACAACAGCAACTATCATAGTAGATCCCTCACCAGAAGCAACACCAACGACACCCATCCCTCCTGTACTACCATCTGATTTAGCATCACAACTAACTGCCGCCACAAAGCTCATTGATGACATGTCACGGAAGATGAATAATTATGAGCAGAGACTACTTAATGTGGAAAAGCTTAATATAGATCAAAAGGTGGCTCAAGCTGTGAATGATCAAGTAGAGGAAGCGGTCAGATGGGCAATGGAAGCTCCTATGAAGACACGATTCAGAGATCTTCCTACAACAGATATGAAATCAATTCTCTATGACAGAATGTTTGAATGTGGTCAGTATCAAGGCCACGAAGATCATCAACAGCTTTATGAAGCTTTGGAAAAATCGATGAGTCGCGATAATCAGGATTTCCTCATGGCTGAGCTTGAAAAACAACGGAAGAAGAAGAAAAGGAGACAAGATAAACCCAGTACACCCCCTGGCTCTCCACCACATCCACCTCCACCCCCTCCACCTAGTGGTGGATCTGGAGCAGCAAAGATGTCAGGAACTTCAGAATCCACTCAAGCTCAATCTCATCATCATCCAACTGAATCCTCTGGTGGTAAAGACCAAGTCACTACTTCTTCTGGCCCAAGCACATCTAAGGGTATTTCAAAGGCAGGATCGCTTGCGTGGACCACAGTTGATGACAAATTTAAGCCCTCGTTCTCGCTAGTTCCTGAGGATTTTGTCATGAATGAGGAATCGGTTGAAGATGATTTGTCTACTCAAACTGATGAAGAAGATGTCTCAGCTAACACCAATATCCCAACTGTTGATCCTAATCAGAAATGGTGGTTGGAATTCTTACGCACAGACAAACCTGATGACTCAGAATCCTCAAGAAAACGACCCACCAGGGAAGATATGGAATCTTGGATAAAACCTGTATCTGAAGAAGATCAAGAACCAATTCCTGAACCTAATTGGTCTATACCATCATCAGACAAAAGCATTCCTGTAAACAATTGGGCAGCTACTATTGCTTCGCAACATAACTCTCCATCAGAGAACTCATTGCTGGCAAAGACTAACGACATGGGGGCATTTATTAGTTGGTTCTGTAAAAAGAAAGGCATTACAACTCTCACTCCCCAAGACTTGGAAGGTCCTGCATATGAAATCGTCAAAGTGTTTCATCCTGATGTGCATCATCTTCAATATCAAATGGAAG
Source organism: Artemisia tridentata subsp. tridentata (assembly GCA_021014915.2). Classification (NCBI taxonomy): domain Eukaryota; kingdom Viridiplantae; phylum Streptophyta; class Magnoliopsida; order Asterales; family Asteraceae; genus Artemisia; species Artemisia tridentata. The sequence goes on from CP139508.1 coordinate 250,375,653, forward strand.
AATGTCATAGACTATTTACTGATCAAGTTGATGACCGGATTCTTTCCTACGACGTCAACCGACCTCTTCCCTTTGATGGTCCACCAGGTCAAAAGAACCTTCAAGCAGATCTCTTCTTTAACAACGATCTGAATTATCTCCGGTTCGGGAATAATGGTGATCGTCAGGCATTATCCATTTCCAAGATGAAGGCGGCTTACTACCCTGACGTTGGGCTAGAACAAATGGTGCCTGATCAAGTATGGTCAGATAAAGAATACAAGTTTGAACTTACTGCATCTTATGGGGTCACACATTGGTGGTTCCACAAGAAGAGATTTTACATTGAACGGCATGCAGGAGAGGGTTGTCGTCAGGGTATACGCTCACATCTAAGAATCTTAAGTGTTGTCAAAGTTGATATTCACCCAATGTATGGATATGAGTATCTTAAAAGGATAGTGCTTCGTCGTGCTGATCAAATGGAGTATATCATTTCTGAAAGCGACTTCAAACATCTATCTCCGAGTGACTTCGAGGATCTCTTCCTTCTGAATCTTCAAGGGCACCTGAATCATCTTCCACCGCGCGACAAGAAGGCGCTTGCGGCTGCTGTTAACCTATGGATCCGGGGTCTTGTCATCAGACAAAGGGTGAGTGATTTTCAACTAGGGATAGAGAGCTATCAGACCAAACTCAATCTCACTAGGCCAAATTGGGAACGTAAGGGTCTCGAGTACATTCACGACTTTAAAGTCATCGAATCTCCAAGAGCAGTCAAGTTCACTGACCAACATGGAACTCCTATGATGATGCAACTCAGTGAGATTCATAAGTTCAGCGATGGTACCCTGAGAATGATCGATGAAACACTGGATTTCAGGATTTAAGACTTCAAGTTAAATCCTCACAAACCACAATTGAAGACTCAGTTCTGGACTGATCTGGATGTACAAAGGAGCAAAGAGTTTATGAGAGCCATAGAGCGCAGACTGAAAACAAGAAGGATCTTTCGCAACCTGGAAAGCTTCGTTGGGGGTAGAGTTCGTGAAGGAGATTACAGATTGATGGAAAGAACGACATGAGCTGATTCACTCCATAAGTGGTCTTTGTAGTGATGTTATTCTTTTGTTGGGCACTTGTAATTTAACAATGTAATTTCCCCTAATCTTGTAATACTCTATGTGTGATCTGTGTATATTGACAAGTAATTCTCCCTCTTAGATTAAGGGGGAGCAGAGTATGTTCTCATCATCAGAATATATTAAACCTGACCACATTTTCTCCCAAATTTTTCTAAACGTATTTAAATCACTTGGGATCACAAATCTCAAATGGTTTGAAATTTTTGATCGGGGGAGAGAATGTGATTTAAATAGGAAATTCTGATAAAATGTGATAAAATGTGATGATTTGGATGTTAATGTAAGCTCCCCCGTATGTGCTAAACCATTTTGCCTATCAAGGCACATATTGAGGGGGAGCAAAATGTTTTGGTCATTAACGCAAGCTCTTCCATATGTGCGAAAATATTTCGTACATCAATGCACATATTGAGGGGGAGCAAATGTTTTTAACAAAACAAAGGATTTGGCATCTCACGTGAGCAAGACTCAGTCTTCACCAATGAATTGACGAAACTTGAATTGTCATCAATCGAAAGGATACGTCTTGGCCGGGTAATAATTTCAAGCTGGTCTAACCAGTGATGTAAGCGTGTCTCGAAAAAGATGTATCTGAGTAGAGTGTACCGTTTCGAGAAACTTTCTATGGACTTGACCAGGACGAGTAATAATTTCAAGCTGGTCTAACCAGTGATGTAAGCGTGTCTCGAATCGGTCATGTTCACTGAAAGTGGATCAATTCAAAAAGTGCAAGCTCTACCTAACATGTGCAAATTTATAAAACAATCACTCGAGCACATGTTGAGGGGGAGCCTTTGAAAAAATGTAAAACTCTCAAGTGTTTGCAAAAATTGTGTTTCATAATCATGAACACTTTGAGAGATTTTTCAAGGATTTGGTTTGGCAATCATGGATGAATATCAAAGACCGACCATTTTTAATTAACGCATGGAGTTATAAGGATGGTTAGGTTAGGTTCAAGTTCCCATGATCCCGCCAGAGCCGGAGGGATCTACCCAGGGATAATCCACTAGTTAGTGTAGAAGTCCTTAGGTATGATTAAAAAGGAGAAAAGTGGATAAGGGAAAAGTGCCGACTGAGATGGAGCTAGTACTGGAACAAACCCAACAAGGTGCTAGTTATGAAGTCTCGGTAAGCACTGAAGGAGTTGAAGAATGAAAAAGAATTGTAAAGATAAAGGGCGAAAAGAAATAGCCCTCCTTACAACTTAGGCAGAAACCGGGTCAATACATATGCTGTCAGAATCACTTAGTTGATTGCTGGCATTGAAGACAAAGTATCATGGACCCAGTGATACGCTGCACAACCCTCCCTAGCCACTCAAGGTCCCTCAAAGGATTCTTGTTTCAATTGTCATGGAGTTCAATACATTCCTATCGTCTCTCTCACTCCGAGTTAGATGATATTGAATAGGTGGCAGTCCTCTCCAGCCTCCGCTCACTAAATCAAAACGCACAATTGAGTCTAGAGCTACGAGATGCATAATAAGATCTCATAGGGACACGAATTATTTCTACACTGGTTGTTCAACATTAAGGACACCAGTTGTAAACTCATGAGTCCTACGCAGATCTTAGCAATCTGCCAGAACATTTATGAGAGAATTTACTAATGTAATTCTCAATGATTGAATGGAAATTCCTGCCAGGGTCAACATCAAGCAGCCCTGAAAGCAGGTCACTTCGGTAATTCCTCGTGGATTACGCTTAGTGGTCGCGGTGGTTTCAACCGGTCTACAGTCTTGGAGTGATCTCCAGCGACTCACCTAATCGTTGATTTACTACGGTAAAATCTTAAAAAGCCCTCTGTGGGTTTTCGATTAGGAACGGTCTTGGTAAGGATTAGAGAGAGTCTTCACACTATGCTGTTGACTATCTCGAAGTCCAAACTTGTTAGTACCGGTCGAATTATTGCTAACTGTTGTATGCAGGAATATCTGGCAGTTGTTGCTGTGGAACGCTGTAGCTGGTTGCTGTTGTAGCTGGTTGCAGAAAAGATGCCAATCCATCACCACATGTTCACACCACATCATCATCAAAGAAGTCATGATCACCCTAGAAGACCTTCAACACAGCTTCTGCTAACTCTGATGCTGAAGATCATGACTCCATATCGTGTGAGCATGTCGACTCTAAGTATATTTCATCACATGGAGATTTACTACTGAAAGATGACTTGGAGACTCAAGTGGGATGATAACTCCAAAGAATCAACAAAGATCATCCAAGACAAAAGAAAAAGTCATCTTAAGATTTGCTGCTGCACAATGATCAAGGAAAATGAAGAATCAATGAGTACGAGCTATGAAATCAAGATCCAAGGATGAAGTGCTAGAATTCAGAACATGACTTCCGGGGTGACCTCCCTTAGGGGGAGATTGTTAGGAATATGAAATATTCAGCTGAAGACTCGGTCACCCCGAGTACTTATTAGCACATCATAGCTCGTATGATTATCAGTAATATTATTAGTAGCTTAGTTATTATTATTAGTATTGTGGAGTGGGTCGGGTCTTTACCCTCTGTCAGCTCACTCTACAGCCCGCTAGGGGCATAATATATTGTACTATAAATACTCCCTTCCCACCCATGGGAAGGGTTGGACCTTTCAAGCTAATAGATTACAAGTTACTTTCTCTCTCTAAAAGGCTCCCACTTTCTCACTCTAAGTTCTTGTCCAATCGATCCAAACAAGCCTCAAACTAGTGATTCTTGTATTGTGAATACCCTACATTCTAGGAAGACCTTTCCTAAATACAGCAGATGCTATCATTCAAGTAAAAAATAGAGAACTCAACCTTGGAGTTGGGGATGAAAGAATTTCTTTTTCAATTAATCAAGCCATGAAATATTCTCATGCGAATGATGACACTTGTTATAGCTTTGATGCTATCGATGAAATAACAGAGGAAACATTTGATGAGTTGCTTGACGAAAGAATTAAGACTCATAGAACATCCGGACAAATCAGTGATGAAGATCTCGACAGAGAATTCGCTGAATTTATGCAGATTGACAACGAAGAAATTTCTGAGGAAGAAAACTCCAACTTTGAGGAATTGGAGTTCAATGATGATATGAGAATCAAAACCTCAATTGAAGATCCGCAGTGTTTCTCGTCTTGAAACCTCTTCCTGAACATCTGGAATATGCATTCTTGGAAGAAAATTCTCTTCTTCCAGTTGCCATATCTTCAGCACTCAAAACCGATGAAAAAGAATGTCTTGTTTCTATGCTTAAAAATCATAAAGACGCTTTCGCTTGGAAAACTTCTGACATTCGTGGAATAAGTCCAAATTTTTGCAAACACAAAATCAATTTTGAAAACGATTCCAAACCCGTTGTTCAAAGACAACGAAGACTCAACCCAAATATGAAGGAAGTTGTTAAGAAGGAAATAATCAAACTTCTTGATGCCGGTATTATTTACCCCATTGAGGATAGTTCATGGGTGAGTCATGTTCACTGTGTTCCTAAGAAAGGAGGAACAACCGTCGTAACTAATGAACGTAATGAACTTGTTCCTACCAGAACCATAACTGGTTGGCGAGTGTGTATTGATTATCGCAAATTGAATGACGCCACCAGGAAGGATCATTTTCCCTTACCGTTCATGGACCAAATGTTGGAAAGACTTGCGGGGAACAAATTCTTTTGTTTTCTCGATGGATTTTCCGGTTATTTCCAAATTCCTATAGATCCAGCTGATCAAGAAAAGACCACATTCACGTGTCCTTTTGGCACATATGCGTATAGGCGTATGCCTTTTGGTCTTTGTAACGCACCAACAACATTTCAAAGATGCATGATTTCTATTTTTTAAGATATGCTTGAAACCTCCATGGAATTTTTCATGGATGATTTCTCGGTATTTGGAGACTCATTCGAGTCATGCCTTTCCAATCTTGACAAAATGCTTGAAAGATGCAAAACCTCTCATCTCGTGCTAAATTGGGAAAAATGTCACTTTATGGTGACAGAAGGCATTGTGCTTGGTCACAAGATTTTGAGTAAGGGAATCAAAGTTGACAAAGCAAAAATAGATGCTATTGCTAAGTTACCACCCCCGACTAACGTTAAAGGCGTTAGGAGTTTTTTGGGGCATGTGGGATTCTACCGCAGATTCATCAAAGATTTTTCAAAAATATCTCGTCCTATGATGAAGCTTTTCGTGAAAGATTCAGTCTTTGATTTTAATGAAGAATGCATCAAGGCATTCGAAACACTAAAAAATAAGTTAACAAATGCACCGATTATGGTTTCACCAGATTGGTCGCTGCCATTTGAACTCATGTGTGATGCAAGCGATTATGTTGTTGGAGCAGTATTAGGACAACGAGATGGTAAACATTTTTGTCCTATTTACTTTGCTAGTAAAACCTTGAATGGTGCCCAACAAAAACTATACAATCACTGAAAAAGAACTTTTGGCTGTAGTTTTTGCATTTGACAAATTTCGTTCTTATCTCGTTTTGTCTAAGACAATTGTATTCACCGATCATTCTGCTCTCAAATATCTGTTTGCTAAATAAGATTCCAAACCACGTCTTATCCGATGGATTTTGTTGCTTCAAGAATTTGACATAGAAATCCAGAATAAGAAAGGTGCAGAAAATGTTGCAGCAGATCATTTATCTAGGTTAGAAAATCCTAATTTAGAGGAACTCGGTGAAGATGAGATTGATGATAATTTTCCCGATGAAACTCTTATGGGAATTGAAGATGAAGAAGTTCCTTGGTTTGCAGATTATGCAAATTATTTAGCCGGAGGAATATTACAAAAAGGTCTAACTTACGCTGAGCGTAGTAAATTTTTAGCAAACCTAAAATACCATTTTTGGGATGAACCGTATCTATTTAAAAGGTGTCCCGATGGGATAATCAGAAGATGCGTGTACGGTTCAGAGACCCAAAAAATTCTTGATGAATGTCATCACGGTCCAACCGGAGGACATTACGGTCCATCCACAACCGCTAAAAAAGTTTTTGATGCGGGATTTTATTGGCCAACAATTTTTAAAGAAGCACATACGCTTGTACAGAATTGTGATGCTTGCCAGAAATCTGGTAGTCTTTCTCGTAGAGACAAAATGCCACAGAAGAGCATACAAGTTTCTGAAATCTTTGATATTTGGGGAATTGATTTCATGGGTCCTTTTCCTAAATCTCATAAATTTGAATACATCCTCGTTGCAATTGATTATGTCTCTAAATGGGCAGAAGCGGAGGCTTTACCCACAAATGATGCACGAGTGTTGTAAATTTTCTAAAAAAGCTTTTCTCACGATTTGGAATTCCAAAAGCTTTGATTAGTGACAGAGGAACTCACTTTTGTAACCATCAAATGGAGAAAGCTATGAAACGATATGGAGTCCACCATCGTTTCTCAACAGCATATCACCCTCAAACCAGTGGTCAAGTTGAAAACACCAATAGAGCTTTGAAAAGAATACTTGAAAAAACGGTTAAGGATAATCCTTCTGTTTGGTCAAGGAAACTCGATGATGCTCTATGGGTGTTTAGAACGGCATATAAAACTCCAATTGGCACAACACCATATGGACTCAAATATGGAAAAACTTGTCATTTTCCATTTGAAATTGAACACCGTGCCTACTGGGCATTGAGGCAATGTAATCCTGATCTCAAAATCGCTGGAGAAAAACGATTCCTGCAATTGCATGAACTCGATGAATTAAAAATCCAGGCGTATGAGAATTCCAAGTTATACAAAGTTCGAACAAAAGCTTATCATGATAGGAAGCGAAGAATCCGGAAAGAATTCAAGGCTGGAGACAAAGTTCTTTTGTTCAACTCTAAGTACAAATTCAAAGCTCCTAAGCTCAGAACCAAATGGTTTGGTCCATTCGTGGTAAAACATGGTTTTCCATCCGGATATGTAGAATTATATGACAAACACGGTGGAACTTTCATTGTTAATGGACATTGTATCAAACTCTACCATGATGAGGAGCAATTGAATGAATTGTCAAGTGAAGAAATTCCACTTGAACTGATCATTCACACCAAGAAAGTGAAGAAGATGTGGTTTATATTCCCAAGAAATCGGGAAAAGATCCCAAATACAAACCACGAAAATAAGAAAGATTGAGTCGGGCTGATGACTCTTTAATAAATTTAGCGCTTCTCGGGAGGCAACCCGTGTGTTTTTAAAATTGTTTGTTTATCCTTATGCCCCAATGGTTTCGCCATAAGTGTGGGGGCCAAGCTAATAAAAAAAAATTCCAAAAATATTTTGCATTTTGTGTGTTTTTGTTTTTAATAATTGATGCAGGTTAGGATGCTTGATCTTGAAGATGTGGAATCATTCGATCTCAATATCCAATTTAGAGCCTGATATAGATTCCGAGGTTTAGGCAGTATCATTTCTTTTATGTTCCATTTCCCTATTTTTATGGTTCATCGTTCTTTACATTGAGGACAATGTCAATCTTAAGTGTGGGGGGAGGAAATAGGAAAATGAAACTGGATTTTAAATTTTCTATATTTTTGAGCATAGTTTTTAATTTGTTTGCCCCTATAATCTAGTTGTTTTCGCACATTAAGGATAATCTATATTAGAATGATCAAATCAATCCACTGATAGAACATGTAATTTTTAAAAATTCGCGATGTGTCCTGATTGACATTGTATTCCTTTTTTTTTAGGATCGATAACATAGCTAGCACAACTATAGCCCATTCCACTAAATTATGAGGATTTAAGCCTATTTCGTATATCATACATCTTTTATGCTTGATCTTTTTGCTATGAGTGTGCCGGTGATTTTATTTATTCTAGAACTTGTTCATGCAAATCATTACCAGACCGCAGTGAGATTACCTCGTGTGATATAAGTGTATTCGTGTGATAAGAGGCAACCTTAGGAATTAAATCAAATGGCCTTCCATTTTACATCTAATGATATATTAGCTAGCCACATTGGTTAGTTAACCACTATTATGAACCCATTTGTTAGCACTCAATTTTTAGTGCTAGATACCATTAGTACACCCTCTAAGCCATCCTTTTCATATTTTGTTACATCCAGAAAAATATAAAAATATTTTGTACCTTTAGCCTTAACCGCACCCATAGTCAAGTCTTGGTTGGTTACTAGCTACTTGGAAAGATAGTTGTTATGTGGGAAATCCTTGAATATTGAGAAAGTTGCGAACTCCATGATAATCTCATGGAAGATCTATTGGTATTATGATCGATGGCTGAAATATGTGGCCAATGAAAAAAAGAAAAAAAATAAAAAAGAGAAAAATAAAATAAGTCATCGCAATTGTTTGGTGACAAGAATAGCGAATGAGCTATGAAAGTATGATATCGATCAAGGATAAATTCTCAAGTTCAAAGGGAAGTGGTTGATTTAGCTAGTAGCAATTGGTTGTAGACTTTGGCTATTTGTAAAATATTTATTTTTAACCAATTTCATAAATTTATCCCATGTCTCATCCCTACCTTTTTGACTTTGTGGAAATTATCAAGTGTATTGACATGTAGTGACCATTCGATTTCTTGAGGAATTTGGTAACGTTGCTAGCGAGCTAGGGAGTGTTTTGGTGACCATCCGTTATGCAAGTAACGTTGTTAGCGAACCAAAGTACGTTCTAGTGACCATCCGTTATTTGATGATGCAAGGATTCGTTGTTAGCGAGCTATTATGTTTTGCATGAGATAATTGCACATAAGTATTATATAACCCTTGAAGCCTTAAACCCGAATAAAAGTCCTCTTAGATGTTTACACTTGGTGCTTACGCCATGTCAGTGGAGTTTTGTTTCTTGTACAAGCTTATGGTAATATTTAGATCATGTCTGAGCAATGAGTGTTATTTTCTTATATACTCACCCACTAAATAAATGAGTGTTGAGTGAATTATACTTTATTCCTTTTTCGTGAGGTGTTTTAACATGTTATCAAGCAAGAGAATCAGTAAGGTATTGTCAAACATCTCGACTTTTCACTTATAAAACTTAAAAAGATGGATCTTATCTTGTACTCGTACTTGATGGATTTACATCTCATTTTCTAGAAACATTATCATTTATATCATGTGGATTTATTTCTAAAAGCTAGATTTGCTTGGGGGCAAGCAAAATGTAAGTGTGGGGGATTTGATAACGCTCATTTTGTACATGTTTTAGTTGCGTTATTTCTATGTTTGTGCATTGTATTTGGTTGTATTTGTGAACATATTATGCTTAAAAGGTACAAAAGATGTATTTAGGTCCAGGTACAATCAAGTTCAAGAAAATAGCTAAAAAGATGAAGAAAAGTTGTTAATTCAAGAGCTTTTTGCGCAACGATAGATTCTTCCCATAATAAGGCCGTGGAAAGATCGTCAAAGATAAAAGAATCAATTTACAATGATTTCAAAGCTCAAGAAAAGATCAAGTGTTGATGAAATGATTGAGAAGTTATATGTAGAGAATTATGGTTGTTTCTTCAACCAAAGGTTCAAGAAATACATCTAAGGCTTAAGTTCAACCCAAGGTTCAATAATGCCATGCCATCCTTACTCCAAACCTTGGGCTGGAATCTGAACCTCAGAATTTTTATGACACTTTGGGCTCAAGTATTTTGCTTGGTGACCAAGGGGAGCCATTCTATTTATGCTTGGCCTAGAGAGGAGAAAAAGACACAATACAAACAAGAGAAAAACATATACAATCATAATCATTATCACCAAAGAGACATCTATAATCTCTTACTCTCTCAAAGGGCGACCAAGGAAGAAGAACGCAGGAAAAGAAGAAGCTTACATTAACCAATCATCAATTTAATCATTCAAGGAATCTTTGTTGATCATCTCACAAGTGTTCCTAATTCTTGTAATCATCATTACAACTTTTGTAAGACTTTTTAATTATGTTTTCAAGTGATAAATTTCTTGTGGTTATTTCTTTGTTTGCCATGAGTGGCTAAGTGCCTTGAGCACTTGCCTAGATGATGTTTGTGAAATGATTCTTGATTTATTATGACTCCATAGTTCTAGTTAAACAAAAAGCTAATACTAAGATCGAATTGTACTATTAAAAGTTTTCTTCAACAAAGAGTTGTCAAGTTTGGTTTATTGCTAATAGTGTAATGGGTTGAAATAGATATTGTTATTCAATTAGTTGTAAACCTTTGTCTATGAGGGTGTTACCTTATGTATTGACCATTTCATAAGTAACTTGGTTAAACTTGGAAAACTAAATAGTGTGGTTGTCAATTACTTGTGAAACAAAAGCGAATTGGGTGATTGAGTTGTATTAGTCTTGGTTGATCAAATCTTAAATATTGTTTTTGTCATCTTAAAATCTTGACGAGGATTGAAAGTGTTGGAAACAATAAGATTAGTATACCAACTAATCAAATTAGAACACCATCTAATTTATTGATCATAGTCAAATGGAACCATTGTCATAATCATATCAAGAGAATTGTGCAAAACTAGTCTAGGCAAGTGTAGTCTTTATATATTGAATTTACATCATCATTATTTGCTTGCTATTAGAATCGTTAATTAAACTTTATATTATATTCAAAACTCACATCCCAAAAACTAAACAAATCTTAGTGAACAACCTCGGCTTACCATTTCATCTCTTACTACACACGGACGAGTATACTTGCTCGTATGTGTTTCGTTTGAATCGTTGGTAGATCATGTTATAAATTTAAAACTTCCACTCTTAACGGGCACATCCCTTAGAAACACATCAACTATCTCCGCAAAGCCTTACTTCTGCCAGAAGCTCCTGCACCTACCAAGATGTTTCATCCTACTCCATTAGAAAAAGATGTTCTCAGCTTCCTATTGGAGATTGGTTATGATGTACAACCGAACAAGCCACTGAAAAGATTCTCCAAGGTCGAAACCAAGCTCATTCCCCAACCATGGAGAACCCTTTACTATATGTTGGCTAGATCAGTCTCTGGAAGAGACAGTGGTCATGAGAATCCTCGTCTTTCTCACCTGCCAATATTCTGTGGAATAGTGAATTATAAGCAAATAGACTACGCTCAGCTCATCTGGGATGACATAGTCTTTCAGATTCAGAGTCACTACCTTAAACCATTCACCAAAATTCCGTTTGTAAGATACACCAAGTTGCTCATCTACCATCTTCTTGATGACAACGAAGACATCCCTTGACGTCTAAAAGATCAAGAAAAGCATTTGTACGCAATGGACAAAACAGTCAGTCAAGTCTACATCCCAAAAGGAAGCACTCGCAAACAAGGGATGAGACTTCCTGAATCTCTTCTGACGGAAAAGATCAAGAAAACACAAGCATACATTAAATATGATAAAGCTTTCAAAGAGGGATATGTCGGATTCAGCAAGTATGATGATGAGCCTGCTCCAGCTAAGACTCGAGCAAAAGGAAGTAGCAAAACAGGCAGCATATCCAGCACTTCAAAGAAAATCAAACCAGGTCCTCCTAAATACACCAAGAGGGGAGTACCTGTTAAGATTGCTAAGCCTGAGCTTGATGAAGAACCAATCATCTACAAAGAAGAAATTGCTATGAAGATTGCTCAAGACGAAAGTCTTGTATCTCATAAAGCTGATGAAGAAAGAAGAAAGAAGAGCATACTTGAAGAACAAGTGAGATTAGATGGAGAAATTCCAAAAGATTTTGGTGAAGACCAGACCCTCATCAATCCGGTTAATCAACCCGGTGGGTCTGGAGGTGCAGGAGGAGTTAGCCTACCTCGCTCAGATCCGGTTAATCAACCCGGTAATGACGAGGAACAGGATGAAGATGAACAAGTTAAAGATTTTGACATGGATGAGGATGATAATACGGAGAATGTGTTTATTGATGATGAAGTGATTAGAAAAGCTGCTGAAGAATTGGAATTGGAGAAGAAGGCAAATGAGGAGGAAGAAAGGTTGGCTAGGATAACTTCTGAGGAGAAGGAAGCCGATTGTTGGGAATTAAATATTCTGAAGTTAGAGTAAATACTTTAAGAATAAGGTACTGCTAGTTCATGATCAAGGTACTGCTAGAACAAGAAGGTACTGCTAGTTCAAGTAGAAGGTACTGCTAGTAGAAAATGGTACTGCTGATCAGTGAGTCATAGAGCTGCTACAAGGATAAGATCGAAGAAGATATTATTTGTATGAGTCACTCTTATGCAAAAATAATATCTAGATATGTTCTCAGTTAACAAGTTGATGCATGTGCTTTCTTTAATTCATTTGAACAACTTGAGAGATATAATCTTCCATATGCTAGCTCGACTTGATCTTTTGTAAGACAAGTGTTGATTAGACATAAAACAATATTGTAAGAGATCTCTTGGACTATAAAAGAGATCTTAGACTAGTGATTGTGTACGTGCATATACGCTTAATTAAGAACTCATATCTGTTAAGACATAGAACAAACAAAAACATATATCACAAATCTAGAAACATAAGATTCAAGGTCTTTGTAACCCTAGCGATAAATTCAAGATCACTCGTATTATTTTGAATAATATTGAATCGTTTGGTGATAAACTTTCTCTGTTCATTGTTAAGTAACAAACATAATTCTTCCATTTCCATTACATACATAACCTTCTAAGTGTGATTAAGTAAATTCCGCGTACTTAATCATATAAACTCAATATATCATTACACACAAAGTATACAAGGTTTAACCACCTTAACCGTGTGTCGAATCCTCTCAGTTGGTATCAGAGCGCCAGGTTGATCTAATTGAATTAGAAGAAACAGAAATGGATGCACATGATGCTCAAACAAATGTTGCTGCAAAGTTGCCCATGATCAAACCAAATGAGTTTGAGTTATGGAGGATGAGAATTGAGCAATATTTCATGGTCCAAGATTACACTCTTTGGGATATCATTATATATGGTGATTCTTTTTCACCAAGCTATTCAAATGTTGTCCTAGAAGGTAAAACACTTAGGAAAAGAAATACTGGACCAGTTTCAAATGAAGAGAAGATACTGAAGAGAAATGATCAGAAAGCAAGAAATTTATTGCTTATGACCATTCCTAGTGAACAGATGTTATCTTTTAACAAGTATCTTGATGCAAAAACTCTTTTTGAAGAGATTTGTGCATATTTTGGTGGTAATGAAACTACCAAAAATACACAGAAGACATTACTAAAGCAACAATTTGAAAACTTTACTGCTTTTAGTAATGAGTCTCTTGATAAGCTATTCTCAAGGTTACACAAGCTTGTCAGTCAGTTGGCTGTGTTGGGTGTTGAGACAGAGAAGGAAGATCTCAACATGAAGATTTTGAGAAGTCTACCTGATGAGTTCCATACTCATGTTATTGTCTGGATGAACAAGCCAGACATTGAAACAATGAAGCTCAATGATTTGTACAACAACTTCAAAATTATTGAAGAAAGTCTTAAAAAGTCTGGAATTTATGGTACTAGTTCTGGGAACGTGGCACTTTTGTCATCTCCTAGTATTGGTAAGTCTGAAGAGGTAGAAGAAGTTGAAGGTGTTTCTAATGCTACTTTTGGTGGTCCTTCTACTAGTTCACAAAAGACTGTTGCATGACTTGGTGATCCAACATTCTATGTATTCATGTCTAGTCAATCAAGTGGTTCTTCTCTTAATCATGAAGACCTTGAGCAGGTTGATGGTGATGATTTGGAAGAAATGGACATCAAATGGCAGGTTGCTTTGCTTAGCATGAGGGCCAAGAAGCATTGGCAGAGAACTGGGAAGAAAATTACCATAAATGGTAATGACACTGCTGGGTTTGACAAGAAGAAAGTGGAATGTTTCAACTGTCATAGGTTGGGACACTTTGCTAAGGAGTGTAGAAGCCCAAGGAAGCAGGAAAATAGAAACACATGGTATAAGCAAGATAGGAGAAAGGAAGTTACTGTTGAAGAGCCAAAAGCTATGTTGGCTATTGATGGTATTGGTTATGATTGGAGCTCTATGGCTATTGAAGAGGAAGCACCACCAAATGCTGCTCTTGTGGCCAATGAATTTGCTCTAATGGCCTTTTCTGATTCAGTGGTAAATTCTATTCCAAATTGTACTGAATCATGTCCTAATCTTAAAGCTTATGAAGACCTTAGTAAGTGATTTGATGCTCATAGAGAAGAGCTAATTGATGCTCTTTTTAATTTAGCTAATCACAAAAGAGGTCTAGGTGTTGTAGAAAAACAAGTCTTACATTTTAAAAGTAATGAATCTAATTTTACTAATGACATCAATATACTAAAAAATGACATTAAGATCAGAGATGAGTGTATTGTTGAGTTGAATGATTCATTAGCTAAACACAAAAATGAAAGAGAAAATGTTAAGGTATCTGTGGATGTTTTGGCTCATGCCTCAGATGGATTCAATAAGCTTTGGGAAGCTCAAGTAATTGATATGGTTAATTCTGGTGTTGGATTTAAGTCTGTCCCCCCACCATACAGAGGTGTTCATTCACCTCCAGGTATTGATTTAGCACACACAGGATTAGCTGAGTTTCAAGAACCAATCATGGAATATGGTTCTAAGGCCACTAAGAGTCCTAAGATAGAAAAGGTAAGTAAAAGTTTAGATAAAACTTTATCTTATCAGGACAAGGTGTCCTTTGTTAAGAAAGGAGATGCTATAGTTGTTAAGGATAATACGACTGATAGTGATGATGATGATGAACAGGTTATGTCTAAACCTGTCTTGGTTAAGAAAGTAGGAACAAGTGTTCCTAAGATAGTCAATCACAACACTAACAGGGATAAGAACAATGTTAAAAATGTTAGGCAACCAGTTAGATATTGTGAACAATATAGAACTACAAACAAGCCCAGAGGTAACCAAAGGAATTGGAATGACCTCAAGTCTCACCAACTAGGTAATGATTTTGATGTTTACAACAAAGCTTGTTATATATGTGGTAGTTTTGACCATCTTGCAGCTTTCTGCAACCAATGGGTAACTGGGTATGAAAACAATAGGGTGAACTACAAAAGGCAAACTCCTCACACTCACTCTAACACTCATAGAACAAAACCCAGAACATTCTCAAACAAGTCTGGACCAAAAGGTCCTGATAGAAAAAAAGGTCCTGCTAATACAGACAAAAAGGTACTGCCAGTACAAATAAAAGGTACGGGTAGAACAAAAGGTACGGTTAGACCTTTGATGACTGTTAACCCAAAATCAACAGCTAAGGATGCAAAAAAAACTTTCAAACATGCATCTATAACTGTTCTAAGGCCCATTCAAACAAAGGCAGTGGTCCACAAACTCATTTGGAGACCAAAGAGTTCAACTACAAAGTTAGCAGACTCTGCTGCTAAGCATGTGGTTCACTCTGCTGCTAAGGGAAATAGGGCAAATGCTGTTAAGGCCTCAGCATGTTGGATTCTTAAATCCAATGTTGCATCAACTGTCCTTAAAAGATTAAATTACATTGATGCAAGAGGCAGATCCAAGTCAGTAATGGCTTGGATCCCCAAAGAAAACTAACACTCTTATTTGTGTGCAGGAACATTCAACTGATAAACAAGAAGATCAAGGATACTCAGATAGTGGGTGTTCAAGGCACATGACAGGCAACATGTCTTATCTTTCAGATTTTCAATCTTTCAATGGAGGATATGTTACCTTTGGAGGTGGTTTTCGTGGCAAAATTTCTGGTAAAGGTACAATCAAAACTGGAAATTTAGATTTTGAAGATGTGTACTATGTACAAGAGCTAAAGTATAATCTTTTTAGTGTCTCACAAATGTGTGACAAAAAGAACAATGTTCTCTTTACTGACACTGAATGTCTTGTACTCTCTAAGGATTTTAAGATGCCTGATGAAAGTCAAGTGCTTCTTAGAATTCCTAGAAAGGCCAATATGTATAGTGTTGATATGAAGAACATTATTCCTAAAAAGGATTTAACTTGTCTTGTTGCAAAAGCCACATTGGATGAATCAATGTTATGGCATAGAAGGCTTGGTCATATTAATTTCAAAACCATAAATAAAATTGTTAAGAATGGTTTGGTAAGAGGTTTACCTCACAAAAGATTTGAAAATGATCAAATAAGCATTGCTTGTCTAAAAGGCAAACAACACAAAGCCACTTGTAAGCCCAAGATTTTTAACTCTATTAATCAACCATTGTTTATGCTTCATATGGACTTATTTGGACCTGTTTCAGTAAGGAGTATGCAACATAAGAAATATTGTCTTGTTATAACTGATGACTATAGCAGATTTACATGGGTTTTCTTTTTAGTGTCTAAGGATGAAACATCAAGCACTCTTAAGACTTTCATAACAGAAATAGAAAACCTAGTAAGCAAGAAAGTAAAAGTCATTAGGTGTGATAATGGGACAGAATTCAAAAATAGAGTTATGGATGATTTCTACAAAGAAAAAGGTATTAGGAGAGAATATAGTGTTGCTAGAACTCCACAACAGAATGGAGTGGCTGAAAGAAAGAATAGAACACTAACTGAAGCTGCTAGAACAATGTTAGCTGATTCTATGCTACCTATAATCTTTTGGGCAGAGGCAATCAACACTGCTTGCTATGTTCAAAATAGAGTTTTAGTTGTGCAGCCTCACAATAAGACATCATATGAACTCTTTAATGGTAGAACTCCTGCAATAGGATTTCTTAGACCTTTTGGATGTCATGTGACAATTCTCAATACCTTAGACCATTTAGGAAAATTTGATGGTAAAGCAGATGAAGGTTTCTTAGTTGGATATTCTCTTGTTAGCAAAGCTTTTAGAGTTTACAACTTAAGAACTGAGAAAGTACAAGAAGAACTACATGTGGAGTTTCTGGAAAACAAATCCAATGTAGTAGGCCAAGGACCAAAATGGATATTTGATCTTGAGTATCTAACAAATTCTATGAATTATATACCTGTTGTTGCAACAAATGAGGCAGAGTTAGAAAAGGATCAACATGATGGCACAATGCCAATGGTCAAATGCAAGTGTGGAATCAACTTCAACAAATGATGTATCTTCTTCTAGTAAAGCTAAAGGAGATGTTGAAGATGACAACAAGGATGATGGAACAAAGGAACAACTCAATATTTCAAATATTGATGGTACTGCTGACACAGAGCAAGGTACTGCTAGTATCTATAAAGGTACTGTTAGAACATTTGGAGGTACGGCTAGTTCATTTGAAGATACTGCTGGTCCTTCAAATTCAAGAGAAGCAGAGTTCCAAGAAGATGAAGTGGATTTGGGTAATCTTCCACCGTCTTATCAAGTTCCTTCTACACCACACACAAGGATTCACAAAGTCCACTCCCTGGATAATGTGATTGGAGATGTACAATCAGGTGTGAAGACAAGGAAACAATTGATGTCTTCAGACCAACAAGGGCTTCTTGATGCCCTTTATGCTTCAAAACAGCATGAGGTTTCAAACTCTTGCTTGTTTGTATGTTTTCTCTCACAAAAGGAACCAAAGAACATTCTTACAGCCCTAGATGATTCAAGCTGGGTAGAGGCTATGCAAGAAGAGCTTCTTCAGTTCAAGATTCAAAAGGTTTGGGTGCTAGTTGATTTACCTAGAAATGAAAAGGTGATTGGCACTAGATGGAATTTTAAGAACAAAAGGGATGAAAGAGGGATAGTTATTAGAAATAAGGCTAGATTAGTATCCCAAGGGTACACACAAGAAGAAGGGATAGACTATGATGAAGTTTATGCTCCAGTAGCAAGGATTGAGGCAATTAGGCTGTTTCTAGCTTATGCTTCATTTTTAGGCTTCACAGTCTACCAAATGGATGTCAAGAGTGCATTTTTATATGGTACAATTGGAGAAGAGGTGTATGTTTCACAACCTCCAGGCTTCATTGACCCTGACCATCCAAACAAAGTGTACAGAGTAATGAAAGCTCTATATGGCCTACATCAGGCACCAAGAGCTTGGTATGCAACACTTGCTTCCTATTTATTAGAAAATGGATTTCAAAGAGGACAGATTGATCAGACACTTTTCATCAAACAGCACAAGAAGGATCTTCTGTTAGTGCAGGTGTATGTGGATGACATTATCTTTGGATCTACAAGGAAGGAAATGTGTTTAGAGTTCGAGAAGCTTATGCATGATAAGTTTCAGATGAGTTCTATAGGAGAACTCACATTCTTATTGGGTTTGCAAGTTAAACAATCATCTGAAGGCATTTTTATCTCCCAAGATAAATATGTTGCAGAAATTCTTAGAAAGTTTCAATTTGCTGATTCAAAAATGGCAAGCACACCAATGGACTCAGAGAAGCACCTTTTGAAAGATGAAGATGGAGAAAATGTAGATGTACACACTTACAGATCTATGATAGGCTCTTTGATGTATCTTACATCATCTAGACCTGACATCATGTTCCCTGTTTGTGCTTGTGCAAGATTTCAAGTAACTCCAAAGGTTTCTCATTTAACTGCAGTCAAGAGAATTTTTAGATATCTCAAAGGACAACCAAGGTTGGGTATATGGTATTCTAGAGACTCTCTTTTTGACTTAGTAGCATTTTCGGATAGTGATTATGCTGGTGCTAGCTTGGACAGAAAGTCAACAACTGGAGGATGTCAATTCCTTGGATGTAGACTTGTCTCATGGCAGTGTAAGAAGCAAACAAGTGTGGCAAATTCAACAACTGAAGCTGAATATATAGCTGCTGCAAGTTGCTGTGCTCAAGTCTTATGGCTTCAAAACCAACTTCTTGACTATGGGTACAATTTCTTAAACACTGTTATTCATATTGATAATAGTAGTACAATTTGTATTATTAGAAATCCAGTGCAACATTCTAAAACAAAACACATTGAAATTAGACATCACTTTATTAGAGATTGCAATGAGAAAAGATTAATTCAAGTAATGAAAATTGCTTCAGAATATAATTTTGCAGATCTACTTGCAAAAGCTTTTAATGTTGGAAGATTTGAGTACTTGGTAGCAAGTATTGGAATGCATAATCTTTAAATCTTTTCAAATGATGTGTTTATGTACATAAGTTTTTGTTGGTACTGCTGGATTTATAAGGTACTGCTAATATATCATAAGGTACTGCTAAGCACACAAGGTGCTGCCAGTGCAAAAATGTAAATTGTGTTATTCATACAGTTGGTCCTATGCTTATTCTAATGCAAGACAAGTACTTTGTACATTGTTCTTTTGGTTTTAGACTAACTATTTCAGGTATGAATATGTGAACACAAAGGAGATTTCAAGTGAAATGGGAGCAGCAGAATGCTTATCCAGTTGCTAGCATAGTAGGTTTATGATGGACTGAGTTTAGGAATTTAAACTCCTTAAAACTTCTTTTTTGAAACCTAGTTATGATATTTCACATTGAATTGATGACTTAGTTGATCAGATAGTAACTGATGCAACTCACTTTCTATCATTTTATACTTTCAAGCATAATGAGCAAGTCTAAGGACATCTGATAGAAAGAACAGCTAGTAAAAGTGAATCTAACACTTGTGTTAGAGGCAACAATTGCTATGAGCTGGAAACCCTGTCAAGAAAGCCTTTTTAATAGGTTTATCTTTACACAGGCAGTTATTTATAATTGAAAACATTGGTTCTCACACAACCAGAGGTTGCTTTAAACCGAAATTTTGATTAAGTGTCTGTTACACACTTAATCCTTTCAAAATTGTTGGAAGCAGTATGATTTTTCAATTCTAAAATCATGAACATACTGCTAAGTCAAATAATTTCTTAAACAAGGTTTTTCAAGAGATTCACAAAAACCATCCATTGATGGACCATGAATCAAATGTCCACTGATTCACCTCTCATAGGAGTTAACACACCTAGAAGTGTTGAGGGCAGCAACTTAAACTTTTAAGGAATTGATGGCTTCATGTAAAATATTGTCTGACAACAAGTTCACATTGATAGATCAGTCAAAGGTACATAGTGAGATCTTCCAAACAAGGGGAGGAAACAAAATTTATTTGCTTCAGGGGAGGTAACAATCTCAGGGAAGGAAATAATTGCCCAGAAAAGGAAGAATAATCCAATAGAAAGAAGGAGAAGATAAGAGCATACAAGATGATGACATAGAGGTTGAAAATGACAAGAATAGATCATATATTCAGAAGGGATGAAGCATTCCTAAAGGAGAAAGTTCTATCTAGATCAAACGAAGGAAAGTTTCAATTCAGTTCATTATGTTTGTTCATCACTTGCAAAGGCATGCTGATAGATGATTTCACTTGTTGAAATCATTGCCTCTTATAATTCCTCCATCCAAGGAAATTGCACCATCTTTTGGTTCAATGTTTTGATATTGCTGAAGTCAAAGAAGAACAAAGCAGATCAGTTCAGAATAAGAAGAATAGTTCAGATTCATGAAGTGTTTGAAAGATCTTCTCAAGTCCTCATTTAATTCAGAAAAACATGTTTGAAATGATTCACATGTTTAGGGGAGGATTGTTGGGAATTAAATATTCTGAAGTTAGAGTATCGGAAAATACTTTAAGAAGAAGGTACTGCTAGTTCATGATCAAGGTACTGCTAGAACAAGAAGGTACTGCTAGTTCAAGTAGAAGGTACTGCTAGTAGAAAATGGTACTGCTGATCAGTGAGTCATAGAGCTGCTACAAGGATAAGATTGAAGAAGATATTATTTGTATGAGTCACTCTTATGCAAAAATAATATCTAGATATGTTCTCAGTCAACAAGTTGATGCATGTGCTTTCTTTAATTCATTTGAACAACTTGAGAGATATAATCTTCCATACGCTAGCTCGACTTGATCTTTTGTAAGACAAGTGTTGATTAGACATAAAGCAATATTGTAAGAGATCTCTTGGACTATAAAAGAGATCTTAGACTAGTGATTGTGTACGTGCATATACGCTTAATTAAGAACTCATATCTGTTAAGACATAGAAACAAACAAAAACATATATCACAAATCTAGAAACATAAGATTCAAGGTCTTTGTAACCCTAGTGATAAATTCAAGATCACTCGTATTATTTTGAATAATATTGAATCGTTTGGTGATAAACTTTCTTTGTTCATTGTTAAGTAACAAATATAATTCTTCCATTTCCATAACATACATAACCTTCTAAGTGTGATTAAGTAAATTCCGCGTACTTAATCATATAAACTCAATATATCATTACACAAAAGTATACAAGTTAACCACCTTAACCGTGTGTCGAATCCTCACCGATGATTACATTCAAACACTCAGTACTCCTCCACACTCCCCTAATTACCTGATACACTCCAGTCTCTCAGCAAGCATCTCCTCAAGACAAAAACTCCTGAATCGTCAACACATTCTCAAGGTTTAACCACCACCAACAAAACAACATCCACAAGCAATTCAATTAAGAAACCCATCTATCCATTGGTCTCCCAAGCATAAAAAAGGGTGAAACAGGTCGTGAAGCTTGCAAGAGCAAAGAAAAATGACAAGCTTCTTGACCAGATCGAAATGTTGACTAATATGGTCACCGGCCTTGCTGGACAAGTGAACGAGCTCCAAAACACCAAAGCTCGAATTGATGAATTCCTTTCAGACGACATTCAAGACAAGATGTTCAATGCGATCAAGGGCAACACTGAAGAATACTTGAAAAAGTACTTGCCTAGGATCACATCAAAGAAAGTCAAAGAATATCTTAAACTGAATATCGAAGGTCTTCTCAAGAATATAGTTGCTACAGTTCCACTTGTCCTACAAACCCAACCAACGAAGCCAAAGGAACCAACTATTGAAGTGCTTCATCTTCAATTGTTTGCAAGTTTGACAAGTCTTACATCACCGACTCTAGAACAAGTTGCCATTTCTGAGGCTATTAAGGCTAACATCTTGAAGGAGTCATGCAAAGCTGATGCTGACAAAGGTAAACGTCCAAGAGAAGATGAAGACCTTGACCCGAACTCACAAGCCAAGAAACCAAAGAATGTCGGCGACTCTTCTTCTCAACATCAAGAAACTGTCAAACCTTCAGCAACCACAACAACATCCAACCAACCACCAAAGACTTCTGGCTCCGGACCAACATCAATGGAACATCATTTTGAGTTCACTGAAGACAATGAATTCCAACAACAGCAAGATCAACCAGACTCTTCACCTAAGTCGAAAGCAACAACGTCTAAGCATGGAAAGAAGTCAACAAACAAAAACAAAACCGTTGTCTCATGGCTTGACGAAGACACGACTAAAGGGAACGAGTGGTTTGATCAACTCGCGAGTGCTCAACCATATGTCGACGATGACTCCATGATCGAAGGACGCACACTTGAGTTCACACAAAAACTCAAACGTGACCAACGAATCAAAAAGCTTACAAAAGGAGAACTTCATCGAATAAAGAATGATGCGTTCAACCTGCAGAAAGATCGGTCATCCAGTGCAACTGAGCTCGAATATCACTTAGAAAACATTGCACGTGCAATGTCGAATGATATCAGCTGGACAAATCCGGACACGTATGTGATTGATAGTACTTCTCAACACAAACAACCATACGTTACGGATTGGACAAAGCCTCTGCCATTAATTGGAACTTCAGATCAACCTGCTATCCCATACAGCCTCTTCTTCAACAACTACCTGAAACTTCTTGTACACAGCAACAAGTGTCAACCCAAGTATGAAACGTCAATAACCCTGATTCCTGCTGCATGTTATCCACAACATGCCATTGAAGAAACAGCAACAAGATTCTTTGTTACAAACAGAGTGTTGTACGATCAAGATGCGCAACTGGGAATATATCACTGGAATGAGAAAAGAAGAACTTGGTACAAAAGCAAACTTACGAAGAAGTCTCCAACTCCAGTGATGAGCGATCTCAGAATAATTGATGTGGTTAGCATCGAAGTAGAAAAGAGGTATGATTATACCTTCTTAAATAAAATCAGGGTTAGAAGACAAGATCAGAAGATGTACTCATTCTCAGAAGCAGACTTCCCGGATTTGAACCTCAACGATCTTGAAGACATGTATCTCATCAAAGTTCAAGGGAAGATGCATCATTTCTCCACTGATCTTACTTACACGTTCAACACTTCACTGCTATACTACATCAGAAGAAAGATCATTCAAGAACGCGTCGAAGACTTGCAACTTGGGGTAGAGAGCTATCAAAGGAAGCTTAACTTAACCGCACCACTTTTACACCTTCCTGAGATCAACCAAGAACCCCAGTATACCATGAAGAAAGACCCAACCTTTGGGTTTGTCTACAAGAGTGATCTCTATATCAACTGCTTCATGGGATACAAGGAGGTTCACAAGTTCTGCGACCACACACTCAAGAAAGTTCGTGATGGGTTAGTGATTCGGGTGAGAGATCGGGAGTTGTACAAGACTAGCAGGTGGACAGCTCCTCAACTACGAGAAGTTCGTTAGTTTATTCTGAAGATTGAGAAAAGGCTTGGTCACAGAGATCAGATGAGGAGGCTTGAAAACTACGTTGGAGGAAGACCATCTTTTCCGATCAAGAATTTTCAACGACCTGATCCAGTATTCACTGTCTTCAGAAACACGGATTAATGTAAGAGTTGGATTTTTTTTTTGATAATACTTGCTTGTGATACATTATGGCTTATGCACAACCCGTACCTGTAAAGAAAGGACCCCGAGGTACGCTTCAGTGCCTCAATCCGAATATAAGGAGCGAAAGCTTCTTACTTTTGAGCCTAATTTATCAAAATTTTGATAAGTTTTTTCAAAATTCTGCTCAAAAGAACAAGTATACCCTCTCGTGTTTAAAACCTCAAAAAAGTTATTTCACTTGTTGAGGGGGAGTACTTGAAACAAATCTTTGTTTAAAACTAAAAGTTCTTGTTGGATTCTTCGCACAAACCTCAAAAAGCATATTTTAATCAAAATGTTTTCCAAAAACAACATCAATATGTTATTTTTGAGGGGGAGAATAAAAATGTGATTTAAATATGTGTGTGAAGTATGGAATCTCGCATGAGTTCGACTCAGATTTTACCCAAGAATTGACGAAAATTAACTGTCATTAATCGAAAGGAGTTTTCCTGGATGGGTAATAATTTCAGGCTGGTTTATTCAGTGATGTAAGCGTGTCTCGAATAGGACTTGTCTGAGTAGAGTGTACCGTTTTGAAAGATTTTCTTTGAATATGACCAGGACGGGTAATAATTTCAAGCTAGTCTAACTAGTGATGTAAGCGTGTCTCGAATCGGTCATATTTACTGAAAATCAATCAATTCAAAAAGTGCTAATTCCACCCGACATGTGCAAATTTATCTTGAAAACTTATGAGCACATGTGAAGGGGGAGTATTTCTGAAAAAGCAAAACTCTCAAGGTGTTAACAAAATATGTTTTATAATCATAAACACTTTGAGAGAGTTTCAAATGAATGGTTTATGGAAACATAGGATAGTCATGGAGTTATAAGGTGACTAAGGTTAGGAAATACGTCTTATGATCCGCCAGAACCGGAGGGATCTACCCATGGACAATACCAATAGCTTAGTACTAGAAAGTCCTTAGGTATGATTGAAAAAAGGGGAAAAGAAATGAAAGGAGAAAGAAGGGTTGAAGAATTAAAAAGAAAAGTTATGAAAAAGGGTGAAAAGAAATAACCCTCCAAATGTTCAACCTTAGGGTAGAAACCGGGTTCAATTCATATGCTACTGGATGTTACTACGGTGACATCGGTGTTGAAGACAAGCCGTCATAGACCCAGTGATGCATTGCACTAAACCTTCTAGCCACTCAAGTATCTCTCAAAAGATACTTGTTTCATTTCTCACGAAGAACCTCGTAGAATCTATCGACCTCTCACACCGAGATGAGTTGATATTGAAAAGGAGGCACTCTGCTCCACGCCTCCGACTACTAAAACCAAAAATGCACTAAATCGAGTCTAGAGCCGCGAGATACATCAAAAGATCTCGTAGGATCACTTAATATTTCTACACTGGTTGTTCAACATTAAGGACACCAAATGTAAATAACAAGAGTCCTACGCAGATCTTAGTAATCTGCCAAGAACATTCATGAGGGAACTCACAACTGTGATTCTCAGTGATTGAATGGAAATTCTTGCCAGGGTCAACATTAAACAGCCTTGACAGCAGGTCACTTCGGTAATCCCTTGTGGGTTACGCTTAGTGTTCGCGGTGGTCTCAAACGGTCTATAGTCGTGGAGTGATACTTCGGTATACTTCAGCGGCTCACCTGAATCGTTGATACACTTCGGTGTATCTGTGTAAGCCCTCTTGGGGGCATCCGATTCAGGAACGGCCTTGGAAAGGATTAGAGAAAGTTTTCACACTATGCTGTTAATGATCTCGAAGTCCGAACCTGTAAGTGCCAGATGCTTTATTGCTAACTGTTTTCATGCTGGTACTTCTAGAGATCGAGAGTTCGACTACCACTATTATCATCAACTACACTTCAATTCCACATGCTCATACCTACATTTTAAAGTCATTCAAAATCAAAGATCGAAGCAAACGTTCAAAAGTTAAGGATCAAAGCTAAAGAATGAGAATCACTTGAAGTATAAAGATCAAAGTCTAAAGAAGTATGAGCATGGTGGAAAAGATGTAAAGAAACCGGAATTAAAGACGTTGATGAAAGGCAGATCACCACATTATCATATCACACATAACAAGAACAAAGAACAAAGATACAAAAGACGTCAAAAGACAAAGAAGCAAAGAAGACGTCAAGCAACCTTGATGACCAACCCTTAGGGGGAGATTGTTGGGAATATGTCTAATTAATATCAAGTGTCGGTCATTAATTTATGAAATAGGTTGCTAAGTTTAATAGGCTTGTATGTTATAAAGAGTCCACGACCCTTATAGCAAGCCCATGGGCCGTGTATGTTGTGATAGATAAAGGATCCTAGGCGTTGCCCTAGGTAGAATCCAATATAAAGACATGTAATTCTACTCTCTTATTGTTGGTTATTTCATTAATGGAAGCTACCTTTTGTTATTCTCTTGTGTGATATAATCGGCCACATCTTTCTCTCCTTCTCTCATCTCTATTACTCATATACTTGTTTTCATGCTATTAAGGTGACCTAACAGGCTTATAAGCTTGTAACCTATCCTCTCTCAACTGAGGTAAATCACCCATCTGATGCCCACTTCCATGACAATTCTTAAGCTGAGAAATATGCAATACTGGGTGAATTTGGCTACGGCTGAGCAGCTTCAATTTATAGGCAACCTCCCTAATTCTTTCCTCAATCATGAATGGCCCACAATATTTGGTTGATAATTTGTGTTGTTGTCCTTGTCTGACAGTCACTTGCCTTTATGGTTGGAGCTTCAAATAGACCCATGTACCAACATCAATCTGTCTTTCATTCCTGTGCTTATTGGCTTGGTTCTGCATCCTATCTTGAGACCTCTTTAAGTGAAATTTCATAATCTGAATTGCATCTTCTCTTGTCTGCAAGGTTCTATCCACACTTTCAACTTTACTCTCACTAGTCACATATGGTACATGAATGGGTGGTGTTTGGCAGTAGACCACTTCATAGGGTGTTGTTTGAATGGCAGTGTGAAAGTTGGTGTTGTACCAAAATTCAACTAGTGGCAACCATTTAACTCACTCATTTGGTTTCTCCCCACACATACACTTCAAGTAGCACCCAAGACACCTATTTACCACCTTAGTTTGGCCATCAGTCTAAGGGTGGTAAGCAGTGGACATTTTCAGCTTTACTTTTAACTCTGTAAACAATGACTTCTGTTGATATAAATAATGCCTAAACACGTTATTAATATTTTTCGATATCTCTACGTTTTGATAATCACAAAATGTAAAATCATTAATCGGAAAATTATGACGTAAACAAGTATTTAGTTGTAAATATCTATTTCTACAACTACAATCACTTAAGGTATGAATGAACTAATGCTTAATGCATTGTATGATCAAAGGAACATTTTCTTAAACACTAGATTTTTTATAAAATGTCAAAAACATTTTATATCTTTTAGAAAAACATTTTTGGTAATAAATAAAAAGGTTTAATTCATTATAAATTTATGAATTCAAATTTTCAACCAAAATTAGTAAAAATATTCCAGAAAAACCTTCCCCACGAAGAGACAAATCTGGGCAACGGCTAGGGAGGGGCGGCCCCTTAATTATACTAGGCGACCCCCTTAAAATTAAGGGGACCGCCCCCCTATTTAAGGGGGCCGGCCACGCTCCAGTAGCTCCCAGCTGTCCAGTTTTTCTGCCTATAAATACCAGTCTTCCCCTGGATTTTTACTCACCTTTTGCACACTCAAACATTCTGTTTTAAATCTTGTATATCCTTTTAAAAACCCTTTGATCATATTCTATTAAGCATTGGTTTCTAAGTGATCCAAGCTTCCACCATCAAAGTGCAAAAGAAGAATACTCCTTCAACTAGTGAAGAAGTATTATAGTTTAACTCACATCATCATTGTAGTTGTGTAAAGTGTTGTATAGTTGTGATAAGTAGATCTAAGTGTAAGTAACTAGTTGTGTTGTAAAGAAGTAGTGTAGAAGTAGTTGTGAAGTAGTCGTGAAGAAGAAGTCGTTAAGAATTCGTGAAGAAGTCGTGAAGAAGTCGTGATTAAGTTGTGTAGAAGTTGTGTACAAGTCATGAGATTGGTTCTAGCTACGATTAGAACTCGACATCTAGCTTTGTGTCGTTAAGCCGGTGTAAGCTAAAGTTGTGTAAGGTTTTCTCCGCCATAAGGGAGTTTGTTGACATAGTGAAGAAAACTCTCGAGTAGGTGACTCGAGGAGTGGAGTAGGTCAAGGAAGGTGTCCTTGTAGCTGAACCACTATAAATCTCCGTGTTGTGGTTTGATCTTTCCATCTCTTTCTTTCATTTCATTATATTTACTTTACTTGCATTGCTTATCTATATTTGTTTATATTTGTTCATATTGATCAAGAGTTGAATTCACATAAGATAGAATCGAAATTTTAAAAAGTAAACAAAAGTTTTCATAAATTAAAAAGACGTAAAACTATTCAACCCCCCTTCTAGTTTTCCACAATTGGTATCAAGAGCCACGTCAAACAAGATTTTTAAAATAAACTGTATTTTAAAACTTGAAACGATCTATGGAATCTGAAAAATATTTAGAAGGGCAATCTATGCAAAAACCACCACTATTTGAAAGTGATGGATTTCTTTATTGGAAAAATCGATTCGAAACTTATGTGAAATCAAAAGATCTAGATCTTTGGCATATTATTACTAATGGTGATTTTTTACCGATTCAACATAATCTTGAAACTAAAAAGGATGAAGTTGTACCTTTTGAAAAACAAAGTGATGATTTAAAAAGAAAACTTTCTAAAAATAATGAGGCTAAAATGGTTATTTATAATGCGTTACCACGTAAAGAATACGAAAGAATCTTTATGTGCGAAACCGCAAAAGAAATTTGGAATTCTTTACTAATAACTCACCAAGGTAATAGTCAAGTCAAAGATAATAAAATAGATCTTCTTGTTTAACAATATGAACAATTCACGATTCCGGAAGAGGAATCAATTGATAATGCGTTTGCTAGGTTTAACACAATCATCACAAGTTTAAAGGCACTTGATGAGAGTTTTTCTAGTAAGAATTTTGTCAAGAAATTTCTTAGGGCTCTTCATCCAAAATGGCGAGCTAAAGTTACGGCGATTGAAGAATCGAAGAACTTGTCAACTCTTCAACTTGACGAGTTGATTGGCAACTTGAAAGTCTACGAAGCAATAATCAAGAAAGACTCCGAGATGGTCAAAGGAAAGAAAGAGCAAAGCAAGTCAACCGCGTTGAAAGCTAGGAAAGCATCAAGTGACGAGGATAGCTCAACCTCCGAAAGTGATGATGAAGAATATGCCATGGCCATAAGAGACTTCAAGAAGTTTTTCAAAAGACGAGGAAGATTCGTTAGACAACCACATGACGAAAGGAAAACACTCCAAAGAAACAAAGACGACAAAGGTAGCAAGAGCAAGAGGAAATGCTTCAAATGCGGTGATCCAAATCATCTCATTGGAAGATGTCCTATGATGTCAAAGGAGCAAAACCAAAAGGCGTTCATCGGAGGAGC
Source organism: Artemisia tridentata subsp. tridentata (assembly GCA_021014915.2). Lineage (NCBI taxonomy): Eukaryota > Viridiplantae > Streptophyta > Magnoliopsida > Asterales > Asteraceae > Artemisia > Artemisia tridentata. Next base: position 250,404,805 of record CP139508.1, read on the forward strand.
ATGGAGTGACAGTGACGAAGACGAGAAAGAAACCACAAAAGAGGAGAAGTGTCTTATGGCTAAGACATCAAGTGAGGTACGTTCCGAAACCGAATACTTTAGTGATGAAAATTTATCATTAGATGAAAAAGACCTAGATAATGAATATAATAGGTTATGTATATTAGGTCAAAAAGTAATGACTAAAAATAAATCACTAAAACACATAAATAACCAATTATAAAAAGAAATACTAGAATTAAAAATTAAACTACATAACTTAGAAAAAGGCAAAGAAGTCTTTGAATGTAAAACATGTCAAGAAACTAAAAATGAAAACGAAATACTTAAGGAAGAAATTTGTAGACTTACCAAATTTGAAAATAGTAGTAATTCACTTAGGGATATAATAAGCATTCAAAGAATATTAGGAGATAAAACCGGATTAGGATTTAACTCAACTATGGCTACAACTAGTGAAACTAAAAATGTAAAGTTTGAAAGTGAAACTAGTAATCAAAAAATATTAGGGTCAAAGCCTAAATATATACTTATAAAAGATAGAAAAATACCCATAGCTAATAATGAGGAAATAAAAGCTTTCTACAAACCATCTTTAAAAACCGAAGTAGAATACTCTAAACCAAAGCTTAGGTAAAAAACACCTCCTCCTAGAAGACCACCTAGTCCTCACCCTCGGCCTAAAACACCTCAACCTAGAAGAAACCAAAATAGACCAAACCGTCAAAATAATACTCACCCAATGTTGAATTATTCAAATCCACCAAGTTTCAATCCTTGGGGAATACTTCCACCATATATGCATCCTAGTCAATTGCAAACCATGTTCGGTCCAAACAACTATGGACAAATTGGACAATGGGGACCAAGTGGCTAAAGTGTTCACTCATCGGGAATTTTGGCATCTCTTCTTTGATTGACTTTTACAAGTCAAACATAAACGCTTTGAAGCGCTTGAAGACCACATGTTGAAGACTAAAAGGTACGCCCTTCTTTCATGCTCATCATTATATGCGTAGATTAATGAACTAGCCAATTGCATGCCCCCGTAAGTTTTTCTTTATGCCTAGTCTCTTTAGTACTTGTATGTTTGTTAGTAGATAATTCCTTATACATATACATAATATATATACATATATATACATACATATATATATATATATATATATATATATATATATATATATATATATATATATATATATATATATATATATATATATATATATATATATATATAAATCCATATTACTATATATACTATATACATATATTAATACATCCGCACATAACCTAGATACGTCATTTGTTGACTATCTAGAACTAAAAGAAATTGTTCGTCCTCGAACCTTTTCTTCCCCCTTTGCCTCTTTTGAACTTTAACGTTCAACACGAAAATCTTCCGTGTCCACTATCACATAACTCATGGTGATGAAGAGAAGTGAGTTAAGTGGATTAACGTAGAAGTAGCACTTCGACCATCGAGTCAATAAAACTATGGATGAAACAAACTCCCATCGCCGTCAGCTCCTATTTCCGTCATTACCTAATCATTTCTCGACTCTATTCAACATCCCACGTTTACACACAATATAAATATATATATATATATATATATATATATATATATATATATATATAATATATATATATACACACATTTACTCTCACTCCCTAAAATCTTTGTCGACTTGACATCTTGATCATTTTATCCAAAATTCTCAAGAAATATTTTCTTAACAAAATGTTAATAAAATGTCAAGTATTCCTTCCTCGTGCCAATAAACCCAACGTATTTTTGATATATAATAAATCTATCTATATACATAAAAATATTTGGTTGTCAGAAACTAAACACGACAAAAATTTAATTTTGGCAGGAGGCCCCCTTAATGTTTAAGGGGACCGGCTAGTAAACGAGGGCGGCCCCCTTAATGTTTAAGGGGGCCGGCCATCTGATGCTACCAAAATGGTTTTTCCTTCTAAAATTTTTGCCAAACATCCCATTTCACAAAACACTTCTTCACTCCATCTGCTGTGAACGAACCTCAACTCCAAAACCACTCACCAAATCACCATTTTCAACTAATTTCGCAAGGGGCAAACACTTGTATCTTGATTAGCAACACATTTTGTGAAAATGCTCAAAACTACAGTCGGTGATGTCTCAAAAACAAAAGACTACATTCCAAAAGTCTCTGCCACTCCGGGCATTTCTCCCACCATTGCTTGCTTCTATCGTCCCATTGAAGATGGAAACATTCATGAGGGGAGAATTGTCTATCCATCGTTCTATGAATCCGACTATATCGAACGGATGTTCTCCAACATCAGTCTCGATTGTCTCTACAAAATCAATGAGCCTATCATTCCCAGCTTTGTTCTTGACTTCTATAGCCAAGTGACGGTGCAAACCGATCCCAATGGCTATATCCTCATATCATTTATGATTCAAAACGAATTCATTACTCTTACTTTAGCTCAATTCGGTCAAATTCTCAAAATTCCTTACAGCGGTCAAGCCGTTTTCTCAAATGAGTGGGATCTTTCATCTCTTTAGCAACATCGACCTCAACAGGGTCCTTATTACTCTGAGATTCCATCTTCCAAAGAAATTCGTCAATATCTTGGGTTAGCTCGTGGTACGACTAGCCGGAAGATCAAGTCAAAAGATGTTAACATCCATGCTAACCAAATCCTCCTCAAGGAATTACGCCCCGACATGAAGCGTTGGGAAGAACTCATTTGTGAGAATGCGTTTGGTACCGGTGGTCACCGTGATCATGTCACGGCGAGCATAGCTCACATGTTGTATTGTATTGTCGCTGAACAGCCGTACAATTTGGCATATCTCTTTGTCTTTCGCATCATGTCCGCCAAAAACACTAATAATGCAAATCTTCCGTATGGCATGTTTCTCACTCGTCTCTACAATCATGTCATGGTACACTATCCACATCTTCAGAGTCCAATTTATGAGTCTGTTCAACCGGTCCTTAATCCACTTGTTCGCGTCCGTGCTCGTCGCTCCCGAAGCGACAAGGGAAAATCTCGTAAATCTGTCTCACTTCCACCTCGTGGTTCCAGTCACTTCAAGGAGACGATGATGAGGAGGAGGGCACAACATGTGCTAGTACCACATTACCTAGGACCATCGTTGAAAATCTTCCGGATCTTGATTACACCGAGTATCAAGTTCCTTCTCATTCCGAATGAACAGACGAACTAATATTTGAAAGACAAACCGAACTACTCAACACCACACAGCAGATGCACCAAGAAGTATGAGGCGGTTTCAAGTCTATTGGAAAGACACTTGGAAAGATGTTTGGAAAGAAGAAGAAGTAGACATGTTTGATGAGTGTTTAGTTGATATTGTTGATGTTATGTTTAGACATTTATATGTAGTAATATTATCTTAACATTTGCTTGCCATGACTTTTACTATGTTAGATGTTAAACTTATGTCATGTTAGTACTAAGCTACATATTTAGTTGATATAATATGCCTATGCTTTAATATTTTTTTTTCTAGTCTTAAATATGTATATTATTTGTTTAATATGCTATTGATAATATTTAATCATTCTTGATGTACATGATCCAAATGGAACTTGCTGCAAATACTCCCTAAAAATGACCCTTTTCTGGAAATTTTTCAAATTTTGTCGCCTGGAAAAACACCAGACGGGCGGCCCCTTTAATTTCCTAGGCGGTTCCCTTAATTTTAAGGGGGCCACCCAACAATTAAGGGGACCGGCCATCTGGACAGTAAAATTTACTGTTTTCTTTTGCATCTTGTGACCACTTTTACCTAGCCCCAGCTACCATTTCTCCTTATGGACAAACTGGTATTGGAATCTTCCTACAAAACCTCAAAAATTAACCTAAACCAACCATATTTTCATATCATAAATTCCCTCCATATAATCACCTCTCATTCCATCATCCTTCACCATCCAAAACCACCATGTTATCACCAAAATCCTCCATCTCTAAGACTCCAAGGAAGCAAAGACTTGTCATCATACCACCAAAACAACCTTTCATAGACCTAACCCAAGATGACATCAAAAATCCATCACCACCACCGCAATGTTCATCCCAAAGTGCACCAAATGCTCCATCAAAAACACCCTCTACCCATGGAGCATCCTCTTCCTCCATACCATCCACTTCATCCATCAATGACTACATCAACACTCACCTAACATCATCACCTAGAGCATTATCACCACCATCCACTCAAGAACCTTCATACACCCAACTTGCCATTTCCTTATCACCCATCACACCTCTTGATGCTCACTTCTCACCATCACCAACCCCACAACCATTCTTTCCTATACCTTGGGCATTACTTGAAGCCCATGGTGACAATCGTCTTTGTTGCATCCATAACCGGACCATAATCTTTGGTCTTAGAGATGAGATACACTACATGTTTTCATCACTTGAACACATGATTACCAACCCACCACCACCACCACCTCCACCATCTTCGCCCACTACACCACCACCACCTCCATTTTCACCCAATTAAGCCTATGCAATGCTTAAAAATAATTTTCAAAACCTTTTTGTATGCAAGCTCCATGGAAGATCATGTACTCCTAGGACGATTATGTAGTATCATTAGTTGTTTTTGTTTGAATGTTTGTATGCCTTATGTTGTAATCTACTTGGTTGTGTATTTATACACAACACTTTTATTAAATGAATGTTCTTATTCTACATGCTTGCTTATTATTGTTACATATACTTGTGCTTCTAACATTTTTCTTGCAAGCATTCCATAGCTCGTTTCCTTGGTGCTCCCAAACGAGGGGGAGTACACACCAAGGGGGACTTATCGTCCCGACAAATTTTATTTCTAAAACTTGTCGGCTTAACCTTTTTGATTCTACAAAAAGGGGGAGAAATAGATGTAAACTCACTAAATACTTGTCTAAAAACTAATTTTTAGATTTAATGAGTTTAGATTTTGTAATCATCAAAAAGGGGGAGATTGTTGATATAAATAATGCCTAAACACGTTATTAATATTTTTCGATATCTCTACGTTTTGATAATCACAAAATGTAAAATCATTAATCGGAAAATTATGACGTAAACATGTATTTAGTTGTAAATATCTATTTCTACAACTCAAATCACTTAAGGTATGAATGAACTAATGCTTAATGCATTGTATGATCAAAGGAACATTTTCTTAAACACTAGATTTTTTATAAAATGTCAAAAACATTTTATATCTTTTAGAAATGCATTTGTAATAAATAAAAAGGTTTAATTCATTATAAATTTATGAATTCAAATTTTCAACCAAAATCAGTAAAAATGTTCCAGAAAAACCTTCCCCACAAAAAGACAAATCTGGGCAACGGCTAGGGAGGGGCGGCCCCCTTAATTATACTAGGCGGCCCCCTTAAAATTAAGGGGACCGCCCCCCTATTTAAGGGGGCCGGCCACGCTCCAGTAGCTCTCAGCTGTCCAGTTTTTCTGCCTATAAATACCAGTCTTCCCCTGGATTTTTACTCACCTTTTGCACACTCAAACATTCTGTTTTAAATCTTGTATATCCTTTTAAAAACCCTTTGATCATATTCTCTTAAGCATTGGTTTCTAAGTGATCCAAGCTTCCACCATCAAAGTGCAAAAGAAGAATACTCCTTCAACTAGTGAAGAAGTATTATAGTTTAACTCACATCATCATTGTAGTTGTGTAAAGTGTTGTATAGTTGTGATAAGTAGATCTAAGTGTAAATAACTAGTTATGTTGTAAAGAAGTAGTGTAGAAGTAGTTGTGAAGTAGTCGTGAAGAAATCGTGAAGAAGTCGTGAAGCCGTCATGAAGAAGTCGTGATTAAGTTGTGTAGAAGTTGTGTACAAGTCATGAGATTGGTTCTAGCTACGATTAGAACTCGACATCTAGCTTTGTGTCGTTAAGCCGGTGTAAGCTAAAGTTGTGTAAGGTTTTCTCCGCCATAAGGGAGTTTGTTGACATAGTGAAGAAAACTCTTGAGTAGGTGACTCGAGGAGTGGAGTAGGGCAAGGAAGGTGTCCTTGTAGCCGAACCACTATAAATCTCCGTGTTGTGGTTTGATCTTTCCATCTCTTTCTTTCATTTCATTATATTTACTTTACTTGCATTGCTTATCTATATTTGTTTATATTTGTTCATATTGATCAAGAGTTGAATTCACATAAGATAGAATTGAAATTTTAAAAAGTAAACAAAAGTTTTCATAAATTAAAAAGACGTAAAACTATTCAACCCCCCTTCTAGTTTTCCACAACTTCCAAAAGTTGCTATGAAAAACCTTATCTCTGTCACTGAAAAATAGCTTCTGGAAAACCATGCAATATGTATACTCCATTCAAAAACACCTAAGTAACCTGACTAGCATTGAATGGATGAGACAGTGCCATGAAGTAAGCATATTTGCTCAATCTATCTACTACCACCATGATAACTGATTTGCCATGAGATATTGGGAGCTTTTCAATGAAGTCCATATATACCTCAGTCCATATTTTCTCTGGAATAGGTAAGGGTTGAATCAAACCAGGGTAGGCACTAAGATCAGGCTTTTGCCTTTGACACACTGTAACACCCCCAAATTCGGGTCCAGCGAAAGCATACATGTCGCTGGGGTGCTACTAAATTGGTACCATAACACAGAGTAAAGAGAACGGATTTACCGTATCCGTTAAATGAAATTTTTATACTCAAAAGTATGTTGTTTTACATCGTTCAATAAAATTCGGAAATATAAGCCCATAAAAAGATCTCAAGTGGTCCCGAATATATCAGAGTCTTCTATGACCATGCCATGCCATGCCAACAGCCTCCAATAGTGTGCTATCGCTTTATAACTGAAAATACATGCTAAAGTGTCAACACGAGGTTGGTGAGTTCATAGAGTTTAGTGTAAAGCATTTGAATAAGAATTTCCCAGCAAAGGCATTGTAAATCCACTCAGTCCCAAGTCCCGCCCATACAAGACTTGCAACTTGTGTGTTCACAACCCACTGCCAAATAAGATTTGGTTTAGGTAAACAAAAGTAATATATGGACCAAGATTTAAAATAAATTTAGTTCGACCAGTACATTCGGTTATGTGACCAGTTCATTCTGTCATGTGACCCGTTCATTCGGTCATATTACCCGTACATTCGGTTATGTGACCCGTTCATTCTGTCATGTATGTACATAGTAGTGGAGCCGGTTCATTCGGTTAAGCATGCATAATCATTTAAAGTGCTTGTGTCCATGAGTAATAGGAATTAAGTATGAAACAAGTGAATATACAACGCATTCGAGTGAATAACAAAGTCATAAGTAGAACAAATAATGGTTTGACAAAACAAGTAGCATATTCAAGTAAATCAAGTATAGCATTTAGCTGAAAACGAGCATGTATTCTCCCCCTTAGGTTTGAAATAAAATATTAACTTGAAAAACGGGGCTATGAAAACTCACCTGATGCAATAGTAATGATGACAATAGTGGATACACTGAAATGAGGCACGATCTCTAACCACAACCTAATATGAATGATATGATCTAATGTAAGTCATGAATTGATGCTACACATGCAAATACGTATGTTATCGATACCACTCGTGAATTTCGGAAATAACGTTTATCGTCGAAAAATAAATTTTTGACGTCTTGTTAAGTCATAAAACATTTTACGTGTAAATACGTTGTAACGATATCCTACGATAGTCGTTTGATGATTTATAGCAAAATAATTGAGTTTTTCGTCGTAATTTAATATTTTTCAACCACTATTAGAAAATGACCAAGTAGCCTCGCAAAGCTAGTCGTAAGTTAGTGAATATTGAGTGTTAGAAAACGATCCTCGTGTTTTTAGAAAGCTTGTAACAATATCTCAAATTCGTATCATTGAACTTTTGTCCATACGTGTCCTGATCATAAAGAAAAATAATCGCCAAGTTAGTTAGTCGGCTAAATTTACTGTTTTTGTGCAGTTTTCGGGTATGTTTGAAAGGTCGTATCTTACTCGTTACAAGTCCGGTTGACGAACGGCTGGTCAATTTGGAAAATAGGCCGGGAGTACTTGATTTCAATTCAAAGGGTTAAGGTCTCAAACTGTTTCGATCAATGAGAAAAATGGCTCTCAACATGGCTACTCGCAAAAACAGTTTTACACTTGGAAACCTTTTTATTAAAAGCTGATAAAAATATGTTGTGAACGTCGGGTTTCAAACGCTTGTATCTTGGTCGTTATGAGCTCGTTTTCTACGTTCTTTATGTCCTCGGTTTCGTCTTACAGCGAACTAATATATTTTTGATATGTCGGCTCGTCTAGATTGCGTTCAATGCCTCGTTTTACCCATGGAAAATCGTGTAACAGCACACATTTTTCAGAAAATATAGTTTTCGTCGTTAAACTTAAAATTAACGTATCTTTCTCGTCGTAAGATCGTTTTTGCTCATTCCAGCGGCCACGGTTTCGTTTTTGAGTGTATTTTATAAAGATATAAGCCAAAATGACCCATGATCAACTGATTTTTCCATAAATTGCAAAAATGGACAGAACCTTCACTATAACTTGTAAAAATCAATTTTTCTAGTTCAAGACTTGTATTTATCCCTTCCAATCAACACCAAAACTTTTCTAAGCCTACCATACACCTTCTTAGGGTGTCATGGGTTCCTAATCTTCACCAAAAATGGTGGATCTCATAAGATTACTAATAAAGTTCTTTAAATTCATTTTAGTGACATAAATATGTGCTAAGTGGTATATAACATATGCATATTTGCATGATTTGCTACTAGAATATCAAAATAGATTAAATGAAAGTATGTAAGAGTAGGGCTGACAATTTTGACACGAACACGAAAGCACGACTTGTTAACAGGTTTCGTATTTAGGCTTAAAAGGTTTCGTGGTGTTAACAGGTCGACCTGTTAAGACCTGTTAAAATTCGTGTCTTAACAGGTCTAAACCCGTTAACCTGTTAAGACACGTTTATATCATTGATGAAATCAAAATTCAAGTCCAGCGAGCAATTGGGTAAGGCCCAATGATGAACTAGCCTGATCCATAAAAACCCGGTTCAATCATAGTGATATACCCCTTGCCCTAACCCTAAAACATACTCATCAGAATATATCCGCCCCCCTCCTCCTAAAGTCTCTCACCAAATGCAGATCTCATGTCATCTTCATCAAATCTCAGCATCTCACACAACACTTCTCAATCAACAATAACCAAATCTCATAACACCTTATCTCTAAAACTTCCAGCCACACAATTCCATATCACTTTTTATTTTTTTGTGTTCCTGCTTCGAAGAATCCAAGGAGTTTCAAGATCTTTTATAAAGGTCTCGAGTAGGTGTTTATGTATTTGTTTTTTGATTTTAGTCATGAACGAACCAAGAAAGAAAGTGACTTTATAGTTATCTTTCTTCTCTTTTATGTTCGGAAATTTATTGAAGTGAAGCTTCAAAAGAGTAGATCGATGAAGATAATGATTCAATTGAAAAAATATTTAAAAGATTTAAAAAAAAATTGAATCAATCTGAGATTTTGTGACTATCTATTTATGCATGGGTCTTGTTTGACTGATAGTCTTGAGGTTGTTTGGAGATGAGATTGAAGGTGAGGTGTTAGGATATAGTTGGATTTGAATTGGGATTATGGCGAGTTATAGATCTTCATCGTTTTTTTTCATTTCGTTTTAAATTTAGGACTTGGACCGATGATGTGATAACTGAGGCTCGACTATCGATTAGTTAAATTTCATGTCTTAACAGGTTTTTCGTGTCGACCTGTTAAGAAACAGGTCGTGTTCGTGTTTTGAAAATTTGACACAAAAAATTATCGTGTCGTGTTCGTGTCTGCCCCTAATCGTGTCATGTCTTAACTGGTCGTGTCTTAACAGGTCGTGTCTGACACGATTTGCCAGCCCTATGTAAGAGTAGAATATTTACTTGGACACTTACTTGAGGTTTGATGAGGTTTTTGGAGCAAAATACTTAAGTAACCTTGAGGTTTTTATATCAAAACCTTAACTAGGGCACTAATAGAACTTGAAATACTTGATCTTGAAATTTTTGATGAACTTTTCTTCTTGCTTTGTTCTTAGCCGAACCACTTAAAGGGTGGGAGTGATGAACTCAAATAAGTACATTTTATTACTATCATTTATCCTATTAATTTGACTTGTTTTACTATATTATGTATGAGGATTGATACTTAATCGTTTACTTTTGTAATTCTCAGGTAAAAACAAGCATTTGGTGAAACTTAGCGATTTTGGACTGATTATGGAGCATAACATGCATAAAGTTAAGAGTCTACTGAAATGAAGAAGATCAAGACTAATCTGCTCCAGATGCGCCGCATCTCACTCTCGACATGCGCCGCATCTCTATCAAGATATCACCAGATACGATCCAAGATACAAGAGGACATGCGCCGCATCTAATCATGGAGTTACGCCGCATCTTCTGGCGGTGTACGAATATTCCTGAATATTATAATCTTGGACCCCACGCGAAGTTAAGTACATGCGCCGCATCTACTTACTAGATGCGCCGCATCTTCCTTCAGACAGAAACTATAAATACTCAAAGACCAGACGAATTTCGGAAGGATTATAATATAACCTAAGTCCGAACAGAAGAACTAAAGGACGAATTCAGTCAAGGAGGCAGCACAAGACACACCCAAATCAAAGATACAAGAGCTGTAAGAAGGTGCTGCATGTGTTTAATTCATTAAGTAGTTTTATTTTATTGTGTTAGCAAACTTTAATTCATCAGGATTGGTGGCTTGTGTAATGTGACAACGAAAGATTGCACTCCCTTTAATACTTGCTTTCCCATCAATTAAAGTTTATATGTTGATGTCTTTGGTTACTACTTATTAGTGCATTGATAACCTCTGTGTTTATTAGTGGCTTGCGGGCATTTGACTGCGGGACATAATGTGGCTCCCACAGTTATTTCTGAATTGATCACTTAGGAATAACTTTTAGACATAAGTAATCATTAAGGGTTTACTCGCCGATAAGATTAGGACCAACGAGAAAGGGTTAACTACATACACTTCATATAAAGCTATCAATAAAACAAGTGACAATCTACTTAATCATAAGGACAGCCCTCTTATTGTCTCGAGTATTTATCTGTGTACGTGTGTGCTACTTGCTGATTCGTGCCTATTGGTTTATTTTATTATTTAATTGCAACAAATCGTGCCAGTCTCTCAGGCTGAAACCCCCTTGCGTTAGGATATTAAAATACTGATTAGAATAACGAGATAATACGTTCCACTCTTAGTGATCGACACTCTACTTACCATTATATTCATACTGACCGGGTACACTGCTCGTTAAGTGTGTGTGTTATTGATAAGTCGGCTAAATATAAATTTAAAACTTGAGTAGGCATTAAAACTGCTAAACCACAACGACACATCACGCGCATCAGGGAGAGATGAGAGGATTTTTTTGTTAGTTATTTGGTTACTTGAATGAATTTTGAGGTTTATGTAAGTAATATATCTAGTAGTAGAAAATTTGGTCAAGGTAATCAAGTGCAATTGGACTTAGGGGGGGGGGGACAAGGGGCGGCAAAGAAGGGAAAGGAGGAGGGTGTGTGTGCTATTAATGGTTCTTGTCCCTTGATGTGATTTAGGTTAGATTTAGTTAAGATATAATGTGTTACCGGGTATTGAGTTAGCTAGAAATAAATTTTGACAGAACAAAATAAAGTATGACGAAGTTGTAAAAATTATAAAGTCACATTCCTTGCAAGAATCGGGTGTTCAAATAGTTATCATGTTGAAATTTCGCAAACCGTCGTAGTTATAAGCTTTTAACGGTATATATAGTAAATGATTTCAAAACCTCGGGTAAACTAATAATATAACCTTTATATCATTATAATGAGTGTGAAAATATATTAGGACCATAGTCTGGAGTGTCGGGTATATTATTCGTAGTAAATGACTGAGTGGTGACGTTTATTTAATAAATAACCATACGTTAATTGAAATTACGCAAACCCGTGAATGACCTAACATGCAGATGAAGTTACTGATTATATTTAGACTACTCTAGTCTATATGATGTGTCCTTAGTGATGTTCTATGAATACGCGGCTAAACCCTAAAGGTTACGCGAATTTTGAATACTCGTAAACCTAGTTTACGAAAGCATGAATGATAACCATGAATAGTGATTTTCCTCCAGGAATGAATAGTGTTTCGTGAATAGTAAATTTTTTGATAACGTCTCAAAGTCGCAAACTGACTTCAAAAATGATGAATAGTGAAATGATGAATAGTACCCCACAAATAGTAAATTTCGAAGTTTGGAAAATGACCTGGAATTATGATTTGTCACACACACATCACAATCTCTGACCCACTGTTTGACCATCTTCTTTAACCCCTTCCAATAGAATACTGCACTCAACTTTTTGGTAGTTACATGAACTCCAGAGTGACCACCAACTGCATCACCATGAAAATGAGCAATCAATTGCTTTCTCAAATCTGCATTAGCTCCCACCACTGCTTTTCCTTTCCTCCTTAAGATATGTAAGTCACCCTTTTTAGATCAATTCACACACATATGTTATATGATTAGAGAGAGAAATATTATGTTAGAGAGAAAGAGAGAACACGAGAGGAAAATAAGAGAGTTTCTTATTCCATTCACCAACACCCCTTTTCCTTCAATGGGAGGGGTATTTATAGAATTCTACACAATTATGGGCGTTGCCCTAAATAACAATTAGATAAAATCCCACGGCCTATGGGCCTTCTACACAGGCCGTATATTACTAACAAACATAAAGGCCTAAGCAACCTATTACATAATATGATTAATACTTGATAATCTAAGACGTGTTCCCAACAATCTCCCCCTAAGTATTGATCATCGAGTTTGCTTGACGTCATCATTGCTTCTTTGGCTTCGACGTCATTTGGATCTTTGTTCTTTGTTCTTGATTAAGTGATATGGTAAGGTAATGATCTGTTTTCCGCCAACATTCTTTTAATTCTAGTGTCTTTGCATCTTTTCCACCATGCTCATATATCTTCTGACTTTTGTTCTTCATGTATCAAGTAATTCTGCTTTCATAAGCTTTGGACTTGTGAAATGTTGTTCTACTTGATCTCTGACTTCTCATCGGGATATGAACATGATGAAAGGGTGGTAGTGGAACTTTCGGTCTCCGTGATTTCCTGTAGGTAGACAGTTAGAAATAAATCATTCGGCACTTACAGATTCAGACTTTGAGACCGTCAACAGCATAGTGTGAAGAGTTTCTCTAATCCTACCCATGGACGTTCCTGAACCATAAGATACACCGAAGTGTACCAATGATTCAGATGAGTCGCTGAAGTATTCCGAAGTATCACTCCACGACTGTAGACCATTTGGAACCACAAAGCGTAATCCACAGGGGATTACCGAAGTGACCTGCTGTCAGGGCTGTTTGATGTTGACCCTGACAGGATTTCCATTCAATCACTGAGAATCACAATATGTAAATTCTCTCATGAATGTTCTCGGCAGATTACTAAGACCTGCGTAGGACACTCTTATATCTTACAACCAGTGTAACAAAGGTAAGTGTACCTAAGAGATCTTTGATATATCTCGTGGCTCTAGACTCAATCAAGTGCTTAATTTTGGTCGTCAAAGGCTTGGAGCAGAGTGCCTCCTTTTCAATATCAACACATCTCGGAGTGACAGGTCGATAGGTGATGAAGGGTTCTCCATGAGAAATGAAACAAATGTCTTTTGAGAGACACCTGAGTGGCTAGAAGGTTTAGTGCAGTGCGTCACTGTGTCCATGACGGCTTAATCTTCAATACCGGTGTTACCGTAGTAACAACCAGTAGCATATGTATTGAACCCGGTTTCTGCCCTAAGGTTGAACAAATGGAGGGCTATTTCTTTTCATCCTTTTCTTTACGTTTCTTTTTCATTCTTCAACCCCTTCTTTCTCATTTCATTTCTTTACTCCTTTTTTCTCATAATACCTAGGACTTTCTAGTTCTAGACTATTGGTATTGTCCTTGGGTAGATCCCTCCGGCTCTGGCGGATCATAGGACGGTTTCCTAACCTTAGTCACTTTATAACTCCATGACTAATCCTATGTATGCCATAAACCAATCTTTTTGAAAATCTCTCAAAGTGCTTATGATTGTAAAAACATATTTTGTTAACACTTTGAGAGTTTTGTGTTTTTCAGAAATACTCCCCCTTAACATGTGCTCATAAGTGTTTAAAATAAATTTGCACATGTCGGGTAGAGTCAGCACTTTTAGAATTGATTGATTTTCAATGAACATGATCGTTGCGAGAGACGTTTACATCACTAGTTGAACTAGCTTGAAATTATTACCCGTCCAGATCATATTGAAAGAAAATTTCTCGAAATCGGTACATTCTACTCAGACAAGTCCTTTGCGAGACACGTTTACATCACCGAATAAATTGGCTTGAAATTATTACCCGTCCCGGACATGTCTTTTTGACTACTGACTTATGATATCGTCAATTCGATGGTTCAATTCTGAGTGGAGCTCAAACGAGATTTCAACTTGTTATTACCATATTTTAATCACTTCTTTATTCTCCCCCTCAAAAATAGCATAATCATGTTGTTTTTGAAAAACTTTTGATTAAAATATGCTTTTTGAGGTTTATGGGAAGAATTTCAAGAACTTTTGTTTTTAGAACAAAGATCATGTTTCAAATACTCCCCCTTAACAAGGGAATACTTGTCCTTATGAGCAGAATTTTGAAAAACTTAAAAAAATTATGGTTAATTCTACTCATAAGTAAGAAGCTTTCGCTCCTTATATTAGGGTTGAGACACTGAAGCGTACCTCAGGGTCCTTTCTCTACAAGTACGGGTTGTGCACTGTGATGTGTGTACAAGACATTGAGCATGATTTTGATGTAACATTTTTGTTTTGGAAATACTCCCCCTCAAGACTCACATTTGTTTTGAGAATTTTAAACTTTTTAAAGTTTGAGGGAAGGAGTCTTCTTGAAGCAAAATTCTGAAAGATTTAGAAATTTAAGTTTGAAAAATTCTTGAATAAATTTTGCTTCAAAGTAACTAAAACGTTATACTCAGAAATACTCCCCCTCAAAACTAACATACGTTTTGACATTTTTGAACTTTGGGGCGAATTGGGGAGTAAAGATTTGAAAATCTTGTGCAAAATTATGAAAAGATTTGAAAAACCTTTTGAAAATTTTTGAATAAATTTTGCTCAAGATTAAGAAGTTTTTAGGATAAGTGCACGCTTGGTTTTAAAGAATGGTTTAGCAAGGCACTTTCCTTTCTTTGAAACCCGAGTTGTACACTGTAATGTGTGTACAAGTCGTTATGTTGAAGTCAGAGTCCTTAGCTGAAGTACTAAGAAGTCATCTAAAGTTTAGATTAGATAACAACCTTGGGAACCCATTTAAGCACGGCGCTAACGGCTTTACTAAATTTTGAAATCCATTTGTAAGTTGTGTCCATCTGATTTAAAGATGTTGAATTCCAACGAGGACTAAAAACCGGTGTTTCATTTTGAAATAACACTCGTGGAATCAATGGGGATTTAAAACTCTTTTCCCGTTGAAAATAGTTTGAGAAACCCGATGTTTCTCTTGGAGTTTTAAAATCTGAAGTAGAAGATTTCCATCTAGAGTTGAACCTCATGGGTTCTCTTTGAAGATTTGTTTTTATGATGAATGGAAACCTTCCAGTATTTTGAATGTTCAAAGCAGAGTCATTCTTATGTTGCAGCGAAAGGAATTCTGGTATTGAATATTTGAAAGGTTTTGAACGACTTTGCTTTGGTCTCCACACTTGCTTTACCGGTGTAAAACGAGAGTGTGGAGTTTGAAAAACTTGAGTCTTAACTTTTGAAGCATTTTGAATTGAAAACTTTTGAGAAGTAAATGTTTCAGAAAAACTTGGTTTCTTCGAAAACTTCCTTCCTTTTTGCAAAGAATAAGTTGTAAACTGGGAAAAAATTTTCGAAAATGGTTTTGAAGATTCACCCGTGTAAACCTTCTTCGAAACACTCACTTCTGGTGTTGAAAAATCTGAAATTGGAGCTTTTCCCTTTAATCGGTTAAGAGAATCAAACTTCACTTTTAAAGCATTGTATGAAGTTCTCAAATCACTGTATTCTTTTTGAAGAGAAAGATAATCTTAGGATGCCAGTTTTGATTATAAAGAGGCAATTTGTTTCAAAAGTTGATCTTTTTCGGCTTTAGAATCATCCGTTTTACGAGCCAATTTTCGTTCGAACTCAACATTTTCTTTTTCAAGTCTTTCAAAATAATTCTCAAAATCGTTTGTTTGTTGAGCTAAAAACGTTTCAAGCTCAATCACTTTTGTTTGAAGCACATGATTTTCATTTTCAATTTCATTTTCAAAAAGATACATTTTCTCCCCCGTTTCCTTTTCAAAATCTGGAGTATTAGAATCGAACAGGGGATTTGGAAAGGAAACTTTTGTGATTTGAGACTCAACCTTTTTCATTTTCATTGATTCAAACAGATTTTTGTAAATCAGTTTTAAATGCTCAATTTCTTTTTCGTATTTTGAAATTTGACACTTCATTGACATGTTTTCATCATCAAGTTGTTCAATTTTTGACATCCAAGGGTTTTCAAAAGACTGCTTTTCCAGATTGTGTTGTAAAGCTAGCTCAAAGTCAATGCTTTGTGCTTGACATCTTTGAAAATTTTGTTCAAGAGAGAATATTTGACGTTTCAGTTTCTCTTGGATGTCGCTTGACTCTTTTAAAATTCTCTCATTTTCGTGTCTCAATATCCCATTTTCCACTTCAAAGCTGTATTCACGATTAGTTTGTGTTTCAAAAAAATTTATACGTTTACTATAATTCTCGAGCTTTTCTGTTAACGACGTATTTTGTGCTTTTAGTTCACGATTAAGCTCATTACATCGAACAATTTCGTTTTGAATATTTTTGATTAATAAAGCATTTGAAGCACGATCTTGATCATGATTCACATTGTCATGTTCAACCGTACCTCCATTAGGATCCATATGTGGAGTTTCAGGAGTAATATTTCTATCATCCTGATTCACCACATATGTGTCATTAATGTACTCAGGTTTTCCATGACTTTGTGTCTCATAAGCAAACACATTATCAAATGTATTGATATCATCAGTTGATTGATGTACCTTAACCAATGTATCTGTACAATGTGAAGGTCCGACATCAGCAGCTGCTGTCTTCAAATCATCCTTACAGTTGAGTTTCCCGCCAGTAAACAAATCATTCCCTAGACTGTTTTTTCCATTATGCTTTTCTGATAATGCATTATGACCCGTGAAACCCAAATTATCATCTGATGTCCCTTCCTCATTGGCTGTTCCCGCTTGTATGTGCATCTCCATTTCGATTCTTTCCCGTTCTTTTTCTTTTAACTCTCTTCCATCCAATTCTTTTTCAGTTGACTCTTTCTTTTTTTCCAGCATCTCCCTCAGATGAAGTGATCTTGTAGTAAGCACCAGTTCCAGTATGTTCATTAGATTAAGCAACTGATCTCTAAAAGATTCAACTTCAAGGTAACTAATGATGCATTCTCTCCATATTTTTCTTCCTGATACATAATCCGAAGAATTTTTGACCACCCTAAATTCTAAGTAGAGAAACCATTTTAACTGCGTCTTGAGCGCTCGAAATGCTATTATGCAGTCACTTCCTTGTTCTATTTGCTTCTCTATTAGACATATGTTGTGCAAGAGTTTCCTTTTGAAGGTTGTAAAGTCCATTTCAGATCCGAAGAGTGTTTAAAAAGCTCGATGAAACGATCTATCCCATAATGGTAACCTTGCTTCTGAGAGGGCCACACATTGAAGCTTAACAGATTCAAAATGTGATAAACAATTTTCCTTCGAATGAATAGCTTTTTGCACAACTTGAGGCATCTTAATCTCTTGTGAACTTGATTCCATTTAATTTCGGAGTGATAAAGTTGATCTTGGATCGATACAATGATATAGAAGTTGTGTTTTTTGTTGGTTACGGTTCAAAAATTATGTTCGTTTGAAGTTTATGTCCTTTCTCGGAGTTTGATTACTTGAAGGATTTCTTAGTGGAAGGATTTCTAAATGGAAGGATTTCTAAGTGACGGATTTCTAGTGGACGGATTTCTAAGTTGAAGGATTTCTAAGTGGAAGGATTTCTAACTCGGAGAAAAACTTCTTACTCGGAGAATAGTTCCTTACTCGGTTCCTTACTTAGCAAAAGTCCTTACTCGGTTCCTTACTTAGCAAAAAGTTCTTACTCAGTTCCTTACTTAGCAAAAAGTTCTTAGTCGGTTCCTTACTTATCAAAAGTTCTTACTCGGAAATCTTCCTTACTCGAAAAATGTTTCCTAACTCGGAAATTTATAATCCTTACTCGAAATTTACTTCCTTGGAATTTTGCCTCCTTACTCGGAATTTACCCTTCTAACTCAAAGGTTTTAATGTTCTAACTCGGAAATTACTTCCTTACTCGGAATTTTGCCCTAACTCGGAAGTTTTACTTCCTTACTCGAAAGATTTAATTCCTAACTCGGAAGTTTTTCCCGAACTCGGAAGTTTTACTTCCTAACTTGGAAGTGTTGAGCCCTAACTCGGAGGTTTACTTCCTAACTCGGAGGTTTTGAGCCCTAAGTCGGAGGTTTTGTTCCTTACTCGGAACTTTTGAGCCCTAACTCGGAGGTTTTGTTCCTTACTCGGAACTTTCTGCCCTAACTCGAAAGTTTATGTGGCTTACTCGGTAAAACACCCTTCTAACTCGAAGGATTTGTGTCTTACTCGGAATTTTAACCTTCTAACTCGAAGGAATCACGATGAACGGTAACCAAAACACAAAAAACACACCCCTAGATCATGGTTTGGCTCTTGATACCACTTGTAAGTCACCCTTTTTAGATCAATTCACAAACATATGTTATATGATTAGAGAGAGAAAGATTATGTTAGAGAGAGAGAGAACATGAGAGGAAAATAAGAGAGTTTCTTATTACATTCACCAACACCCCCTTTCCTTTAATGGGAGGGGTATTTATAGAGTTCTACACAATTATGGGCGTTGCCCTAAATAACAATTAGATAAAAGCCCACGGCCCATGGGCCTTCTACACAGGCCGTACATTACTAACAAACATAAAGGCCTAAGCAACCTATTACATAATATGATTAATACTTGATAATCTAAGACGTGTTCCCAACAAGATACCATCTTCCCAACTGTACTTATTGCCCTTATAAAAGTGATTAATCAATGACTGAATCAGCTGTTGATCATCTATATCAGTCTGCCAACTCTCCTTGACCTTATCCCAAACATCACTTGCAACAGTTGATACTGCCATCTGCAACAAAGCTCCACCATGATCAGTCCTAGAAAATACATCAACCACTACATTCTCACTCCCCTTTATATAAACAATCTCATAGTCAAAACCTAACAGCTTAGGAAGCCATACAGTTGAAAAGGGGTAGTTAACTTTTGATTCAATAGGTACTTAAGACCAATGTTGCAAAAATCGTGAATCGGTAGCCGGGCGGTCGACCACCCTGCAGCGAGTAATCGGCCGAGGCGGGATTAATCGGTGATTAATCGGATTGGCATTTTTGGCATGTTTTGGGTATTTTTGGAGACCAAACTAAAGATCGTAACTGATTACAAGCCTAATATGTTTCCAAACCTCAATAAAAGGCTCCAATTCTGATTATGAGGCTCATTGTGCATTATAAGTGAAATAAACGATCCCCAAATTAAGTAGAATGCCTAAATTTTCATTTTCTTAAACCTGACCGATTTGGCCGATTCGGCCGATTTTTTTGCCTGACCGATTTTTTGGCCGATTTTCACTATTCTACAAGGTACCGGGCCGATTAACGATTAATCGGCTGATTCAGCCGATTTTTGCAACATTGCTTAAGACTAAAATGGATGTTTTAATCTTAAAGTGCATGTCCAATAGATATCCTTTCCACTTTTCAAAGGCTGCTACTACTGCTAAAAACTCCTTCTCATATGTGGACAATGGCTAGTGCTTAACAGATAATGTTTTGCTCAAATAGGCCAAAGGGTAGCCATTTTGGCACAATACAGCTCCAATACCTACCAGATGCATTTGTCTCTATTATAAATTCTTGATCAAAATTTGGTAGACCAAGCACTGGTGCTTTCACCATAGCCATTTTGAGTTGATTAAAGGCTATCTCAGCATCATTAGACCATCTAAAAGCATTCTTTTTGAGTAATGTTGTTAATGGTTGACTTATAACTGCATAATTCTTAATGAATCTTCTATAGTAACCAGTTAAGCCAAGGAAACCTCTGAGCTGCTTGATTGTTTGAGGACTTGGCCATTTCTGCATTGCTTCAATTTTAGTAGGATCTGTGGCAACTCCTTTTGCATTTAGAATATGGCCTAAGTATTCCACTTGTGGGACAACAAAACATCACTTACTTCTTTTAGCAACAAGGTACTATCTTGAATTACTTGCAAAACCTGCTACAAATGGGCACAATGTTCTTTCACAGATCTGTTGTACACCAGGATATCATCAAAAAACACTAATACAAATTTCCTTAGGAAGGGCTTGAATACAATGTTCATCAATGACTGAAATGTAGATGGAGCATTGGTTAGACCAAAGGGAAGTATTAAGAATTCATAATACCCTTCATGAGTTCTTAAATTAGTCTTACAACATCAGCCTCCTTCATCCTGATCTGATGATACCCATGCCTCAAATCTAACTTAGTAAACACAACAGCTCCACTTAATTCATCAATTAGTTCTTCTATCACTGGTATAGGAAACTTGTCCTTGACAGTATGCTTATTCAATTCTCTATAGTCAACACACATTCTCCATGACCCATCTTTTTTCTTGACCATGACTATGGGAGAAGAAAAAGGACTTTGACTTGGCCTTATTGCTCCAGAATCCAACAACTCCTTAACCATTGCTTCAATTGCATCTTTCTGATTAGGAGGGTGTCTGTATGGTCTGGCATTAATTGGTGGGGGTGTTTGGGACAAGTGGAATCTGATGATCATGTGACCTTTGGGGTAGTAGTTCAGGGTGGTAGTTCAGTAGGCATAGCAAACACACTTTCAAATTGGCTCAAAATTTTTTCCACCCCTGCATTCATTCCTCCTTGTTCCTCCATTTGACACAATGAAACTGGGTACACACAAAGAGCCATGGATGACAATCCAGCTTGCCTGAATTGATCCTTTTCACAGCTTGCTTCCCCTGCATCCACTGAATTGTCGAGTTTTTGGTACCCCTTAACTCTATCTTTCTGTCATTATACATAAACTCCATTGTTAAATCCTTGAAATTACACTAAATGTTCCCCAAAGTGTCCAACCATTGTATTCTAAGGACCATTTCACAACCACCTAGTGGCAACATCATCACATCACTAGTGAAAATTTGACCTTGAAAAGACCACTGAAACTGTCTACACTCATAAGTTCTTAGCATATCTTGACTATTAGCCACATAAACCTTAAGAGGTAAGGTTTTAAGCAACTTGAAGCCCATATTCCTAGCAGTACCCTCATCCAAAAAGTTATGAGTACTACCTGAGTCCACTAATATATGTAGTCTTTTTTCCAACCACACCCTTCACCCTCATGGTTTGAAATGAATTTACACCAGACAAAGACTTCAAAGAGATTTGTAGACCATTTTCAACGACCTCTAATTCAGTTTCTAATTGTTCCTCTCTTGGACAGTCTTCCCACACCTCTTCATTACCATCATCCAAACACTCCTTTTCACCATCAGAAACCACTTCTAAAGAATGTAACTGACCACTACATTTGTGACCAAGAACATACCTTGATCATAATAGAAACATTGATTTTTTTCTCTTTTTTCCTCAAATTCCTTTTGAGTGAGTTGTTTTCTATATGGCATGGTATTGTTATAAGCTGTTCTAGGTGCAGGTAAAGCTAAAGTGTTGTTAACACGTTTTGGCAATATTCAATTGCCTTTATTTCCATAACCAAAACCTGTTGGCTTAGTAAATGACAAGTTAGGATTATACCTTGGCTTCATAGCAGCATTAGTAGATTCTTTCATTCTTTCCATACAAAAAGCATCAGCCAAAATGGTCAATTTGAACATCCTAATAGGCATGAATATCTCATCCTTCAATCCACCAAGAAACAGACTAACTATGTAAGATTCAAGAAAATCCATCTTATTCAACAAACCTTCAAACAGATCTTGATAAGTCTGCACACTCCCAGTTTGTTTCAAATTCTTCAAATCTACCATAGGATGATCAAAGGTTGCTCCAAACCTATTCAACACTTCTTGTTCATACAATTCCCAAGAACTCCCTCCCTCATACCTTCTGATGAATTGTTGATGCCAAGTGAGTGCTTTATCATACACATGGATTGCTGCCATTTCCAGCTTCATCCCTTCTTGGACATTGTCAATTTTAAAGAACTACGTACACCTGAATATCTAACCATTGACATCATCTCCATTGAATTTGGGGAATTCAATCTTGGACCTCCTACCATACTGCCCAGTTTGTTGCACATCTTGCCTACCTGAACTCTGACTACTACAATTTCCAACATTAATACCATTGCAAGTACCTTCCCCATTTTTGATACTAGCCAATTCATTCTGAAAGATTTTGAGTTTTTGTGTATTGTCATGAAGTTGCCTATCATGATCATTGAGTTTTCTATTCATGCGTTCAATTAAATCCCTTATTTCAGCTATGAAATCTTGCAAAGTATCCATTGTAGCCACATGAGTAAGAGGATTTATTCTTGTGTTCACCATTTTGTATTGATATCACTACTACTCATCAACAATGGAATAGTGGCTATCAATTTTGTTCTTGATTACTCAAACCAATTGTTGCTGATCATAGATTCAAGAATAGAGAATTTAACCACTAATGGGCTATTCTTGTGATCGTACAGTCGTTTGACACTAATCAGATGAAAAAGAATAGTTGAAGTTTGCGGGGACTAACTTCGCCCGAAAAGTAACCGAATCTTGTTGGAATTTAGCCGGAAAAGATAACCGGAGTTGCTAGGATGGCAGCTCTGATATAGAAACGTACATATCTTGAAATCAGTTAAGAAGTGGAAGATACAACTTCAATTGAAACAACATTCACTAAACTATAGAATTGAGAAACAAGATTAGTGAAATGATTGTTATTTGATTATGGATTTGTTACAGTGATTGAGAGATACAGAGAGATTGTTTGTTATAAAAGTGAATGAATACTAAAATGATTATAACGCTGGTATTTAAAGATAGTTTGGTAAGTAACAGAAATTCCCGCCAAAAACCAACTAACAGAACTTTGACTTTTGGCTTTGACTTGTTGACTTTGCCAATTGAGATCGTATCACATATATTATAAATCTAAACATTTATAATAAATTAGTGTTTTGTTATAAACATATATTGTGATTTATTAATTACTTAAAATAAACAATTAAATAGGCATATAGTTTTAAAATATAATATTTTTGATTATAGATTCAGAATTGATACATGAATGATTAGATATACAAGAACCTGACCGACATTTGGGAGTAGGTGATACACAAATTTAAAAATCTAAAGTTTTAAAACATTGGGTAGTTGATAATAAAAAATTTTCATAAAATACATATGCACCATTCTATTTACTGTGTGATAAGTAAAATTGTAAGCAGCAGAAGTTTATGATTTGAGTTTCTACTGTGTTATGCTTCTCTGTTGGAAAGGGAAATATATACATACAATTACATTCCAGAAACAATTTGAAACTAGGAAATAACTTAAACTAATTCCTATGATTACGTAATTAGACTCCTATAATTACTGAGTGATTTCCTAATACATTTCTTTTCTGTTATTACATTTATTTACAACTCATGTCTACACTCCCCCTCAAGTTGGAGCATACTTATCCAGAATGTCCAACTTCTCAATCCTACTACGAAACTCCCTACTTGAAACAACTTTTGTAAGGACATCAACAAGTTTTTCCTTGGACTTGACATAAGGACATCGAATAATCTTTTGATCCAACTTTTATTTTATGAAATACCTATCGACTTCTACATGTTTCGTACAATCGTGTAGTACGTGATTTTGTGCTATCTGAAATAGGCTTTGTATGCTTGATTCCCATGTCTGATAACACACGTTTTATCCATATCTATTTACATATGCCATGAGACATACCAAGAAACTCAGCTTCATCACTCGACTTTGCAATAACTTTATGTTTTTTAATTTTCCATGTTACCAGATTTCCTTCTACAAATGTAAAGTAACCTGATGTAGATCTTCTGGTCATTTTATCGCCGGCCCAATCTACATCTATGTAATCTTCAATGACTGAAATATTGTTCTCTGAAAAGAATAAACCTTTCCCTAGTGAGCCTTTCAAATATCTCTATAATTGATAAACTGCATACATGTGCTCTTTATTTGGCTCATGCATAAATTGCCTAACAACGCTTACCGCATATGTTATATCTGGTCTCGTATGAGATAGATAAATCAACCTCCCAACCAAGCGTTGATAACTCCTCACATCTGTTGGAATTTGATTTGAATAAATTCCAAGTTTATGTTTTGTTTCCATAGGTGTTTCAGCTAGCTTGCAGTCGAACATGCCTGTTTCAGTCTGGAGGTCAAGCATACACTTTCTTGTGATAAATAAATTCCTTGAGCTGTTCTTACTACTTTGATGCCCAAGAAGTATTTTACTTCTCCTAGGTCCTTCATTTCAAATTCAGAAGCTAGTCATTCTTGTAGATGTTTCAGTTCTTCCATATCATCTCCTGTTTAGACCAAATCACCAACATTTACAATAAGACCAGTTCCTTTTCAACCTTTGAATCGATGGAAATTTTCCGAACCAAGCTGGTGATTGTTTAAGCATATACAACGATTTTCTTAAGCGACAAACCTTATTTGTTGACACGAGCTCCATGCCTGGTGGTAAGTCCATGTATACATTCACTTCTAGATCCCTATTGAGAAAAGCATTCTTAACGTTGAATTGTTTTAGAGGCCATTCTCTGTTTGCTGCAATAGAGATAAGAATGCGGATTGTATTCAACTTGATACCGGTGCAAACGTCTTGATAAGGATTTATTTGATACCTTTTTAAGGGGTCATTTAGTCCTAAAAGTCGTATGTAATTGATCAAATATTGCCCAAAATCATTTGTTTTTTCATTTTAGGTACTTGGGACGAGAGTTATGAAAACCGGCATGTTTCAGACCAAAATCGACAAGAAAACGAAGAAAAACGACCAAGTCTAGAATCTGTCAATATGGAGACCTGACGGCGTCACGAACTACAACCTGACGCCGTCGCTTGTATTTGAAGACCCAATTTCGGTGCAAAGTTAACACGAAATGACTCAGATGTTTTAAAGAGCGATGACGTCAAGACCTACCTGACAGCGTTAGAACCCAAACGAGACGGCGTCATGACGGCGATTATCACAGATGAAACCCTAATTGGAGGTGAGCTGATGGCGTCAGAGATTGCAAGTGACGCCGTCACAGTTGTAAATCTATATATGTTTTTCGAATCTTTTAATTCATTGTAACATCTTGGATGACATAAACCCTAGGCAAATTTCTCAGCTTTTGTAAGGCTTTTTCAGCCTTTTTCATCCATGTTTAATTAAAGATAAGTTATTCGTTTAATCATTCAATATGTCTATGTGTTGTTTGATTATTTTTTTTTCTTTTCTTCGCTTTAACATGCTAGGCTAGATTTATTTAGTGTTTGCTTAGATCTAATGAAACCTAGTTATTGATCATTGATTTGTCGTCTCTTGTTTAATTGATTGCCTCGCGTTAGGAGTAGGAAAACTGGCTTCTCTCTTATATGTGCTAGCTTGAACGTCTTACTAAATGCAACCATAGAGTGGACTATTGGTTTTTCTCGTTGTATTTATAGCGTGAATTGCGGCTTGTAGATCCTGGAAAACTTAATAGACTTTAAGGTTTTTAGGGGAGACTTATACGTTCATAGAGTTGGGGACTTCGGCACCTCCCCACGACCAATATTAATGAATACAATGCTTCAATTAAAATAAGGACATGACAATTCGACGAATCAATAGGAGATAACTATGGAGTAAGGAAATCTAAGTAAACACGTTTTCCTCATTATAAGACTTACCACTTTACTTTTCTTGTTATTTAGTTTAATTTTGTTTAATTATTAGTTTTGGTTTAATTAATTAGTAGTTAAACCACCCATTCTTGAAACCCCGAGATTTTAATTTGCTTTACATAAAACATAAAAATACAAAAAGAATCATTCCTCACCTTTAAACCTATCTCGACATACGCTTCGGTCTTCACATACACTATTCCCCTAGAGAACGATCAATCCCCCGTGTCTTGCCTATACTACACTACAACAGTTAGGTACACTGCCTAGGAGGATAGTAAAACTTCTTGTGAGGTCTTACAACCGCCGCATCATGTTTTTGGCGCCGCTGCCTGGTAATAGTATAGGTTTCGATTTCTATCTTGTTTAGGTCTATTCACTAGATTACTATCAAGTGAGATTTTTATTTTCTTTTTATTAGCTTTCTTTTAGTGTATCTTCTTCTTTGTTCCCTTTGTTTCGTAATTCTCTTTATTTTCCATCATGGTGAATGAAGGCGTCTTCGAACCCCTTGACCAAGCACACCAAGCACAACAACACCAACAACACCAAGATCAACCACACCAAGAACAAGCACACCAAGTTCCACCTTGAGCCTGTACTCTAGGTGAGTACTCCAAACCTAGCTACCAAGGCTACCGAAACACCATTGAGCGCCCCAAAAGAGCCAATGTGTCTCCTTTGCAATACGACACCATCCGATTGGTGCAAAACGGATGTGCATTCCATGGACTTCGTTCCGAAGATCCAAACCAACATCTCAAGGATTTTCTTAAAATTGTTGATTCCGTTAACCTTGATGTTGCTACTCAGGAGACGACGCGATTGCGTCTCTTCCAATTCTCTCTACGTGACCAAGCTAGTAATTGGCTTGAGCGTTTACCCGCGGGATCTATCTCAACTTAGGATGATCTTACTTCTCGTTTCCTCGCTCAATTTTTTCCACTAGGGAGAACTACCAAGCTAAGGAATGACATTTTGATGTTCCAACAACGTCAAGGTGAAACTCTTTATGAAGTGTGGACTCGTTTCACGGACTTACTCCAAAACGTCCCTCATCATGGCATAGATCTTTGGCTTCAAATCCAAATTTACTATGATCATGTCGACTACCTCACGAAGCAAGCCATTGACCATGGGGCCGGGGGTAAGCTACGTGAAAAGAATGCGGAAGAATCATGGGACATTATAGAGGAACTTGCCTTCTATAATGACGAATCTTTGGAAGACCCTCATAAATTAAGCAAAATTTTTGACTTAATATCTTTGCTCAACAATATCTCAAAAATTTCCAAAGAAAAGCTCTGTGAGCTGGAAAAGAGGGTTGACTGCTTGTTGGAAAAACGGAGAAAGCCACCTACACCCAATCAAGAAACAATCAATTATGTTTCAAACCAAAAACCAATCCCTTTATCCGAGTCACCTCGTAGGGAAAACGCGGATTCCTTTCGAAATATGCACGCCCTTCCTCCCCTCCCCGCGAACTTAGTCCCAGCTTTGAAGCTCGAATGAGAGAGTATACGTTAGCACATTCTGAGAGATTGGCAAAATTTGAAGAATCCGTTTATAGACAACGAGAGGAGATGCAAGAAAAGATGGCGTAGATGATGAATTTATTGAAGGAATACACTAAGATGAAGGCTCCGAAAAGAGTGTTAGTGAGAAAAGAAGATCACACTCCCATCACCAGGAATGTAAATGCCATCTCTATCGTCCAAGACGGTGACAACGAAGTTGAGGGACAAGCAAGTAATATGATGAATAATAAAGAAGTCGATGAGAACATGATCGATGCCGAGAATGGGAAATGCAATGAAGTCACCCATGATGAGTCATGTGTTGAAAAAGAGGAAGAAACAACCCATAAGGAAGAAAAAGGGTATAAAGGGATGATTACTGAAGAACCCAAATCTCGTCCAATCAAATACTACTTAAAACATTATATTAATAAGGTAACTATTAACAATCTAATAAACAATTATAGGTATAATGACTCATTCCGGAAGACCTTTATAGGAGAAATGGATGAAGAGGTATATGATACTTTGCCAGTAGGACCTTTATACGAAAGTATTCTTAACAAGAGTGTGCCTAAGAAACAAGTGGCATACGGAAATTTAGTGATACCTTGTTGTATTGGTAACTTGAAATACATAAATGCTTAGCCGGCAGCGGTGCCAAACACTTGATGTGGCGGTTGTAAGACCTCACAAGAAGTTTTACAATCCCCCTAGGCAGTGTACCTAACCGTTGTAGTGTAGTATAGGCAAGACACGGAGGATTGATCATTCTCTAGGGGAATAGTGTATGTGAAGGCCGAAGTGTATGTCGAGATAGGTCTAAAGGTAAGGGGTTAGTCTTTTCGTATTTTTATATTTTATTAAAAAGCAATTTCAAATCTCAGAGTTTGAAGAGTGGGCGGTTTAACAACTAATTAATTAAACCAAAACTACTAATTAAACTAATAAACAAGAAAAGTAAAGTGGTAACTCTTATAATGGGGAAAACGTGTTTACTTAGATTTCCTTACTCCCTAGTTATCTCCTATTGATTTGTCGAATTGTCACGTTCTTATTTTAATTGAAGCGTTGTATTCCTTAATATTGGTCGTGGGGAGGTGCCGAAGTCCCCAACTCTATGAACGTATAAGTCTCCCCTAAAAACCTTAAAGTCTATTAAGTTTTCCAGGATCTACAAGCCGCAATTCACGCAATAAATACAACGATAAAAACCAATAGTGCACTCTATGGTTGCGTTTAGTAAGACGTTCAAGCTAGCACATATAAGAGAGAAGCCAGTTTTCCTACTCCTAATGCGAGGCAATCAATTAAACAAGAGACGACAATTCAATGATCAATAACTAGGTTTCATTAGATCTAAGCAAAAACAAATAAATCTAGCCTAGCATGTTAAAGCGAAGAAAAGAAAAAAAAATAATCAAACAACACATAGACATATTGAATGATTAAACGAATAACTTATCTTCCGTTAGAAATGGGTGAAAAAGACTTACAAATAAGCTAGAAATCTTCTAGGGTTTATGTCCTCCAAAGTGTTATATTGAATGAAAAAGATTTGAAAACTATATATAGATTTACAACCGTGACGCCGTCACTTGCAATCTGTGACGCCATCAGCTCACCTCCAATTAGGGTTTCGTCTGTGTAATTCTTCGTCATGATGCCGTCTCATTTGGGTGTTGACGCTGTTAAGTAGGTCTTGACGCTGTCACTCTATAAAATATCTAAGCCGTCTCGTGTTAACTTTGCACTGAAATTGGGTCTTCAAATAGAAGTGACGGCGTCAGGTTGTAGTTTGTGACGCCGTCAGGTCTCAATATTGACAGATTCTTGACATGGTCGTATTTCTTCATTCTCTTGTTGATTTTGGTCCAAAACATGCCGGTTTCCATAATTCTCATCCCAAGTACCTAAAATGCAAAAAGAAACGATTTAGGGCAATATTTGATCAATTACATATGACTTTTAGGCTTAAATGACCCCTTAAAAAGGTATCAAATAAATCCTTATCAAATATCCCTACACTTGGGATTTGCTTGTCCTCAAGCACATGTGCTTTTATTGAATCAATCTACAAGTTAGGGGTTATTTAGCATTGGTATAAAAGTAATTACACACATATTTGTTCCACCATAGTCACAATAAGCACGGAAATTATATACTAGCACCTCACATAAAGTGTTTGGATTCTCACATCTCTCGGGTGTATAAGTTATATAACATGAATGGAAATGGGAAAAATAAATACGCTCTACCTGTCAAAGCACATAGATTACCATAGGCTTGAGAACGGATCAAACCTCGACCACTTTGGCATAAGCACCTAGGATAAACTATCAAAGAGGGCTGTTAAAGGGTTGTAACGTTAGGTTTAAGGGTATGGAAAACACGGTTTTGTTGGATATATGGAATTTTTAGTGGTGGCAAGTCAATTATATAAGTCAATCACATCTACAATGTGGCATTGCTAAGCGAAGACTCGACTCACTAACTAATAACTCTTTTTGTATTTTTCTTAACACTTTCTTGAGTTAAAAAAATAAAAAGGCGGTATGGTAGTCCGTCTTTTTTTTTTTTTTTTTTTTTTTTTTTTTTTTTTTTTTTTTTTTTTTTTAAATATCCATACGAAAGGGTTTTATAGTTGCATCCCTACTGTAACACCCCAACCCGACAAGGGTAAATATATCACAACAATGGTTTCATATCAGATCAAAACAAAGCATACATTTACAGTAATACAAGAAATCTCAAAGGTTACAAATGAAATACTGAATATACAAGCTTACAATGGAAACAAAAGCTAAATACTAAGTCTGCGAATGCAAATCCTTCTAATAGTCTCTACTTCAGAATAACTATCAAGGTCTTCTAAGTCCAAAAGTCTCTTCACTCATACCCAACTTCCAACTAAAAACCTGCCGCAGGGAAAGAAATGCGGCTGAGCTTAAAAAGCCCAGTGAACAGATATATATAAACGAAAACGAAGAAAAAGAAAACGAACATGTATAGTTTAGTGCATTGGGTTTACAAAGATATAATCAAAGAGTACAAAGTAAGAAAGGGAAAAGGGTCAGTAATCCACCACGAGCCCGAACACAAATCAAATATAGTAACCATGTCTTCATAATCATATAGAGGGGAGACCTCTCAAATAATCAGATAATATGAGGGGTGTCCTCATTCTTCAAATGGAGTAGCTAGCTCCCGAACTTGTGAAAGACGTGGATTGCACCCAGCATCAGTCACTGAACAATATATAATATCAAATCATGTTAAGTCCACGAACACGGACACGAACCAAGGATTGCAACCCATACGTCCCCCGAACAATAATGTTGGCCATGATAAATATAATGTGCATGCAACGAACAATATGGGGACGGTGTGAGAAATCACTCACCCACACGTGAGTCATGCCACTGGTGCATCAATGACACGGCCATGTTACCTTCATGGCTAGGAAACGAACTTGGCTCGGGAATCAAACTGAAGGGTCAAAGGTCCAAATCACAGCAAAGATCCAAATCATATCAAAGGTCCAAATCATGACAGAGGTTCAAATAGTCAAAGTCATCGAATCATGGTCAAAGACCCAGTATCAAAGCAAAGGTTCAAATAGTCTAAGTCATCATCGGAGGTTCAAAATCAAATGGTTCATTTAAATTAAATCTTTATCAAATGATTTTCATAAAAATGATCTTTAATAGCGGTTTTCACAAAAGTAGTCTCATAAACGTTTAGTAAAATTCCAAATAAAAGTGGTATCTCATATTTCATAAACATCATTTTAAAATAAGTTTTCCTCAAAACATTTCCATGATATAATTGAAAAGGTTTTCACATCTAGTTACCAAAATCAAATGAACCTTCGAAGTGTCAAGTGTTTCGAACACTAATATCACAAGGTAACGAACGAATATCAAACGGATCATTATAGAGGCTCAAAGCAAAAAGGGTCATATCGAACATCAAAGTCAAAATGAATCAAACAAACGAACCAAAGTGTAGGGGAACATAGCAATGGCTTAGGGAATCTTAAAAACGAATCAAGATCAATGAGTCATGAGAGGGAAAACACCCTTACTGAAAAAGGGTAGAATATCTGTACCTTATGCGAATCAACAAATCAAAATAATAAAACACCGGAGGTAGGGAATCACTCCTTCTTCACCGAACCTTAAATCGAATATAGGTATTGCAGAGATCGAAAAACAGAAAACAACACCTAACCCTTTTCGAATCCAAATACCCACGATCGAATCAATGCTATACCACCTTAGAACGCTCAAAACCACCTTCGTATCTATACCACCACACGAGTGCAACCTGATTAGTCACACCAACTGATCATCTCCCCACGATCACACCAAGCTACCATGATCACCCTCGTTCCTACTTGATTTATATAGAGGAAGAATAGGGCTGCCGTTTGTATAAGTGTTTAGGGTTTAATATGTGTGTGAGTGAAAATGTGGTATATATACGGCTGAGTATAAGTGAGAAACAAATAGATTATGGGCTGGAAGTGTGAGAAACGAATGGACTATAAAACGAATGAACTATGGGCTGGAAATGAAACCGAGTCTTAGGGAAGACTTGGTGACCATATCTCTTTCAATCTTTCAAATTCGATCATATCATTAATTTATATACATTATGTACAAAAGTAAAAAAAAATGAAATTGAACATTTATATGACTTATTTAACGCGTAATATTATTTAGTAAAATATATGTTGTGTCGACTTTACTTCATATCATAGCTTAAGTTATAGGTTCAATATTTAATAGTACAAAGTTTAGAAAAAATTTAAATTATATGGGAATTTCGGAAAACGGATTTTAGGGTTTTACAATTCTTCCCCTCTAAAAGAAAATTTTCGTCCTCGAAAATTGAAGGGAAAACAAAACGGAAACACAATGGACTATGAATGTGAAAGACTGGTTTCTCATGACTCTATCTTGTCGATCAATTAGCTTCGGTTTCCTTAGAAAAGACATATCGTTCAGGATCCATGTCTAAAGAATAATATACCAAACGTAACAGATGATAATCTTATTCTCTCCGAAGAGATACAGGGGATACGTAGGATTTACGGACATATCATCCGTAGAATTGATTAGGCGAATCAGATGAGAATATATCGAATTGTAGCAAACATGAGGGTGATATAAATGTTTAACTCTTCAGATTCTCAAATAGTCTCGGCTTCAATATAATCTTTCAAAGGTATTCTTATAAACAAACAGATCTTGTTTCCTCAAAGTCCAAAATCTCATATCTTAATTCATAGCAGATCATTTGAAACAGATTTAACGTATGTGAAACGTACATATAGCAAAACATAGGTGTACTCCTTCATAGTAGCAGATCAAATCCATACTGACAGAAACCAGGTTGTGTGATAACATCAAATGGCAGAAAGCTCTACAACAGAACCTAAGATTCTTATCGGAAGTACAGAGGTCAGCAAACGCGTGTCGAGTATCCAAACGTATCAAATCGCATCAAATCGTATATCGGTGAAGGCAGATTAAGCGTATAGGTAGAATGAACCTAAAGTCTCAATTAGATGTCAGAAATTCTAAGGCTTCTAAGGCACTCCTCGAAATATCCTATGATCACAATAAGTGCACGTTATATGATGTAAGTATTATCACGTTGGCCAGACGTCATAATACTGGCATCATATAAATATGCCCTCATGATGGTCATACTTTATCTCGAGTCATGAGCAAAACCACCTATCTTAATCCACCTAGTACCTCTATGGTCTCAAAGGTCAACAAAATAACATGTCATAGTCAAGCGGAAAAACAAAACTATTCGCAAGAGTATCAAAATCCCAGATTGCCTAGCAGAAGTGAGATACGCCGTCACAAGCATCATATCTTCCACAATTCGCCAAAATCTCTCAAAACAAAGCCATCACCGAACATACAAAAAATGAACACGGAACTGAAATGCTACTAGGGAACTTGAGTCATTAGAGGATTTATTACTTATATAACGAAGCTTAAAAGGATCAACGGAAATGAAAGTTAGTCGCCAAGAACTTCGGCCTTCATAGAATCAATTCTTCCAAACATAAAGGGTCTGCTTCAAAAACCCGTTCATCCAACACATCCAATCTCCTCAAGTCCGGTTAATCTGTCTTCATCTGTCCATCGATCAGGAAGTGAAACCATAATCGGAAACTTGTGTTTGGTTCGTCGAGCTTCCTGCAGTTCTTCTTGGAATGTGATGGAGTAATGTGAATTTCTAGCATGCTCTTTAAATTCCTTCATCATCCAGTCTGCTTCCGCTCTCAATTCATCTTTGTATAACCAAGATGAATAGGGAAGTGAGACTGCACGTCTTCATCAGTATCTGGTTCG
Source organism: Artemisia tridentata subsp. tridentata (assembly GCA_021014915.2). Classification (NCBI taxonomy): domain Eukaryota; kingdom Viridiplantae; phylum Streptophyta; class Magnoliopsida; order Asterales; family Asteraceae; genus Artemisia; species Artemisia tridentata. The sequence goes on from CP139508.1 coordinate 250,438,948, forward strand.
CCATCTTGACTGGATCTTCTGCATTGCCAACACTTCTACCTTATAAGGAATGTCTTCATTCTTCAGGGTAGCCGCCGTTGTTGTCAACTCCAGGTCAGGTAGTGAAATAATTTTTCTGATATGTTTCTAGTTGTCTTGATGCATACGAAAACCTTCTGTGCTGTGAGGGAGTATAACCGAGTCTCTTTCTGGAATGACCCAAACTTCACTCCGCCCGAAGGTATGTAAACTACTTTTATTCCAGCTTTTCCAAAACTCTATTCTAAATCCAACTAAGTTGCTTCTCTCTGTTCACAAAATTTCTCAATGGTAACACAAGTTGTAAACATCTTCCAGGATTCTTCTTCAAAGTTCAAAAAGGTTTCAGTTCTCCATTCTATTATCGGTCTTGACCACTTGATGATAGTTCTCAAAACTTGCGGGATTTAAAGAGATATCCACAATTAAGAACATCGTTGTCTCTACAATTATCAATCTCTCAGAATGTACAAATGATCGAAGAATTTCCTAACAAATTGCAAAGATGATTTTCATGCTCTTCCTCGTTTCCGAACATACTATTAAGTCATACAATGACCATTTGCCCAAGTACTCACGAGAAAACACTATTTATCAAATTCACGAAACAGTCATAGCTTTAGCTAATACTATTAGCGTCACTAACCGTCATAGCAGTCGTTACGAATACAGAAGTGATTTCAAGAATAACTTCAATTCATCAGAAGGAAACTTCGCGCTCCGAAAATTAAACAAATACATAGTCGTTTCAGGGTGGATGAATATTGGCTCCTAACAGTAATACGGTTCAGCTATTTCCAGTCACCATCCTTCTCTATCGCGATCGAAACTAAAACATGCCCAGAAGATACACTTAAACAAACTTACTTCCTGGTCTTCGGTTGCTGCTCTTCTCGGTCGCTCAAATCAACAGGTATGATTCCGGACACATCTGAAAGACACCTTCGCTTGGTGACTAGACAATCACTCGGTATCATGTCAAATCTTACTTCACATTCCGGTGGAAAACTTGGTGGTTCAGTCACAAATCATATTCAGAAAACTCAGGGTGCCAAATAACTCTCAAAATAAGATTCATTCATTGGTGTACGAACTGGGTTCTAGGAAAACTTCATAACCGCGAAAGTAACACACGAGTCTCCAGAGTAATAGTGATAGCAAAGGGTTTAACAATCGGTAATCGTAGTAGGGAGTTCAAAATTGTTTCAAACGCCAAAGGTGAGACACAGAAGGGTAGTTCTCAATATTTGAGTGATCAATCAACCAATTCCTTGTAGGAATAAAATCAAAGTTAACTATCCGAAGAAAGACAGATCAGCATAGCAAAACTTATCGTGCAAAAGTGAGAGGGAAACATTCTTATACTCGTAGTTAAACACCACAAGACTTCTCGTAGGGACAGAGATGGGTGAAACGAAATCAAATAGTGTCGGAAGATTCATAGGTACTTATCAAAAGAAAAAGACAAATAACAAAACACATTCAGTATGTCATCGCCATGGGGTTTCTCAGAGTGCCCAAAGAGGCGTCAAAATGATTAACGAAAGGATCATAGATCAGAGTCAAAATCTGAAGATAAGGATCAAATAGTGTCAGGCAATTATTATAAAATTCTCAATGCCTTCAAGATTTAATCAGGTTCAAATCTTAGGTAGTGCAAAACATAAGCTTTCGCTTTCCAAAAGTGATATGAACAGGATCTTAACCAAAAGCAAGGCACGAATCAGAGTGATGCGGAAGCAAAGATACTTAAACGAATGCCTTATAGTCTACCCATTCCTCACTGGTCAAAAATTACGTTCCTATAGGGAAATCTTAAAGCAAATTTTTCAAAGGTTGTCTTACAAATGCCTACAGGGAAAACTTAGTGGTCCTAACTTACACAGGCCAAGGGTAAATGTATTACGAATCGCAGCCTGTTCTTTGATACCATAATTGTAACACCCCAACCCGACAAGGGTAAAGATATCACAACAATGGTTTCATATCAGATCAAAACAAAGCATACATTTACAGTAATACAAGAAATCTCAAAGGTTACAAATGAAATACTGAATATACAAGGTTACAATGGAAACAAAAGCTAAATACTAAGTCTGCAAATGCAAATCCTTCTAATAGTCTCTACTTCAGAATAACTATCAAGGTCTTCTAAGTCCAAAAGTCTCTTCACTCATACCCAGCTTCCAACTAAAAACCTGCCGCAGGGAAAGAAATGCGGCTGAGCTTAAAAAGCCCAGTGAACAGATATATATAAACGAAAACGAAGCAAAAGAAAACGAACATGTATAGTTTAGTGCATTGGGTTTACAAAGGTATAATCAAAGAGTACAAAGTAAGAAAGGGAAAAGGGTCAGTAATTTCACCACGAGCCCGAACACAAATCAAATATAGTAACCATGTCTTCATAATCATATAGAGGGGAGACCTCTCAGATAATCAGATAATATGAGGGGTGTCCTCATTCTTCAAATGGAGTAGCTAGCTCCCGAACTTGTGAAAGACGTGGATTGCACCCAACATCAGTCACCGAACAATATATAATATCAAATCATGTTAAGTCCACGAACACGGACACGAACCTAGGATTGCAACCCATACGTCCCCCGAACAATAATATTGGCCATGATAAATATAATGTGCATGCAACGAACAATATGGGGACGGTGTGAGAAATCACTCACCCACACGTGAGTCATGCCACTGGTGCATCAATGACATGGCCATGTTACCTTCATGGCTAGGAAACGAACTTGGCTCGGGTATGAAACTGAAGGGTCAAAGGTCCAAATCACATCAAAGATCCAAATCATATCAATGGTCCAAATCATTACAAAGGTTCAAATAGTCGAAGTCATCGAATCATGGTCAAAGTCCTAGTATCAAAGCAAAGTTTCAAATAGTCTAAGTCATCATCGGAGGTTCAAAATCAAATGGTTCATTTAAATTAAATCTTTATCAAATGATTTTCATAAAAATGATCTTTAATAGCGGTTTTCACAAAAGTAGTCTCATAAACGTTTAGTAAAATTCCAAATAAAAGTGGTATCTCATATTTCATAAACATCATTTTAAAATAAGTTTTCCTCAAAATATTTCCATGATATAATTGAAAAGGTTTTCACATCTAGTTACCAAAATCAAATGAAACTTCGAAGTGTCAAGTGTTTCGAACACTAATATCACAAGGTAACGAACGAATATCAAACGGATCATTATAGAGGCTCAAAGCAAAAAGGGTCATATCGAACATCAAAGTCAAAATGAATCAAACAAACGAACCAAATTGTAGGGGAACATAGCATTGACTTAGGGAATCTTAAAAACGAATCAAGATCAATGAGTCATGAGAGGGAAAACACCCTTACTGAAAAAGGGTAGAATATCTGTACCTTATGCGAATCAACAAATCAAAATAATAAAACACCGGAGGTAGGGAATCACTCCTTCTTCACCGAACCTTAAATCGAATATAGGAATTGTAGAGATCGAAAAACAGAAAACAACACCGAACCCTTTTCGAATCCAAATACCCACGATCGAATCAATGCTATACCAGCTTAGAACGCTCAAAACCACCTTCGTATCTATACCACCACACGAGTGCAACCTGATTAGTCACACCAACTGATCATCTCCCCACGATCACACCAAGCTACCATGATCACCCTCGTTCCTACTTGATTTATATAGAGGAAGAATAGGGCTGCTGTTTGTATAAGTGTTTAGGGTTTAATATGTGTGTGACTGAAAAGGTGGTATATATACGGCTGAGTATAAGTGAGAAACAAATAGAATATGGGCTGGAAGTGTGAGAAACGAATGGACTATAAAACGAATGGGTTATGGGCCGGAAATGAAACCGAGTCTTAGGGAAGACTTGGTGACCATATCTCTTTCAATCTTTCAAATTTGATCATATCATTAATTTATATACATTATGTACAAACGTAAAAAAAATGAAATTGAACATTTATATGACTTATTTAACGCGTAATATTATTTAGTAAAATATATGTTGTGTCGACTTTACTTCATATCATAGCTTAAGTTATAGGTTCAATATTTAATAGTACAAAGTTTAGGAAAAATTTTAAATTATATGGGAATTTCGGAAAACGGATTTTAGGGTTTTACACCTACACTTGAACTTTAAAATAAATAAAACTAACTAATGACCCGAATTAAGAGGATCAAAACAAAAGGAGTACTTTAAAACATTAACGTACATATGAGGGTAATAACATCGACTTTTTCCCCATTACTCCATAATAAATAGTACTTTACCCATGAGTCCCAATCGTCTGAAAACTTTATTTACAAGAGATGACTCGACTTAGCAACCATGTAATTAACTAGACAATTAACAAAGGGTTTAACAAATATGTTGAAACAATAATGCACTAATGATGAGTGCATACAAGGTAGGCTAAGGCGATTTAGGTGTACATTTGGGGGTAGATTGTAAACAATGCTCTTTATTAATATTTCGGAATCCACCGAAATATCACGAGAACCGCGAAAAGCATAGGCTCTGAGGGGTGTACTAGGGGTATCTTGTACTAAAAATGAGTACATAGCAAGGGTATGGGAGAATTACTTGACCAATGAAGCCAATATAATTATAATAACATGTTTAAAACAAGGGTTATCCTAATGCCTCTTATCATTTAGTCAATCCTAACTACACGAATGTAGTCTCACTAGCGATCTCGGGATGCATCATTTATTGTGATCACTCCCTCATATAGTTTCTTATTCGAATGCACCCTATCTTCTCCCATTCAATCGTTTAAGAAAACAAAAGAGATCCATTTAATAAACAATGCACGACAAGACAGAAGTGAAGAAAGGTTTCTGATCGTGGTAAAGGTTTATTCGAAGGGTACTTGTTCGAATCGTAGGGCTTGGTTCGTATGACACATTTTCTGTTCTTGTGTTTCACTCATATAAGCCGACCATAAGGTAATTCCCCACATCGTTTAATGTCCTTTTGATTCATATTAACGCTGCCTCGTATAATGTTCATTCGATAAGTAACTAAAACATGCCAAGTTTTTTGTTTCGTTAAAACGGTAAACGAATAATACATATGAACACAACCTGAAAACATGAGAATATGAGATACATATATGAAATCTAGTTTAGAATTATATCTATTCGAATCTGTTAATGATATACGTATTTAGTTTGGCCATTAAAACCTTCATACGATCGTTATTATACGCAAGAGATAAAAAAATGGGAGCAAATAATTATTCACGTGAATAAGAGCTTGGATGGTCTGTTATTTTATGGAGTTTTGTACATGCATGGGAAAGTTGTGGGGTCGTTGGGTGTATTAAACAAGGTTACAACGTGGGGGTGTGTTGTGTATTTTAAGATTTTCTTCTAGGTCGAGCGTTGTGTCAGTAATCTGGTTATGCAAATGTAATAGTTTGTCACGTAAACAATATTTATTCACAACTTGTAATTTGTCCTTGTGTCTCGTATGACAACCCATATGTCGACCCTAAGTGCTAATCTAAAACGCACCTTAACAACTTGTCTAAACGATCGTGTAAAAAACTTGGAAAACTAAGAAAACTCTAGGTCTTGGTTATACGGTTTGCATGAGTGTTCTTCGTGGGCGGTTTTGTGATACTAGGTCTCGACATCCAACTTTGTTTTGAGTCTTGTGTAATCAAATCCTCTTGTCGACCCCAACTTAATTTGAAATGTGTCCTAATCTAAATGAGAACAATAACGAGGTGTTTTGGATTGTTTAAACTATATTAAAGGTGTGTATCGTTTCTTATTCGTTAATCGTTTTGAAGCCCTAATTGAACATTAATATGAGTAATTAATTCGACACATTTAAACCTAACCCTAATTCGGTATTATAAACCCTAAAATGATCATTTATAGCATTTATTACGTTTTAAAACCCTAAACCTAATCATTACTTATTTGGAAACCATAATTTGGTTAATTATGAAAACTTACTAATTTTGGAAGCTTACTCATTATGAAAACTTACTAATTATGGAAACCTGCTAAATTTGGAAAGTTACTAAATATGGAAAGTTACTAAAAATGGAAAGTTTCTAAAAATAGAAGGAACTCTAATCTGGATAACTATAAGCACTAAACTTTTGAAATGAACTTACAAGTAATACGCGACCATTAATTCGTGTAGATTCGCTGAAGAAGGAGTACTTCCGATCTTTGTGTTTTCGGATATGGTTTCATTTGCGGTTTGACGTACAAATATTCTACCATTTCTCAGTAAGGGTTTTGTTCTCATGACTTCTCGATCATTGACTTTGATTTATTTGTTTGATATGATCAGTTTGATATGATTCATTTGATATGATTGCGTTTGGTATGATTCACACTGATATATTTTTGTTCTATTGATATGATCTGTTTGGATATGATATGATTATGGATATGCTTTGATATGATATGTTCTGTTAAGTTCCCGAGTTAACTAGCCATGGAGGTACCATGGCCATGTCATTGAGGCACCAATGGCATGACACTTTCTGTGGTGGTGTGATTGATCCACGATGTCCCCTTCTGTTCTGTTATGATATTTGTGCACATTGGCCATTATGATATGTGTATATACCTGTCATGAGTAGGTGTATATATATGATTTGTTTTGTAGGGGGCGTATGGATGCATCCTAAGTATACGTTAGGTGTGATTGGTGTGATTATGATGTGACTTAGTGATTGGTTTGTGTGTGCCGTACACCCCTCTCACTTCTGGTACTTGAGAAGTTGATGAGGCGAAAAGTGTACCGCTTTTAAGGGGTCATTTAAGCCCGAAATCGTATTTATTTGATCAAATATTGCCCTAAATCGTTCCTTTTGTCATTTTAGGTACTTTTGAGGAGAAATCTGGAAAAGGAGGCATTTTGGACGTTTTTTGGAGCATTAAAGTGAAGAAAACGGCAAAGTCTCAAGAATCGGCTAAAAGTTACTCTTGACGGCGTCACAATTAACATGGGACGGCGTCATGCCTTGGCAAGAAAAGTTGGATGTGAAATTTACTCATGACGGGCCAGTGAGTTTGCATGAGAATTCTGACGGCGTCACGCTTTAACTAAATCAAGGGCGTCACGGCTTAAATCATAAGGGGACGGCGTCACGTTCATGATCCGACGGCGTCAAGCCTTGATAAGCCAGAATGGATTTTTGAAGAGCTAAAGAGGACGGCGTCAAGATGGTCATCCGGGAACCCTAAAAGCGGCGAGGTGACGGCGTCACAATGCATAAGGTGACGCCGTCAGATGTCAAAGTCTATATATAGTTTTCTAATTTTTTGTCATTAGAGGAGAGCTTAGTGTGTGGAATTTTGGGATAAAACCCTAAGACGATTTTAGCTAATTTTTCAGGGCTTTTTGCCTTGAGATCTTCCATGTTTCATTGAAAGATAAGTTATCCATTAATCATTCAATATGTCTATGTGTTGTTTGATTCTATCTTATGCTTGTCTTTTGTTTAACATGTTAGGCTAATTTTATCTTGTGTTTGCTTAGATCTAATGAAACCTAGCTATTGATTATTGGTTGTTAGTGTGTTGTTAGTTGTATTGGATGATTGTTTATCTATGTTAGGCTTAAGAAAACTGGCTAACTTCCTATTCGGTAACTTGCTTGAACGTCTTAAGAAACATGAACCAAACGCGTACTAAAGGTTTTTATGGTTGTATTTAATGCACAAGCGAATTCTAGTGATCCCATGTTAGGAGCTTCCTAGCCGGCTCGACATAGGAGTGAAGTAGGAGCTTGTAGAGTTTGGGGAAGTAAGTACGCCACCCCACGAATGGTATTAAGGAATACACCCGTCATCCACGCGACTAATACACACTAATTAACCGGTAAAAGATAGTTAGGGAGTAAGGAAATCTAAGTAAACACATTTCTCTACACATAAGTTTCTCACCACTTTTCATTTTTGTTATTTTATTTTATTTGCATTTGTAGTAATTTGGGTTAGTTGACTAGCAACTAATTCCGCCCACTCCTTCAAAACCCGAGATTTTACTTGCTTTTATAAAATATAAAAACATAAAAAGAATCTTCCTCAACCCTTAGACCTAATTAGAGTAGCCTTTCACACCTAACGAACACTATTCCCTGTGGAGAACGATCAATCCCCCGTACTTACCACTACACTATACTACATCGGTCAGGTACACTGCCTGGTGGGGTTGTAAGCCTCTTGAGATCCCTCGAGAGGTAAAACCTGTTGTAAGGTTGCAAAACCCACGCAATCAAGTTTTTGGGGCCGCTGCCGGGGAATAGTTATTGTTTAGGTTGAATTTTTATTTCTATTAGGTCTACTCACTAGATTCCTTTCTAGTGAGATTTTTATTTTATTTTTCTAGGTTTTCTTTAGTCTATCTATTTTCTTCGTATCTTTGTTCGTAACCATTACCGTCCGACATCATGGAAGATGGTAATATCCTTAACCCACACAACCCACCACCACAACAACCACCACCACCTCCTAGAGCCCGTACTTTCGGAGAGTATTCCCGTCCTAGCCACCACGGCTATCGAAACACCATTGAGCTCACTCAAGGAGCCAATATCACACCCTTGCGATCCGACACCATCCGGTTGGTGCAAAGCGGATGCGCATTCCATGGACTTCGTTCTGAAGATCCTAATCAACATCTCAAGGACTTTCTTAAAATCGTTGATTCTATAGACCTTGATGTTGCCACTCGAGAGACGACCCGATTGCGTCTCTTCCAATTCTCTCTGCGCGGACCAAGCTAGTCAGTGGCTAGAACGTCAACTCGCAGGATCCATTACCTCTTGGGATGATCTCACCACTCGTTTCCTTGCTCAGTTTTTCCCACCGGGAAGAACTACCAAGCTAAGGAATGATATCTTGATGTTCCAACAACGTCAAGGCGAAACTCTCTACGAGGCATGGACTCGATTCAAGGACTTACTCCGAAAGGTCCCTCACCATGGCATGGATCCTTGGCTACAAATCCAAATCTTCTATGATGGTGTCGGTCATCAAACTAGAAGAGCCATAGATTACGCCGCCAATGGGAGATTGAGCAGGCTCAGTGTCGATAAGTGCTGGGAAGTCATTGAGGACTTAGCACAGTACGAAGAAGAAGAATGGGATGACTCAACATTCTCGGAAGGAGGGATTTTAAATTGCATGAATGCAACCCAAGAACAGCTGTTCGCAAACATAAAAAGGCAGGTTGAGAGCTTAATGAAAGCTGAGATACCTACGGCTGATAAAAATCCCGATGAGTGCGTGAACACAATTGGTAAACATACGTTTCGCCAATTCTCACGACAAGATGAGTTTGAAGGGATAATGTTAACTTTCGTGAACAACCAAGAGAGACGTATCAAGGAATTAGAAACTCACTTGAAAAACACCCAAGATATGTTCATGGAGCTAGCAGAAAAATTCATCTCGAGAATAAAAGAGAAAATTAGGGAAGAAGCCTCACACAAAAAGATCGAGAAGATCTTTGAACTCCCGGTCCCTAATGAACCATACAACGAATGGGATGATGAAACCCTCCTCCCCGAGCCTTCACTGTCAAAACCCTCTTATTTATTTAGACCCTCTCGCGAGAAAAACTCTCATGATCGCAGCATTTTCGTGGGGAGCATGGTTGTCACGCTCCCTAACTTTTATGAAGCTAGGAAACGGTCTTTTGGCTTTAAGCCAGGTGTGAGAAGAACTCAATTAAAGCACACCATCATTTTGAAAACCCCCTGGGAAAGTTCCTCTCACTCCCTGAATACTCGCCTTGATGGAAATTGGGACCCGAATAAGACGTCAACCGACCCTTTTCAACATTTTACTACACCCCGTGACAGTAACAAAACATTTGACCCAGGAGGAACTTGTTAACGAGACTAGCTATCAGGATTATTGACCCTGACTAGCTGCTCTCTTAAAGTACGAGGGGCTCATTTGTAAACTGGCACAAAGTAGCAAAATACGCTAATCTGACGGCGTCAGAATTTGAACGTGACGCCGTCACCCCGTCTGCACAGCAATAATAACTTTAATTCCATCACTTTCATCACAAACCCCACAAACCATATCCTCTCCAACCCCACCTCCGATTTTCCCAGGACAAATTCGCCAATTCCCGCTTCCAATCTTCACGTGATAATGAGTAAGCGTCAAAGACCCAGCCGAGGAAGTTCTTCCCGATCTCAACAAGAAAACTTTGGGGATACGGTCCTCAGTTGGGGTATCTTTGACAACGATGCTGCTACAAGCAAATACGCACAATTGCTACTACACAAGGTCGAGAATGGAGCAGTGGTTGACTGGGGCTTTCTGAGGAGAGTAGGTCTTGAGCAGACTTTTCTCCAAAGTTTTCAGACAGATGGGTTTACCGGCCCCCAGTGGGAAAGACTGTTTAAGATTCAGGAGCCGGTATATGAGGAGTTGGTACGGGAGTTCTTTGCCACCTTTCATTTTGACATGGCTGAGGCGAGGACCGATGTGGGCGGTACCACGATCTATTTCAGGCTGGGGGGTGAGCTAAGGACGTGTTCTGTTACTGAGTTTGGGTGGAGACTGGGGTTATATGATCAGCATGATACCATTCAGGCAGGGTTCATGCAGAGGTTGTTGCATGGGGAGTCGATGAAGAATGATTTTAGATGCTCTATTTTCTGGCAGACTATTGGGGATGGGGTGTATACCTCGACCACTGTAGCATCCCAAATCAGGGATCCTAGGGTTCGGTTGACTCATCGTTGCCTCACCTACAGCTTGACAGGGCGTCACAGCTCTCACCACCGTGTCACAGCTTCTGATCTCTTCTACCTGTACACCATCTACTCTAATGATGTTTACTGCAACATCCCGTTTTGGGTTGCTAGCTTTATGCATGGTGGAGTTGGGGAGCGGGAAGGTGACAGGATTTATGGTGGGATGTTCATCACCCGACTGGCTCAGTCTTATGGAGTCCTCAGGCCCGAGGTCATGAGGTATTTGAGTGGTGATAAATGCAGGACGGTGAAGGAGAGGTCCCTGAAGCAGATGGAGGTGATCATGGAGATGCATGACGGGTCCTTTATGTGGTATCACCCGGTTGGAGCTGAGGATGATGGTGATGAGGATGACGATGAGGAGGAGGAGCCCCAGCAGCAGCAGCATGATGGGTATGAGGCCGGTACAGCTGATTACTACCGGCATATGAGCAGGGGGACTGGCAGGCTCACCAGGGGACCTGGATGGGCCAGGTTGATGCTTGGAGGACCAGGGCGGACGAGAGGTTCGACTGGATGTATGATCACACGGTTCGTCAGATGCAGCATCTATCCACACGTGATCAGATAGACCCGCATCTGCAGATTGACCCTTTCCCGGGTCGTGAGCAGGATTACCCTCCATACGGGTACTACGGGCATCTTCCTCCTGGCTATGACTATCGCCAAGGACCCCCTCCCCAGTGATGTTGTGATTTGATGTTTTGATGTTTGAACAATTTGATATTTGGTTGTATGTGTTGAAACAATATGGTCTGTAATAATTTAGGGAAGGCATCTGTTTGCCTTAAAACATTTGTTACATTGATTTTTCTTTTATCGCATGCTAGCCTCGTTGGATTGTTATTTTATTTGCTTTGTGTGTTTGTTCATTTGTTTGTGTGTTTGTTTTATTTGTTTCGTATGTGTGTGTAATTTTTATTCTTATTGATTCATGTTAAAAACTAATTTGTGAAAATGCTTTATGTTGTTTTTAACTTCGTCTTAACTACATATAAAGGTATTTTGCAAAAGATAAGTGTAAGGGAAATCTAAATCGGTTTATTAGAACACAAATGAACATGAATCATAATAATATTAAATTAACATACATATTAGTATTTGTTTGAGTCAAATGCTTGTATCGAGTCATAATGATGTTTTGCAGAATTTCCAGGAAGTAAGGTAAAGGTTTTTCCAGAAATTTTCCGGAAACTTAAAATGAAAATTTTTGTCAGGTCATTTCTGACGGCGTCAGGGGTTATAACCTGACGGCGTCAGATTTAATTTCCAGAAATTTTTGAAAATTTTGTTTTCATAAAAAGTTTTTATTAAAATCTCCAACTTATAATCTCCAGGAATCTGCAAAGTTATCATTCCACAAGCATTATATCCTTATATATAGATTTTATCCCGCCGATGTTATGCAGGTTTTCGTGTTTGTTTTCTCAGGTTCAACAGGTTATTTTGGACAAGGAAATGTTTTGAATCAAGCTTATGGCGATGCATTAGTCATGGAGCTTCAACATTCTCTTTGGAGGAAGATTTAACCGTGTAATTTCATTATCCAACGAGCGAATCAGGGGAGTATTTGATTTCATTCTTTTACTTTATGCTTTTACATTTGTCATTTGAACATTGGGGACAATGTTCATCTTAAGTGTAAGGGGAGGGTAAAAGTACGATTTTTGAGAATACAATTGCGCTTGATTTTTGTTTGTTTGATGGTAGATGTGTAATAAAACTGAGAGAAATACTTGTTAAGGTAATTTTAGTGCCAAATTTAAAATTTTTTACAACATATAGGAGTGAAACTTTGATCTTAATGAGCGTCTCATGGATAGGAGTTATATGACTAGCACAAAAACCGTACCACTAAAAAATTTTCCACCCCCAAATATGTGAGGTTCGCCCCTAGAATTGGTAGGAAAAGCATTTATGCTATGATGTGTGTACCGGTAGCACTTAGATTCTAGAACTTGCGTTAGGACCATTCCGAGGCCACAAGTGAGACTACATTCGTGTAGTTAGATTTACTACATGATAAGAGGCATTAGGATTAACCCATTGTTTTACACCTGTGTTTTTGTTATAATTACATTGGCTACATTGGTCAAGTAATTCTCCCACACCCTTTGCGTTGTACTCATTTTTAGTACACGATACCCCTAGTACACCCCTCAGAGCCTATCTTTTCGTTTCGACCTTTAAGCATTTTACTTAAAGGAAGAATTTGTTACACCCCACTTAAATGTACACCCAAATCGCCTTAGCCTACCTTGTATGCACTCATTTTTAGTGCATTATTGTTACAACATTTGTTTAAAACCCAAGTTAATTATCTAGTTGATTACATGGTTGCTAAGTCGAGTCATATCCTTGTACATATTGTTTTGGGACGATTGGGACTCGTGGGTAAAGTACTAGTGTAATGGAGTAATGGGGAAGAACATCATTTATTACCCCCATATGTGCTAAATGTTTTAAAAGTACTCCAAGTTTTTCAATTATCTTAATTCGAGTCATTAGATTAGTATTTGTAAAGTTATGTAAAAGTTCAAGTGTAAGGGGATGCAACGCCCCTATGATGTATTATTTTGGATGGTAGGGTAAAAGTGTATGCAAAAAAAAAAAAAAAAAAAAAAAAAAAAAAAAAAAAAAAAAAAAAAAAATCAAGAAAAATACAAAAAAAATGAGAAAAAGAAAAGTAGAAAAAACATACGGACTACCATCCCGTTTCATTTTATGTTTATTTATTTTATGTTTTGTTATTTTCTTTCATTAGCTTAAGATCGAGTCTAGTCTTGGCTTAGCAACATTGTATAGTACATGTAATTGATCAAGATCTTTAACTCGCCACCAGTAAAATATCCCTTATCCAACAAAACCGTGTTCTCCTTTTCCCTACACCTAACGTTATAACCCATTTAAAAGCCCTCTTTGATAGTTTATCTTGGGTGCTTACGCCTAGTGGAGGAGGTTTTCGATCCTTTCCCAAGCCTATGGTAATCTATTTGCTATGACAGGTAGTGAGAGATATTTTCCGTTTTCATTTATGAGATTTATTTTGATGACACTTGAGAGATGTGAGTATCTAAACACTACTTGTGAGGTGCTAATATGTAATCTCCGTGCTTATTATGATTGAAGTGGAACGATTATTTGTTGTAATTACTTTTATGTTTGCATTAAATGACCCCTAACTTGTATTTTGATTGGGATAAAAGCGCATTTGCTTGAGGACAAGCAAATCTCAAGTGTAAGGGTATTTGATGAGGCGAAAAGTGTACCGCTTTTAAGGGGTCATTTAAGCCCGAAATCGTATTTATTTGATCAAATATTGCCCTAAATCGTTCCTTTTGTCATTTTAGGTACTTTTGAGGAGAAATCTGGAAAAGGAGGCATTTTGGACGTTTTTGGAGCATTAAAGTGAAGAAAACGGCAAAGTCTCAAGAATCGGCTAAAAGTTACTCTTGACGGCGTCACAATTAACATGGGACGGCGTCATGCCTTGGCAAGAAAAGTTGGATGTGAAATTTACTCATGACGGGCCAGTGAGTTTGCATGAGAATTCTGACGGCGTCACGCTTTAACTAAATCAAGGGCGTCACGGCTTAAATCATAAGGGACGGCGTCACGTTCATGATCCGACGGCGTCAAGCCTTGATAAGCCAGAATGGATTTTTGAAGAGCTAAAGAGGGACGGCGTCAAGATGGTCATCCGGGAACCCTAAAAGCGGCGAGGTGACGGCGTCACAATGCATAAGGTGACGCCGTCAGATGTCAAAGTCTATATATAGTTTTCTAATTTTTTGTCATTAGAGGAGAGCTTAGTGTGTGGAATTTTGGGATAAAACCCTAAGACGATTTTAGCTAATTTTTCAGGGCTTTTTGCCTTGAGATCTTCCATGTTTCATTGAAAGATAAGTTATCCATTAATCATTCAATATGTCTATGTGTTGTTTGATTCTATCTTATGCTTGTCTTTTGTTTAACATGTTAGGCTAATTTTATCTTGTGTTTGCTTAGATCTAATGAAACCTAGCTATTGATTATTGGTTGTTAGTGTGTTGTTAGTTGTATTGGATGATTGTTTATCTATGTTAGGCTTAAGAAAACTGGCTAACTTCCTATTCGGTAACTTGCTTGAACGTCTTAAGAAACATGAACCAAACGCGTACTAAAGGTTTTTATGGTTGTATTTAATGCACAAGCGAATTCTAGTGATCCCATGTTAGGAGCTTCCTAGCCGGCTCGACATAGGAGTGAAGTAGGAGCTTGTAGAGTTTGGGGAAGTAAGTACGCCACCCCACGAATGGTATTAAGGAATACACCCGTCATCCACGCGACTAATACACACTAATTAACCGGTAAAAGATAGTTAGGGAGTAAGGAAATCTAAGTAAACACATTTCTCTACACATAAGTTTCTCACCACTTTTCATTTTTGTTATTTTATTTTATTTGCATTTGTAGTAATTTGGGTTAGTTGACTAGCAACTAATTCCGCCCACTCCTTCAAAACCCGAGATTTTACTTGCTTTTATAAAATATAAAAACATAAAAAGAATCTTCCTCAACCCTTAGACCTAATTAGAGTAGCCTTTCACACCTAACGAACACTATTCCCTGTGGAGAACGATCAATCCCCCGTACTTACCACTACACTATACTACATCGGTCAGGTACACTGCCTGGTGGGGTTGTAAGCCTCTTGAGATCCCTCGAGAGGTAAAACCTGTTGTAAGGTTGCAAAACCCACGCAATCAAGTTTTTGGGGCCGCTGCCGGGGAATAGTTATTGTTTAGGTTGAATTTTTATTTCTATTAGGTCTACTCACTAGATTCCTTTCTAGTGAGATTTTTATTTTATTTTTCTAGGTTTTCTTTAGTCTATCTATTTTCTTCGTATCTTTGTTCGTAACCATTACCGTCCGACATCATGGAAGATGGTAATATCCTTAACCCACACAACCCACCACCACAACAACCACCACCACCTCCTAGAGCCCGTACTTTCGGAGAGTATTCCCGTCCTAGCCACCACGGCTATCGAAACACCATTGAGCTCACTCAAGGAGCCAATATCACACCCTTGCGATCCGACACCATCCGGTTGGTGCAAAGCGGATGCGCATTCCATGGACTTCGTTCTGAAGATCCTAATCAACATCTCAAGGACTTTCTTAAAATCGTTGATTCTATAGACCTTGATGTTGCCACTCGAGAGACGACCCGATTGCGTCTCTTCCAATTCTCTCTGCGGGACCAAGCTAGTCAGTGGCTAGAACGTCAACTCGCAGGATCCATTACCTCTTGGGATGATCTCACCACTCGTTTCCTTGCTCAGTTTTTCCCACCGGGAAGAACTACCAAGCTAAGGAATGATATCTTGATGTTCCAACAACGTCAAGGCGAAACTCTCTACGAGGCATGGACTCGATTCAAGGACTTACTCCGAAAGGTCCCTCACCATGGCATGGATCCTTGGCTACAAATCCAAATCTTCTATGATGGTGTCGGTCATCAAACTAGAAGAGCCATAGATTACGCCGCCAATGGGAGATTGAGCAGGCTCAGTGTCGATAAGTGCTGGGAAGTCATTGAGGACTTAGCACAGTACGAAGAAGAAGAATGGGATGACTCAACATTCTCGGAAGGAGGGATTTTAAATTGCATGAATGCAACCCAAGAACAGCTGTTCGCAAACATAAAAAGGCAGGTTGAGAGCTTAATGAAAGCTGAGATACCTACGGCTGATAAAAATCCCGATGAGTGCGTGAACACAATTGGTAAACATACGTTTCGCCAATTCTCACGACAAGATGAGTTTGAAGGGATAATGTTAACTTTCGTGAACAACCAAGAGAGACGTATCAAGGAATTAGAAACTCACTTGAAAAACACCCAAGATATGTTCATGGAGCTAGCAGAAAAATTCATCTCGAGAATAAAAGAGAAAATTAGGGAAGAAGCCTCACACAAAAAGATCGAGAAGATCTTTGAACTCCCGGTCCCTAATGAACCATACAACGAATGGGATGATGAAACCCTCCTCCCCGAGCCTTCACTGTCAAAACCCTCTTATTTATTTAGATCCTCTCGCGAGAAAAACTCTCAAGATCGTAGCATTTTCGTGGGAGCATGGTTGTCACGCTCCCTAACTTTTATGAAGCTAGGAAACGGTCTTTTGGCTTTAAGCCAGGTGTGAGAAGAACTCAATTAAAGCACACCATCATTTTGAAAACCCCCTGGGAAAGTTCCTCTCACTCCCTGAATACTCGCCTTGATGGAAATTGGGACCCGAATAAGACGTCAACCGACCCTTTTCAACATTTTACTACACCCCGTGACAGTAACAAAACATTTGACCCAGGAGGAACTTGTTAACGAGACTAGCTATCAGGATTATTGACCCTGACTAGCTGCTCTCTTAAAGTACGAGGGGCTCATTTGTAAACTGGCACAAAGTAGCAAAATACGCTAATCTGACGGCGTCAGAATTTGCACTTGACGCCGTCACCCCCGTCTGCACAGCAATAATAACTTTAATTCCATCACTTTCATCACAAACCCCACAAACCATATCCTCTCCAACCCCACCTCCGATTTTCCCAGGACAAATTCGCCAATTCCCGCTTCCAATCTTCACGTGATAATGAGTAAGCGTCAAAGACCCAGCCGAGGAAGTTCTTCCCGATCTCAACAAGAAAACTTTGGGGATACGGTCCTCAGTTGGGGTATCTTTGACAACGATGCTGCTACAAGCAAATACGCACAATTGCTACTACACAAGGTCGAGAATGGAGCAGTGGTTGACTGGGGCTTTCTGAGGAGAGTAGGTCTTGAGCAGACTTTTCTCCAAAGTTTTCAGACAGATGGGTTTACCGGCCCCCAGTGGGAAAGACTGTTTAAGATTCAGGAGCCGGTATATGAGGAGTTGGTACGGGAGTTCTTTGCCACCTTTCATTTTGACATGGCTGAGGCGAGGACCGATGTGGGCGGTACCACGATCTATTTCAGGCTGGGGGGTGAGCTAAGGACGTGTTCTGTTACTGAGTTTGGGTGGAGACTGGGGTTATATGATCAGCATGATACCATTCAGGCAGGGTTCATGCAGAGGTTGTTGCATGGGGAGTCGATGAAGAATGATTTTAGATGCTCTATTTTCTGGCAGACTATTGGGGATGGGGTGTATACCTCGACCACTGTAGCATCCCAAATCAGGGATCCTAGGGTTCGGTTGACTCATCGTTGCCTCACCTACAGCTTGACAGGGCGTCACAGCTCTCACCACCGTGTCACAGCTTCTGATCTCTTCTACCTGTACACCATCTACTCTAATGATGTTTACTGCAACATCCCGTTTTGGGTTGCTAGCTTTATGCATGGTGGAGTTGGGGAGCGGGAAGGTGACAGGATTTATGGTGGGATGTTCATCACCCGACTGGCTCAGTCTTATGGAGTCCTCAGGCCCGAGGTCATGAGGTATTTGAGTGGTGATAAATGCAGGACGGTGAAGGAGAGGTCCCTGAAGCAGATGGAGGTGATCATGGAGATGCATGACGGGTCCTTTATGTGGTATCACCCGGTTGGAGCTGAGGATGATGGTGATGAGGATGACGATGAGGAGGAGGAGCCCCAGCAGCAGCAGCATGATGGGTATGAGGCCGGTACAGCTGATTACTACCGGCATATGAGCAGGGGGACTGGCAGGCTCACCAGGGGACCTGGATGGGCCAGGTTGATGCTTGGAGGACCAGGGCGGACGAGAGGTTCGACTGGATGTATGATCACACGGTTCGTCAGATGCAGCATCTATCCACACGTGATCAGATAGACCCGCATCTGCAGATTGACCCTTTCCCGGGTCGTGAGCAGGATTACCCTCCATACGGGTACTACGGGCATCTTCCTCCTGGCTATGACTATCGCCAAGGACCCCCTCCCCAGTGATGTTGTGATTTGATGTTTTGATGTTTTGAACAATTTGATATTTGGTTGTATGTGTTGAAACAATATGGTCTGTAATAATTTAGGGAAGGCATCTGTTTGCCTTAAAACATTTGTTACATTGATTTTTCTTTTATCGCATGCTAGCCTCGTTGGATTGTTATTTTATTTGCTTTGTGTGTTTGTTCATTTGTTTGTGTGTTTGTTTTATTTGTTTCGTATGTGTGTGTAATTTTTATTCTTATTGATTCATGTTAAAAACTAATTTGTGAAAATGCTTTATGTTGTTTTTAACTTCGTCTTAACTACATATAAAGGTATTTTGCAAAAGATAAGTGTAAGGAAATCTAAATCGGTTTATTAGAACACAAATGAACATGAATCATAATAATATTAAATTAACATACATATTAGTATTTGTTTGAGTCAAATGCTTGTATCGAGTCATAATGATGTTTTGCAGAATTTCCAGGAAGTAAGGTAAAGGTTTTTCCAGAAATTTTCCGGAAACTTAAAATGAAAATTTTTGTCAGGTCATTTCTGACGGCGTCAGGGGTTATAACCTGACGGCGTCAGATTTAATTTCCAGAAATTTTTGAAAATTTTGTTTTCATAAAAAGTTTTTATTAAAATCTCCAACTTATAATCTCCAGGAATCTGCAAAGTTATCATTCCACAAGCATTATATCCTTATATATAGATTTTATCCCGCCGATGTTATGCAGGTTTTCGTGTTTGTTTTCTCAGGTTCAACAGGTTATTTTGGACAAGGAAATGTTTTGAATCAAGCTTATGGCGATGCATTAGTCATGGAGCTTCAACATTCTCTTTGGAGGAAGATTTAACCGTGTAATTTCATTATCCAACGAGCGAATCAGGGGAGTATTTGATTTCATTCTTTTACTTTATGCTTTTACATTTGTCATTTGAACATTGGGGACAATGTTCATCTTAAGTGTAAGGGGAGGGTAAAAGTACGATTTTTGAGAATACAATTGCGCTTGATTTTTGTTTGTTTGATGGTAGATGTGTAATAAAACTGAGAGAAATACTTGTTAAGGTAATTTTAGTGCCAAATTTAAAATTTTTTACAACATATAGGAGTGAAACTTTGATCTTAATGAGCGTCTCATGGATAGGAGTTATATGACTAGCACAAAAACCGTACCACTAAAAAATTTTCCACCCCCAAATATGTGAGGTTCGCCCCTAGAATTGGTAGGAAAAGCATTTATGCTATGATGTGTGTACCGGTAGCACTTAGATTCTAGAACTTGCGTTAGGACCATTCCGAGGCCACAAGTGAGACTACATTCGTGTAGTTAGATTTACTACATGATAAGAGGCATTAGGATTAACCCATTGTTTTACACCTGTGTTTTTGTTATAATTACATTGGCTACATTGGTCAAGTAATTCTCCCACACCCTTTGCGTTGTACTCATTTTTAGTACACGATACCCCTAGTACACCCCTCAGAGCCTATCTTTTCGTTTCGACCTTTAAGCATTTTACTTAAAGGAAGAATTTGTTACACCCCACTTAAATGTACACCCAAATCGCCTTAGCCTACCTTGTATGCACTCATTTTTAGTGCATTATTGTTACAACATTTGTTATAAACCCAAGTTAATTATCTAGTTGATTACATGGTTGCTAAGTCGAGTCATATCCTTGTACATATTGTTTTGGGACGATTGGGACTCGTGGGTAAAGTACTAGTGTAATGGAGTAATGGGGAAGAACATCATTTATTACCCCCATATGTGCTAAATGTTTAAAAGTACTCCAAGTTTTTCAATTATCTTAATTCGAGTCATTAGATTAGTATTTGTAAAGTTATGTAAAAGTTCAAGTGTAAGGGGATGCAACGCCCCTATGATGTATTATTTTGGATGGTAGGGTAAAAGTGTATGCAAAAAAAAAAAAAAAAAAAAAAAAAAAAAAAAAAAAAAAAAAAAAAAATCAAGAAAAATACAAAAAAAATGAGAAAAAGAAAAGTAGAAAAAACATACGGACTACCATCCCGTTTCATTTTATGTTTATTTTATGTTTATGTTTTGTTATTTTCTTTCATTAGCTTAAGATCGAGTCTAGTCTTGGCTTAGCAACATTGTATAGTACATGTAATTGATCAAGATCTTTAACTCGCCACCAGTAAAATATCCCTTATCCAACAAAACCGTGTTCTCCTTTTCCCTACACCTAACGTTATAACCCATTTAAAAGCCCTCTTTGATAGTTTATCTTGGGTGCTTACGCCTAGTGGAGGAGGTTTTCGATCCTTTCCCAAGCCTATGGTAATCTATTTGCTATGACAGGTAGTGAGAGATATTTTCCGTTTTCATTTATGAGATTTATTTTGATGACACTTGAGAGATGTGAGTATCTAAACACTACTTGTGAGGTGCTAATATGTAATCTCCGTGCTTATTATGATTGAAGTGGAACGATTATTTGTTGTAATTACTTTTATGTTTGCATTAAATGACCCCTAACTTGTATTTTGATTGGGATAAAAGCGCATTTGCTTGAGGACAAGCAAATCTCAAGTGTAAGGGTATTTGATGAGGCGAAAAGTGTACCGCTTTTAAGGGGTCATTTAAGCCCGAAATCGTATTTATTTGATCAAATATTGCCCTAAATCGTTCCTTTTGTCATTTTAGGTACTTTTGAGGAGAAATCTGGAAAAGGAGGCATTTTGGACGTTTTTGGAGCATTAAAGTGAAGAAAACGGCAAAGTCTCAAGAATCGGCTAAAAGTTACTCTTGACGGCGTCACAATTAACATGGGACGGCGTCATGCCTTGGCAAGAAAAGTTGGATGTGAAATTTACTCATGACGGGCCAGTGAGTTTGCATG
The DNA here is from genome assembly GCA_021014915.2 of Artemisia tridentata subsp. tridentata. NCBI lineage: Eukaryota > Viridiplantae > Streptophyta > Magnoliopsida > Asterales > Asteraceae > Artemisia > Artemisia tridentata. Next base: position 250,460,527 of record CP139508.1, read on the forward strand.
AGAATTCTGACGGCGTCACGCTTTAACTAAATCAAGGGCGTCACGGCTTAAATCATAAGGGACGGCGTCACGTTCATGATCCGACGGCGTCAAGCCTTGATAGGCCAGAATGGATTTTTGAAGAGCTAAAGAGGGACGGCGTCAAGAAGGTCATCCGGGAACCCTAAAAGCGGCGAGGTGACGGCGTCACAATGCATAAGGTGACGCCGTCAGATGTCAAAGTCTATATATAGTTTTCTAATTTTTTGTCATTAAAGGAGAGCTTAGTGTGTGGAATTTTGGGATAAAACCCTAAGACGATTTTAGCTAATTTTTCAGGGCTTTTTGCCTTGAGATCTTCCATGTTTCATTGAAAGATAAGTTATCCATTAATCATTCAATATGTCTATGTGTTGTTTGATTCTATCTTATGCTTGTCTTTTGTTTAACATGTTAGGCTAATTTTATCTTGTGTTTGCTTAGATCTAATGAAACCTAGCTATTGATTATTGGTTGTTAGTGTGTTGTTAGTTGTATTGGATGATTGTTTATCTATGTTAGGCTTAAGAAAACTGGCTAACTTCCTATTCGGTAACTTGCTTGAACGTCTTAAGAAACATGAACCAAACGCGTACTAAAGGTTTTTATGGTTGTATTTAATGCACAAGCGAATTCTAGTGATCCCATGTTAGGAGCTTCCTAGCCGGCTCGACATAGGAGTGAAGTAGGAGCTTGTAGAGTTTGGGGAAGTAAGTACGCCACCCCACGAATGGTATTAAGGAATACACCCGTCATCCACGCGACTAATACACACTAATTAACCGGTAAAAGATAGTTAGGGAGTAAGGAAATCTAAGTAAACACATTTCTCTACACATAAGTTTCTCACCACTTTTCATTTTTGTTATTTTATTTTATTTGCATTTGTAGTAATTTGGGTTAGTTGACTAGCAACTAATTCCGCCCACTCCTTCAAAACCCGAGATTTTACTTGCTTTTATAAAATATAAAAACATAAAAAGAATCTTCCTCAACCCTTAGACCTAATTAGAGTAGCCTTTCACACCTAACGAACACTATTCCCTGTGGAGAACGATCAATCCCCCGTACTTACCACTACACTATACTACATCGGTCAGGTACACTGCCTGGTGGGGTTGTAAGCCTCTTGAGATCCCTCGAGAGGTAAAACCTGTTGTAAGGTTGCAAAACCCACGCAATCAGAAGTCTTCCCTCCTTGTACATTATGATTTGATAGATGATGTGATTATTTGGTCTATTCGAGTATCTTGTTTAGACACGCTCGTGTCCATTCCTATTTGATTCCTTGATTCATTAGGATTATCTGATTTCGTACTATCTCGTGATTATCTCATTTTGTTATTCTCATTTGACTTATTCATATTTCGTTCAGCAGGATCTTGTGGTTACATTTCTCTATATTTATATATGCTTCGATTATTCTTTTTGGTTATATCTGTCCACTGGGCTTTTTAAGCTGAGTCGCATTTCTTTTCCTGTGGCAGGTTTTAGGTTGGAAGCTGGGGATATGAGTAAAGAGTGTTGGGAATTAAACTTAAGCAGTTAGTACGGTTGAAGTATACAAGAACAGTTAGGACTGCTGATGGAAGAACAGTTAGGACTGCTGAAGGAAGAACAGTTAGGACTGCTTAAGAGATCAAGGTGAAATCGTGTGAAGATAAATATAGAAAAGATATGGTATATATCTTATTTGTATAAGATGATTTGGTTAGATGCTTTACTTGTATAGGACTCTTTGCATTATAAAAAGAGATCCTTAGATTAGGGTTTAGATAGATCAAATACATCTAATACCTAATATCCTTCACGTTCATATTGTAATCGTTTGATATATTGAAGTGATAGTTTGGTTGATATCATTTGTTCTTATTGTTTTACTTGATCAATCACCAAACACAAACTCATATTCTTCTAAGTACTTGGTAGTAAATTCCGCGTGCTATCAAGTATATACTCAAAGTATCCCCAACACAACGTGTGTGTTTAGATCCGGTCAAGTGGTATCAGAGACAGGTTTCTGATACTTTGAGTTTAGAAGAACCAGAAGTATTTACTCACTAGCAATCCAAGAAGATGGACATGGAGACACCTCAAACCTCAATCCTTGCTAAACTCCCCATGCTGAAACAGAATGAATACGATTTATGGCGGCTCAGAATAGAGCAATACTTCATGGTGCAAGACTATGCATTATGGGATATTATTATCAATGGTGATTCCTTCAAACCAGTTGCTGTTGAAGAAACACGTGCTGATGGTTCCAAGGTCACAAAGCTTAACACTGAGCCAGTTACAAACGAGGAGAGAATCAAAAAGAAGAATGATCAGAAGGCTAGAAATTTGTTACTAATGGCAATTCCTAATGATCAAGTGCTGAATTTTAGCCATTACGAGTCGGCTAAAACTCTTTTTGAAGCAGTGGTGGAAAGATTTGGTGACAATGAAGCTACCAAGAAGGCACAGAAAACCTTACTTAAGCAAAGTTATGAGAACTTCACTGCATCAAGCAATGAAACTTTGGATCATATCTTTAATAGGCTTCAAAAGATCATCAGTCAACTTACTGTGTTGAAGATTGTGATACCTTAAGAAGACCTCAACATGAAGTTTCTAAATAGTTTACCTGCTGAATGGAACACTTATGTTGTGGTTTGGAGCAATAAACCAGAGCTGGAGAAAATGATAATGAATGAGCTTTACAATAATCTTAAGATTGTTGAGCAAAAGGTCAAGAAGAGTGGTAGCACCAGTTCCAGTTCAGGGAATATGGCTTTTGTATCTTCTTCAAATAGTTCGAATCATGAAGATGAAGAAGCAGTTGGTACTGCTATACCAACAGTTAGCACTGCTAGTGTAAAAACTAGTACTGCTGGGTTGACTGAAGAGACCATATATGCATTTGTATCGGAACAATCTGGTGGGTCAAAGATCTTTAATGAAGATCTTCTTCAAATTGCTAAAGATGATTTGGAAGCTATGGATTTAAAGTGGCAATTGGCTTTGATAAGCATCAGGGCTAAGAAGTATTACCAAAGGATTGGGAATAAGATTACCTTCAATGGAAGAGATGTTGCTGGGTATGATAAGTCTAAGGTGGAATGCTTTAATTGTCACAAGATGGGGCACTTTGCCAAGGAATGTGGAGGTCCAAGACAACAAAGCAACCAGGGTCAAGGGTTTAAGAATCAGCAAGGGTCAAGGAGAACAGTTAATGTTGAAGAGCCTTCTTCCAAGGCTATGGTAGCTGTAGATGGAGCTGGATTTGATTGGAGCTTCATGGAGGAAGAAGAGGAACCAGCTAACTTGGGTTTGATGGCTTTCTCAGACTCTGAGGTACATATACTTGAAAAATGTTCAAACTCTTGTCGTGCTTTAAAAGATTATGAAAATCTTAAGAAACAGTATGATGATCTTAGAGTTGAATTTAATCAAATAAGTTTTAGTCTGTCAAATCATAAAAGAGGATTAGCTGTTTTAGAAGAACAAATTGTGTTTTATAAACAGAATGAGTCAAACTTTTCTGATGAGATAGGTCTTTTAAAGAGGGAATTGCAAATAAAAGATAATAAAATGTGTGGACTTGTATATGAACTAGAGAAGCTTAAATAGGAGAAAGAAAACATCCAGTTAAGTGTAGACACTCTTGAATGTACTTCAAACGGAGTTAAAAAGATTGTAGAGAGTCAAATACTTAACAAAGCTAAATATGGTTTAGGTTATAAGTCTGTTGCACCCCCTTTTAGAGGAATGTTTGCTCCACCAGGAATTAATTTAGCTCATACTGGTTTAGAAGAGTTTAAGGATATGGATTTTCCTGGATATGGTGTTAAGGTTAGTGAGAATCCTGTTAAATTTGTTAAGGCAGAAGATTCTTTTGTGAGTGCTAGTGATAAATCTCTTTCTGAGGAAAAGATGTCCTCTGATAGGAACTCAGATGCACCAACTATTGAGGAATGGACATCTGATGATGAGAATGTAGAGGTTAAGGAAAAACCTAATGTTGTTAAGGTAGAAGTTAAACATGCTCCTAAAGTGGTTAAGACTGAAAACATAAAACCAGTTAGGAAAAATGTTAGATATGCTGAGATGTATAGGACTAACCCATGGAATCACTCAAAATCTAAGAAAATGGATGATAAGTTTGCTATGATTAGAAAAGTATGTTTTGTTTGTGGAAGTTTTGATCATATGGCTGCTTATTGTGATTCTAACCCATGGAAAAAGAGGGTTACTGGGAATGCAAGGGTGAACAGGAATAACAATGCTAGGGTAACTCAAAATGGTCCAACTAGATTGACAAACCCTAATGCAAATCATAAGATGTCACCTAAAGCTGTTATGTTAAAGACTGGCATCAAAACAGTTTCAACTGCTAGTCAAAATAAGTGGTTTAATAACAAGCAAACTGTTTCAAGTGCAAAACAATTTTCAAATCATGCACAAACAGTTAAAAGGCATTTTTATCAGAAAACAGCAATGACTAATCAGAAGTGGGTACCTAAGATTAAACAAGCAGTTCCAACTGCTAGGTCAGCAGTTCCAACTGCTAGACCAGCAAATCCTACTGCTATGCACTTCAATGTTAAGGAAAAAAGGGGCAATGCTGTCAAGGCCTCAGCACATTGGGTTAAAAATTCTAACAAACCCAATGGTGCATCAAAGACCTCATACAAGTTTTCTTATCTTGATGCACAAGGCAGATCTAAACCAGTGATGGTTTGGATCCCCAAAAGAAACTAACACCTTTATTTTGTGTGCAGGAACATCCCTCAAATGGCAAAGAAGATAGAGGATATTCAGACAGTGGATGTTCAAGGCACATGACAGGCAACATGTCATATCTTTCAGACTTTATTGCTCTGGATGGAGGAACAGTTGTCTTTGGTGGTGGTGTTGGAGGAAGAATTACTGGTAAAGGGGTAATCAAAACTGGTAACCTTGATTTTGAAAATGTGTATTATGTACCAGAATTTAAGTACAATCTTTTCAGTGTATCACAAATTTGTGATAAAAAGAACAAAGTTTTATTTGCTGATACTAATTGTCTTATACTTTCTCCTGATTTCAAGCTACCTGATAAAAGTCAAGTATTGCTTAAAATCCCTAGAAAGGATAATACATACAGTGTTGAGATGAATAAACTAGTTCCTAAGGTTGGACTTACTTGTCTTGTTGCAAAAGCCACATTGGAAGAATCAATGTTGTGGCACAGGAGGCTTGGTCATGTTAATTTTAAAACCATTAATAATATTGCTAAACATGGGTTGGTAAGAGGTTTACCAAACAAAACTTTTCTCAATGACCAAACTTGTGTTTCTTGCCTTAAGGGTATGCAACACAGAGCCTCATGTAAGCCAAAGACCCAGAACTCTATTTCTCAAGCTTTATATATGTTGCATATGGACTTGTTTGGTCCTACCTCTGTGAATAGCTTGAACTTTAAGAGATACTGCCTTGTTGTCACTGATGATTATAGTAGGTTTTCTTGGGTATTCTTTATGAAAACTAAGGATGAGATAAGTGAAATACTTAAGACCTTTATTGTTGAAGTAGAAAACCTAGTTGATAAGAAGGTTAAAATAATCAGATGTGACAATGGGATTGAATTTAAGAATAGAGTGATGGATGACATTTGCAGAGAAAAAGGTATTAAGAGCGAGTTTAGTGTAGCTAGAACCCCACAGCAAAATGGTGTAGCTGAGAGAAAGAATAAGACTCTTATAGAGGCTGCTAGGATAATGTTAGCTGACTCTAAGCTACCAGTTTCATTTTGGGCTGAAGCAGTTAGCACTGCTTGTTATGTATTGAATAGGGTTTTAGTTGTACAACCTCACAATAAGACTGCTTATAAGCTTCTTAGAGGTAGAACCCCTGCTTTAAGCTTCATGAGACCTTTTGGTTGTCATGTTACTATCCTTAATACCTAAGACCAACTAGGAAAGTTTGATGGGAAATCTGAGGAAGGTTTCTTTGTTGGTTATTCTCTGCACAGTAAGGCTTTTAGGGTGTACAATACAAGCGCCAAGCATGTAGAAGAAAATCTGCACATAGAATTTTTGGAGAATAAACCAAATGTTGCAGGTGTAGGTCCAGATTGGATCTTTGATATTGACAGTCTTTCAGATTCCATGAATTATGTGCCTGTTACAGGTACAAATACTAACAATGATGCAGGTTCAGAGGAGTAAGATGATGATTGCATTTTCATCCCTGTCATGGAAGAAAGTCCTATGAATGAGTCTTCTACAAAGAAAGATGATATTCCTTCATCAAGTGGTGTAGACAAAGAGAAAGATGATGCTGAAACAAGTGGTCAGAATGGTAAAGAAGCTCAAATTCCAACGAGCAGTTCCAATGGAGTTAGTACTGCTCAACCACAAGTTCCAACTGCTGAGCAAAATATTGATGCTGCTGGACCAAGTGAATCTCATCTTGATTCACCAGTTGATACTGCTTCTCAAGCTGATGAGTTTGATTTCTTTAGAGATGGTCTGCAAAACATGCCTACCAGCTATGCAGCTCCTTCTACTCCCCACACTATTGTACATAGGAATCATCCACTTACCAATATCATAGGAGATGTACAATATGGAGTCAAGACCAGAAGGCAAATTCAAGACCCAGATCATCATGGATTTCTCAGTGTGGTTTATGAAGAGAAACATCATGAAGATGAGCATGAGTGTATGTTTGTATGTTTTCTATCTCAGGTTGAACCCAAGAATGTGTTAAAGGCTTTAGAATCATCAAGTTGGGTTGAAGCTATGCAAGAAGAGCTACTTCAATTCAAAATTCAAAATGTTTGGGTTCTGGTTGATCTACCAAAGGGAATGAGAGTGATTGGTACAAAGTGGGTATTCAGGAACAAGAAGGATGAGAGGGGCATTGTGATTAAGAACAAAGCAATATTGGTTGCTCAAGGCTATACTCAGGAGGAGGGTATAGATTATGAGGAAGTTTTTGCTCCAGTTGCTAGGATTGAAGCAATAAGACTATTTCTTGCTTATGCTTTATTTATGGGGTTTATGGTCTATCAAATGGATGTGAAAAGTGCATTTCTATATGGTACTATTGATGAAGAGGTTTATGTTTCACAACCTCCAGGTTTTATAGACCAAGAGCATCCTGACAAGGTTTATAAGGTGGTGAAAGCTCTATATGGATTGCATCAGGCTCCAAGAGCTTGGTATGAAACTCATGCTAAATATCTTCTGAAGAATGGGTTTCATAGAGGGAAAATTAATCAAACTCTTTTTATTAAAAAGGACAAGGATGATATTCTACTAGTACAAGTCTATGTAGATGACATCATTTTTGGTTCTACAAAGAAACAGATGTGTAAGGAGTTTGAAAAGCTGATGAAAGACCAATTTCAGATGAGTTCTATGGGAGAGCTTACCTTCTTCCTAGGTCTTCAAGTACAGCAAAAGTCAGATGGTATATTTATCTCTCAGGATAAATATGTTGGTGAAATTTTAATGAAATTTCAATTCACAGATGCCAAGGTTGCTAGCACACCAATTGACAAGGAGACACATTTGTTATTAAAGGATCACAGTGGTAAAGATGTGGATTTGCACATGTATAGATCTATGATTGGGTCTCTGATGTATCTTACATCATCTAGGCCTGAAATTATGTTTGGTGTTTGTGCCTGTGCAAGATTCCAAGTAAATCCTAAGGTGTCTCATCTCACAGTAGTAAAAAGAATCTTCAGATACCATAAAGGTCAGCCTAACTTGGGGCTATGGTATCCTAAAGAGTCTGCATTTGATCTTGTTGCATTCTCTGATTCTGATTATGCTGGTGCTAGCATGGATAGAAAGTCTACAACAGGTGGTTGTCAGTTCTTAGGTCGAAGATTAATCTCTTGGCAGTGTAAGAAGCAGTCTATGGTGGCCACATCTACTACTGAAGCAGAATATGTGGCAGCTGCAAGTTGTTGTGCTCAAGTTCTATGGATTCAAAACCAGATGCTTGATTATGGGTACAATTTCTTAAACACAATTATACATATAGACATTAACAGTACAATGTGTATCATTAAGAATCCAGTTCAACATTCAAAAATTAAACATATTGAAATTAGACATCATTTTATAAGAGACTGTGCTGAAAAGAAGTTAATACAAGCTGTTAAAATACACACTGATGACAACTTTGCTGATCTCTTAACAAAAGGTTTTGATGTAAGCTGATTTCAGTACTTGGTAACAGGTATTGGAATTCTTAATCCTTCAAAAGATTAATGTCTAAATGTTTTTGATTTTTGTACTGTTGGTTGTGCTATTTTTATAGTTGAGACTGCTTGAATATTTTTAGTACTACTTGAGAATTTGTTAGTCAATTGTGAAAACTGTTAAAAGAGAATATTGTGTATTGTGTTTTCTTTGGTTTTGGACTAACATTTCAAGTTAAGAAAAGCTTTTTGCTTTGGATTATGCTTTACAAAGTATGGTGATTTGGATTGTCAAGTGTGAATGCTTGTTACACAACAAATGGTACTTGATTCACCATGTCTAATCAACATAAGAATCAACTAGTCCAGATGAAACGGTTTCTGGTAAAGACTACTCAAATCCGTTTATGGTTGACAGTTTACCAAAAACTGGTTGGTTATCAACTCACCAAATCTCTGACTGAAGAGTTGGCTAGTCCATAGCAAACGGCTATTGGTAAAGACAAGTTAAATCCGTTCATAGCTGATAGTTTGCTAAAAACCATAAGTGGACAAAACTGTTTTCGAATCCACATTCAAATTTAAAAATTTTGATTTTATCTCTGAAAACTTTTTGCTAACAGTTAGTACTGCTGGAGTTAACAGTCTGAACTACTGGCTTCACAAGTTTGTACTGATTTTTCAAACTTAGTTCCTACTGAGTTTATGCTCTCTGATACACCTCTCTCAGAAGGTAATACATCTGGAAGTGTTGAGAGCAGTTTGAGACTACACAACTGAATTGATGGTAACTTGTACAAATGGTCATACTGGATGCTGAGCTTGGATAACATATGTTCTGGTTCATCTGATGGTGAGGATTCTTCCAAACAGGGGAGGATTAAAGTTTGTTCTAGTTGCTGTTAAAGATGATTGATGATTATGAAATTCAGGGGAGGAATTAAGAAGTCAGAAATGAATTATAAAGAAGTGCATACATTCTATTCATTAAATATGATTCATTACATAAAAGCTTCACACAAGAAAAACCAACAAAACCAACTCACAACTCCTAACATCATTAACAACCTACCAACAAAACCTACACAACACAAACACGACACAACTACTCAAGTTTTCCTTTTCCTTTTCCAAGGATATCCGGCATGGTTTTGCTGCGGGCTCCTCTGCTACCCATGACGTCAGATACCTTCTTGCAGGGAAGTGCCAGTACTACTGTTCTTGGAGATGGAACTTGCTTCTTCTCAGGCTTCTTCTTTGGAACAGGGATCTTCACTGATGATGCAGCTTTTTCAAATTCTTTTGTTAGTAAATCTGATAGTTTTTGAAAATCATCATCGTCAGATGAGTCAGAAGAGGAGGATGAATCATCCACATAAGGTGGAAGTTCATCTGTTGATGGTTCATCAGACGAGGATATTTCAGTCTTTTTCTTTGAATATTAACTCTTGAAGTTGAAGAATAGTTTGGTGGAAAATAGTTTTTCCAACTTGAACTTTCAGAATCTGAAGAAGAGTCGGATGAGATTTCTATAATGTTTGGTGGAGAAGAATTCATTGTGTTTGAATAGTTAAAGATTTGTGTTGAAGATTTTTTGTGGATATGTGAGTTTTTATAGAGTTAATGAAGGATTAATGACATTCAATACGTGGTTGATATGAAGAATTAACTCTTGGGTTGGTATAAGGAATTAATTCCTTGATGGAATTAAATTAATTTTGGTAATTATTGAAGAGTTGACCAAATGAGTATGATATGTGAAGATAATTCCCAAAGTGTTTCGTGATTAAAGACAAGTGTTTGAAAGAATCCACCCCATCAACGTAATCAGATGTCTAATTCAAGAAACTTATTGATTTGCATCGAAATCATAAGTTTAGGGGAGGATTGTTGGGAATTAAACTTAAGCAGTTAGTACGGTTGAAGTATACAAGAACAGTTAGGACTGCTGATGGAAGAACAGTTAGGACTGCTGAAGGAAGAACAGTTAGGATTGCTTAAGAGATCAAGGTGAAACCGTGTGAAGATAAATATAGAAAAGATATGGTATATATCTTATTTGTATAAGATGATTCGGTTAGATGTTTTACTTGCATAGGACTCTTTGCATTATAAAAAGAGATCCTTAGATTAGGGTTTAGATAGATCGAATACATCTAATACCTAATACCCTTCATGTTCATATTGTAATCGTTTGATATATTGAAGTGATAGTTTAGTTGATATCGTTTGTTCTTATTGTTTTACTTGATCAATCACCAAACACAAACTCATATTCTTCTAAGTACTTGGTAGTAAATTCCGCGTGCTATCAAGTATATACTCAAAGTATCCCCAACACAACGTGCGTGTTTAGATCCGGTCAAAGAGTGCATAGGAGCTCTTAGTGGACCACCCTGATGATAGATACCTTTTCTTCAGGATTAGGCTTGGAGTTACCTTTAGTAAGATTTAGTTCGGATTTGTATTTTAGTTTTGGAACTCAGTATGTTTAGAGTTAGTATTTCATTATTATTTTTAGAATACCTTTTTTATCTTTTATTTATAAGACTTCCGCTGGTGCTATATGTTCTGATTGGCACCAAAATGTGACATTTTGACCCTTGTCGGGTCGGGGTGTTACAATTATGGTATCGAAGCTTTAGGTTTCGACTTGTAATACTTAAGTTATGACCTGTGAAGATTTGGACCCTTAGGTTTGCCCTATAGGAGCTTATGAAATGAACTTTGAACTTTTGCTTTAGGTTTCCCTGCAGAAACTTTAGTTATGACCGGTGAGGTTGGGTAGATTATATGATAAGGCATTTGTTAGCTATCTTTCTTCCGCACCACTCTGATTTATGCCTCTGCTTTTAGTTAAGTCCCTATAAGATCACTCGTTTTGGAGATTTAGAAAATTTAGCAGGATACGCAACATAAGCTTAGTGATCAAATAAGTTTAGAATGCCTTGAGAATTTTGTGGTTATGCCTTACAGGTTTCACTTTCTGAGGTTATCACATTCTTTCGAACTTCGATCTTTGATTCGTGTGATAATTGTTTAGAGGCCTTTTCGTCCGTTCAGAGGATTTTGATATGTATGAATCCGATGTGTTCGACACATTATGTGGTTTCTCTTACTATTGCTAAGCATATTAAGGTCCCCTCTGCACTATTAGATTTTTCTATACCTATTTCTATCCCATGAGAAATCTTGTGATTATCCGCCACGAGTATCAGAATTGTCCAGTACATTTTGAAGATATTCGAAGATAAGTTTCGTTCTGCTAATCTGTTTCCTTTAGGAATGTTTGATTCGATATTATTCTGAATATGGATTTGTTGACTGAGCACAGAGATGCTAACAACGGTCATATTAGATTTGTCATCTTTGGTGATTTGAGAAACTCAAAATTCTGTACCATGGTTCCCAACCTAGGATCCTTCGAGTTTCTATCCGTGATTAAGAAATTCTTCGACTTTAAGAGATTCTTCGACTTTGGATTCTTCAATCGAACATAACTTAGGATTTCTTCGACTTTAAGAGATTCTTCGAGTATCTGTTAGACTTAGGATTCTTCGACTTAGGAACCGAGCAAGGAATATTTAAAATCCTTCAAGTTAGATTAAAAAAAAATTAATTTTTAGGCATGACTAAATGTTCAATATTTACGTAAAATTCAAATTTTGGTATAACGGTGAAAATTTTGGCCCAAAATTCAAATTTTTAGGTCAAAATTTGAATTTTTACGGTGAAATTTGGCGTCAAAATATTTAAAACTCAAAATGTTCTAGTAACCTTAGAATTGCATTTTATAGTGTATTTCAAATTCTAGGAGAGAAAATTTTCAAATTCTATTTTTGGCGGGAAATAAGAAATCACTATTTCGACATTGTGTGTAACATATCAACTTAACACATTTTTGTTTGAGTCTTCCTATTCCATCGCAACAATCACGGGGGAGAGAAAATATATCAACCAAGGTCGCAAATGAATGAACAGATGTCACAAATATCCAAACCTTAACCTACAACTAACACAACTCCTATATCGTTGAAACGAACCAAGATCAACTTTATCACACACCGAAATTAAATGGAATCAAGTTCACAATAGAGAAAGATGCCTCAAGTTTTGCAAAAAGCTATTCATTCAAAGGAAAATTGTTTATCACATTTTGAATTAGTTAAGCTTCAATGTATGGCCCTCTCAGAAGCAAGGTTACCATTTTGGGATAGATCATTTCATTGAGCTTTTGAAACACACTTCGGATCTGAAATGGACTTTACAACCTTCAAACAGAAACTCTTGCACAACATATCTCTAATAGAAAAGCAAATTGAACAAGGAAGTGACTGCATAGGAGCATATCGACCGCTCAAGAAGCAGTTAAAATGGTTTCTCTACTTAGATTTTAGAGTGCTAAAAAATTCTTCGGATTATGTATCAGCAAGCAAAATATGGAGAGAATGCATCATTAGTTACCTTGAAGTTGAATCTTTTAGAGATCAGTTGCTTAAACCAATGAACATACTGGAATTGGTGCTTACTACAAGATCACTTCATCTGAGGGAGATGCTGGAAAAGAAGAAATAGTCAAATGGAAAAGTATTGCATGGAAGAGGGTTAAAAGAAAAAGAACGGGAAAGAATTGAAATGGATATGCAAATACAAGCGGGAACGGCCAATGAGGAAGGGACATCAGATGATAATTTGGGTTTCACGGGTCATAATGCATTATCAGAACAGCATAATGGAAAAAAGAGTCAAGGGAATGGTTCGGATACTGACGGGAAACTCAACTGTAAGAATGATTTGAAGAATGCAGCTGCTGATGTCAGACCTTCACATTGTACAGATACATTGGTTAAGATACATGAATCAACTGATCATATCAAGATATTTGATAATGTGTTTGCTTATGAGACACAAAGTCATGGACAACCTGAGTACATTAACGACAGATATGTGGTGAATCAGGATAATAGAAATATTACTCCTGACATTCCACATTTGGATCCTAATGGAGGTATGGTTGAACATGACAATGTGAATCATGATCAAGAATGTGCTTCAAATGCTTTCTTAATAAAAAATATTCAAAACGAAGTTGTTCGATGTAATGAGCTTAATCGTGAACTAAAAGCACAAAATAAGTCGTTAACTGAAAAGCTCAAGAATTATAGTAAACGTATAAATGATTTTGAAACACAAACTAATCGTGAATACAGCTTTGAAGTGGAAAATGGGATATTGAGACACGAAAATGAGCGAATTTTAAAAGAGTCAAGTGACATCCAAGAGAAACTGAAATGACAAATATTCTCTCTTGAACAAAATTTTCAAAGATGTCAAGCACAAAGTATTGAATTTGAGCTAGCTTTACAACACAATCTGGAAAAGCAGTCTTTTGAAAACCCTTGGATGTCAAAACTTGAACAACTTGATCATGAAAACGTGTCAATGAAGTGTCAAATTTCAAAATACGAAAAAGAAATTGAGCATTTGAAACTGATTTACAAAAATCTGTTTGACTCAATCAAGAGTTCACGAGTTCAGGCACAAAACTCAAACATGAAACAAAATGAGACTGAAGATTTGAAGTCTCAATTGGCTGAATTCGCTGATAAAAATTTTGAAAATATTTTGTAAAAGATTGAATCAATGAAGATGAAAAAGGTTGAGTCTCAAATCACAAAAGTTTCCTTTCCAAATCCCATGTTCAATTCTGATACTCCAGTGTTTGAAAAGGAAACGGGGGAGAAAATGTAATTTTTTGAAAATAAAAATCATGTGCTTCAAACAAAAGTGGTTGAGCTTGAAACGCTTTTAGCTCAACAAACAAACGATTTTGAGGATGCCAAAACTGACTTTTTCAACCAAAACAACCAAATTCAAAAATTATTTTGCAAGACTTGAAAAAGAAAATGTTGAGTTGGAACGTAAATTGACTCGTAAAATGGATGATTCTAAAGCAGAAAAAGATCAACTTTTGAAGCAAATTGCCTCTTTAGAATCAAAATTGGCATCTCAAGAGCATCTTTCTCTTCAAAAAGAATACAGTGATTTGAGAACTTCATACAATGCTTTAAAAGTGAAATTTGATTCTCTTAACCGATGAAAGGGAAAAGCTCCCATTTCAAATTTTTCAACACCAGAAGTGAGTGTTTCGAACAAGGTTTACACGGGTGAATCTTCAAAACCATTTTCGAAAAAGGTTTCCCAGTTTACAACTTATTCTTTGCAAAAAGGAATGAAATTTTCGAAGAAACCAAGTTTTTCTGAAACACTTACTTCTCAAAAGTTTTCAAACCCAAATGCTTCAAAAGAAAAGACTCAAGCTTTTGATACTCCACACTCTCGTTTTACGCTGGTAAAGCAAGTGTGGAGACCAAAACAAAGTTCTTTAAAACCCTCAAATGCTTCAAATAGAAAGAATCAAGTTTGTCAAACACCATACTCTTGTTTTACACCGGTAAAGCAAGTGTGGAGACCAAAGCAAAGTCGTTCAAAACCTTTCAAATATTCAATATCAGAATTGCTTTTGCTGTAACATAAGAATGACTCTGCTTTGAACATTCCAAATACCGGAAGGTTTCCATTTATCACAAAAACAAATCTTCAAAGAGAACCCATGAGGTTCAACTCTAGATGGAAATCTTCTTCTTCAGATTTTAAAACTCCAAGAGAAACACCGGGTTTCTCAAACAATTTTCAACGGAAAAAGACTTTTAAATTTCCATTGATTCCACGAGTGTTATTTCTAAATGAAACACCGGTTTTCAGTCCTCGTTGGAATTCAACTTCTTTAAATCAGATTGACACAACTTACAAATGGATTTCAAAATTTAGTAAACCCGTTAGCGTCGTGCTTAAATGGGTTCCCAAGGTTGTTGTCTAATCTCAACTTTCGATGACTTCTTAGTACTTCAGCTAAGGACTCGGACATCAAGATTACGACTTGTACACACATTACAGTGTACAACTCGGGTTTCAAAGAAAGGAAATTGTCTTTCTAAACCATTTTTTAAAACCAAGCATGCACTTATCCTAAAATCTTCTTAATCTTGAGCAAAATTTATTCAAAACTTTTCAAAAGGTTTTTCAAAACTTTTCAAAATTTTTCTCAAGATTTTCAAATCTTTACTCCCCAATTCGCTCCAAAGTTTAAAAATGTCAAAACATATGCTAGTTTTGAGGGGGAGTATTTCAGTGTATAACGTTTTAGTTACCTTGAAGCAAAATTTATTCAAGAATTTTTCAAACCGAAATTTCTAAATCTTTCAGAATTTTGCTTCAAGAAGACTCTTTCCCTCAAACTTTAAAAAGTTTAAAATTCTCAAAACAAATGCGAGTTTTGAGGGGGAGTATTTCCAAAACAAAAATGTTCCATCAAAATCATGCTTAATGGCTTGTGCACACATCACAGTGCACAACCCGTACTTGTATTGAAAGGACCCTGAGGTACGCTTCAGTGCCTCAATCCTGATCAAAGGAGCGAAAGCTTCTTTCTTATGAGTAGAATTAACCAGAATTTTCCTAAGTTTTTCAAAATTCTGCTCATAAGGACAAGTATTCCCTTGTTGAGGGGGAGTACTTGAAAACATAATATTTGTTCAAAAACTACCAAATGTTCTTGAAATTCTTCCCGTAAACCTCAAAAAGCATATTTTAATCAAAAAGTTTAACAAAAACAACATGAATATGCTATTTTTGAGGGGGAGAATAAAGATGTGATTAAAATATGGTAATAAAAAGTTGAAATCTCGTATGAGCTCAACTCATAATTGAACCCTCGAATTGACGATATCAAAAGTCAATAATCGAAAAGACATGTCCTGGACGGGTAATAATTTCAAGCCGGTTTATCCGGTGATGTAAACGTGTCTCGCAAAGGACTTGTCTGAGTAGAATGTACCTATTTCAAGAGATTTTCCTTGAATATGATCTGGACGGGTAATAATTTCAAGCTAGTTTTACTAGTGATGTAAACGTGTCTTGCAACGATCATGTTCATTGAAAATCAATCAATTCAAAAAAGTGCCAACTCTACCCGACATGTGCAAATTTACCTTAATTACTTATGAGCACATGTTAAGGGGGAGTATTTCTGAAAATCACAAAACTCTCAAAGTGTTAACAAAATATGTTTTTACAATCATAAGCACTTTGAGAGATTTTTCAAAAAGATTGGTTTATGGCAACAATAGGATAGTCATGGAGATATTAGGTGACTAAGGTTAGGAAAACCCGTCCTATGATTCGCCAGAGCCGGAGGGATCTACCCAATGACAATACCAATAGTTGAGTACTAGAAAAGTCCTAGGTATGATGAAAAAAAAATGAGTAAAGAAATGAAAGGGGAAAGAAGGGGTTGAAGAATGAAAAAGAAAAGTAAAGAAAAGGGTGAAAAGAAATAAGCCTCCATTTGATCAACCTTAGGGCAGCCACCGGGTTCAATACGTATGCTACTGGTTCTTACTACTAAAACACCGGTATTGAAGATTAAGCCGTCATGGACCCAGTAACGCACTGCACTAAACCTTCTAGCCACTCAGGTGTCTCTGAAAATACATTTGTGAGAATCCTTCATTATCTATCGACCTCTCACTCCGAGATGTGTTGATATTGAAAAGGAGGCAATCTGCTCCGTGCCTCCGATGACTAAAACCAATAAGCACTTTATCGAGTCTAAAGCCACGAGATACATCAAAGATCTCATAGGTACACTTAGTATTGCTACACTGGTTGTTCAAACAAATGGAACACCCGTTGTAAATTATAAGAGTGTCCTACGCAGGTCTTAGTAATCTGCCGAGAACATTTATGAGAGAATTCATAAATTATGATTCTCAGTGATTGAATGGAAATCCTGCCAGGGTTAACATCAAACATCCCTGATAGCAGGTCACTTCAGTAATCCCTTGTGGAGTATGCTTAGTGTTAGCTCCAAAACGTTCTACAGTCGTGGAGTGATATTTCGGTATGCTTCAGTGGCTCACTGAATCGTTTATGCACTTCGGTGTATCTGTGTAAGCCCTTTCGGGGGTATCCGGTTCAGAACGGCTTGGGCTAGGATTAGAGAAAGTCATCACACTATGCTGTTGACAATCTCGAAGTCCGAATCTGTAAGTGCTGGATGATTTATTGCTAACTGTTTACACTGCAGGTGATCATGTAGACCGGGAGTTCCACCACCACCATTTTCCATCATGCTCATATCCTGAAGAATAAAGTTCTCACCAAGAATTAGAGATAACAAAAGTTCAAAGAACTTAAAGAAAAGTCAAAGATCAAGCATGTCAAACTTTCACAAGTAAAACATTGAAGCTGATGAAGTGAGAACTACTTGAGATATGAAGAACAAAAGTCAAAAGACATATGAGCATGGTGGAAAAGACGTAAAGACATCAAGATGAAAGAACGTCGGTGGAAGGCAGATCGAGTCATTACCATATCATATCACAACAAGAACAAAGAACAAAGATTCTAAAGACGTCGAAGCCGAAGAAGCAAAGAAGACGTCAAGCAACCTTGATGACCAATCCTTAGGAGGAGATTGTTGGGAACACATTCTGTATTAATTCAAGTATTGATCATTTAAGGTTGTAAAATCACAAAGCATGATTGGAACAAAGAATCCGGCAAAGCTATTACACGAAGACTCAAAGTTCAAGACAACAAGCATCAAAGAAGATAAATGATCATCCATTTCTATTGATGGACAGATAACCCACATGTCACAGAATGAGATTTCAATGATCACCCCGTAGGGGGAGATTGTTGGAAACGCAAAAGTGATGATCATAAATGTAATCAAAGAGAGATCTCAATGATCATCCCTTAGGGGGAGATTGTTAGGAATGCTTAAAGTGACGATCATTATCGAGTCAATAAGTCTTGTAATATGGTCATGCAATAGCTCGGTAGAATTGGAAAAATATAGTCTACATGATAGTAGAAGTGTGCCATCTAGTTTAGTCATAGTATTTACATTAATGTTGAAATAATGAAATATGTAAAGACGGCACACTTCCCTAGTCTCATATCATGGAAGTCTATATAAGTGTAAACCTCATTTGAGAGGTGTGGATTGTTTTATGAAAAGAGAAATCCCCTCTTTTTCTCTATAGCTCTTTCTCTCTCTACGCATATCTTTCTCTCTCTAACATATTACATAAGTGTGTGAATTGATCTATAAAGGGTGACCTACAATGATCAAAATCATAGTCATGAGACATTTTTGTTACCTATAAGAGAATTTTAGGAAAAAATTAAAATTGAGAGTAGTTGCTTTAAAGACATGTGCCTAGTGTGTGCCTATATGCAAATCATGTAGAGGTGCGGTAATCTCGACTCTAGAACTAAAAATAATGAGATTACCCAAACGCTCCTAACTTCACTTTTGCTCAAACGAATATGTCGATAAATAGATATTAATTATGTAATTTGATCAATATTCGTGAGATCATGTATGCATAAGAAAACATTTTTAGTTTGTATCAACAATGCACAAAAAAATGTTTCATGATCCTAGTTTCGTGAAATTTTTCAAAAACAATGGAATTGGGGTGTTTGGCGACGTCAATGTTTTGGCGCCAAAAATTTTGAAAACTTAAAATGTTAATGACTCCTAATCCTAATTGTAAGTATTCAAGAAATGATTCCTCTTAAACCTACGTAATCTAATAAAAACAAGGTTTGAACCAAAATATGTGATTTAAGTGGGTTTATGCAAATCCTATGTTAAGGGAATCATGATTTTTATACATTGTCTACTTCTAATCCTAGTTTCCTAAAGACTCAATCAAAGATGGAAAACCCCAATTCGATTTTCATGTAAGAACAAACCATAGACTTAAGATTAAAGAAAATTAGAGTTAAATGACTTACAATTTATGTTGAACAAGTGGAAGTGGTTGATAATCTTGAAAATTAATGTCTTTAATATGATCTTGAAAGGGTGTAATTGAATTTTGGGTTGTGAGGTTTGGTTTTGACATCAATTGCAGAAGTTGGGAAAGTTTAAAAGTGAATAATGTGGGAAGAGAAGAATGAAATACGAGCATTGTCAGATACACGGTACTACGGTACCATTAAATTTAATGGTGCCGTGCCACTTTAGTGGTGCCTTGATCTACTGGGATGAATTTTCGTCCCATTTTGATTTTTGACGAATAAGTCTCGCTGTTTTAGTGAGACCCTTTGACACGAGGAAAGAATGTATACCTAATAAATTCTTTTGACGAGGAGAACCTAGACTAGATGAAAGGAGATGACTTTAATATTTCTAGTGAAATATTTAAGTAGTCATACGAGGGATGTGAAGAATGACTCAATATTTCCAGTGAAATATTTAAAAAATTCATGAGATGAGACACACGAGATGACTTCAATCTTTCCAGTAAAATATCTAAATAGTCATAAGATTTATGGGATATGTTCCATTATTCCTAGACCTAGACGAAGATACTTGAAGGATTCTCGTTTGAGAGGTTTGGTCAAGATGTCAGCGATATTGTCTTGAGAGGGAACTTTCTCAATAGAAATGTTTCCTTTTTGGACGTTATCGCGAAGGAAGTGGTGACGAATTTTGATGTGTTTAGTACGAGAGTGTTGAACGAGGTTTTTGCTCAAGTCAATAGCACCTTTGTTATCGCACATAATGGGGATGTCGTCTCGATGGATGTCATAACCAATAAGAGCTTGTTTCATCCATAGTGCTTGTTGGCATCCCTTTCTGGCGCTTACATGTTCGGCTTCGGTCGTGGAGATAGAAAGAGCCGTTTGTTTCTTGGAGAACCAAGAAGTTAGACAACAACCTATGAAGGTACAAATGCCACTGTTACTTTTTCGATCCACATAATCTCTCGCATGATCTGAGTAGGCATAGAAAATTGTTTCTACACCGGTCCCCTTGGGATAGAATAATCCCAAGTGTATAGTGCCTTTAATGTATCTAAAGATACACTTAACCGCTTCAATGTGAGAGGTTTTGGGATCCTCTTAGAAGGGAGCACAAAGGCAGACACTAAACATGATATCGGGCCAACTTGCCGTTAGGTATAATAAACTTCCTATCATACCTCTATACTTAGTGCTATCCACAGACTCACCTTCTTCATCTTTCGTGAGTTTTTATTCCGTGGACATGGGAGTTTTCATTGGCTTAGACTCTTCTAAACTAAATTTCTTAAGCATCTCCTTAATATACTTAGATTGATTAAAGAAGATACCATCTTCCATTTGTTTTATTTGTAAACCAAGGAAGAAATTTAATTCACCCATCATGCTCATCTCAAACTCGTCACGCATGATCTTTGAAAAATCATCGCACAGTTCTGGACTAGTTGAGCCAAATATAATGTCATCGACATATATATGAACAATGATGAGATGTGTTAGGTCCTATAATTAATGTAACACAAGCATAAACACCACGTATAACAATAACTATAGATCGTATAATACTAGAGAACGAGAGAAAATAGAAGAAGAGATGGATGATTCATTCACACATATAATTGGCAAGAGTTCGGTACAAATTAGAATAAACCAACAAAAAAATGAGTGATATGAGTTTGGTATTTATAGGCAAATGTTAGGGCAACATTTGCCTTGATACCTTCTAGAAACTCTTACACTAAACACTTCACCATACGGCCCATGGGCTTCTAATGGAGCCGTGTGGATCAAACTAACATAAAGCACTATATACTTAAGCAACCTAATTTAGATAAATGACCAAGACTTGAAATATTATGAAATGTGTTCCCAACAATCTCCCCCTAAGGATTGGTCATCTAGGTTGCTTGACGTCTTCTTTGCTTCTTCGGCTTCAACGTCTTTAGAATCTTTGTTCTTTGTTCTTGTAGTGATGTCATATAGTAATGTCTTGATCTGCCTTCCACCGACGTTCTTTAATCACGATTTCTTTACGTCTTTTCCACCATGCTCATATGTCTTTTGACTTTTGTTCTTCATATATCAAGTAGTTCTCACTTCATAAGCTTCAATCTTTGACTTGTGAAAGTTTGTTATGCTTGATCTTTGACTTTTCTTTGACTTCTTTGAACTTTTGTTATCTCTTAGTCTTTATGAGAACTTTTCTTCGGGATATGAGCATGATGGAATTGGTGGTGGTGGAACTCTTGGTCTCCATGATTACCTGCAATGTAAACAGTTAGCAACAAATCATCCGGCACTTATAGGTTCGGACTTCGAGATCATCAACAACATAGTTTGAAGACTTTCTCTAATCCTAGCCAAGGCTGTTCCTAAACCGGATGCCCCCGATGGAGCTAACTCAGATACACCGAAGTGTATCAACGATTCAGGTGAGCCGCTGAAGTATACCGAAGTATCACTTCTCGACTGTAGACCGTTTGGAGTTACCATAAACACTAAGCGTAACCCACAAGGGATTACCGAAGTGACCTGCTGTCAAGGCTGTTTGATGTTGACCCTTGCAGGATTTTCATTCAATCACTAAGAATCACAATTTGTGAATTCCCTCATGAATGTTCTTGGTAGATTACTAAGATCTGCGAAGGACTCTTATAATTTACAACTGGTGTTCTTATTGTTGAACAACCAGTGTAGAAATTTTAAGTGTTCCTATGAGATCTTTTATGTATCTCGTGGCTCTAGACTCGATTAATTTCAAGCATATTGCCTCCTTTTCAATATCAACACATCTCAGAATGAGAGGTTGATAGATAATGAAGGGTTCTCCGTGAGAAATGAAACAAGTGTCTTTTGAGAGACACCTAAGTGGCAAGAAGGTTTAGTGCAGTGCGTCACTGGGTCCATGCTGGCTTAATCTTCAATACCGGTGTCACCTTAGTAACAACGAGTAGCATATGAATTGAACCCGGTTTCTGCCCTAAGGTTGAACATATGATGGGCTATTTCTTTTCACCCTTTTCTTTACTTTTCTTTTCATTCTTCAACCCCTTCTTTCCCTTTCATTTCTTTACTCCTTTTTCATCATACCTAGGACTTTCTAGTTCTAAACTATTGGTGTTATCCTTGGGTAGATCCCTCCGGCTCTGGTGGATCATAGGACGGTTTCCTAACCTTAGTCACCTTATATCTCCATGACTAACCTATGTTTGCCATAAAAACAATTTTTTTTTGAATAATCGCTCAAAGTGCTCATGAGTGTAAAACTTATATTGTTTACACTTTGAAAGTTTTGCATTTTTCAGAAATACTCCCCCTTAACATGTGCTCATAAGTGTTTAAAGTAAATTTGCACATGTCGGGTAGAGTCAGCACTTTTAGAATTGATTAATTTTCAATGAATATGACCTTTGTGAGACACGTTTACATCACTAGTTAAACTAGATTGAAATTATTACCCGCACCGGCCATATTCAAAGAATAATCTCTCGAAATCGTTACATTCTACCCAGACAAGTCCTTTGCGAGACACGTTTACATCACTGGATAAACCAGCTTGAAATTATTACCCATCTAAGACATGTCTTTTCGATTACTGGCCTTTGATATCGTTAATTCGAGGGTAAAATCTGAGTCGAGCTCATACAAGATTTCAACTTTGAATTACCATATTTTAATCACATATTCATTCTCCCCGTCAAAAATAGCATATTCGTGTTGTTTTTGTTAATCTTTTGATTAAAATGTGCTTTTTGAGGTTTACGGGTAGAATTTCAAGAACTTTTGTGGTTTTGAACAAAGATTTCTATTTCAAGTACTCCCTCTTAACAAGGGAATACTTGTTCTTTCGAGCATAATTTTAAAAAACTTAGAAAATCCTGGTTAATTCTACTCAAAAGTAAGAAGCTTTCGCTCCTTATATGAGGATTGTGGTACTGAAGCGTACCACGGGGTCCTTTATTTACAAGAACGGGTTGTGCACTGTTATCTGTGCACAAGCCATTATGAACAATCACACAAGCAATAATAACCAATCAAAGAATATATTCAACTCTTACATCATTCCTAACTTCTAAATGCAGTGAAGACTAGATCAGGTCTCTGGAAGTTCCTGATCGGGAATGATGGCCTCCCTCCAACATAACTCTCTAGCTGCCTCATCTGATCTCTATGAAACAGCCTTCTCTCGATCTTAAAAATGAACTGACGAACTACTCTTAGCTGAGAAGTTGTCCACCTGCTTGTCTTGTACAACTCTCGATCACGTACTCGGATTACCAACCCATCACGAACCTTCTTCAGCGTGTGATCGCAGAACTTATGAACTTCCTTGTACCCCATGAATCTGTTGATCGTAAGATCGCTCTTGTAAATGAACCCGAAGGTTGGTTCCGTCTTCATGGTGTACTGGGGCTCATTGTTGATTCCAGGAAGTGATAGAACTGGTGCGGTTAGATTCAACTTCCTTTGGTAGCTCTCGACCCCAAGCTGTAAATCTTCTACACATTCTTGGATGATCTTTCTTCTGATAAAGTGTAGTATGGAAGTGCAGAACGCGTATTGTAGATCAGTTGAGAAATGCTGCAGCTTCCATTGAACCTTGATAAGATACATGTCTTCAAGGTCATTGATGTTCAAATCTGGGAGATCTGCTTCTGAGAACGTGTAGATCTGCTGATCGTGTCTTCTAACTTTGATTTATGTGAAGAAGATGTAGTCATATCTCTTTTCACCCTCTAGACTGACCACACCAAGAATCCTAAGGTCACTCTTCACCGGAGTAGAAGACTTCTTTGTGAGTTTACTCTTGTACCATGTCTTCCTCTTCTCAAACCAATGATAAATGCCTAGCTAAGCATCTTGGTCATACTGCACTTTCTTTGAAATGAAGAGTCTAGCAGCAGTTTCCTCAATGGCTGGTTGTGTGTAACTTGCTGCAGGGATCAAAGTTATGAAGGTTGTGTATTTTGGTTAACATTTGATACCATGCACGAGCAGTTCGAGATCGTTGTTGAAGAAGAACTGGTAAGGAAAAGTAAGTTGATCGGAGACTCTAATCACTGGCAATGGCTTCGTCCAATCCGTGATATATGGTTGGTTGTTTTTAGAAGTGCTTCCAACCATTACCACATCTGGATTAGTCCAGCTGAACTCACTTGACATTGCTCGGGCAATGTTCTCTAGATGATATTCCAGTTCAGCTGTACTGGACGACCTATCCTTGAGCAAATTGAAGGCATCGTTCTTGATGCGACGAAGTTCACCTTTGGTCATCTTCTTGATTCGTTGGTCACGTTTGAGTCTTTGTGTGAACTCAAGCGTGCTACCTTCGATCATTGAATCTTCATCCATCTGAGGTTGAGCACTTGCAAGTTTATCAAACCATTCATTTCCCTGTGTCGTATCTTCATCTAGCCAGGAGACAACAGTTGGTCTTTTGGAAGTCTTCTTGGCTGATTTAGATGAGGTAGCTTTGGTCTTGGGAGGTGAATCTTGTTGATCGTATTGTTGTTGAAATCCAAAGTCTTCAGTTGCAGTGTGCTCATACTGATGCTCTATCGCTGTAGGTCCTGATCTTGATGCCTTGGGTGGTTGAGTGGCTGTTGTTGCTGAGGAACCGACTGGTTCTTTGAGTTGTGAACCGGATCCGCCGACACCCTTTTGTTTCTTGGCTTGGGTGTTTGGATCTAGGTCTTCGTCCTCTCTTGGACGTTTACCCTTGTCGGCCTCAACTTTACACGACTCCTTCTCAAGATTGGCTTTTATAGCCTCACTGATGGCTATTTCTTCTGGAGTTGGAGAGGTGATGCTTATGAGTTTATCCAGGAGTTTGAGTTGGAGTTCTTCAAGAGTTGGTTCCTTAGGCTGCGTCGGTTGGGTTGTAAAGACAAGAGGAACCGAGGCTACAATGTTCTTGACTATGTCTTTGATGTTGGGATCGATATACTCTTCTATCTTCTAGGAAGTAAGCTTTGCGGCCTTTTTCACCTTTTCAGACGCCTGGGAGATTACATCATCCCGTTTTAGCCTAGTTATCTTCTTGGTTTTCTTGCTTGTCTTGATTGTTTTTCCTTTTGTTGCTTTAGTTGTTGCTTCAGTAGATGGTGATGGTGGTGGTGGTGAGGGGTGTGTGGATGATTCTGGAGGTGGTTGAACCTTGGGTGGAGATGCATGCTGAGACACTGGAGGTGTATCCTGAGCAACTAGCGGAGAATGTGGAGGAGTGATTGGTGGTGTTAGAATGTATTTGTCTGCTTCCTTTTCAGCCAATATTTCTTCTTCTTGCCTCTTCATTTCCAATTCCAGTTCTTCAGCAGCTTTAGTGATCTCTTCCTCATCAGTTAACACTTTATCTGTTTCTTCCCCTTCATCCATTTCTAAGTCCTTTATCTGTTTTTCTTCCATATTTTCCTCATCAGTTGACACCTTTTCTGTTTCTTCCCCTTTCATCCATATCAAAGTCTTTTACCTGTTCATCTTCTGTCTTTTCCTCATCATTACTGGGTTGATTAACCGGATCTGACTGAGGTGGGATAACTTCTTTCTCAACCTCAGACCCACCGGGTTGATTAACCGGAACAGTCTGAGGTAGAGTAACGTCTTTAACAACCCCAGACCCACCGGGTTGATTAACCGGATCAGGGTGAGGTGGAGTTACTTCTTTCACTACCCCAGACCCACCAGGTCGATTAACCGGATCATCATAGGTCTGGTCTTCACCAAATTCCTTATTCAATTCTTCTCTAAAATCATTTGTTCTTCCAGCCTTAACTGCTCCCGCCTTTTCTGTTCAGCTTTAAAAGACACTCGGCTTTCTTCTAGTGCAATCTGAGTAGCTATTTCCTCCTTATAAATTGTCGGTTCTTCATCGGTCTCCGTTTCTGAATCGGATCCCTCTTCCTCAACAATCTTTCCTTCTTCAGGTTCGGGCATAGCTATCGTAACCAGAACTCTTTTTTTAACAATTTTATGAGCAGATGGTTTGATTTTCTTTGATATAATAGAAGTACTTTCTGACTTGCTGCTTTCCTTCGATCAATTCCTAGTTGATGCAGACTCATCATCATATTTGCAATAGCCGACATGACCTTCATTGAAAGCTCTATCATAGTCTTTGTAAGCTTTTGTTTTCTTAACCTTTTCTATCAGCAGAGATTCAGGTAGTCTCATCCCTTTCTTTCGTGTGCTGCTTTTGGGAATGTAGACTAACCTGATGGTCTTGTCCATTTTGAAATGGTGCATATCTCGGTCTTCAATACGTGCAAAGATGTCAGCGTTTTCGTCAATTAGATGGGCGATGAGAAGCTTGGTGTAACGAACAAACGGGATTTTTGTTAAAGGTTTATGGTAGTGACTTTGGATTTGGTAAACAATATCATCCCAGATAAGTTGAGCAAAGTCAATCTCTTTCTGATTAACCATTCCCCAGAAGATTTGAAGATGAGACAGCCGTGGGTTCTCGTGACCACTTTCCCTTCGTGAGACAGATCGGGCCAGGATGTAGTATATGGTTCTCCAAGGTTGTGGGATGAACTTGGCTTCAACCCTTGAGATTTTTGTTAATGGTTTGTTTGGTTGTACATCGTAGCCTATCTCTTCAAGAAAGTTGAGAATGTAACACCCCAACCCGGCAAGGGTTAAGATATCACGATAATGGTTTCATACCAGATCAAACAAAGCATACATCTATAGTAATACAAGAATTTCAAAGGTTATAAATGAAATACTGGAGTTACAATGTTACAAATGAAACTAAAACTAAATACTAAGTCTGTAAATGCAAATCCTTCTGATGGTCTCTACTTCAGAATAACTATCGAAGTCTTCTAAGTCCAAAAGTCTCTTCACTCATACCCAAACCCGTCGCCTGCTTATAACCTACCGCACACGAAAAGAAAACGTGCGGCTTAGCTTAAAAAGCTCAGTGAACACATAAATATATAAAGCAATGATAATGAAACAGAACTGAAATATAGTGCACAGGAAAAGTATCATGAAGTATAAACAAAGAGACAGGAATATAAAAGATGAATAGGATAGTCATCCACCACGAGCCCAGAAACAGATCATATCATATCGTAACCATAATCTTCATAATCATATAGAGGGGAGACCTCTCAGATAATCAGATAATATGAGGGGTGTCCTCATTCTTCAAATGGAGTGATCAGCTCCCAGACAAATATGTGAAAGGCATGTATTGCACACAGTACCAGTCACCAGAACAGAAATCATATCATATATAGTTAAATCCACTAAACAGAACAGATCTAGGATGCATCCATACGCCCCCCAGAAACATATATAATCCATAATCAAAGTAATGCGCATATCATAATCAGAATGGGGACGTGGCGGAACATCACTCTACCGCCCTAGAGTCATGCCATTGGTGCATCAATGACACGGCCATGTTACCTTCATGGCTAGGAAACAGATTTTGGCTCGGGTATCAAACTAAGAGTCAGATATCATATCAAATCAGAGTGTCATAACAGATGGCTCATAACAGATAGTTTATATCAAATATCATCAGAGGTAGTACCAAAAGTCCAAATCAGAGTTTATCAGATCAAGGTTCATATTAAATAATCAAGTCAAGGTTCAGATCAAAAGTTCATTTCAAAAGTTTCTATCAAAAGTTCATTTTTAACCAATCCTTTATTCATGATGTTCATAAAACGATCCTTTAAAGTGGTTTTCATAAAAATAATCTTTCAAAACGGTTTTTATAAAGATAGTCTTCAAAATATGGTTTTCATAAGAGTTAGTAACATTTTATATAAAAGTAGTTTCGCATCATTTATAAACATCTTTTAAAATGGTTTTCTCAAAACATTTCCATGGTATAATTAAAAAGGTTTTCATAACATAGGTTCATAAGAGAGGTCATATCAAATGGGATCAACAGAGAAGGTTCAAGCAAAGGGAATCATAGCAATGGCATCGGTTCAGAAACTAACGGATCAGAAAATGAAAGAGATCATGAGAAACCTTAAAAGAAAGGTCAGAATATTTGTACCTTATTTGAAGCAACCAAACAAGAAGAGAAATGTCACAAGATGATCACCCCCTCTTCACGGAACCTATACGAATTAATAATCGAGTATTACTTTAAGTTCATATGAATTATGTTACTCCTTTTAGTATACCTTCCCTTTTTAGTAACTTTCTATTTTTAGACGGCCCCCATAATTTAGTAAATTTTCAATCTAATGACTTTTAGAGTTATAAATAACTTTAAGACCTTATATGGTTAACATTATAGTTTAGGGTTTAATATGACAACTTTTAATAACTTAGGGTTTTAGAATGTCAATTTATTAACGTTTAGGGTCAAAAGTAAATTATCAAAATTAGATATTAAAATGTCAAAAAAATTATCTTAAAGTTTATGCTATAATTTTATATTATTAGACCACGTCGTTCATTATCTTTAGACCTTGACGACCCAAAATATGTCATTATCACATACACGACTCGTCATTTTTAAAACCCATTTAAGACCTACACATCGACATACAATTGCACCCTATTTTACTCTTACACATTCTGACAAGAACACACCCATGCTCACATAAAATCACTAACTTTTATACAAATAATTGAGTAGTAGGATTACCAAATCGTCACTCTTTCTCCAACTTCACACGCTAACCCACGTATTTTATTCATATCTTATACTTCATATGATATGTATTATATATACACACCACCCTTCCCTATCATGCATGCATACCACAGACCCTATATGAAGACCCAGACAACTCGACCTCTTTTTGCCTCTATCTTTGTCCATCCATTCGACATTATAAACACCCACATGACTCAACACTATTTACCCACATGAGACTCTTGTTTCCAGCCATTACGACACAAAAACACACCCAGAAGCTAACCCATTTGACACACAAACACACCCTTATTTCGAACCCAAACAGTACCCACGTAACACTCAGGGTCACAGCCATACACGCATGATATCAATCCTTATTCTGACCCATTTTAATGGCACAACACTTGACATAAAATCATACATCTTCGAAACCCATTCGACCCAAAGGATACACATATATTACCAGTCTTCATGCGACTATAATTTAACATGTTATGTTTTAATACTACTTTTTCATTCGTTAATATTTTAGATCCATCGCGAGCTCATTTTAGGTTATAATATTCCGATTTTTATGTGATCATGTCGTGATGAAAACGGGAACAGATATGGTACCTCATTGGCAGAATAGCGAGACAAGAAAACAAAGACAAAGGACCACTCTAAACCAAAATAACCACAGCAACATCCACGAGCCTCCATGGATCTTGATCACCTCGAATGCAAACACCACAGCAGCCCCACATCTTAGTCTTGGAAAAAATGATAGGCGTCTAGGTTCTTGAGAGGACTAACCAAAACTTGTGTGTTACTATTTCTTGTGTCGCATGTTAAGAATGGGAGAGAAAGAGACATGTTTTAGTCAAAGTATAAGGAGGAGCGTGGGTGAATTTTTTTTTTGGTAAGGAATAAATTGTGTTTAATGGGGTGATAATGGGGTCGGTTATGAGATAAATGCTGCACCAATTTTTGTGGGATTGCAATTCATAATTTCGGATGTTTCAAGTACAAGTCAAACGTGTGATAGTGTAATACAATTTAGAAAGGTTATTTTTTTATATGTAACATTTGTTTTATTTAGGTAAGAACTTAGGTTACTAATTATTAATAGAATTATAATACATAACATATAGTTTAGGATCCAATTTAATTTATTACCAACCTTAGGGAAAAATTCAAAAATTAGACGTAAATTTAGGAAATTCGAATTTTAGGGTTTTACAACTCTTCCCCTCTAAAAGAAAATTTTTCGTCCTCGAAAATTGATGGGAAACGAAACGGAAACACAACGGACAGTGAACAGAAATGTGGATGACTTGTTTCTCATGACTCTATCTCGTTGATCAAAATAGCTTCGGCTTCCTCAGAAAAGACATATCATTCTGGATCTAGAATAACAGAATAATATACCAAGCGTAACAGATGATAATCGTATTCTCTCGGAAAAGATACAGGGAGATCGTAGGATTTGACGGATATATCGTCCGTGGAGATTTGATTTGACAAATCGGATGAGAACGTACCAAATCGCAGAAATATGAGGGTGATAATTATGCTTAACTCTTCAGACTTTCAAATAGTCCCGTCTTTAATATAACCTTTCAAATGTATTCTCATAAACAGACAAGTCTTGTTTCCTCAAAATCCATAATCTCTCATCTTAACTCATAGCAGATCGTAATGAAACAGATTGAACAAAATGAAACGTACCCATGGCAAAACATAGGTGTAATCCTTTATAGTAACAGATCAGATCCATACAGACAGAAAAACAGATAGTTTGATAACATCAACCGGCAGAAAGCTCTACAACAGAACCTAAGATTCTTATCAGAAGTATAGAGGTCAGCAAACGCGTGTCGAGTATCGAAACGTATCAAATCGTATAAGGTGAAGGCAGATTAAACGTATAGGTCGACAGAACCTAAAGTCTTACTATTCGCAGATAGTCGCCAACGGACAACAGAAATCTAGGGCTTCTCTAAGGCACTCCTCAAGATATCCTATGATCACAATGAGGGTACGTCATATGACGTAAGTATTATCACGTTAGCTACTCGTCATAATACCAGCATCATATGAGTATACCTTCATGATGGTCATACTTTATCTCAAGTCGTGAATAAGCATCTATCAATCACCTAACAGTCCATTCTACACCTTAGAGTTGGTCCGAATCGGTCATCACTACGAATTCAAAATCAGGGAAACAGATCGTACAAATAACGTAACGGAATTAGTAAGCATCAAGGAAGTACGTCGTCCAAAGCGTTAGGTCTTTCACAATACATCAAAATTCTCATGACAAAACCGTCATCCAACATACGCAGAAAGAACACTAAACGGAAATACTAATGGAGAACTCAAATCATTCAAAGGATCTTATCGTCAAGTAACGGGAGCTTAAGTAGGTTAAGCAGAAGTGAACACGCCATCAATAACTTCGTCCTTCACGAAAGCAACTCATCCAACCATAAATGATCATTCCAAAATCGTCCACTCGAATACATGATTTCAAATCTCTTCCAAGTCCGAGTAGCCTGTCTACGCTTGTCCAACTGATCGTACGGTGAGAAGGGGTGATAAACTTGAGTCTGGTCCCTCAAGCCTTCGACACTTCTTCTTGAGACTGCGATGGAGTAATGTGGATTTCTGGCACGATCTTCAAATCTCTTCATCATCCAGTCTGCTTCCGCTCTCAATTCATCTTAGTACAACTAAGATGAATAGGAAAGTGAGACTGCATGTCTTCATCAGCTCCAGGCTCGCCATCTTGACTAGAATTTCTTCTTCTGCATCGCTAAGGTCTTCACTCTTCAGGGTAGCTGCCGTTGTTGTCAGCTCCAGGTCCGGCAGGGAAAATAATAGTGATAGCCAAGGTTTAGCAATAGGTAATGGTAGTAGGAAGGTCAAAATTGTTTCAAACGCCAAAGGTGAGACATAGAAGGATAGTTGTCGATATTGGAATACTTAATCAACCAACTTCTTGTCAGAATGGAATCGAAGTTTAACTAATCAAGGAAAGACGGATCACCAATTAAATCTTTATCATTCAAAAATGAGGGGAAACATTCTTATACTCGTGGTCACAACCACAAGACTTCTCATGGGGACAGAGATGGGTGAAACGAAATCAAATAGTGTCGGAAGATTCATAGACGTTTATCAAAGCAAAAGACAAATACAAGATGTGTCAAGTATATCATCGTCAGGGAGATTCTCGGAATGCCCGAAGAGGTATCAAGATGATTAACAAAAGAATCAGAGTTCGGAGTCGGAATCTTAAAACGAGGTTCAAATGGCGTTAGGCAAATTCTAGGCAATTTCCAATGATCCCAAGATTTAGTTGGGTTTCAGATCTTAGGTTGTGCGGTCATGAGCTTTTAATTTCCAAAGGTGGTATCAACAGGATCTAACAAGGCACGAATCAGAGTGATGCGGAAGCAATGATACTTAACCAAAAGCCTTATAGTCTACCCATTCCTCACTGGTCAGAACTTAAATTCCTATAGGGAAATCCTAAATCAATTCTTACAGGTTATCTTATGAGCGCCTACAGTGGAAACCTAGTGGTCCAAACTTCACAGGTCAAGGGTAAATGTATTACGAGTCGCAGCCTGTCGCTCTGATACCATAATTGTAACACCCCATCCCGGCAAGGGTTAAGATATCACGATAATGGTTTCATATCAGATCAAACAAAGCATACATCTATAGTAATACAAGAATTTCAAAGGTTATAAATGAAATACTGGAGTTACAATGTTACAAATGAAACTAAAACTAAATACTAAGTCTGTAAATGCAAATCCTTCTGATGGTCTCTACTTCAGAATAACTATCGAAGTCTTCTAAGTCCAAAAGTCTCTTCACTCATACCCAAACCCGTCGCCTGCTTATAACCTGCCGCACACGAAAAGAAAACGTGCGGCTGAGCTTAAAAAGCTCAGTGAACAGATACATATACAAAGCAATGATAATGAAACAGAACTGAAATATAGTGCACGGGAAAAGTATCATGAAGTATAAACAAAGAGACAGGAATATAAAAGATGAATAGGATAGTCATCCACCACGAGCCCAGAAACAGATCATATCATATCGTAACCATAATCTTCATAATCATATAGAGGGGAGACCTCTCAGATAATCAGATAATATGAGGGGTGTCCTCATTCTTCAAATGGAGTGATCAGCTCCCAGAAAAATATGTGAAAGGCATGTATTGCACACAGTACCAGTCACCAGAACAGAAATCATATCATATATAGTTAAATCCACTAAACAGAACAGATCTAGGATGCATCCATACGCCCCCCAGAAACATATATAATCCATAATCAAAGTAATGCGCATATCATAATCAGAATGGGGACGTGGCGGAACATCACTCTACCGCCCTAGAGTCATGCCATTGGTGCATCAATGACACGGCCATGTTACCTTCATGGCTAGGAAACAGATTTTGGCTCGGGTATCAAACTAAGAGTCAGATATCATATCAAATCAGAGTGTCATAACAGATGGCTCATAACAGATAGTTTATATCAAATATCATCAGAGGTAGTACCAAAAGTCCAAATCAGAGTTTATCAGATCAAGTTTCATATTAAATAATCAAGTCAAGGTTCAGATCAAAAGTTCATTTCAAAAGTTTCTATCAAAAGTTCATTTTTAACCAATCCTTTATTCATGATGTTCATAAAACGATCCTTTAAAGTGGTTTTCATAAAAATGATCTTTCAAAACGGTTTTTATAAAGATAGTCTTCAAAATATGGTTTTCATAAGAGTTAGTAACATTTTATATAAAAGTAGTTTCGCATCATTTATAAACATCTTTTAAAATGGTTTTTCTCAAAACATTTCCATGGTATAATTAAAAAGGTTTTCATAACATAGGTTCATAATAGAGGTCATATCAAATGGGATCAACAGAGAAGGTTCAAGCAAAGGGAATCATAGCAATGGCATCGGTTCAGAAACTAACGGATCAGAAAATGAAAGAGATCATGAGAAACCTTAAAAGAAAGGTCAGAATATCTGTACCTTATTTGAAGCAACCAAACAAGAAAACTAATGTCGCAAGATGATCACCCCCGCTTCACGGAACCTATACGAATTAATAATCGAGTATTACTTTAAGTTCATATGAATTATGTTACTCCTTTTAGTATACCTTCCCTTTTTAGTAACTTTCTATTTTTAGACGGCCCCCATAATTTAGTAAATTTTCAATCTAATGACTTTTAGAGTTATAAATAACTTTAAGACCTTATATGGTTAACATTATAGTTTAGGGTTTAATATGACAACTTTTAATAACTTAGGGTTTTAGAATGTCAATTTATTAACGTTTAGGGTCAAAAGTAAATTATCAAAATTAGATATTAAAATGTCAAAAAAATTATCTTAAAGTTTATGCTATAATTTTATATTATTAGACCACGTCGTTCATTATCTTTAGACCTTGACGACCCAAAATATGTCATTATCACATACACGACTCGCCGTTTTTAAAACCCATTTAAGACCTACACATCGACATACAATTGCACCCTATTTTACTCTTACACATTCTGACAAGAACACGCCCATGCTCACATAAAATCACTAACTTTTATACAAATAATTGAGTAGTAGGATTACCAAATCGTCACTCTTTCTCCAACTTCACACGCTAACCCACGTATTTTATTCATATCTTATACTTCATATGATATGTATTATATATACACACCACCCTTCCCTATCATGCATGCATACCACAGACCCTATATGAAGACCCAGACAACTCGACCTCTTTTTGCCCTATCTTTGTCCATCCATTTGACATTATAAACACCCACATGACTCAACACTATTTACCCACATGAGACTCTTGTTTCCAGCCATTACGACACAAAAACACACCCAGAAGCTAACCCATTTGACACACAAACACACCCTTATTTCGAACCCAAACAGTACCCACGTAACACTCAGGGTCACAGCCATACACGCATGATATCAATCCTTATTCCGACCCATTTTAATGGCACAACACTTGACATAAAATCATACATCTTCGAAACCCATTCGACCCAAAGGATACACATATATTACCAGTCTTCATGCGACTATAATTTAACATGTTATGTTTTAATACTACTTTTTCATTCGTTAATATTTTAGATCCATCGCGAGCTCGTTTTAGGTTATAATATTCCGATTTTTATGTGATCATGTCGTGATGAAAACGGGAACAGATATGGTACCTCATTGGCAGAATAGCGAGACAAGAAAACAAAGACAAAGGACCACTCTAAACCAAAATAACCACAGCAACACCCACGAGCCTCCATGGATCTTGATCACCTCGAATGCAAACACCACAGCAGCCCCACATCTTAGTCTTGGAAAAAATGATAGGCGTCTAGGTTCTTGAGAGGAATAACCAAAACTTGTGTGTTACTATTTCTTGTGTCGCATGTTAAGAATGGGAGAGAAAGAGACATGTTTTAGTCAAAGTATAAGGAGGAGCGTGGGTGAAATTTTTTTTTGTTAAGGAATAAATTGTGTTTAATGGGGTGATAATGGGGTCGGTTATGAGATAAATGCTGCACCAATTTTTGTGGGATTACAATTCATAATTTCGGATGTTTCAAGTACAAGTCAAACGTGTGATAGTGTAATACAATTTAGAAAGGTTATTTTTTTATATGTAACATTTGTTTTATTTAGGTAAGAACTTAGGTTACTAATTATTAATAGAATTATAATACATAACATATAGTTTAGGATCCAATTTAATTTATTACCAACCTTAGGGAAAAATTCAAAAATTAGACGTAAATTTAGGAAATTCGAATTTTAGGGTTTTACAGAGAACCTCTTATTCTGTAGGTGTTGGATAGAATTCTTGGTCAGGTTCAGGAGCTTCTGGTTGTAGCAAAGCCTTGCGAAGGTAGTGTATGTCAACTGTTACTCCCTTTCGGTCAATCTTGCATGTGAAATATTCTTCTCTCAAGTCTAGCTGTAGAGTTTTCCACACTTGATGAATGTAGAGTTCTGGAACACTAGCTGACTTGTCCAGCATACTCATGCACTTGTGAACCTTAAGAACCTCTATTGCTATCTGACAGGTTAGTTTAGCATACTTGACCTTATGAAATTTCACCCTTGCATTATTCTTGTCAATCTCCACATCATAGTCTTGTGGAAGAACATCAGCCTTGGTGAGCATTGAGAGTGGTGGTTGTTGTTGTGCAGCCATTTGAGATATCTGAAACATCAATGAAAGACAGATTTGCAGGATACATGAATGTTAGCAAGTTGTTAATCTTGTTATCCTTCATGTGACCTTTTAGATGCTTAATTTGATATTACATGTTTAAGTTTAGCAATTAACATCTTTGGATATCATGTTGAGTGTTATTTAATGTTGAATTCCTTTGAATGTCCAGTTGATCAATTTCGACAACTAGTGATTTGAGTTAAATTGCGACAGAAGACAAATTTTTACCAATTCCGACAATTTTTACAAATTTTGACAGATTTATGGTCCAATTTCGATGGTTTTGAATTTCGATGACTTTTGACCAATTCCGATGGAAAACCTGAATTGTGATAAGTTTTGTCCAATTGCGATGGAAATCTGAAATTGCGATAAATTTGTCTAAATTGCGATGAAAATGTTGAATTTCGACAAGTTTTGGGCAATTGCGACAATTTTATCCAATTTCGATAGATTTTGCAATTCCGACAAAACTTATCCAATTTCGACGGATTTTGCAATTTCGACAATTTCTTATACAAGAAATTTGGACAAACATTGTAGACGTACATTTTTCTTGGTTCTTTGTCGAAATTTGGTTTTCCTGTTCAATTAAACCAATTCACAAGTTATTCTTTACACTTTAAACCATGTTTATGAAATTAAAACACAACAGATCACAAATCCGACAAACCCTATTCAACAAATTATCGGAATTCTCAAAAACTTGTTATAAGTTTGTTTGATTGATTCCAATAGTTTAATATGATGTTCCTGAGTTCTTTGGTCTAAATCTTAACACTTTTTAACCACAAAATCGAAAGATATAACTTATTCGAGTTCATCTAAAATCCTAATCATCGAATTTGCTTCAAATGAGTTTATTGGTTCGATTTAATAGTTAAAACATGTAACTCGACACACATGAACACTATCTCAATGCATTAATTAGGCCATAACACACTTAAATCACTTTACCCAATTTCGACGTATGAACCCTAATTTATAATCATGCACCAATCGTGTTTCTGGGTTCAATTAAAGGCTCATAACATTTTAAGGAGACAATTCCAACCAAATCCCACCAAAGATTATCATCTCAAACACACAAAATCATAAAATCCGATTCAACATAAACCCTATGTCTAAAACATTCAATTTTGAAAAATTTAACCGTTGGATCTTGAAATCCTTCAAAACCATTTCTTATAATCATATAAATAATGCATATATACTCACAGATTTGAAGTTTCTTGACCAGATTTGTTGTTTGATTTTGAGCCATGTGATTAAGATTTGGTGAGGAGTAAATATTGTTTGGTGAAAGATATTAACTACACTTGGAATGCAGTTAATGCATTTTTTGACTTCTTTTGATAAAAATTTAACTTTCCAATCCTTGTCACTTTAAGTCCCTTAACCATATTGTTTTGCAATCCAAGTCCTAACTCACAACTTATACATTAGACTTGACATGTTTTTTACCAGAACAATTTTAATACTCCCCCTCGACTTATGAGTATTTGAAAACATTTTTAAGATCAAGGAGAGTATCATACAAATGATTTTACCATCATTTTGTAAAGCAACAATTTTAAAGAAAATATGCAGGTACAAATTATAAGAAAATTTTAAAATTTGAATTTCTTTCTCCCCCATCAACACTTGTTCAGAAAGAATTGTTAATGTTTTGAAATAAAGTGTTGATGAAAATTTTGTACTTGCATGCATGCCTTTTTTTTTTTTTTTTTTTTTTTTTTTTTTTTTTTTTAAGAGAATAAAATTAGAAAATCTTTTTGTGTTTTTGATAAAATATTTACAAAGATAGTTTTGGTGTTTGACTTTCCTTATTTGTTTGTAAGAAAGTTGTTTAAATCCTCAGGAGTCAAACACCTCATACCAATCTGGTGAACTAATTCCACAAATCTTGCATGGGGCAAGGCTTTGGTGAATAAGTCTGCCAGTTGGTATTCTGTACCTACAAAATAAAGTTCAATGGTACCCTCTTCCACATGCTCCTTTATGAAATGGTATCGAAGTGCTATATGCTTGGACTTCGAATGCTGGACGGTGTTGCACGAGATGGCAATGGCACTCTTGGAGTCACAGTACATTAGAATCTTGTTGAATACACAACCATAGTCCATCAGTTGTGATCTCATCCAGATGACTTAAGCACAACATGCTGACATGGCTACGTATTCAGATTCTGTTGATGACAGTGATGTACAATCTTGCTTCTTTGACTGCCAAGAGACAAGTTTGTCTCCAAGGAACTGCAATCCTCCAGATGTACTTTTACGGGTATCTAAGCAACCTGCATGATCAGCATCTGAAAACGCAATTAGTTCAAAGCCAGAATCCTTCGGATACCAGATCCCCAAATGAATGGTTCCCTTGATGTATCGAAGGATTCGTTTAACCTAAGAGAGGTGTCTTTCTGTAGGTCTAGACTGATAGCGGGAGCAAAGATATGTTGCAAATACTATATCAGGTATGCTGGCTGTTAGATACATGAGTGACCCAATCATACTTCGGTATTTGGTAGGGTCAATTGGTGTTCGATGTAAATCAGCATCCAACTTTGGAGATGATGCAGACATTGGAGTATTATATGTGTCACAACTTGTCATTCCATGCTTTTTCAAAATTTCAAGAGCATATTTGGACTAGTTTTAGAAAATACCATGGGGTGATTGATGAACTTGCAGTCCTAAGAAGAACGTAAGTTCACCTATCATGGACATCTCAAAGTTTTGTTTCATTAGTTTAGCAAAAGTATTTGAGTACTTTTTATGGTTTGAACCAAAAATGATGTCATCCACATAAATTTGAACTATTAAAATGTCATCCCCGTGTTTTTGTATAAACAATGTAGGATCAACTGGTCCTTTGGTGAAATGATTAGCAATTAGGAATGCAGATAGTTTATCGTACCATGCCCTCGGGGCTTGTTTAAGGCCATAGAGGGCTTTCTTGAGCCGGTACAGATGATTTGGATGTTCTGGGTCGACGAAGCCCTCTGGTTGTGTGACGTAAACTTCTTCACGGAGTTGTCCATTCAGGAATGAAATCTTCACATCCATTTGGTAAACGGTGATATTCTTATGGGCAGCATATGCCAAAAACATGCGAACGGCTTCAAGTCTTGCCACTAGTGCAAAGGTTTCCTCAAAGTCGATACCTTCTTCTTGACTGAAACCTTTAGCAACAAATCGAGATTTGTTATGAATAACCGTGCCATCAACATCCAATTTGTTTTTCCAGATCCATTTCAGTCCGACAACGTATACTCCATCAGGTCATTCTACCAGTTCCCAAACTTCAAGATGCTTGAATTGATCAAGTTCTTCTTGCATTGACTCAATCCAATTGTCGTAGGTTAGGGCTTCTTTAACATTTTTGGGTTCCGCCTGACAAACGGTGAGTGCATAAATGCAAGTTTCACCATCTGTGTGGTGTCTTTTTCGTGTCAAGAATGGATTGTCTGGATTTCCAATCACGTTCACTAAAGGGTGATCTCAAGTCCATTTGTGGGTAGAAGGGTAGTGTTGAAAATTGTTGTGCATATTTGACGGATCCAAGTTGCTCGTTGATGACTCTGCAATATCTGGAATGGTTGGAGCCGGAGCAAATGGATTGAAGAAAGCATTTTTGTCATAATGTGCGGGTATGGGTACTTCTTGAGATAGGAGGGGATCTTCAGCTGCAATCTCATTATTAGAGGCTGTTTGTTCTACTGATAATGATGTTTCTGTTGGAGGTGCATCTGCAGCAACTGCTGTCTTTGTAGTTACTTGTGTATCAGGTACTGGAATTTGGACAGTTTATGCAACGGAACTGGTGGATACATCCGAAGCACGACTAACAAGAGAATCATCGAACAGCGGAGCAAATAAGTCTTCCAAGTCCTTGCGGTTGAGAGAGAGTTGGGCAGCTGATTGATCAGGGAAGTTCAGATAGTTAGTAGCGGGACCTAAGTTGTTTTGCTTAGAAGCCATATCGGTTAGTTCATCAAAATGAGCGTGTATTGTCTCTTGAAATTCCCGAGTTCGACGGTTCCAGATACGAAAACCTTTTGAATTTTCACAGTATCCAAGAAAGATTCCAATATCAACTTTGGCTTTCAATTTTCCAAGGTCATCACCATCATTATTTGGGTAACAGAGGGCCCCAAATACATGAAAGTAATTTATGTTCGGTTTTCGTTTGTGAACAAGTTCATATGGGGTTTTTTTGTGCCTTTTGTTGATCATACAACGGTTTTGGGTGTTGCAGGCGGTTGAGACAGCTTTAGCCCAGAGGTAATCAGGCAATTGAGAACTTATCAACATTGTCCTTGCGGCTTCCACTAACG
Source organism: Artemisia tridentata subsp. tridentata (assembly GCA_021014915.2). Classification (NCBI taxonomy): domain Eukaryota; kingdom Viridiplantae; phylum Streptophyta; class Magnoliopsida; order Asterales; family Asteraceae; genus Artemisia; species Artemisia tridentata. The sequence continues at coordinate 250,500,838 of CP139508.1, forward strand.
TCCGGTTTCATCTTTTGACTACTCCATTCTGTTCTGGGCTGCGTGCACTAGATGTTTGGTGTTCGATCTCTACATTCTCAAAATACTCACGAAGAGTGTGATTCTTAAATTCAGTTCCGTTATCTGTTCTGACTTTTCTAACGGTGTTGCGAAGCTGAACCTGAATTTTGGTGAGAAAGGTGATGATCATTGAAGGAGCTTGATCTTTAGTTCGAAGAAAGTAGACCCAAGTCCATCTTGAAAAATCATCGATGATTACCATTATGTAGCACTTCCCGTTGATTGTTTGAACTTGCATTGGGCCACACAAATCCATATGTAGAAGTTGGAGTACATGATCCGTACTGTGCTCGGTTTTAGGAAGAAAATGAGAACGAGTGCTCTTCCCTTGCTCACATGCTAGACAAAGGTGATCTTTAGCATATCGAAATCTTGGAAGACCGTCGACTAACTTATGACGAGCAAGATCGGTCATTGTCTTGAAATTTAAGTGAGACAAACGTTTATGCCATTGCCATGATTTTGTAGAGTGTGCCATGGAGAGTAAACAAATTGGAGAAGAAGCGTTCATGTCTGAAAAGGAAATGGTGTAGAGACTCGTTCCGCATTTTCCCGTCATAAGGTCGTTTCCTTGTAGGTCACGAACAATGCAGGTTTTCTCCCTAAATGCAACTTCCAAGTCTCCATCACAAAACTGCCCTACGAAGAAAAGGTTATGTCCAAGGCCTTCAACGTAGTATACACGGCTAATCTCGATGTTTTCATTGACATAGTGCCTATAGCCCATTATAGCGGCAAAGTGATCATTCCTGAATCTGACAGTTCCTATGAACTTTGCAACAAAGTTTACTAGAAGCTTTAGGTTGCCTGTCATGTGTCGGGAACAACCGTTATCAACAATCCAAAGTACGATCTGAATCACCTGCATCACAAGAAGACAATGCAGATGGAGAGACGGTAACGGTGGAACCCGTTAGGTTAGTAGTACAGTTTTTAAGCATTTTAGGTAACCAAGTAAAATTAGGTTTATGCTATAGCCAACGTTGCCACGTCCAACTAGTTTCTGCTTTCTTCTTATTAAATGAACTCGATGTTTGGATTGTTTTAGTAGCAACTATGGTCTTGTATACGGTTGTCTTAGAAACTATATGTGGCAGTTTTCCTTAAATTGACTTAGCAGCGTTAGTGGGAGTTTTCCTACATGTAGCAGTTTTCCTTCAATGTCATTTTCTAAGGTTTTCTTGCCATTGACCTTAATGGCTTCTTACTCATCTAAGTCATCATCCACCAAGGGTGATGTCTTAGTTGGTGGAGGACTTTCATCGAATGTCACGTTGAGTGACTCTTCGACTTTCATTGTTTCCTTGTTTAGGACAACATAGGCTTTACTATTTTGGGAGTAACCTAGGAAAACACCTTCGTAAGACTTTGGGTCAAACTTGGTGAGGTAGTATTTAGTGTTCAGTATGAAGCACTTGCTTCCAAACACTCTAAAGTAATCTAGAGTAGGTTTTCTACCTTTCAAGATTTCATATGGTGTTTTTCCTAAGATTGGTCTAATCAAGATCCTATTAAGTATGTAAGTTGAGGTGTCAACTACATTACACCAAAACTTTTGTGGAATTGATTGTTCATACAACATCGTTCTACTCATCTCTTGTAGAGTACGATTTCTCCGCTCAACTACCACATTTGATTGCAGAGTGCGTGGTGCCGAGAAATTGTGAGTAATACCACTAGCATCACAATATACTCCAAATTGCACTTCATTATCAAATTCCCGACCATGATCCGTCCTAATTGAGACTATTGTACATCCTAGTTGATTTTGGACCTTCTTACTAAAGATTTCGAATTCCTTGAAAGCTTGTGTCTTATTCTTAAGAAATCTAGTCCAAGTGTACATAGAGTAGTCATCAACTATTACTAAGGTATAGTAATTTCCTCCATAACTCCGTACGGCGGATGGACCGAATAAGTCCATGTGAAGGAGTTCTAGGCATCTAGAGGTCGAGAACATATTCTTAGCTTTGTGACTAGAATGAGCTTGTTTTCCAACTTTACAAGCGTCACAAAAGTGTTTATCAAACTTAATCTTAGGTAGGTTTCTAACTAGTTCCTTAGACGCCAATGATTGTATTAAACGCATATTGGCGTGACCTAGTCTCCTATGCCATAGAGTGGAATTATCATCTATGGTTGCTAGGCAAATCTTATCCTGAGGCTTATTTCCTATTTTCATAACAAATAACCCATTTTTCCTAACTCCTTTGCCTATGATCTCACTACCCTCTTCGTAAAATATAACTCTACACTTATTATCTACCATTTGACTAATGCTAAGCAAGTTAAATCCTAAGTTATCTACATGCTCAACATTTCTAATAGTGAGGGAGTTTTGAGTAATCGTACCTTTGCCTATGATGTTGCCCTTAAGTTTGCTACCGAAAGTGACATTACCTCCGTTGTACGCCTTGTATGATGAGAATAGACTTCGGTTACCCGTCATATGATTAGTGCATCCACTATCCTTGACCCATTCATCGGGCTCCAAGTCGATTCCCAAGCATATCTATTGAATAAGACAAGCATTCAAACATTTGGTCCCCAATATCTCATGGGTCCAAAGTGGTTAGTATTAAACATCCCATGCATTAGTTGCATTTGGTTAGGATGTTGGAACGGAGGACAAACTTCCCATGGTAGGTAACTTTGTAGTTTACGGTTATTCCAAGTTACGGGATAGTTACTTGGATAACTTTGTCTTCTAGAGTTACCTCTCGGTAGAAGAGTTCTTGACCGAGGTTTAGGAACATTTGTTTTTCTAGGTGGAGGAGTCTTTGACCTAGTGTCGGGTTTTACAAAGCCAAGCCTGGGGGTTGACAAAGGTTTGTAAAAACTTTTGACTTCCTTTTTACTAGCAATAGGTACTTTGACACTATTAACAACTATGTGACTTGGTTTAGGACTTGAAATATTTTTCAGACTCGACTCAGTTCTGTCTCCAGCACCAGACGGTACCACGGTACCACTAATTTTAGTGGTGTCATTTATACCTTTAATGGTACCGTCCACTGTTTTGACAGAACTTGTGGATTTGACAAATTTTACTTGTTTTGTTTTACTTGTCGAAGCTTTATTTGGGTTAAATCCTAAGCCCGCTCTGGCATGTTCACTATACCTAACGTTTTCAAGCATATCATTAAGTGTCTTTGTTCCTTTTTCAAACTTAATGATTCTTAAAGAATTTTCTTTAAGTTTCTCATTCTCTACTCGAGTACATATGCATGACCTACATCCAACATCTACTTCTTTATTTTTCTCAAGTCTTTTTACTTGATCTTTTAGTTCTAAAATTTTCACTTCAAGTTCATGCAATGTTCCTTTTAGTGTTTTATTTCTATGATTTTAGAACTTACTTCACATAGTTTATTATATTCATCATATAGTCTATTATCATCTATTGATGAATTATCATCACTATAATAAGAAGAGTCGGAATGTACGTCATTAGAAGCTTGGGCCATTAGACATGTTTCTTCATTGGGTTTCTTCTCTTCTTCTTCACCGCTATCACTCCAAGAGCCTCCTATGAAAGTTGTTTGGTTGTTGGTTCTCGGTGGTTTGGGACATTCTCTTATGAGATGATTAGGATCTTCGCATCTAAAGAATTTCCTATCACTCGTTTCTTTCTTCTCATCTCGGTTCTTTTGGAATGACTTCTTTTCATCACGAGGTTGTCTAGCAAATCTACCTTTTCTCCTAAAGAACTTCTTAAAATTTCTAACGGCAAGTGTATATTCTTCGTCTTAACTATCTGAATCCGAACATTCCTCATCACTAGACTCCTTTTTGGCTTTCAATGCTAGAGATCTAACTCTCTCGCTTTTGCCTTTGACTATGTCGGAGTCATTCTTGATTATCATTTCATGAACCTTCAAGTTTCCTATTAGTTCATCAAGTGATAATGTCGCCAAGTTCTTTGACTCTTCAATGGCGGTGACCTTTGCTCTCCATTTGGGATGTAGAGCCCTAAGAAACTTCCTAACATAGTTCTTGCTAGAGTAACCTTCATCAAGAGCTTTAAGACTAGTAATAATAGTATTAAATCTAGCAAAAGCATTATCAATTGATTCATCTTCCGGAATGGAAAATTGTTCATATTGTTGCACAAGAAGATCTATCTTGTTCTCTTTGACTTGATTATTACCTTGGTGAGTGACTAACAAAGTTTTCCAAATGTCTTTTGCCGTATTACACATAAAAATTCTTTCAAATTCCTTTTTCGGCAAAGCATTATATATCATCATTTTAGCCTCATTATTTTTGGCTAGTTTTCTTTTAAGGTTATCACTTTGTCCATTATAAGGAACTATTTCATCCTTTGTAGTTTCCAGATTCTTTTCAATTGGTTGAAAGTCACCCTCGGTAATAATATGCCAAAGATCAATGTCTTTTGATTTCACATACGTTTCGAATCTTGTTTTCCAATATATAAAACAATCGGTTTCAAAAAGTGGTGGTCTTTGCATAGATTGCCCTTCTTGATATTTGTCTGAATCCATTGATCGATTCAAGTTTTAAAATACAGTTTATTTTAAAATCTTGCCTGACGTGGCTCTGGTACCAATTGTGGAAAACTAGAAGAGGGGTTGAATAGTTTTACCGGTTTTTAATTTGTTTTAAAAACTTTACTTTGGAAAAACTTTGATTCGATTCTTTTGTGAAATTAATCAATACCAATATGAACACTAAGCAATACTAACTAATATAAACAATAAATAAAAAGAAAATAGATGGAAAGATCAAACCAAGACAAAGAGATTTATAGTGGTTCGGTCACAAAGCTCTTCTTCGCCCTACTCCACTCCCCGAGTACCACACTCAAGAGTTCTAAGCACTATGTCAACAAAGCTCCCTTCAGGCGGAGAAAACCGTACAACGTCGCTTATACTAATTTCTGACACTAAGCTAAATGTCGAGTACTAATCTTAGCTAGTACCAATCTACCACGATCCACTCGATCTACCCAATCTACCCTTGATCCACATGATCAACACACAAGCCCACAAGCTACAAGAGATCTCCAAGATCTCAACAAGATCACAATTGATCTACTCTCATAAACTACTCAAAAGAAAAATCAACTTGATGTATGCTAGGATACAACAAGGTTGTAACAAGTGTTACAAGTGCACTAACTATAACTACAACACTTTGTATCTTCTTTGATACCTTGTGTTCTTCTCTTGCACTAGTAGAGGAATGAAGTTGATCACTTGGTTGGATGATTGGATCACTCTTTAAACAAAAGAAAACTAAACTAAATGATCAAGAAGAAAAGAAGTGTTAAGAGTTTTGAACTCAGAAAGTTATGTGTGTAAAAGGTTGCCAAAAAACTGTGAGGAGGGATGGTATTTATAGGCAGAAGAAATATGGCCGTTATAAAGACACGGTACCGCTAAATGTCACACGGTACCACTAAATTTAGTAGTACCGTGGTACCGTGCCAGACAAAAACACTCCTCTTTTTATCTTTAGTGGTGAAATTTTATTTGGGGAAGTTTGGAGCTGATTTTGGGGGGAAAAATAGCTGTTATCTTATTTAAACTAATTTTTCCATGAAAACATTTCTTTATAATTCAAAAATAACTTGTAAGGTATATTTTTGAAAAAAATGTTTTGTCACATTAAAAATGTGAAGTTTGAAACACAAATTCACATCTTTGATCATTTGTCAAGTTGTAAATTTGTTTGTTCATACCTAGAGTGATTTACGTAGAAACGAGATATTTCAACAAAAAACTTGTTTACGTTAATTTTAACGTAAAGTGTTTTCACATTTTGTTATCATAAAAACGTGAAGTTATCGAAAGATATAAATAACATTTTTAGAACATTATTTGCATCAACATCGTAATGTCCTTTTGATTCATATTAACGCGGCCTCGTATAATGTTCATTCGATAAGTAACTAAAGCATGCCAAGTTTTGTGTTTCGTTAAAACGGTAAACGAATAATACATATGAACACAGCCTGAAAACATGAGAATATGAGATGCATATTTCGAATCCAGATTGGAATTACATCTATTCGAATCTGTTAATGATATACGTATTTATTTTGGCCATTAAAACCTTCATATGATCGTTATTATACGCAAGAGATAAAAAATGGGAGCACATAATTATTCACGTGAACAAGAGCTTGGATGGTGTGTGATTTTATGGAGTTTTGTACTGGCATGGGAAAGTTGTGGGGTCGTCGGGTTTATTAAACAAGGTTACAACGTGTGGGTGTGTTGTGTATTTTAAGATTTTCTTCTAGGTCGAGCGTTGTGTCATTAATCTGGTTATGCAAATGTAATAGGTTGTCATGTAAACAATATTTATTCACAACTTGTAATTTGTCCTTGTGTCTCGTATGACAACCCATATGTCGACCCTAAGTGATAATCTAAAATGAACCTTAACAACTTGTTTAAACGATCGTGTATGAAACTTGGAAAACTAAGAAAACTCTAGGTCTTGGTTATACGGTTTGCATGAGTGTTCTTCGTGGGGGTTTTGTGATACCAGGTCTCGGCATCCAACTTGTTTTGAGTCTTGTGTAATCAAACCCTCTTGTCGACCCCAACTTAATTTGAAACGTGTCCTAATCTAAATGGGAATGATAACGAGGTGTTTTGGATTGTGTAAACTATATTAAAGGTGTGTATCGTTTCTTATTTGTTAATCGTTTTGAAACCCTAATTGAACATTAATATGAGTAATTAATTCGACACGTTTAAACCTAACCCTAATTCGGTATTATAAACCCTACAATGATCATTTATAGCATTTATTACGTTTTAAAACCCTAAACCTAATCATTACTTATTTGGAAACCCTAATTTGGTTAATTATGGAAACTTACTAATTATGAAAACTTACTAATTATGGAAACCTGCTTAATTTGGGAAGTTACTAAATATGGAAAGTTACAAAAAATGAAAAGTTTCTGAAAATAGAAGGAACTCTAATCTGGATAACTATACGCACTAAACTTGTGAAATGAACTTATAAGTAATACGCGACCATCAATTCGTGTAGATTCGCTGAAGAAGGAGTAACTTCCGATTCTTGTGTTTTTGGATATGGTTTCATTTGCGGTTTGAGGTACAGATATTCTATCATTTCTCAGTAAGGGTTTTGTTCTCATGACTTCTCGATCCTTGACTTTGATTTATTTGTTTGATATGATCCGTTTGATATGATTCATTTGATATGATCCGTTTGATATGATTGCGTTTGGTATGACTCGCTCTGATATGATTCCGTTCTGTTGATATGATCTGTTTGGATATGATATGATTATGGATATGCTTTGATATGATATGTTCTGTTCAGTGCCCGAGCTAACTAGCCATGGAGGTACCATGGCCATGTCATTGAGGCACCAATGGCATGACACTTTCTATGGAGGTGTGATTGATCCATGGCATCCCCTTCAGTTCTGTTATGATATTTGTGCACACTGGCCATTATGATATGTGTATATACCTGTCATGAGCAGGTGTATATATATGATTTGTTTTGCAAGGGGCGTATGGATGCATCCTAGGTATACGTTTGGTGTGATTGGTGTGATTATGATGTGACTTAGTGATTGGTTTGTGTGTGCCGTGCACCCCTCTCACTTCTGGTACTTGAGAGGTCTCCCCTCCTTGTACATTATGCTTTGATGGATGATGTGATTATTTGGTCTATTCGAGTATCTCGGTTAGACACGCTCGTGGCCATTCCTATTTGATTCCTTGATTCATTATGATTATCTGATTTCATAGTATCTCGTGATTATCTCATTTCGTTATTCTCATTTGACTTATGATATTTTGTTTAGAAGGATTTAGTGGTTCCATTTCTCTATATTTATAAATGCTTCGATTATTCGTTTTGGTTATATCTGTTCACTGGGCTTTTTAAGCTGAGCCGCATTTCTTTTCGTGCGGCAGGTTTTAGGTTGGAAGCTGGGGATATGAGTAAAGAGTGCATAGGAACTCTTAGTGGACCACCCTGATGATAGATACCTTTGCTTCTGGATTAGGCTTGGAGTTACCTTTAGTTAGATTTAGTTCGGATTTGTATTTTAGTTTTGGAACTCATTATGTTTAGAGTTAGTATTTCATTATTATTTTTAGAATACATTTGTTATCTTTTATTTATAAGACTTCCGCTGGCGCTATATGTTCTGATTGGCACCATAATGTGACATTTTGACCTTTGTCGGGTCGGGGTGTAACATCAAGTATGGTACTTGTCCCTTGGAGATCTTGGTTTAACAAGTCATTTATTCCATTTTGAACCCATTTCAACGTACCTGAGCTAAACTTAGGAATCTCGTTCGATATCATCAACCTCTTTACTCCTGATGCATTTTCATACACAATACCGAGCATGAACAATGGACTCTGAATGCATGTCCAAGGCTCGTGTTCATCAATTCCGGTAAATGTAATCATCGGATGAGTGAGGTTGACTTCTCTTTTTAGATTTTCAACTCCCATTTGGAAGTCTTCAACATGTACCAAAGCTAACTGTGACCTCATAAAGATTTTTAGAGAATCTCTGATATCTTCTTCATTCCCATGGTCATAAATGTAACTAATGTTCGAGATGTACTTGTCTTGAATGTCTTGTGGATGGAGGTTGTGAAAATCAGCTTCACGGAAGACATAATCGAGGCTGTCGTCTCTTCTTACCGCAAAGTTGATGAAGCCATCAATTCTGAACTGGTTTGAGAAGACATATACATAATGAACAATCCGGTGTCTTGTGAAAACTTGGTGACGAGGAGCTGCATCTCTGTATCTTCTTATGAAAAACTGTTAAGCTGCCTCATTCATCTCGGTTATTCTCATATATGCTTCCACCTTGTATTCTTTTTGATCGATCTCCGAAATGATGAACGTTTCTCTGTGAATTTCTTCTTCCAGGAATTCATCACCCCATTCCTCAAACATTAGACTTGTGGAAGTTGAAGTACGATATTTGTCATGTCCAGACACGAGATAATGTAAGTCGAAGTTCTCGTACGTTGAAGGTTCAGGGAATTTGAGTAGCGGATGAACTTCTACCGGAGCTGTGGATATGATGGTCTTCTTAACAAGCTCATGATCGTATACGTCTTTGATTCGAGCGTCCATCAAGATTTTACCATATAACTCATCTGTTACGTGACTTGAGAACTCCGTAGTAAATTGAACTTGTGGAGTAACTTCGGGCTTTTCAACTGTTGGTTTCTTTGTTTGTTCATCTACTTTAGACTTTCCCGTTACTACATTTTTTTCACCCACTGTAGAAACACTCCCACTTTCTTCTTCTCTTTCTCTTTCATTAGATTCATTTGTTGCAGCAACTTCTTAATCTTTTTGTGTCTCTGTAGATCTGGATTTGGAAGGTTGCTTGCTTGATCTAGATGTAGTTGATGTTCTTTGTGATGATGAGGAAGTATGTGCGGTGTGTCTCAATCTCTTGGAACGTCTCTCCCCCTCAGGATTATCCGATTCCGAGACATCCTGATGGCGTTTGCGAGATTGAACATTGCATGCGTATTCCAAGGAGGAGACTCGATCATTTAGCTATCCAATTTCCTTTAGTAAGGCTTTGTGTGGTGTAGCCATTGTTGATTGTAGGGCAGCTATGTGGTATCTGCTTATTCACATACCTTTTATTTGCCAAATTAAGACCAAAACGACAAAAAACTAACCATAAATGCCAAAGATAGTGTGTTTTTGTGTCTATTTCTATGCAGGTACGGATATCATGAAATAGGGACAAAATCAAGCAAAATCCGAGAAAACGAGCACGAGATTTGGAAAGGATTTAAAGCCGAATCCGGGAAAGACATACTTGGTCAAAAAGTCAAAATCTGCCTTAGAGTTTCACGAAAAGACAAAAATCACCCTTAGATCATCTTTTGAATATTGGCAAGATCAGTCCTTGGAAAATCCAGAAATTACATAAATGGTCCCTTAGATCAAAATCCTTAAATCCTTTCCTACCGGGATCCTAAATGAATAAACCCAACTCACACTAACCCAACCCACTTAAAACATAACCCACCCCACCACTTAAATTCTACCCAGCCCACACCTTATGCCCAAACCCGACCCAACCTTTAAATAACCCGGTCAAAAGTTTAATAAATATCGGTCAAACAAATAAAAATAAATAAACAAACAAACCCGCCAAATATTTATCCCCAATTACCCAGAAGAGTTAATGTTGGACGAACCCTAATTACCCCGTACATCGAATTTACCACAATTAAGGGTATGATTGTCAAATCATTGGATGTCAGAGTGTCAGAGAAGCACAAGGAATGCACGCATGGACACATGGCACACTCTTATTGGACCAGACACCTCACGAATTTGATCCTATGGCTGGAAATCAAATAGTGGAGAGCAAGGCATGATCTAAGGGTGATGATTAGCTCAAGAGCACACGGATTGCCAAGGTGGCAGGCCTGGAAGGTTCAGAAGAAAGCTATAAATAGAGAAGCTCTCCTCATTAGCTAAGCTTGTCCAATTTTTCATGTCTTTAGAAAATTGTTACCATTTTAATTTCTTTGTCATTTACTGTTTTTCGTAGTGTAACTTTTAAATTCAAGTTGTAATTTCAATTTCAGTCTTGTAATCTTGGTTTGATTAATGAAAGTTTTATTTTAATCTTATTTTGATTCTGTTCCCTTTCAATTGTTAATCTCATTTTTAGCTTCTCTATATTTCAGTAGCTTATAATTAATCATTTTAGCTTATTGCAACTTTTAAACTCATCTTTTGTTCATTTTTCTAAAAATTCCAAAAATATTCAAAAAATCAGAAAAATATTGTAATCTTAGCTTCAATAAGCTAATTTCATTAGTTTACAAGCTTATATAAGCTCAGTAGCTTTTAGTAAGCTTTTGTTGTGTTCAATTATGAATTTATCTCAAAAAAAATCCAAAAAGTCAACTGTGGCATCAAGGTGATGAACTTGGGAAATTTCTGGTAGATCAAGCAAGTCCTGGAAGTGCTTGGCCTATTTAAAGATAGGCTTCATAGGAAAACCTCTTTGTTCTTGCTGAGGGGTGATTTTGTAAGTTTACTTCATTTTTAGTTCTAATTTATGCATATTACTTGATCAGTCAGTTTCAGTGTTGTTTGATTGTTGATTTGTGCTTATTAGTTGTTAAGAAGATTAGGTAGTTATAGATTAGTTGGTTTCTAGCTTAATTCAGTAGATTATAGTGTTAATTTTGCAAGTTAGTATAGTTAAGGGGTTTTGGTTTAAGATATTGCTTAGTGTAATGAAACTGCTACTGTAGATGTGCCATAGGGTAAGATTAGATTCACCTTAATTGAGGTGAAATTAGCATATTTCAGTAGGGCTTTTGAAGTTTTTACTCACTTATAGGATTATGGCTTATAGGTGGATCTTTTGAGAGCTAAATTGCCTTAAATAAGCTCAGTATGTACTGAGTTTGTTAGATCACTGCTTTTGGTAAAATCTGGTTTAATTAAGTTAGATAAGTGTTACTGCAAAGGATGTGTTAGTTTCATTTGGTTTTGTAAAGGTTTAGGTTCAAATACTAGTCTGCTGTAGCAAGCAAATTGTGCAGATCAGCACATGCTGATGATCTTCTCAGTTTTTTTTCTGGATCCTTAACTGCTTATTCTCTTGTGAGTTTTGCTTAAATTTTGGGTTTGCTTATAGTCAATAGTTTCAGCTTCTAGGATCTGGTTTTTATTTTCACTGGGTAGCTTATTTCACCAGCTTTAATAATCTGCAAATATAGCCCCAGAATTGCTTCTGATGTCTGTACTAAGTTCAATCCCAATCCTATCTGTTCTAAGCTTCAATTAGTTAAGCAATTGGCCACAAAATTTGGGCATTTTTGGTTTTAGAGTAGTATTCCACATAAGCAATAAGCATGTGCTTCTGGATTCCTTTAATTAGCTTTTTCTGAGCTTAAAATTAAGCTGCAAAGTAGCTGTTTGGACAGTCATTTCTGCACAACATTGCTACTGCACTTAGAGCATTTGGGCTTAATCTGAGAGCTTATCTGGTCATCTTAAGTTGTTTCTAGCTTAAGTTAGTGTGTTTTTCCATATCTGAGCTTTTGGGAATTTTTGGATAGCTGTAGCTTATTTCTAGCTTATTTACAAACTGCTTATTAGCTGAATTAGCTTATTAGGGTTTAGAAACTTTCTGAATTTATTTTTCCTAGAAAGAAAATTTGATTTTAAATTTACTCAGAAATTTTCAGAATTTTCCAAGTTGTTTTAATATTTTTAAATCATTTAAATAGTTTAAATTAGTTTTTAATTCATTAAAAATTCATAAAAAGTCAAAAAAATATATTTCTTTTTCCAAAAATTTTCTTTTTATATTTAGAGTTCAGGAAAACTAATTTTATATTTTTAGGTCTTAAATTTTAGAATTTCACTTTTATTTACGTTTTATAATTCGTCGCGTAACGTTTTTAAAATTCAAATTGCGTTTTTAGATTAGTATGCTTAGTATAATCGTTCCCTTAGCTTAATTAGTTAATTTCGTTTAATATTTCATTATTCGTAGTGTAAAATCACCAATCAATCACTCTTTTCACACACATTCACCACACGTTTTCGACAACGTCACGACAACTCGATATTCGACCTTCGTTGGGACACGACCCGGGGAAAACGCATTCGTTGCATTTTCCTTTGGAAAAATAAACCGTACTAAAACGACAAATCAAAAAATGGCGCCGCTGCCGGGGAAGGCTTGAGAAGAGTTTGAATTTCGTTCGTTGGATTGTGTTTTGAAGACCCTTCCTCGGAAGTTTCTCGTTTTTATAAAAAGAAAAAAAATACAAAAAGAAAATAAATAAAACACTTTTCCTAAAGTGTTTTCAAAAATACTAATAATATAACCTCACTTTTTCTGAAAAGTGTTGTAAACCATTCCGAAATAAACAACAAAAGAGATCGTGAAATTAAACGTTACTCGGATTATTTCTTTGCTACAACCTATACACGGGGTTTAAAGATGGTCTTGACATTAAATTGCAGACCGAAAGAGGCGGGTTTTTAATCACCTTCGAGTGGACCTTTGCTTCTCCGCCACGCTGCGCGTAGTTTTGAAAGAAACAAGTACGGTTGATCAAACGATCACCAAATATATAATAATTCTAATTTTTCCTTAATATAAAAATCCAAAAAAAAAAAAAAATTTCAAATTTATTTTCCATTTTTCTTTTGAGATTTTCCATGTTTCTAAATTTAAAAATCCAAAAATATTCTTCTCTTTCTACCCTCTCATTGTTTGATTCTCCACAATGATCGATTTTCCACCATCTCATCCCCATGATCCTCGGACCATGGAGGATTTTTATCGTCCGACACTTATCGGTAGAGGAGGACCGATCGTTCCAGGAACCGATTTCAAATTAAAAAATCACATGGTTCGGATGATCCAGCAAAATTGCCAATTTCACGGATTTCGAGATGAGGATGCAAACGAACACTTGAACAAATACTTATCCATCACTCAATCCATAAAACAAAATGGAATTTTTCTAGATAACATTCGTTTGAATCTCTTTCCATTCTCTTTATCCCACAATGCTGAATCGTGGTTTTATACTCTTAAAACCCACTCAATTCATTCATGGGAAGGGATGTTCATCAAGTTTCTCTCAAAATACTTTCCACGTTCTAAAATGGTGCAGCTTAGGAAAGACATTCTGAATTTCCGGCAATTGCCCACGGAGTCCGTATTTGAAGCTTGGAAGAGATTTAAATCGTTATTGCAGAAATGTCCAGATCATAAAATTTTGCTTCTTGATCAAATCCTAACCTTTTATAATGGCACAACTCCGATTGATCGAGACAAAATTATGTTGGCAGGCGGTGGAAATCTCATGCGGAAAACTCCTAAAGAAGCTTATGATTTGATTGAGAATATGAAACATCATCATTATCAGTGGGACGCTGAAGTTCATTATAACTCTACCACTGTTTTGAGTGATCATTATTCCGATTATAATTCCGTAGTGAGTGCACGTGTCGAGGTCCTTGACAATAATTGTCAATATCAACAAGGACCAGGTCATCCTCACACCTTTTACTATTCAGACTCTGATGAGAGTGATGAGGATGAACCTTCTGAAGTGTTAAAAGTTCAAACGTCGATTCCTCCTCCGAGTGGCAATCCCACTCCATCGTCAGAACTTATCATTTCCGACTCTTCCCCTTCTCTCACACCGGTTGAGGGAAGTGATTCTCTCTTGGAAGAGGTCGATGTTTTTCTTACCCTTGATGATTAAATTTCACCGGAAATTGTTGAGACTGACAGTGATCCGGGGGAAGATGATTCATTAAAAATAATTGATGAACCGTTCCTTTCCCTTCCCCCGAAGGAAGTTTATGAAGAGTTAATTTTGAAAAGAAGCCGTCAGATCCTTTGGAGCTCAAGCTCGAGGATGCTTGTCCCGAATATGAAAGTTTTACGTTTGACACGGCTAGTGGCAATCCCACTTCTGATCTCAATCTTTCTATTCCATCTTTTGAAACCTTCTTCTTTGATATCGATCTTTCGGAGGAGACGAGTAATGGCAGTACCACTTCTCATGCTCATATCTCTCCTCCCGAATATGAATCATTTCATTTTGATATGAATGATCTTTATCTCGACAAGTTCTCCGATGAACTTTCTCTCTTTATATCTCCTCCGGAATACGATCATTTCTACTTTGATCTTGAGGAAGATATTAGTCTAGGGGGAGGCATACCTTCTCATGAAGATTTCATCCCGACCCTCCCACCCAAGACTTTTGACAAAACTTCTTTTGATGATGAAGAGTTTTGCATGATCATTATCAAAATCTTTATGCTCTTCATCACATATGCTGTGGCTTCTCCCATCCTTCACTCCGTCGGGAGTGAGGATACCATCTTTCATGTCGGTATTACCATTTCTGGTTCTTCTTTCTAAAAATACCGTGGGTATCTCATCGGTGTGGAACTTTCGTATGCTTCAGTGTTTATCCAAACATCTTGAACGAAAGTCCGATGGAGATTATCTTTTCCACATGCTCCCCCATGGACAAATAAATTCGGGGTCGAGTGAAGCTCATGTGACTCGGTTACAAAAAACAAGCGCCTCGTGGGAGGCACCCATGCTTATCTTTCTATCTTCTTATCTTATTTCTAATAAAACGTGAGGAGGGCTTCCTTCTCCATTTCTTGTGTTTCGTGTTTTCTGTGATGTGTCCAGAATTGCCCGATTGATGAAGACTCTCGTGCTCGTGGTTTGCTTCTTTCCACTCGAGTTTCATCATTCGTTGCTTATCCGATATCCTAAATCTTATCGTTTTACGTTTATCTTTGGCATAATTAATAAACGGCCTTAGGTTTATGTAGGAGAACCCTTACCTTTAAGACATTGAGGACAATGTCTCGTTTTAGTCTGGGGGGGGGGGGTAATCTGTCGATTTGATTTGTGCCTTGCATTTTTTTCCGTTTACTCATGCAACCCCGTTTTTCCTCCAAAATTGAAAAAATTGAAAAAATCAAAAGAAAAATGAGAAAAATTTAAATTTTTTTTGCAAAATTATAATAAATTTTGACATTTTTGTTGACTTTCCGCTGGTGAGAGTAGGAATGAAATTCTGACTTGATCGGGCGTGTTGAGCCCTAGCTTGTCTCCTTAACCATTTATAATTTATAAGCTTGTGCTAGTCTTTTACACAAGGAGCTATAAAATGCGAATTATTTTTAAGAGTTTGCAAGTTCCCGTATCGACTTTATATATGCATGGCTTGATTATAAGGCTAAGCATTCGCGGATCTTATTATTTAAGATTTTAAATTTGCGAAGATCGAGAAATGATAGAGTTGTTTATAAGTTAGATTGCTAAACGTGGAGTAGTTGGATCTCTTTAGAGTTCATCAAAGTTACTTGTGGCTTTTTGTTCCCATAAGCATGTTTCACCCAATAATAGTAATCTAGGAATAAATAAAGGTATTTTGGTTTTGGCGATAATTAGTTTTTATTTCTTCCTTAGAGAATCCTTGCTTATGAAAGCTGGGTACACATCAAGGTACTGTCAGTGTTACGGTGTAATAGACTATTCCATCTTGCCGGCTCGCAACCGATGTTGGGATTGTTAAAAAAGCCGTAGGACTTGGGGTTTGGCAACACAAATAATTAATGAATATGATAATGTATAATAATAATCCAAAGCCATAAAAAGTTTTCTACATCTTGCCGGTTCGTAGCCGATGTTGTAGACTTCTAATAAAGGCAGAGGAAAAATTCCAAGGTCATAATAGACTATCACATCTTGCCGGCTCGCAACCGATGTTGTGATTTTTAGGTCTTAAATTTTAGAATTTCACTTTAATTTACGTTTTATAATTCGTCGCGTAACGTTTTTAAAATTCAAATTGCGTTTTTAGATTAGTATGCTTAGTATAATCGTTCCCTTAGCTTAATTAGTTAATTTCGTTTAATATTTCATTATTCGTAGTGTAAAATCACCAATCAATCACTCTTTTCACACACATTCACCACACGTTTTCGACAACGTCACGACAACTCGATATTCGACCTTCGTTGGGACACGACTCGGGGAAATCGCATTCGTTGCATTTTCCTTTGGAAAAATAAACCGTACTAAAACGTCAAATCACTATGTCTTGTGATTTTGATTCTGAGTCTTTTGTTTCAATGAGTGAAAAATATAGATTAGGGTTTTTTTTTTTTTTTTTTTTTTTGTAGATGAGGTTGTTCTTTAAATATTTGTAACATCATTTCTTTGAGTTGTTGAAATGTGAGTTCCTCATATCCAGTAACTTCTACAGCAACCGCTTCATTAATCTTTTGATGTTTTGCTCCAGCTTCAAGTTGTTCTTTGAAGTCGGCAGCGAACCCTTCTACTGCTCTTTTCAGATATCCCTTAGTCACATAACTTGGAGGTGCATCTGATTGCGGTGTAAATGTAGTTGTTGATGATGGTGGTATGGATTTTGTTGCTTCAGTTTGTGGTGGGATGGGTATAGTTGTTGTTTTTGTTGTGGTAGCTGGTGTTGTTGGATTTGTTGTTGTTGGTTGAGGTGGTGGAACAGCCGAGGGAAACGGCAATGGTTCGGACTCACAAAGAGTATCCGAAGGAAAACTTGTCGCTGTGTCAACAAATGACGCATGATTTGTTTGCTCGGGTGTACCTGAGTGTAGGATCTGGTGTATCTCCGTGGATTTAATAATACTACTTGTTTCAGATTCTAACCTAGTCTCCTTACTAACTTCCGGCCTATGGGTTGTTCCTGCCTCCTCTCCATCATTTCCTTCATCAATAATCTGGTCATCATCGTTTCGATGATCCGACACAGTACCCTCAGAATCCTCCTTATCACCGACATCTTTCAGCCCTTCACTTTGTCTAATGTTCACTTCCATTGGTTGTACTTCATCTGCAAGTTTGTGGATTCTCCTCAACCTTTTACCAGCTTTGTCAGTAGGTTTCTTCTTACACCCCATCTCTAGTCCTAAGTTGGCGCTAGATCCTATGATCCTATGCGTTTCAGGGTTAGGTCCGCTCGGTTTTGAGCTTTCCATAGATACGCTACCTCTAGCTATCTATTTCTTGTAAGCATTGGATTCTTTGTCAGCAAGATCAAGTAGTTCTTGCGGAATTGCCATTGTTGGTTTTGTAGTTGCATCCTTTGCCGGTTGCAAGTTCTTCATCACATTATCATTTACTTTTTCACCAACGGGTCTTGCTGACAGCTTTTTAGACTTCATCATTTGTTGAATCAGCAATTTGATGAATCTAACAAAAGGAATATATGGGCCACTCATCTTCGTTGCCGTCATTGATTTGTGTCTTACAAGCTCAACTAACTCAATCCATATCAATGCTGCGTAGTTATAATGGCATTTGTTGACGATACCATATAACATTTGATACACGGAATATTTGCCGGCATCAATTCCCGCTTTTTTGCCAGTGAGGCATCGGTTGATGATGGAGAACATTGTTGCCCATAGTCCCGGTAGATGTTTGCGTTTGAAGTCAGAAGTGTTCTTGAGCTTCTTTGCAGCTGGTAATTGCACTACAGTACGTAGGTAATTGCAGAATTCTATGACCTGATTTGATCCTGGTAAGACTTCAAAGCCATGATAGTTGTTTGATTCAGCAGCTGGTAATTGCAGTATAGTGCGTAGGCTTTCTAAAGTAATGCAGCTGTCACTCGTAATGCATAATTTTTCAAATCATCAACGACATGGACAGTGTTCCAGAATTGTTGTATATAGATGAAGGGAATGTCATGGACAGTCTTGTGAAGTGCTTGATAGATGGGTTGATTCTCTAGTATTTAACAATGATGGGTTGATCACATCGAAAGATTTTTGGGTCAAGAAGTTAGTTGTTTTCACCAAATCTTATGTCCTCATTTTTAGGAAGGATTTGTTCAGAGGTGAGTTGTAGTTGTTCAGATTGAACTTCTGGAACATCTTGTGGTTGTTCTTGTTCTTGAGACATTTTTTGTGAATGTGATTCTGAAATGATATGAAAATTGTAATTATATGGATAAGTTTTAATTCATTTATTTCACTCTGTCTGTTTTTGTATGTTCTGGCATTTCTTCTACGAGCATATTTCTTTTCTTTTTCTTTTCTTCTGCTTTCTTGATTTTATAGCATAAGCGCATGCTCTTTTCTTTTCACATGCGATTTAATTCTCTCTGTCTGTTTTTGTTTTTCCTCACCAAAAGTTTGTATTGTGATACTTTTTCAAAAGATTTATTAGGTTTAGATTGAACGTTGTTTTATATTTCTCATGCTTTAAAATATACGTTCATCTAACCTTTTTGAAGGTTTGGGATAAAGTATCAACATTTATTTCAAACTTAAGTAATCTAGTATATACTAGATAACTTGATTAGAAAAAAAACTTTTACAAAGATAATTTAATTGCATGAGCGTGAGATTTCTTGATGAATAATTAAACTTTGAACTGTCTATTACGTTGCCTAGTTAAAGGAGTCCATTATCAGCTTTTAGGTGATAAGTATTCCTAATAACTATCTTGAAGATGGGAAGTTTTAGGTTAAGTTATATACAAGTTGTCTCAAAAGAGCTTTTGTTGCATAAGAGTGAGAGTTCCCGAGATGTATCAAAACCTTGAATACTCTATTAAGTTGCGTAGCTAAAGGGATACATTATCATTTTTGACGTGACAACTAGCCCTAATTACCACCTTGAAGATGAGATATTCTATGTTACGACCGTATCAAGTTGTCTCAAAACCTTTTGTAAACAAATTTGAGTGAAAAAATTTCAAGGTTTCATGAATTGTTTTGTAATTTTGAAATTCATAGCTTTGGCAACCAAGAAAGAATTTGAATTATCAGTCAAAATCATACGCTCACATTGACATAATAAACATCATACACAAAGTGTATATAAAACAAAGCGAAATCATAGAAAAGTCTAATAATTGAAATTAAACATATGCATCTCGAACTACTTAAAGGCAATATCGGGATACAATCCTAGTCTAATCAATAATAAACTAATCATATGCAATTTGTGTTTACAAATTTTAAAATCTTCTTTTGAGGAAAAACTTTGAGATTTCTCATTAAAAAATGATTTATAAATTTGAGAAATACACTTTTGTTTTAAAATGAGCTCAATTTTGAAAACTTTATATTTTTGAAAATAAATTTGACAAAAATACAGGTTTTTGAACAATTTATGACTTGTTGAAATAGGTTTGATCAAGTTATTACTCTGTCAAAATTTGGAAAAACACTTATAAAGGTTTTATAAGTGTAAAACTTGTAAAAAGTCTTATAAATATTTCTAGAAATTTTGGCAGAGTAACGTTTAGAAAAGAGTGGGTAACAAAGTTTCCCAAAATCTGCTATCGCAGGATTTGGTGTCGGAAACATGGTCAAACATAGTCAACTGTCGCAAACAAGATAAAACAGGTATCGCAAACCAATGTTGTGATAGTAAATTTCTATCGCAACAAGTTTCGTATAGGGCTGTCGCAAAGAAGAAGTTGTGATAGCAAGCTATCGCAACACATTTAGGAAAGATACTATCGCAAGGCCATCAGTTGTGACACTAAGTGTAAACCTGCTGTCGCAACCACAGTCTCGCAAATTTTAAATTAATATTAAAATTAGATTTTCGCTCTATCCTAAAGTCTCGCATTCCACCAATAATGGTGTCGCATCCCTAACTGTTCATCTTCGACCCAAATTTGATGCATTTTACCCCAAATCAAACCGTTTAAGTTCCCGTTTTCTTTCATAAACATGATCTAAACAACTTATCTCTGTCATCTAACCACAATAAATTAACCAAAACACCCTAAATCGTAAACCCTATGATGTTCTAAGTGTTTAATCAAAACGCAACCCTAACCTATGATTTTCTATCAATGTAATGGATAACAATTAAAGAAATTCAAAACAAAGATGTAAAACAATGTGTTAAAGGTTTTCGAAATCTTACTTATGTAAGGGAAACACGAGAATAAAAAATCACTGATTATGCGAGGGTTTTGCGATGAGAGCGTTTGGTAGGAGAAAGAAGGTTGTGATAGTGAAAAGGGTTTGTGTGTGTTTCTCTCGCATTCACTAGGTAGGTTATTAACCCTTTTTGATTGTTTGACCTTTTTTATTTTGACCCAGGTCTGCGAGAGTTTTGGACTGGGGGAGGGTACAATAGCAGTTTTAATGTTTTAGCAAAACTCTCCCTTGGCTTAGGCTCTCTTTCACACAAAGTCCTTTTTGTTAACATTTTATTTTTAACAAAAGTTTGAAAACATTTTAGTTCAAGTAAATGAACTTTGGTGTTATATCAACAATGTTTAAATAAAATTTATCACTCCCCCTTGAAGTGATGGAATTACCCAACGTTTAAACAACATTTTTCATTAAATTTCCATCAATATTTTTGTTTTATTTTCCAACAGCTTAGGACAACTTATTCTTTGATTTAAAAAACAAATTTCTCAATTTCTCCCCCTCAAAAATAGCTTAATATTTTAAACTGTTTTTAATCTATTATTGAGGTGGGTAGCATTGTTTTTTGAAAATTTTATTCTTACTTGAGCTAAAAAGATTATATTAATAATCAGAAAAACATGCTCAAGATTTGTTTATCATGAGCAAAAAATTTTATAAAAAGGTTTTGGAAAAAGCTTTTTGTAAAATCTTTTATAAATTTTTCTCATGATAATTAAGAGGATTTCTCTTCTTTTCTGAAGGATTGACGCACTGAAGCGTACTTTCAGGGTCCTTTCTTGAAAAACGAGTGTAGATCTGTGATTTAATCAACAACCATTATGAGTTTTTAATTACCCAATTGTTTTACCAGATGTACTTGTGATTTCTGTTACTTTGGTGGCTTCTTTGACCTTTTGATCATCTTTGTCATGTTCATCACGAATGCTTGCCATTCCTAGACGTTGTCGTAGGTATTCAAATCTTTCTGGTGGCAAAGCTTTTGTGAAGAAGTCGGCAAATTGGTAATAAGTTTTCACGAAGTACAATTCCACAGTCCATCTTTCTACATGTTCCTTGATGAAATGGTATCTGACTGCTATATGCTTTGTCCGTGAGTGTTGTACCGTGTTACAAGAGATGGCAATGGCACTTTGCGAATCACAATAAATTGGGATTTTGTCGTAGAAGAAACCATAGTCCGTTAATTGTGTTTTCATCCATAGTACTTGTGCACAACATCCAGAGAGGGATATATATTCAGCTTCTGCAGTGGATAAGGCGGTGTGATTTTGCTTCTTTGAAGACCAGCTGATTAAGTTTCCCCCAAGAATTGAGCAAATCCTGAAGTACTTTCGCAATCAATTTGGCAACTTGCATAATCTGCATCTGAATAGGCAATTAGTTCAAAACCGGTATCTTTCAGATACACACGACCCACATGATTTGTTCGTTTTAGGTACCGAAAGATCCGTTTTACAGCAGTAAGGTGCTTTTCCGTTGGCCTTGATTGGTAACTGGCACACATGCAGACAGCAAAATGAATATCAGGCCGACTAGCTGTAAGATACTTGAGTGAACCAATCATACTACGATATTTTGTAGCATCAACTGGTTTACCACCTCTATCTTCATCTAGTTTAGGCTTGTGTTGCATTGGTGTACTTACAAAGTCAGATTTATCCTTTCCAAACTTTTTCAAAATTTCCGTCGTGTATTTGTTTTGATGAATAAAGATACCACGAGGAGTTTGATTAATTTGTAGACCCAAAAAGAAATTTAACTCTCCCATCTTGCACATCTCAAATTTCTGTCGCATGATATTTTCAATTTTTTGCAATATTTAGGATTCGTTGATCCAAAAATGATATCATCGACATAAATTTGGACTAGCATGATGTCGTTACTTTTTCGTCTAATAAATAAAGTTGGATCGATTGAACCTTTTACGAATTTGTGTTTGAGCAGATATTCTGACAACACTTTGTACCATGCACGTGGTGCTTGCTTGAGTCCGTAGACGGCTTTGTCAAGAGCATATACATCATTCGGATGATCTAGATCAACGAAGCCTTCTGGTTGACTTACATACACCTCTTCCTCTAACTCCCTATACAAAAAGGCCGTTTTCACGTCCCTTTGGTATACGGTGAAAGATTTGTGAGCTGCATAAGCCAAGAATAAGCGTATTGCTTCGATCCTAGCAATTGGTGCAAATGATTCATCAAAGTCGATTCCTTCTTCTTGATTGTAACCTTTGGCAACAAGACGATCCTTGTTTCGGATTACATCACCGTCTTCATCAAGCTTGTTCTTCAGAATCCATTTCAAAGCAATTTTGAGTTTTCCTAAAGGACGTGGAACCCTTCGCCAGACGTTGGCAGGGTCAACTCTACTTAGGAATGAATTGTAGAAACAGTAATTTGCGGTAGAACTTCTTGTTTGAACTGGTTGAGAAGGATTTCCAATTATTTGTTGTAGAGGGTGATCATGATTCCATCTTCTTCTATGCGGATGTGGTTGGTAAAGTGGTTGCATGGTTGAAGGATAAACATTTCGCGTCTCAGAAGGTCCACCGACCTCAGTTTCGGGAGTTGCGAATGGATTTATGAATGTTTCCTCTTCAAATATTCTACCCGTTGGGATCCATGCCCATTATTCTTTATGCTTATGGTTTCTTAGATTTGAAGAAGTTGTCCTAGTGCTGTTGGCATTCATTTTATCACAATTCAAATCAACATGTACTCGATTATAAGAAACAGAATTGTAAGGAATAGAATTATAACAAGCATTCTTGCTATAGAAGCAACAGATCCATGCACATTAAAGTTATTACAGTCATCCATTCGCTTAGAGCGTTTTTTATTGAAAATTTTAAAATGTCTACGTTTTTCTACAACTTTAGGCTGAGAGGCACTAGTCTTCAACGCACTTTTCTTAGTTGGTCTCTCCTTACTACAAGTAGTGTCTAAACCTAGATCAAAAAGCAAATATGCATTAGGAGATTGTGTAATTTGATCATGTTGAGCTAATTTCTGTTTCTTACGATTCTTGTTCTTGTGATTCTTTGACTTTTTGGGTTTCTTTTATATTGGGGGAGGAGTCAAAGAATACATTGGTGCATCTAGAGGCATATCCTTACTATGTAATGCTTGCTTCCTAGCTATTTATAACTCCTTGTTATGAATCATGTCATTTGAACCATATGGTTCTCTAGTAGAAGTAGATCAAATTGGATACATACCGTGAGCAATTACTTTAGGATTAAATAAAACCTCTTTTTTTTTGGCTCAAGAATATGAGTTTTTTGTTTTTGATTTGCCAAAAAGGTTGGTTGGTTTGAAACATATGAAATTTTTTGATTATCCAGCTAGCGTGAAGCAACAAACTCATGATTCTTGTTTTTCATCAAATCAAGCACTTTAGAATTGAGTTCCTCATTCTCTTTTAAGATTATTTTCAAAGAATTCTCGTAGGAAAGCTTGTCGTATTTGTTTTCTTCAATTTTCGCTGCCAGTTTGCTTCAAACATTAAAGTTTGTTTTTCAAGTTTCGCATAAGAGTTTTCAAATTTGGCAGTACGACAAGACAATTCCTCGTTTAACTCAACATTCTTTCGCAAACATTCTCTTAGACTCTCTGTGAGTAAAAGGTTTTCCATTTCTAAAGACGTTTGTTTATTTTCCAAGTCTTCAATTTTCTCCTCATTTAAAGCAAATTTTGGTTTGAGTGATTCCATTTGATTTAAAAAATATTCTTTTTGAATGTCAGAGTTTAGACTGAGAAGGTCATATTCATCTTCAAGAGATGTGACGTAAGTTAAATTAGTTTGCATTTAAGATATCAATTCCTCTTCAAAGGCTTTCAATTTATCGTTAATTCTATTCACGGGAGGCTGGATAAATTTTTTTATCTGTTTCTTGACTTCCCTTAAGACATCCAGTTCATAAGAATTGGATCTCAAAAGTTCATTCGTTTGAAACTCTTGCTTTCGGCAAATAATAGATAACGATCCATTAATTTGATTTCTAAGACTGCAAAAGGTTTTTCTCGCTAAACTCTTATATTTGTTAGAATCATATGGGTTGTCAGAAATCTGATCCATGTGATGTTTAACATTTGTTGGTTTTCTTGAAAGAGCATTTTCCTTATTAATCAAACCATAATCGGCACTAAAGTAGGAGAAATTGATTTTCTTTTGATTAACTTTTAAACGTTTTTGGATTTCCTATTGAGAGATGTCATTAGTAACAAACATGTAATCTTTGAATGTATCACGTCTCATGTAATCAGCATTTGATGCGCGTGATGTGTCGTTGCGGTTTAGCAGTTTTAATGCCTACTCAAGTTTTAAATTTATATTTATCCGACTTATCAATAACACACACACTTAACGAGCAGTGTACCCGGTCAGTATGAAGATAATGGCAAGTAGAGTGTCGATCACTAAGAGTGGAACGTATTATCTCGTTATTCTAATCAGTATTTTAATATCCTAACGCAAGGGGGTTTCAGCCTGAGAGACTGGCACGGTTTGTTTGCAATTAAATAATAAAATAAACCAATAGGCACGAATCAGCAAGTAGCACACACGTACACAGATAAATACTTGAGACAATAAGAGGGCTGTCCTTATGATTAAGTAGATTGTCACTTGTTTTATTGATAGCTTTATATGAAGTGTATGTAGTTAACCCTTTCTCGTTGGTCCTAATCTTATCGGCGAGTAAACCCTTAATGATTACTTATGTCTAAAAGTTATTCCTAAGTGATCAATTTAGTAATAACCGTGGGAGCCACATTATGTCCCGCAGTCAAATGCCCGCAAGCCACTAATAAACACAGAGGTTATCAATGCACTAATAAGTAGTAACCAAATACATCATCATATAAACTTTAATTGATGGGAAAGTGATGCGTGGTTTTGTAACCTTACAACAGGTTTTACCTCTCGAGGGATCTCAAGAGGCTTACAACCCCACCAGGCAGTGTACCTGACCGATGTAGTATAGTGTAGTGGTAAGTACGGGGGATTGATCGTTCTTCACAGGGAATAGTGTTCGTTAGGTATGAAAGACTACGCTAATAGGTCTAAGGGTTGAGGAAGATTCTTTTTTATGTTTTTATATTTTTTTATGAAAGCAAGTAAAATCTCGGTTTTGAAAGAGTGGGCGGAATTAGTTGCTAGTCAACTAACCCAAATAACTACAAATGCAAATAAAATAAATAACTGAAAATAAAATGTTGTGAGAAACTTATGTGTAGAGAAATGTGTTTACTTAGATTTCCTTACTCCCTAACTATCTTTTACCGGTTAATTAGTGTGTATTAGTCGCGTGGATGACGGGTGTATTCCTTAATACCATTCGTGGGGTGGCGTACTTACTTCCCCAACTCTACAAGCTCCTACTTAACTCCTATGTCGAGCCGGCTAGGAAGCTCCTAACATGGGATCACTAGAATTCGCTTGTGCATTAAATACAACCATAAAAACCTTTAGTACGCATTTGGTTCATGTTTCTTAAGACGTTCAAGCAAGTTACCGAATAGGAAGTTAGCCAGTTTTCTTAAGCCTAACATAGATAAACAATCATCCAATACAACTAATAACACACTAATAACCAATAATCAATAGCTAGGTTTCATTAGATCTAAGCAAACACAAGATAAATCTAGCCTAACATGTTAAACAAAAGACAAGAATAAGATAGAATCAAACAACACATAGACATATTGAATGATTAATTGATAACTTATCTTCAATGTAACATGGAAGATCTCAAGGAAAAAAGCCTTGAAAAAGAAGCTAAAATCGTCTTAGGGTTTTCTCCCAAAATTCCACACACTAAGCTCTCCATTATGACAAAAAATTAGAAAACTATATATAGATTTTTGGATCTGACGGCGTCACGTTATGGAGTGTGACGCCGTCACCTCGCCGCTTTTAGGGTTCCCGGATGACCTTCTTGACGCCGTCCCTCTTTAGCTCTTCAAAAATCCATTCTGGCTTATCAAGGCTTGACGCCGTCGAACCTTGAACTTGACGCCGTCCCCTTTTGATTTAAGCCGTGACGCCCTTGATCAGGTTAAAGCGTGACGCCGTCATAATTCACATGCTATTTTCACTGGCTTATCATGAGTAAATTTCACGTCCACCTTTTCTTGCCAAGGCATGACGCCGTCTGGGGTTAATTGTGACGCCGTCAAAGGTAACTTTTAGCCGATTTTTGAGACTTTGTCGTTTTCTTCACTTTTATGCTCCAAAAACGTCCAAAATGCCTCCTTTTCCAGATTTTTCCTCAAAAGTACCTAAAATGACAAAAGGAACGATTTAGGGCAATATTTGATCAAATAAATACGATTTAGGGCTTAAATGACCCCTTAAAAGCGGTACACTTTTCGCTTCATCAAATACCCTTACACTTGAGATTTGCTTGTCCTCAAGCAAATGCGCTTTTATTCTAATCAAAATACAAGTTAGGGGTCATTTAATGCAAACATAAAAGTAATTACAACAAATATTCGTTCCACTTCAATCATAATAAGCACGGAGATTACAAACTAGCACCTCACAAGTAGTGTTTAGATACTCACATCTCTCAAGTGTCATCAAAATAAATCTCATAAATGAAAACGGATAATATCTCTCACTACCTGTCATAGCAAATAGATTACCATAGGCTTGGGAAAGGATCGAAAACCTCCTCCACTAGGCGTAAGCACCAAAGATAAACTATCAAAGAGGACTTTTAAATGGGTTATAACGTTAGGTGTAGGGAAAAGGAAAACACGATTTTGTTGGATAAGGGATATTTTACTGGTGGCGAGTTAATGATCTTGATCAATTACATGTACTATACAATGTTGCTAAGCCAAGACTAGACTCGATCTTAAGCTAGAAATGAAATAACAAAAACAAAAACAAAAACATAAAACAAACATAAAATGAAACGGGATGGTAGTCCGTATGTTTTTTTCTATTTTTCTTTTTCTCATTTTTTTTTTCTTGATTTTTTCGATTTTTTTTTTTTTTTTTTTTTTTTTTTTTTTTTTTTTTTTTTTTTTGCATACACTTTTGCCCTACCATCCAAAATAATACATCATAGGGGCATTGCATTCCCCTTACACTTGAACTTTTACATAACTTTACAAATAACTATTCTAATGACTCGAATTAAGATAATTGAAAAACTTAGAGTACTTTTAAAACATTTAGCACATATGGGGGTAATAAATGATGTTCATCCCCATTACTCCATTATACTAGTACTTTACCCATGAGTCCCAATCGTCCCAAAACAATATGTACAAGGATATGACTCGACTTAGCAACCATGTAATCAACTAGATAATTAACTTGGGTTTAAACAAATGTTGTCACAATAATGCACTAAAAATGAGTGCATACAAGGTAGGCTAAGGCGATTTGGGTGTACATTTAAGTGGGGTGTAACAAATTCTTCCTTTAAGTAAAATGCTTAAAGGTCGAAACGAAAAGATAGGCTCTGAGGGGTGTACTAGGGGTATCGTGTACTAAAAATGAGTACAACGCAAAGGGGTGTGGGAGAATTACTTGACCAATGTAGCCAATGTAATTATAACAAAAACACAGGTGTAAAACAATGGGTTAATCCTAATGCCTCTTATCATGTAGTAAATCTAACTACACGAATGTAGTCTCACTTGTGGCCTTGGAATGGTCCTAACGCAAGTTCTAGAATCTAAGTGCTACCGGTACACACATCATAGCATAAATGCTTTTCCTACCAATTCTAGGGGCGAACCTCACATATTTGGGGGTGGAAAATTTTTTTAGTGGTACGGTTTTTGTGCTAGTCATATAACTCCTATCCGTGAGACGCTCATTAAGATCAAAGTTTCACTCCTATATGTTGTAAAAAATTTTAAATTTGGCACTAAAATTGCCCTAACAGGTATTTCTCTCAGTTTTATTACACATCTACTATTAAACAAACAAAAATCAAGCGCAATTGTATTCTCTAAAATCGTACTTTTACCCCCCCCCCCTTACACTTAAGATGAACATTGTCCCCAATGTTCAAATAACAAGATGTAAAAGCATAAAGTAAAAGAATGAAATCAAATACTCCCCTGATTCGCTCGGTAGATAATGAAATTACACGGTTAGATCTTCCTCCAAGGTAATGTTGAAGCTCCATGACTAATGCATCGCCATAAGCTTGATTCCATAAACATCTCCTTGTCCAAAATAACCTGTTAAACCTGAGAAAACAAACACGAAAACCTGCATAACATCGGCGGGATAAAATCTATATATAAGGATATAATGTGTTAGGATCTCTGGGAAATAAGAATTCATTGTTGCTGCCGATAGTGTAAAGTTGGTTCCTACCGAAAGCTTTGGTTCCTGCTGAAAGCTCATTGCTGCCGACAGTGTTATTTTGTTCCTGCCGATAGTATTGTTGCTGCGGATAGTATTAGTTGTTATCCGTATATTTAGAATGTTTGTTATGATTTATTTTTAGAAGAGATTGTTGTTAATCTCTTTACACGTTTTCTTGTAGAACGGGTTAGGGTTAGGAGATCTTGTTAGTATAAAAGATAAACCCGTCTATGAGTTTATGTACGCCTTGAACATCTATTAACATTCAATAAACGATTTATAGTTTATTAGTTTTGATCCATAGAGGATCATTGTCCTTTAGAGTTTTTCTTCTTTATAATACTTGTTGTTTAGTTTCCGCATAAACACTTGTATTGCAGAGGTTCTTGATTATACCAAGCTCAATCAAGCTCGAACTACTCGATCCTACAAGTGGTATCAGAGCCTGGTAAGGATCTCTGATAAAGAAGAAAAAGGTCGATCTCATATCTCTAAACCCTCTCTCAATGGCAGACGATAATCCTGAAACCAATGTCATTAACCCGGAAGATCAACAACCCAAACAAGAAACCACTCAAGTCCAAACACAAGTCCTCACCACCATGTCCACCAACAATGCTAAATTCCCATATCTGAAGAAAGATGAGTATGAAGTCTGGGCGATGAGAATGGAGTATTGGATCACAAACACTGATTATAATCTGTGGAATGTGATTCTTAAGGGAAATAGCAAGAAGAATATTGGAAGGGATGATGATGGCAATATTTATATAGAGCCACCAGTTACAGCAGAGGAACACCTTGCTGTTCAAAGGGAAACAAAGGCAAGAACTCTTCTACTTCAAGCTATTCCAGAGGATCATATGAGTGATTTTCATCACTTGGATGATGCTAGAAAGATCTGGCATGCTGTAAAGACCAGATTTGGAGGGAATGATGAATCCAGGAAGATGCGAAAGTCTATGCTCAAGCAAGAGTTTCAAGAATTCAAGATTTCTGAGGCTGAGGGAATTCACAAAGGCTATGACAGATTCCACAAGATCTTGAGCCAACTTAACCAGTTGAAAGCTAGGCCGGACGATGAAGATTGTAATACCAAGTTTCTGAGGGCCTTGCCACCATCCTGGTCACAGGTTTCCATAACCCTCAAGGCCAAAGGAGGATTGGATTTCATGAGCTTTGATGATCTGTACAACAAACTAAAAACCCTTGAACTTGATATCAAAGGGTATTCCACCTATTCACCTTATACTTCTACCCATACTGCTTTTGTTAGTAACTCTAGTCCTAACAAAGCATTATATGGAAATAGTCCAACACCATCAACATCCTCAATCTCCTACTCATCTCCTACACCAAAAACTCAGTCCAGATCTGATAATCTTGTAGTGGATGTGCTTCACTCGTTTGTTGCTGAAAGTACACCACAGCAGAAGATTGTGTATGATGATTTTAAACAGGTTGATGAATTGGATCTGGAAGAGATGGACTTAAGATGGCAGGTGGCTATGATATCGTTGAAGTTGGATAGGTTTGAAAAGAAGGCAGGTAGAAGGGTCAATTTTGATGGACAAGAGCCTGCTAGGTTTGACAGAAGGAAGGTGAGGTGCTATAAATGTTCTCAAACAGGACATTTTGCCAGGGAATGCCCAGACAAGAAGGTGGATGATAAAGCACGGTATTCTGCTTTCAGAATTCAAGAGTTGGAGTCAGACGACCCCAAGGCTTTGGTATCTGTGGATTCGCTGGTGGACTGGGAGCATCATGAGAAGGCTGCTGGGAGTGGATCAGATAAAGTCTTTGGGATGGTAGCTGGATATGGTGAAAAGAAACAAGTGGCTGGTCAGTTTGGAATGATGGGTCATCCATCACAGGTACAAAACTGTCCATTTGGTTGTAAATCTATATATGCTAAATTAAAACAGGAATTTGATGATATTGAAAGTGAAAATAAGGATAACCTTATTCAACTTAAGGCTCATAAAAAGGCTGTTAAGACATTAGAACAACAAAAGGTCTGGTATCAACAACAACTGTCTGCATATGAAGTAAAAGTAAAGGTTTTGGAAAGAGATTTAAAAAATGCCATTAATGAGTTTAAACATTCTGAAAGAGAAAAAGCTAAGGTTGAATTGGAAAATCAGGATCTTCAGTCTAAGCTTAATAACTCATTGGCTAGATTTGATAAGTGGAAAGACTCATCCAAAAATCTTAACATACTTATTGATAGTTCTATGTCTACTAAAACTAAAAAGGGTTTAGGATTCAGTAACCTAATAGGGACAAATCAATATTATGACCCTAATGAGTATAGTGTTTTTAATCCTGAACCTGTAGATTATAAAAAACCTGTTAAGTATGTAAAGGAGGGAGGAATGAATGATGTTCCTCCACCCATAACTGGAACATTTAAACCTGCTGATCCTTTTGTTGACTTTGATGATTCACAAATGTGCTATGGCAAAAAGGCAAATGAATTGCCTAATCTTGATTGTGACTCTAATGAATTTGTCTCTTGTTCTTACAGTGACAAATCTTCAGAAATCAAGACTGATGACTATGCCACATGTGGATCAAGTGACAAGTCTGCATCAATAAAGTCAGAAGACCTCTCCTCAGAAGCAGCTACTGATGAATCTCAATCAAAGAAAGCTGCATTTGAAGATGTTTCTTTTGATAATTTTAAGAACAATAATGTTTCTAGTTGTGGTTTTGTTTCAAACAATTTTGGTTGTGGTTTTGTTTCTGTTAAGGATAATTCTGTTTCATGTGTTGGTTTGAATAATTTTGTTTGCAATGAGAATGTTATTGTTAAGAAAAAGTCCCCTAGAAAGAAATCTTGCTTTGTGTGTCGTAGTTATGATCATCTTATTAAAGACTGTGACTACTATGAAAAACAGATGGGATTCCATGCTTGTAAAAATAGGTCTGTATGGAAAAATGTAAATGATATTCCCCCTTATATTCCTCAAGCAGCTAGGAGAACTTCAGTTGCTTATGGCAAACCAGTTTCTGCTGGTAAGCCTGTTGCTGCTGAAAAGTTCATTCCTGCCGATAAGCCTATTCCTGCTGCTTATTCTGTTCCTGCCGACAGGAGCAATTCTGCTGGTTGGAAAAACAATAATATTAGAACTTTCAGACCTACTAGTACTTACTTTCAAAATGCTTTGAGACCTGTTTGTTTTGACACAATGCACAAGGGAGGGACAAGATGGAACACTGCTGTTAAGTCCTCAGCAGGTTGGTCTTGGAAAATCAATAACCAACATATGAAAATGGGATCCAAGATCAATGGTGGATCTTATCAATCTCCAGGGTTTAAATTTCATTGATCCATTAGGCAGGCTCAAGTCAGCAATGGCTTGAGTCTCTCTTGTATCTAATGTTGTATATGTATTCTTTATCTCAGGATTTTCCTTTTAGAAGCAAAGATGTTGGAATTGTTGACAGTGGATGTTCCAGGAGTATGACAGGGAATTTGGAAAGGTTACATGATTTTATTCCTTTGAATGGAGGTACTGTGACATTTGGAGGAGGAGATGGAATGATCTCAGGGAAAGGAACTATCAAGACTGCCAAGCTTGACTTTGAAGATGTGCTGTATGTGAAGGAACTCCAAGACTTCAATTTGTTCTCTGTCTCTCAAATCTGTGACAAGAAGAACAGTGTTCTATTCACTGAGAATGAGTGCTTTGTGTTGTCCAAAGACTTCAAGTTGCCTGATGAAAGTCAGGTTGAACTTAAAGTTCCTAGGACTTACAATCTTTATAGCTTCAATCTTAGTGATGTTCAGCCTGAGGGGTCACTTGCTTGTCTGGTTGCAAAAGCTTCTGTGGATGAATCTAATAAATGGCATAGAAGAATGGCACATGTAAATTTCAAGACCATTAACAAGCTGGCTAAGAATGGTCTGGTGAAAGGGCTTCCTTTGAAAAACTTCTCTAATGAGCACAATTGTGTTGCCTGCAACAAAGGAAAGCAACACAAAGCATCATACAAGGCCATAACTGCTGTGAGCACCATCTCTGAGCCTTTGCAGCTTCTTCATATGGATCTTTTTGGTCCTACTTCTATTAGAAGTATTGACCATAAGAATTATTGTCTGGTGGTTACAGATGATTTTAGCAGGTTTTCTTGGACTTTCTTTTTGAGTACTAAAGATGAAACTTATCCAGTACTTAGGGATTTTATTGCATTAATAGAAAATCAGCTAAATAAAAAGGTTAAGTCTATAAGGTGTGATAATGGCACAGAGTTTAAGAATTTTAATCTTATTGAACTCTGTAGGTCTAAGGGGATAAAAAGGGACTATAGCAATGCTAGAACTCCACAACAAAATGGGGTTGCAGAAAGGAAAAATAGGACCTTGATAGAAGCAGCTAGGACTATGTTAGCTGAATCTAAGATGCCCACTATGTTTTGGACTGAAGCAGTTTGCACTGCTTGTTATGTGTTGAATAGGGTATCTATTACTAGGCCTCATAATAAAACACCTTATGAACTTTTGTCTGGGAAGGTTCCAAACATTAGTTACCTTAAGCCTTTTGGATGTCAGGTCACTATTTTGAACACTAGTGATTATCTAGGCAAGTTTGATGGAAAGGCTGATGAAGGGTTTATTGTTGGATATTCTGCTCATGGTAAAGCCTATAGGGTTTATAATCTGTCCTCTAAGAGAATAGAAGAGACTCTCAACTTAAGATATCTTGAAGATAAACCTAATTTGCAGGGTGCTGGTCCAGAGTGGTACTTTGATCTGGATTATCTATCTGACACCTTAGGGTATACTAGATTCAAATCAAATCTGTCTGGTGGTACAAATGTTTCTCAAACTAACAATGCAGGTACCTCAGATGATGATTCTGATGCAGAGAGTGATGAACGACCTATAGTTGTTCCTTCTTTTCCCTCTAACAACATTTCAGGTTCAAAGCTCAAAGATTCTTCTGATATGGCTGGAAGTGATTCTAGTTTTGCAGAAGATCTTGCTAGGCTTCAAAGACAAGAGTTTAATGCCAAAAGAGCTGCTGAGATGTTTGGTTCTGGATTTTGTAAAGAGACAGAGGAGATCCTGAGAAAGGCTGAAGCTGAAGTTCGAAGGGAACTCAATACAACTAGTAGTATTCTTGTTCCTGCTGATGCTGTTCCTGCTGATAGTGGATCGGTTCCTGCCGATCCTTCTAATGTTTCTGCTGATGTTCCTGTGTCTTCTCCATTTGTTGACAAGTTGGGAATTGATAACTCCCCTGAAAGATTTCCAATCCCTTCTGATCTTGGAAATTCGGTCTCTTCAAGAGATAAGCTTAATGATCCTCATCATCAGTCCAGATCTGGCATTTTCACTACTTCCTCATATGATGATGACTTCAACCCTTCAATTACTAATCAGGCATCCTCCATTGATGTTAATCCCATTGCTACCAAGAGGATCAATACAGTTCATCCTCAGTCTTTGATTCTTGGAGATATTAATTCCCCTGTTCAAACAAGGAGTAAATTGCATCCATCTAAATTTGGAGAATCTGCTTTTCTCAGTTATATACAGGATCAATTGAGGAGCAATCATACTGATTACTTACATTGTTTGTATGCTTGTTTCTTATCTCAAGTTGAACCAACTAGCATAGCTCAGGCACTTGCTAATGATGATTGGGTTGAGGCTATGCAAGAAGAGATGCAGCAGTTCCAGAATCAGAAAGTATGGATGTTGGTACCTTTGCCTGCTGGCAAACATGCTATTGGAACTAAATGGATTCTAAAGAATAAAAGAGATGCAAGGGGAATTGTGGTTCGAAATAAAGCTAGACTGGTTGCTCAAGGTCATAGAAAAGAGGAGGGGATTGATTATGATGAGGTGTTTGCACCTGTGGCAAGAGTTGAAGCCATTCGGTTGTTTTTGGCTTTTGCTTCATTTATGGGATTTGTAGTTTATCAGATGGATGTGAAGAGTGCATTTTTGTATGGAAGGATTGAGGAAGAGGTTTATGTTACTCAACCACAGGGATTTGTAGATCCTCAGAATCCTAATTTGGTTTACAAAGTGGTTAAAGCACTTTATGGTCTTCATCAAGCACCAAGGGCTTGGTATGCACGGTTATCAGCTTTCCTGCTAAAACATGGGTACAGAAGAGGGGCTATTGATAAAACTCTTTTTATCAGAAAGGACTTCAAAGATATCATTCTGGTACAAGTATATGTAGATGATATCATCTTTGGCTCCACTAATGAAGCTTGGTGCAGGGAGTTTGAAGACTTGATGAAGAGTGAATTTGAAATGAGTGCTATGGGTGAAATGACTTTCTTCTTGGGTCTTCAGGTTAAGCAGACATCAGATGGGATCTTTATTTCTCAGGAGAAGTATGTTTATGACATGCTTAAAAAGTTTGATATGGAGAATGGGAAGATTGCTGTCACTCCATTTGAACCTCCAAAACCTAAGTCCAATAATGAACCTGATGCTGCTGTTAATGTTCATTTATATCGATCCATGATTGGCTCCCTCATGTATTTAACAGCTTCACGACCTGATATCATGTTTGCTGTTGGTGCATGTGCTAGACATCAGGTTACACCATTGACTTCTAACCTTAATGCAGTCAAGAGAATCTTTAAGTATTTGAAAGGACAGCCAAAATTGGGACTTTGGTATCCCAAAGACTCTCCTTTTGTGTTAGAAGCCTATAGTGACAGTGATTATGCTGGGGCTAACTTTGATAGGAAGTCTACAACTGGAGGTTGTCAGTTTCTGGGTAGAAGGTTAGTTTCTTGGCAGTGCAAGAAGCAGACTATAGTGGCTACATCTTCTACTGAGGCAGAATATGTTGCTGCTGCTAGTTGCTGTGGACAGGTTCTTTGGATGCAAAATCAGCTGTTGGATTATGGATTCAACTTCATGAACACTAAGATCTTTATTGATAATCAAAGTACTATGTGTATTGTTAAGAATCCTGTTTATCATCAAAGGACAAAGCATATTGAAATTAGACACCATTTCATAAGAGATGCTTATGAAAAGCATCTTATTCAGGTGGAAAAGATTCACACAGATGATAATGTGGCTGATTTGCTTACTAAGGCTTTTGATGGACCAAGGTTTAAGCATTTGGTGGTTCATATTGGGATGGTCAATCCCTAGCTACAGGGCTTAAGGGGAGGATTGCAGCTTAAGGGGAGGAATGAAGTTTAAGGGGAGGATTATTCTTGTTGTTGTTGTATAGTTTTTATCTTTCTTTCTTTCTTTTAATTTCTTTTCTTATTTTCTTTTATTTTGGTGTGTTTCTTAGTTTATTAAAAAAAAAAAAAAAAAAAAAAAAAAAAAAAAAAAAAAAAAAAAAAAAAAAAAAATTTTATGTATATTTGTGTGCTAATAAAGTGGTTTTGAGCAACACCTTGCAGGTACAGTGTTGGTGTTTACACCTTCACCATAAATGGTATTCAACTCACCATGTCTTGCAGACAAGAAAGAGTTGACTCACCATGAGGGTACGGCTCTGGTGTGAAAATCAAATCCGTTGATAGCTGTAATAGCTTGCTTAAAGCTATAGGGTACTTCAACTCACCCATGATTAAGTTCTGAGAGTTGAAAATGGTTCTCAATTCACCATGGATGTAACCCTTATGGGATCCAAAGGATTGGCTAGTCCACAAAAGTATGGTTTGTGGTAAAGACACTTGGTATCCATATTTGGTATTCAATTCACCAAGGTTGGCTGTAACCAAAGAATTGACTAGTCCTGAGCAAACGGCTACAGGTAAAGACAAGTCAAATCCGTTTATAGTTGCTGATTTGCTAATAAATCATATGGTTATCAATGTACCATGGTCTAAAACACCTAAACATTGGCTACTCCAGTAGTGATGGCTATTGGTAAAGAGACATCAAATCCATTCATTTTCAATGATTCACCTCTCACAGGAGTTAACACACCTGGATGTGATGAGAATAGTATGAAACTTAAAGAGATTTGATGTACATTTTGTCATAGTAGCAGCCAAGTTCAAGTAATGTTATGGTGACCAGTAAATCTATTTTGGAGAAGATTTCATGTTCCTGCTGCTCTATTGAAGTTGCTGCTGGAAGCTATAGAAGTTGGAATCTTGAAGTTATTGAAGTTGCTGCTGGTTACTTCTTATTGTTGCTGCTAAGTCGCAGTCCTCAAGCCTGAGTTTATGAAAGCCTTATCACATGGGAATCTTGCAGGTTAACCTAGTCAACCTCAAGATTAGGGGAGGATTGTTAGGATCTCTGGGAAATAAGAATTCATTGTTGCTGCCGATAGTGTAAAGTTGGTTCCTACCGAAAGCTTTGGTTCCTGCTGAAAGCTCATTGCTGCCGACAGTGTTATTTTGTTCCTGCCGATAGTATTGTTGCTGCGGATAGTATTAGTTGTTATCCGTATATTTAGAATGTTTGTTATGATTTATTTTTAGAAGAGATTGTTGTTAATCTCTTTACACGTTTTCTTGTAGAACGGGTTAGGGTTAGGAGATCTTGTTAGTATAAAAGATAAACCCGTCTATGAGTTTATGTACGCCTTGAACATCTATTAACATTCAATAAACGATTTATAGTTTATTAGTTTTGATCCATAGAGGATCATTGTCCTTTAGAGTTTTTCTTCTTTATAATACTTGTTGTTTAGTTTCCGCATAAACACTTGTATTGCAGAGGTTCTTGATTATACCAAGCTCAATCAAGCTCGAACTACTCGATCCTACATAATGCTTGTGGAATGATAATTTTGCAGATTCCTGGAGATTATAAGTTGGAGATTTTAATAAAAACTTTTTAAAAACAAAACTTTCAAAAATTTCTGAAAATTAAATCTAACGCCGTCAGGTTATAAACCCTGACGCCGTCAGAAATGACCTGACAAAAATTTTCATTTTAAGTTTCCGGAAAATTTCTGGAAAAACCTTTACCTTACTTCCTGGAAATCCTGCAAAACATCATTATGACTCGATACAAGCATTTGACTCAAACAAATACTAATATGTATGTTAATTTATTATTATTATGATTCATGTTCATTTGTGTTCTAATAAACCGATTTAGATTTCCCTTACACTTATCTTTTGCAAAATACCTTTATATGTAGTTAAGACGAAGTTAAAAACAAAATAAAGCATTTTCACAAATTACTTTTGAACATGAATCAATAATAATAAAAATTAAACACACATACGGAAAATAAAATCAAACAAACAAATAAATAAACACACAAAGCAAATAAAACAAATAAAGCTTGGGTTGCCTCCCAAGAAGCGCTTTTCTTTATTAACGAGTCTTGTAGCTAGACTCAAAGTCACGTACATTACGTGACTCCATCATCGGTCACGGTTCCTAGGCCATTCTCCTTCCCGGTTTTATATTCCGGTCCTAATTTCAAACAATCCTTGTAGAAACCGAATATCCTTTCCATAACATAGTCTACTCCTTTACTTCTATCCTCATCATTCCTATAGTAGACCGCTTGCTTGAGCTCCTTCTCAACATTTGACAAGTGTTGGAATTGTTCAATCTTATATGGCATTTGGTAGCTGACTTCATCGGTCTCATCCTTAAATCTAACTATCCCTAAGGAAGGTTCATAAGTCATTCTAGAGACCTCAACAAATGGTTTTCCAAAAACCACTTGAGTCAAGGATGCATCGACTATTGGGCGGATATCTTCTACAATTACAAAGTCGGTGACATAGGTGAAGTTTCCTACATAAACCGGTAATCCCTTAACTCTTCCCGTGAAGTTACTCATCCAACCCTTGTCAGGGAACATCCTATACCCAAGTTGATTCTTCATTATCAAGTTGTAGTGGGCTCTAGTCATGATGTTTATGGGTGATCTAAGGTCGATGTAGGCTTTCCACACATGCAAATGTCCGATGTTGCATGGTATGTTGAGATTAGAAGGGTCGCCTATTTCTATGATTGGTCTACCTAGGAAGTATGGTGCCTCGGGGTCATCGAATAAGTTTGTATGATATGCGCGCTCTTCCTTAGTGGGTAGCCTATTGAAGTAGTCCTCATCATCATCTACTTCTTCAATCTCACTTGTCCTAACTTCCTTATCAACCTCGACTTTCTTATCCTCATCCTTAGGTTCACTATTATCCTCATTCCTATCAATTGGTTTAATAGTGACAATGTTGACAAAGTGGACGTGTTTGGATGAAGAGGGGTCTTTTACTTGGGGTCCGCTATTTGTGTTCCTAGCGTCCTTATGTGGAGGTGATAACACTTGGTTATGGAGAGCTTTCAACAAGTTGTCAATTTTATTGGTCATCTCCGTTTGTTGTTGATTGAATTCGGTCTCGAATCTAGCTATCCGAGCTTCTTGAGATGCCATAAATTGGGAAATCAATCCTTCAAAGTTATTGGTACTACCATTGCCGGAAGGATTGTTGTTGAAAGTACGGTTCGAGTTGGAACCGCTTGATTGGAAACGATTAGGTGGGTTGGAAGAATTGGTTTGTTACGTGTTTTGGTTTTGTTTCCACCTAAGGTTCGGGTGATTTTTCCATGAGGGGTTGTATGTATCACCGTAATGGTTTGGCTCGGGTTTGAAAGTGTACCACTTGTCTCCCGCTCCGTCGGTACGCGAGGATGCGTAGTCCACAAAAGCTTGTTCGGGGAGTTCCATGCAATCACGAGTGTCGTGGGGACCACTACATAATTCACATGAAGAAGTGATTTTGTTCACTTGGCTTGAAGGGTTAGGAGCCTCGTAGGATTTCATGAGAAACTTGACTTGGTCTTCAAGTTCTATGATCCTACGGTCAGAAGTGCTTGAATTGTTCGAAGGCAAAGATATTGCCTTGACCGTTTTATTCAAATCACGGGGATCACTCCAACTTTCGTTGTCATAAAAAGTAAGATCCTCTAGGAGAGCCCATGATTGTTCCGCACTTAGATCACGTAGCTTGCCACCGGCCGATTGGTCAATGGTTTGCCTTGTGGAGAGATTGATATGGTCATAGAAGATTTGGACTTGGAGCCAAAGTTCTATGCCATGGTGGGGGACTTTTTGGAGTAAGTCCTTGAATCGAGTCCATGCCTCGTATAGAGTTTCGCCTTGACGTTGTTGGAACATCAAGATATCATTCCTTAGCTTGGTAGTTCTTCCCGGTGGGAAAAACTGAGCAAGGAAACGATTAGTGAGATCATCCCAAGAGGTAATGGATCCTGCGGGTTGACGTTCTAGCCACTGGCTAGCTTGATCCCGCAGAGAGAATTGGAAGAGACGCAATCGGGTCGTCTCTCGAGTGGCAACATCAAGGTCTATAGAATCAACGATTTTAAGAAAGTCCTTGAGATGTTGATTAGGATCTTCAGAACGAAGTCCATGGAATGCGCATCCGCTTTGCACCATCCGGATGGTGTCGGATCGCAAGGGTGTGATATTGGCTCCTTGAGTGAGCTCAATGGTGTTTCGATAGCCATGGTGGCTAGGACGGGAATACTCTCCTAAAGTACGGGCTCTAGGAGGTGGTGGTGGTTGTTGTGGTGGTGGGTTGTGGGGGTTAAGGATATTACCATCTTCCATGATGTCGGATGGTAATGGTTACGAACAAAGACACGAAGAAAATAGATAGACTAAAGAAAACCTAGAAAAATAAAATAAAAATCTCACTAGAAAGGAATCTAGTGAGTAGAACTAATAGAAATAAAAATTCAACCTAAACAATAACTATTCCCCGGCAGCGGCGCCAAAAACTTGATGCGTGGTTTTGTAACCTTACAACAGGTTTTACCTCTCGAGGGATCTCAAGAGGCTTACAACCCCACCAGGCAGTGTACCTGACCGATGTAGTATAGTGTAGTGGTAAGTACGGGGGATTGATCGTTCTCCACAGGGAATAGTGTTCGTTAGGTATGAAAGACTACTCTAATAGGTCTAAGGGTTGAGGAAGATTCTTTTTTATGTTTTTATATTTTTTTATGAAAGCAAGTAAAATCTCGGTTTTGAAAGAGTGGGCGGAATTAGTTGCTAGTCAACTAACCCAAATAACTACAAATGCAAATAAAATAAATAACTGAAAATAAAATGTTGTGAGAAACTTATGTGTAGAGAAATGTGTTTACTTAGATTTCCTTACTCCCTAACTATCTTTTACCGGTTAATTAGTGTGTATTAGTCGCGTGGTTGACGGGTGTATTCCTTAATACCATTCGTGGGGTGGCGTACTTACTTCCCCAACTCTACAAGCTCCTACTTCACTCCTATGTCGAGCCGGCTAGGAAGCTCCTAACATGGGATCACTAGAATTCGCTTGTGCATTAAATACAACCATAAAAACCTTTAGTACGCATTTGGTTCATGTTTCTTAAGACGTTCAAGCAAGTTACCGAATAGGAAGTTAGCCAGTTTTCTTAAGCCTAACATAGATAAACAATCATCCAATACAACTAATAACACACTAATAACCAATAATCAATAGCTAGGTTTCATTAGATCTAAGCAAACACAAGATAAATCTAGCCTAACATGTTAAACAAAAGACAAGAATAAGATAGAATCAAACAACACATAGACATATTGAATGATTAATTGATAACTTATCTTCAATGTAACATGGAAGATCTCAAGGCAAAAAGCCTTGAAAAAGAAGCTAAAATCGTCTTAGGGTTTTCTCCCAAAATTCCACACACTAAGCTCTCCATTATGACAAAAAATTAGAAAACTATATATAGATTTTTGGATCTGACGGCGTCACGTTATGGAGTGTGACGCCGTCACCTCGCCGCTTTTAGGGTTCCCGGATGACCTTCTTGACGCCGTCCCTCTTTAGCTCTTCAAAAATCCATTCTGGCTTATCAAGGCTTGACGCCGTCGAACCTTGAACGTGACGCCGTCCCCTTTTGATTTAAGCCGTGACGCCCTTGATCAGGTTAAAGCGTGACGCCGTCATAATTCACATGCTATTTTCACTGGCTTATCATGAGTAAATTTCACGTCCACCTTTTCTTGCCAAGGCATGACGCCGTCTGGGGTTAATTGTGACGCCGTCAAAGGTAACTTTTAGCCGATTTTTGAGACTTTGTCGTTTTCTTCACTTTTATGCTCCAAAAACGTCCAAAATGCCTCCTTTTCCAGATTTCTCCTCAAAAGTACCTAAAATGACAAAAGGAACGATTTAGGGCAATATTTGATCAAATAAATACGATTTAGGGCTTAAATGACCCCTTAAAAGCGGTACACTTTTCGCTTCATCAGAAAGCAAGTATTAAAGGGAGTGCAATCTTTCGTTGTCACATTACACAAGCCACCAATCCTGATGAATTAAAGTTTGCTAACACAATAAAACAAAACTACTTAATGAATTAAACTAATGCAGCACCTTCTTACAGCTCTTGTATCTTTGATTTGGGTGTGTCTTGTGCTGCCTCCTTGACTGAATTCGTCCTTTGTTTCTCCTGTTCGAACTTCGGTTTTAGGTTTTCCGGGACTTGTAATTCGTCTGGTCTACGGGGTATTTATAGTTTCTGTCTGAGGGAAGATGCGGCGCATCTACTAAGTAGATGTGGCGCATGTACTTAACTTCGCGTGGGGTCCAAGATTATAATATTCAGGAATATTCGTACACCGCCAGAAGATGCGGCGTAACTCCATGATTAGATGCGGCGCATGTCCTCTTGTATCTTGGATCGTAT
The DNA here is from genome assembly GCA_021014915.2 of Artemisia tridentata subsp. tridentata. Taxonomy (NCBI): domain Eukaryota; kingdom Viridiplantae; phylum Streptophyta; class Magnoliopsida; order Asterales; family Asteraceae; genus Artemisia; species Artemisia tridentata. The sequence goes on from CP139508.1 coordinate 250,543,386, forward strand.
CTGGTGATATCTTGATAGAGATGCGGCGCATGTCGAGAGTGAGATGCGGCGCATCTGGAGCAGAATTGACTTGATCTTGTCCATGTCAGTAGACCTTCAACTTTATGCACGTTTTGCTCCATAATTAGTCCAAAATCGCTAAGTTTCACCAAATGCTTGTTTTTACCTGAGAATTACAAAAGTAAACGATTAAGTATCAATCCTCATACATAATATAGTAAAACAAGTCAAATTAATAGGATAAATGATAGTAATAAAATGTACTTATTTGAGTTCATCAAATATCCCCCCACTTGAACTTTACTTGTCCCCAAGTAAACCTTAGAATTTCTTTTATGAAAATGTATCCTAAAAGATGTTAGGATTTATTTTTATATTTAAGCATGTATTCGTTCATTTCATAATCATACAACTAAACACTTAACGATTCAGAAGTAAAATAAAATAAGTCGATAAAAGCAAATCTAATCGTTTAACTGTCCAGTCGCGACGAATATTCTATCATAAGCTTGGCAAGTATACACATCTCCACCACTAAAGCTAAGGAATAACAAGTCTAAAGCGGTAAAAAAAGGGTTTTTAGGCTTAAGGGTTAATTATTCTCTTTCACTATCGATCTCAAATTCCAGAAAAGGCGACAAAATCACAAATACATGATCGAATCCACGAACACGATACTTGCAATTGCTCAAATCCTTAACTCGAATAGGCTAAAGATAGGTCCAAACTTCACCAATAATAATATATCAAAAAGGGCGACAAAATCATAAATACATAGCCGAATCCACGACTACGATACTTAAGATTGCTCAAATCCCCAATCTCAATAAATCAAAGGTTCGGTTGGATAAAGAATAATAAAGGGCATGGATAATATTTGGGATATAAATTGGTGCAAAAATAAAAATAAACAAAACAAATAAATTAAAATCCTAAGTGTGGTTAATCACTATCCCAACCATCCCATGAATAAGACTCATATCATCGAATAACTCACGCTTTAACACTTGAAACACACGCTTTAGGTAGACACGAATTATACTCAACAAGATCTTAATCAAAGAATAAACCTTAGTTGGCGTTCCCATAACTGCCAACTCCCATTCAATCCATAAATATAATATACAACAATTAGTGGTGATATCGACCACTTAATACAAAACTTTACATAAGTTGGTTAAAACAAACATCCAACTTTTTTTTTTTTTTTTTTTTTTTTTAACTTGAAACATAATCATAGATGTGTAAAATTTCACCACATCACTATAACAATAACTCTGGATAATTTTTCCATACTTTTCATGACTTTCAGAAATAACGGTAATAGTGAAAGTAGTAAACACACGAAAAATAAACTCAAGATATACAATATTTACTTTCACTCCAATTGCATTGTGCAATTTCCCGACCTAACCATAGATAATGAATTACGCACGCGAACACAGGTAATGTAAGGAAACACACTTTGCCTAAAGTAACTAACCACGGACTTTAATCTACAGGGTAGGCTAAGGTGTAAGGGTGTAACGAAACATTTTAACAAAGGTGTAAGAAACGAAAGGAATGGCTCTGAGTGTTTTTCTAGGGGTATCTTACTCTAAAAATGAGAGTAACAAAAGGGTTTATACGGGGGTTAACTAACCAGTGTAGTTAGCTAATAACACATAACATGTAAAGGCTATTTGGGTGTAATCCTAGAAATTTACCAATTTAGACAAGTCATTCCAATTATAAAAATAATACTTATTATGGTGGTCTCGAATAGTATACAAGCCAAGTTCTAAAGTCTACAAGTCACCGGCACACTCATAGATTTGTGAATTTTGATAAGTTCACAATTTTTGAAAATAAGGTTATGTGTGCAGCTATGCAACTTAGATTAAACAAAAACATGCTAAAAAAATTTAAATTTTTATAATTAAGCATAGATTAAAGCATATTTTTGAAAAATTAAGGACAAGTAACGTTCTAATTCTCCATCCCCCCACTTAAGTTAAACAACGTCCTCGTTGTTTGTATTTAAAATTAAAAACAAGAGGTAGAAAGAATTAGAACGGAGAACTCCCCTGAGATTTGCTCGGTATGATCTTCCAATGTAAGTGTGCGAGCGTATATAATGCGGGAGTCCATCAACCTCTTCAATTGTCCAGACCTGTAAAAATATAGAGACCACAGGAAAAACAAATCTCGAGAAACATCTCATTAATCATCGGTTAGAAAACGATAAACAAAAGAAAAACAAAGAACTGTATTCAATTCTGGCAGGTCGATACGCCGTATCTAAAAAGATAGATACGCCGCATTGATGTCAGCAAAACAGTTCGGACTAAAGTATTCCAGATGATTCGATACGCCGTATCCATAGGGGTTGGATACGCCGCATCGAAGGCCTGGGACAGACTCGACAGAAAATTAAATTGACATAAATTAAAAGATAAGCATGGGTTGCCTCCCACGAAGCGCTTGTTTTTGTTCGAGTCACGAGCCTGACTCTACCCTTATTTACTATGTAATAGGGTATTGTTCCCCCCACTTGGAATCAAGTGCGGGTGATAATAGCAATAAACACTATAGGAGTGTAAATTTGCTAGTAAAGATGGAAGAAATAAATAAAAATCATACCTTGGCAATATATGTACATCGTTCCTATCCTTACCCGGTTTGGTTGATAAATTGGATGACTTGACCATTCCTTCTAAAAGAGTAGTGTGTTGAGGAAAAATGAGTCTCCTTTCTTCTTGGTTATTCTCTTCGGTAGTAAGGCGTCCCTTGACTTCCGCAGAAGATGAGAAAGGGTCTTTAGCAAGTAAAAGTTCGAGTTCCTCTATAACCTTCATAGGGTCGAAATCATCATCTTCATCAATCATAGCAATTTTTAAGAGCTCATCACCAAACTCTTCTTCGAGTTCCACCAAATACGGGTTAATCACAGGTGCTTCAATAGGTAGTGTAATATACTCCACCTCATTATCCTTTTGTTTTGCAACCTGTTTAGGAAAACTAGCAAGATTATTAGTAACGGGATCAATAGTATTAAATAAATTTGTACCACTTTTTGTTGTAAGTGACTCCAATTCAACTTGTGAGTCTCCATCTTCAACTAATGGTCTTGCAATTTCATAATCGTCCCGAATTCCATCCTTAAATAAGTCATTCCAGATTTCTTCAAAAACTTGCGTTGGATCAAAATCTGGTTGAGGAATGTCATCATAAACTATGGCGTCAAATGGTTCAAACTCAAAATCAGAATACTTTTCATCTTCATCCGTTGGATTGTCTAATGGCGGTAACACGATTGCAGAATATTCTTCAATGTAAGGTTCCGTATACACATCATCTTGTTCAATCTCCGGAGAAAAAGTACTATCAATAACAATCGCCAGAATTGGTTTTACGGTGTATGACTCCTCCTCATCATCATTTGACATACACCAAGTGTGTTGAAACGGCAACCCATTTCTTTCTTTCTTTGACTTAACCTTTTCCTGCAACAAGTATTCTTCCATAGTAATTTCATTCGTCTCGATGACTTGTGCACAATATCTTGCTCTTTCCCAACTTTACATCTGATTATTGCTCAAGGCTTTTTCCTCTTCAAACATAATATATTCTTCCATTGTTATGTCCGGATTGTCCATCATCATTATTACCTGAAAGATAAACAACCAAGAACAGCAGTAGACGAAACAAAAATAAAAACTAAACTAATAAAAATTAAATAAACACAGAAAATAAAAAAAAAAACAAAAAACAAAAAAATATTTTTGGGTCACAGAAGGTCGATACGCCGTATCTAACAGACAATAGATACGCCGTATGCGATACAAGTTAATACGCCGTATCCAACAGACAATGGATACGCCGTATTAGCTTCCTGTAACAAATTTTTTATTAAATTTAAACACTAAATCACACAAACTAAAAAAAATTTTGCCCACAGAACGTCAATACGCCGTATTCACAGATAAGAATACGCCGTATTGAAAACAGACAGATGCGCCGTATTCACAGACAAGAATACGCCGTATCTGTCGTTCTGAGACAGAAACACAGAAACAAAAAAAAAACAAAAAAAAAAAAAAAAAAAAAAAAAAAAAAAAAAAACACACAGAAACAAATAAAACTAACTAAAATACCAATAAATCAAATTAAAACAATCACTCCCCGGCAACGGCGCCAAAAACTTGATGCGCGTGATGTGTCGTTGCGGTTTAGCAGTTTTAATGCCTACTCAAGTTTTAAATTTATATTTAGCCGACTTATCAATAACACACACACTTAACGAGCAGTGTACCCGGTCAGTATGAAGATAATGGTAAGTAGAGTGTCGATCACTAAGAGTGGAACGTATTATCTCGTTATTCTAATCAGTATTTTAATATCCTAACGCAAGGGGGTTTCAGCCTGAGAGACTGGCACGGTTTGTTTGCAATTAAATAATAAAATAAACCAATAGGCACGAATCAGCAAGTAGCACACACGTACACAGATAAATACTTGAGACAATAAGAGGGCTGTCCTTATGATTAAGTAGATTGTCACTTGTTTTATTGATAGCTTTATATGAAGTGTATGTAGTTAACCCTTTCTCGTTGGTCCTAATCTTATCGGCGAGTAAACCCTTAATGATTACTTATGTCTAAAAGTTATTCCTAAGTGATCAATTTAGTAATAACCGTGGGAGCCACATTATGTCCCGCAGTCAAATGCCCGCAAGCCACTAATAAACACAGAGGTTATCAATGCACTAATAAGTAGTAACCAAAGACATCATCATATAAACTTTAATTGATGGGAAAGCAAGTATTAAAGGGAGTGCAATCTTTCGTTGTCACATTACACAAGCCACCAATCCTGATGAATTAAAGTTTGCTAACACAATAAAACAAAACTACTTAATGAATTAAACACATGCAGCACCTTCTTACAGCTCTTGTATCTTTGATTTGGGTGTGTCTTGTGCTGCCTCCTTGACTGAATTCGTCCTTTGTTTCTCCTGTTCGAACTTCGGTTTTAGGTTTTCCGGGACTTGTAATTCGTCTGGTCTACGGGTATTTATAGTTTCTGTCTGAGGGAAGATGCGGCGCATCTACTAAGTAGATGCGGCGCATGTACTTAACTTTGCGTGGGGTCCAAGATTATAATATTCAGGAATATTCGTACACCGCCAGAAGATGCGGCGTAACTCCATGATTAGATGCGGCGCATGTCCTCTTGTATCTTGGATCGTATCTGGTGATATCTTGATAGAGATGCGGCGCATGTCGAGAGTGAGATGCGGCGCATCTGGAGCAGAATTGACTTGATCTTGTCCATGTCAGTAGACCTTCAACTTTATGCACGTTTTGCTCCATAATTAGTCCAAAATCGCTAAGTTTCACCAAATGCTTGTTTTTTACCTGAGAATTACAAAAGTAAACGATTAAGTATCAATCCTCATACATAATATAGTAAAACAAGTCAAATTAATAGGATAAATGATAGTAATAAAATGTACTTATTTGAGTTCATCAGCATTATACAAAATTGGTGTTTAACGTTTAACCATATCAAGATAAGATGGTTTAGTTTAACCAAGACCCTATTTTAGATCCATAACGGAATCTGGTTTGGGAAGTAACATGTACATAGTCTGAGAAGTCTGATTGGTAGTGCGAAGTTTAGTTTCAGCTTTACTTAATCGTTGAATACAATTAGCTTTTTCTTCTTTAAGTTTAGATTCCAAATTCTTTTTGAAGTTTTCAAAATTTGAAATATTTTTGTTGAAAAGAAAAATCTCATTTTGTTAATCTAGAACTTGACGTTTAAGCACTAGTGGTCTTTCAGACTGCTCTTTATATAACATGTCCTTGATTTCCTTTTCTAAAGAAGCACTTTTTTCTTGTTCTAGTTTTATCAAGTTAGCATAATTTTGAATTTGAGATTTAATAGTGGCATAGTTTTGAAGCATATCAACATGATCTTGACTTGTTGATGCATGATTGTAATTGGTACTATTAGTAGATAACTGAGGAGTAGCACTTGTAGATGTTTCACTACGTATGTTAACTTCAGTTGGCTTACTAATGGTACGAATGTGACCATGTATGAATTCATCAAGATCATCATTATCACAAGCATCTGATGTGTGTACCTTGTTGACAAGATTGTCATCTTCTTCAGCATCAGTTTCATAGCTTGGATTTGCATCCTCTTCTTGAGCTTCAAATACATCTTCCATTGTTGTCTCCATACCTTCTACATCTTAAACGTGCGCCATAAATACCATGCTTGATCCTAAGGTCTCTGCTTCATCATCTGTATCCTCAATTAAATTGATTGACTCATCGTCAAGCTCACATTTATAATCTATCTCTGGGGCCGTTGTCAAGCTTTTGTTGTTATGTCTTGAGTAATCAGAAATATCAACCATTTTGTTTTTTCCTTTAAGAGAATAGTCCTTAGTGAGTTCATTGCCAAGCTTAGCCATATTGTTCATAAGTGAATTCTCATGATTATGAATGGTTATTGGATGGTATCTTGGAACGATGACCGACTCATTTGGAGGAGTGTAGTAGAATCCATCCAGGGTGTAAGTCATAGAACCATGGTCAACAACTTGTGATGGAGTCTCATGAATGTGTGATGGTGAGGCAGGGATAATGGTTTGCAAAGGATCAATATGAAAGTAATTTTCATTTTGGATTTCTTGTCTGATGAGTTGAAGTTCTTCTTCATGATGCATAAATGCAAGATTTGTCCACATCTCATGAGCACTGTCTCGATAATCCATATTCATGTAAATTTCATTTGGAAGAGCTAATGTGATGAAGAATTTTGCTTTAATGTTAGCAGTGTATTGAGCACGTTCAGTGTCATTCAAATCTTCACCCTGATCTTGATCTTAGGATCTTACGATTTTACGATACTGCAAAGCAAAAACGATCCGGATCCTACATAGGATCTTTGCAAGCTTAAGATCTTATAGGATACCGATCTTGACCATACGATATTAAGATTTAATTCGAATTCAATAAACAACATGTTTATCTTTTATGGGTTGTTTTTTTTGTAGAATTCAATAAACAACATGTTTATCTTTTTAAAAATTTCATAATCATAATTTAGGACAATATTTCTATGAAACATTCATAATATTTTATGTTTATAATGTATAATAATTTATAGATTTATATAATATTACAAAAACTATTAAGAAATAACATTAGAGTAGAATCTTAAGATCCCGATCCGATCTTACGATCACGATCTTGCAAAGACGAAAACGATCCTGGGTAGGATCCCGATCTTGAAAACCTTGGCTATCGCAACAATTTCTTGCGACTTGGGCAGAGTTTTCTTTCATAAACAGTGGGTAACCAAAAGCTTCGCAAAGCAAGTATCACAACAATTTATATCGCAACCCAAACTACTGCTATCGCAACTCAAACCAACTGCTATCGCAGTCAACTAACGTAACCAAAAATAGCTATTGCAACTGTTTCAAAGCCAACTGTTGCAACAAAACCCTCAATTTTGCGAACAAAATTTTACGAGCAAAATGCTAAACCCTATTTATACGAGAAAAAGTACAGTTTTGTAGAAACTAGAAAGGGGGGGGGGTTGAATAGTTTCACCGTTTAGAATTACGTTTTAAAAGGTTTTTAGTTCTTTTAAAATTCTTTTTGTAAAACCGTTAGATTCAATACTTATGTGAGATCTCTACACACACTAATAATATGTAAAGTAAAGTAAAGATAAGAGATAAGGAAAGAACACAACCACACGGAGACGCCGAGATTTATAGTGGTTCGGAACGAAGCTCACTCTTTGCCCTATTCCACTCCCCGAGTACCACACTCGAGAGTTCACAATCACTATGTCAACACACTCCCTTCTGGCGGAGCAAACCGTACACAAATCTTACACCAAGTTTAATGACACTTAGCGGAATGTCGAGTCCTAATCCGAGCTAGAACCAATCTACACAAAGCCCACGTGGCTACACGAACAAGCACTCTTCTCCACTTGGATTTACACACAATCCAAGTCTCCACACGGACGATCACCCCGTCCAAGTCTTCACAGGGACGATCACCCCGTCCACTTGAATCTTTACCCGATCCAAGTTTTCACGAACCTTCACTAGGTCCTAGTCTTTACTTCTCGGACTCACACCAAGTTCAGGTATTCACACACACCGACACAACGACTTACACAAAGTCCTAATCTAGATACAACACTTCACGGAATTACACTTTGTACGTATTTGTCCTAACACACCTAATCACGACTCACACACAAGTTGGATACACAAATTCACACTAATTACAACTTAGAGAGTTTGGGGGGGGGGGGGAGAAGGGAATCGTAATACTAGTTATGTTTGTGTGTGATGACTCTAACACTTCGTTTCTTGACGAATACGAGCGTTCTTCTCTTGCACTTTGATATAGAGAGTGACGGGATCACTTATAAATACATACCGACATATTATAGTGATCAAAGAGAGAAGGAAGAAAGAACAGAAAGTTTTGTGCAAAGAGGTTTTATTTTTTCTGAGAACATCATGCAATTACGTATGCTATCGATACCACGCGTTAATTATGAAAATAACGTTTATCGACGAAAAATACATTTTTGACGTCCCGTTAAGTTATAAATTACTTTTTGTGTAATTATGTTGAAATGGTACTCCACGATCCTTGTTTGGTGTTCTATTGGCAAATATAATGTTTTCGCCGCAAATTAATATTTTTCTTAACTTGTGAAAATAAGCCCAAATGGCCTCGCAAAACTAGTCGTGAAATATTGTACGTTAAGCGTTAGTGATTAAACTCGACGTTTTTGAAAACCTTGTAACAATATCTAAATGTCGTTTCATTTGACTTTTGATCATACGCGTCTTGTTTTGTTAGAAAATCGGCTATCAATGTTATGTCTTGTAAATATACTAGTATTTTTACACTTAGGATATATTTTTATATAGTGCTGTCAAAATATTAATAGAGTTCGTCGGGTTCAAACGTGTATATCTCGGTCGTTATAAGCTCGTTTTCTACGTTCTTTATATCCACGAGTTCGTAAGAACATGAACTAACATGTTCTCATTAGGTCGGTTCTTCTAGATCACGTCTAACGCCTCGTTTTGTCCTTTGAAGTTCGGCAAAACAGCGAACAATTTTCTGAAAATAATTTTTCGTCGTCTAACTTAGAAAATTCACATCTCCTTCGTCGTAAGTCGGTTTTTACTCATTCAATCGCCCACGGTTTCGTTTTTGAAAGTATTTTCTGAATATGAAGGCCAAAATAGTTCAATGTTTACTGAAATTTCCAGATCTCACGTTTTTGGACAGCAGGTTTTATATAGTGTTAAAAACTCATTTTTAAGGTTCAAGGCTTGTCCAAAACTTAATCAAACCACTTCCAATCAACACCACAACTAATCTAATCTTACCATACACCTTCTTAAGGTGTCATGGGGTCCTAAACAACACCAACCTTGGTGGGTTTCATGAGATTACTTGTAAAACTTATAGATCTAGTGTTAAAGATTGTTTATGTGTAAAGTGGTATATATAACATAAGTAAGTTGCATGTTTAAATACTAATACTTGAAAATACATCAACATAATAATCAAATGAAAGTATGAAAAGATCAAAAATGTTCTTGAAGCTTACTTGAATATTTGAGGTGATTTGGAGAAAAAGTATAAGAAACCTAGGGATTTTATCACAAAACCCTAACAAGGAGTGTAAATGGAACTTGTTTAATACTTGATCTTCAAAAATTTGATGGATCTTCTTGGTGTTCTTATGTTGGCCGAGCAAGAGGAAGGAAAAAGAGAGATTATGGAGCTTATTTTGCTAGTTGATTTGTAAGAATGAAAGTGTTATCTAAATTAAGTCAAGAAACATAGAAACATTTGCATTAATTGGTGTCTTATCAATCAAGGAAAAATGAGGGTTTAGGGATGGAAGGGGGGGGGGGGCGGCAAACATGGAGAAAAGAAGAGTATGTTAGCTATTAAAAGATCTTGTCCCCCTCAAATAAGCATGTGTAGTTGTTTTGTGTATACATTAGGTGTTATCGTGTACCGAGTTAACTAAAAATAAACCGTGACGAGATATAATAAAATATGACGAAGTTGTAAAAATTGTAAATTCATATTCCTTGCAAGAATCGGGTGTTAGAATGTTCATCGGGTTGAAATTTCGCAAACCGACGTTGTTATAAGCGTTTACCGGATAATATGGCAATTGGTTTCAAAACACCGGGTAAACTAATAATTTAATTCTTATATCATTATAATTAGTATGAAAATATATTAGGATCATAATTAGGAGTATCGGGTATAATGCTAGTAGAAATAACTGAGTTGTAACATTTATAAAATAAATAAACATACGTTAATGAAAATCACACAAACCCGTGCATGACTTATGATAATGATGATGTTACGATGATTTATAGACTACTCTAGTCTATATGACGTGTCCTAAGTGATGTCTCATGAATTCGCAGCTAAACCCTAACGGTTACGCGAATTTTGAATACCCGTAAACCTAGTTTACGTAAGAATGAATGATAATCATGAATAGTGATTTCCTTCCGGGAATGAATAGTGTTTCGTGAATAGTAAATTTTTTGAATGCTTCTCAAAACCACTAAATGACCTCGAAAATGATGAATAGTGATCGGTGAATAGTAAATTCCTGAGATGAATAGTGAAATTTTGAATCTTGAAAAAGGGCCTGAAATTATGATTTGTAACAGGTTGTTCGATGACTAAGTTGTTCACAAATGTAACTCCTTCAGGGAGGGATCTGTTGCAATCAAGGCCAGGAACTTTGATCTCATGCTTAGACTCAATTTGTTTCCTCTTTCTTCTAGAGGACTGAGTAGGAGCAGGCTGACTGGCTGGAGCTGGGAGAAGTGAGGGAATACCAAGTTCTTGAGGTGTTGCTGCCAGTTTTTCATATCTTAGCTTCAGGGACTTCATCAGTTCTTTGACAACAACATTTGACTTCTTGAATATGATTGGACCCAATTCATCCAATTCTGTGATCCCAAAGTCAATGAATCTAAAGGGTTCATGAATCTCAAAGTTCCTCTTGTCAGGACCTCTGAAGACACTGACGACAGCAGGCTTGGTATTTTGATGAATCTTTACATCAGTGATAGGTTCAGGTCTCAGTCTGCTTGTCATAACCCATTGGTACTTCTCAATCCTCTTTTGCCTTATCTCCTCATTCCTTTTCAACCTTTCTTCTCTTTTCTTCCTGAGGGCAGTCATCTCAGCATCATGAGCTTTCACAAAGCTCTGACCACCTTTCCTTCCAGCAATTTCTCTTGGCTCAATTCCAAGCTTTTTGGCCTCTTCACTAACCACCTGGATAAGGGCAGACTTGTTCAGCCTCTCTTCTTCAGCTGCTTTCCTCAACCCTTCTTCCTTCTCCATATGAGCCTGAATTTCAGTCTAAGTGAGAAAGTGCATCACTCCATTAATCTCATAAGGGACCTTGATTGGTTCATCAGGGTCAGGCCTTCTCTCTAAGGAAGCAGGCACCAATATTGTAGGCTCAGGCTCAGTAGTAGTAAGAATGCCTTTGCCTTTATCTTGAGTTGATGATGGGGTTGTTTCAGGAATCTCCCCCTCAGTGTGAGAAGGAGGTTGTTGGCTGGAAGAAGCTTCAGTGACTTTCTCCCCCTCAACTGTTGCTTGAGCCATTGTGAGAGCAAGAGTTGGAGCGCTCACTGAAGTTGAGGGAGCAGCCTGACCTTTGAAAGCCTGATATATCTCAGTCATCATGGATTTGATGTCTGAGGTGTCCTGCTGAAGAGTGGTAACCTTAGCCTCAAGAGATGCCTGAGAAGCCTCGATTGGAGTCATCCTAGGCCCAAGATTCCATGCCAAGGAAGTTAAAGACTTAGCCCAAGAAGCCAAATGTGCCTCCATAAGTACCAGAGAAGACTTGATGGAGTCCACTGAAGAGTTGAGATCCTGAAGGTTAGAGGATTTCAGCATGATGACAACCTCAGTTAACTGAGTTGATTGTTGTTGAAAAGTCTCAAAAGCCTGAAGAATTTTCTTGTTGAGCTCAGGGTCATCTTTCACTAACTCTTAAATAGTTGCAACGCTCTTGGTGATGTTTGAGAGGGAGGCGTTGAACATTTTAAGATTCTGATCAAGAGTTGTCAAGTTGTAGGAAATCCCTGACTGTTGCTCATTTACTTCTTCACGATAAGCCTCAACAGATTCCTTCAGGTTAACATAGTGAACTGCAGCTTCAAAATGTTGGTCAAAGATGTCTTCAGTGAGCCCTTGAAAGAGAGCATTGTTGGCCTTCTGCAAGAAGTTGATCAATTGTCTTTCAGTGAGAGGAAGAATGTTGTCATACTTCCTGAGATAGGCTGGGCAGGATGATTCTGAGTCCGAAGAATGATCAGCCTGAGAAGCTGATTCTTCACCTTGTGGTGGAGAAGACTGATGCGATTGTTCAGTGGGTTGTGCATCAGTATCCATATCATCACCTGCCTCAAACACTTCTTCCTTACTATCAATACTAAGCTCTTCATCAGAAAATAAAACGGCCTGAATATCCGAAATGGATTGAATCTGCAACTGGTTTTGGCCAAGTCCTGACCCTGCCATAATAACTGAGTGGGTTTGCTCAGCCTGGTGTTTGAGGTCAGTTCCCGAGGGAATGGATCCACCTTGAGGGGGTTGTGGTTCCATATCAGCGGGTGGTTGCATGCCCCCTGAGTCTTTGTCCCCATGTGCGCCTTTAAGCACTGATGGGTGTTTTTCAGTACTATCACTAGGCACACTTTGTGATGGTTGGTGGACCCCCTTCCCATCAAGGTTGTGCCGCTATTTTGGGGATTTAGGGTCTTTGACTCCCTGAGACCCTGAGTGTGATTTCTCAGGGCCGTAAGCAGGATGTGATTGGGTGTGGGTCCCCTTTTCAGTAGAGTAGTGCTGCTCTACCGAGGATTCAGGACCCTTTTCTCCCTCAGGCACTAACTGTGATTTATCAGTGCCATCATCGGGATGTGATTGGGTGGAGGTTCCTGACCCTAGTGACTTGTGTATGTCAGTAGAGCCTTGAGGAAACTGGGGTTTGCCCGAGGACACTGAGGATGATTTATCAGTGACCTCCGTGGGCGTTTGTTTTAGGGTCAAGAGGGTCTCAATAATGGGTGTCTCTGAGGTCTTGGCCATTGTTTCCCCTTCTGAGGGTTCTGAGGCAGAAGATCCAATGGCGAGTGATTTGGGTTTAACCACCTTCTTGGTCCCTGCCTTCTTTTTCTTTTTCTCCTGCTTTTCAGGAGAAGGAATGGGTGAGACAGCTTTGTCACCCTGAATGACTACCAGCATGTAGTTGGTCAGGGCGACTGGTTGTACCTCTGTTATGTCACTGGAATAATTGGCCTTGTGTAGGACGTCAGGTTTAGAACCTTGAGCGTCAGGCCTAATATAGTCAGGGTCAAGTAAGTCCTGAAGCACACAGGAAATGAACCTAGGGTAAGACATGTGTCTTTGCCTAGATTTCCCTGAGAGCTTGGCAACAAGGTCACGGAAGATTATTCCTCCAATGTCAATTTTTCTACCCTCCAGGAGACTGAACACCATCAATTGTTGTGATGAGTTCAACTGCTCCGTGGAAGATTTATTACCTCCAAGGACCTGAATGATAAAAGTCATCAGGATCCTCCAGATAGGTGGGAACCAAGTTTTAATTATTGGTGCCTTTGCCAATAATGAACCTGGGGCCACTTCGGTTTGTTTGGGGTCATGTGGCCCTAGAAAAAGCAATTCTGCTTTAACTTTTTGGTCAGTGGGGTTGGGCGCAAAATTCTCAGCGAAATCAAGACTAGTGGCCTTGATGAAGATTGAGTAATCAAGGGAGAGGGTCCTTCTCCCATTCATCACTGAGAAAGTGATAATAGATTTGGTGTCCTCAGGGCTAGTTGACACTGTTGTACACCAAAATTCCCTCAAGTAGTCATGGTATATGACTGAGGGGGTCTTTGTAAATGCCGTAGCAAGAAAGCAGTTTGGTAGATACTTAAGTACATTCTTGTATGCCCAAAACTTTTGGGGATAGGCAAAATTACATACCACATTGTTCTTGGTCATGTCTACGCCCTCCATGAGGAATTCCACATTTGGGACGTATGTAATAGCATTAGAAGAAGCCATTTTTGTTGGGTAACTCTGGGTAACAAAGATGGTTGGGGTCTCTAAAAGCTAAGAACACACACACAAAATTTTGTTTTGAAAGAAAAGGGGCAAGAATTTGCTTAGAATTTTCTAAAAAACGTGTGTGCGTTTTTTTGTTTGGGGGGTATTTTTAGGGAAGTGAAGTGGAGCGTATTTTAGGCATTTAGCGGTTTAATATCTCAAAAGATATTTTTTGAAAACCGTTTTGAATAACAATTTTGGGATCCGCATTAAATGCTTAACCACTCCACTATCCCTGTTTTGCGCAACTGTCAAGGCAAAGAGTTGTGCCATCTGCAAAAAGTAAAACTTGCAGAGTTGAGTCATCACATATCTGTTATGTGATTGGAGGGCATTAAATACCAAGTGGGAATGTGGTGGCCCATGAGGTGCATGCTAGAAAGGAAAAAGGACAAATATTGTTATATTAAATAAGAATTCAGTTACCAACCTCGGATATTTACTAACTAGATACTTAGAGCATTTAAGTTAAAATTGAATGTCATCTGAGGGCCCTGAATGACTCTTCATTCAGTAACCCTACTTGATCAGGACTAGGGTTTAGTTCCTGAGGTACAAGGGTTCAGGAACTTGGGTATAGTTCTTGAGTTACAAGGGTTCAGGAACTTGGGTTTAGTTCCTGAGGTTCAGTGATCCTTTTTCACTGAGGAACACATTGACTCAGGGACATGGATTTTTCAGAATTTACACTTAGTTGGATGGATTCCCATCATGCTCATTTCAAATTTCTTTGCCATCAGTTTTTCAAACTGTATGCAAAGTTTATAACTTGTTGAGCCAAAGATGATGTCATCAACATATACTTTGTACAAGTATGACATCATTATTTGTTCAATAGATAAACAATGTGTTGTCTATCTTGCCTCTGATAAATTTGTTTTAGATCAGGAAGGCTGAGAGAGTTTCATACCATGCCCTAGGAGCTTGTTTCAGTCCATAAAGGGCTTTGTTAAGCTTGCAGACATAGTCAGGAAACTCATGGCTTTCAAATCCAGGAGGTTGCTGAACATAAACTTCTTCTTTCAGTGACCCATTTAAGAATGCACTTTTAACATCCATTTGGTACACCTTGAAGTTCATGTAGGTAGCAAAGGCAAGGAAGATCATGATGGCTTCCATCTGTGCCATTGGTGCAAATGTTTCTTCATAGTCAATGCATTCTTGTTGGTTATAGCCTTTGGCTACAAGTTTGGCCTTGTTTTTAATGACTATGCCATTTTCATCAGATTTGTTTTTGAATACCCATTTCATGCCAGTGACTGAAACATCTACAGGACACTTGACGAAGGTCATTACCTTATTTCTCTCAAATTGTTCCAGTTCATCATGCATGGCCTGAACCCAACTAGGATGATTAAGTGCATCCTTGACACTTTTGGGTTCAATTGTGGAGATGAAGTCCACAAATAGGCATTCATTGGCTGAGGCTGCTCTCAGTTGTGCAGCCATGCTTCTAGTCAGCATGCCTTCAGTAGGCTCTCCAATTATATTAACAAGTTCTATATCCTGAGACCTAGTCCAACTATCCTGAGGTCTTGGAAACTAATTAGAACTTGTAGAAGCCTGATGGGTAGGGTCAGGATCAGACACGTGATGATCTTCAGTATCATGAGTGTCTGAGTGGGTTGACTCATCACTGTGATTGTTTGGTTCCTGAGCACTTTGTTCAGACTGAATGATTGCATCAGTATTTCTTTGTGCTTCAACAAACTCAGTGATGGTTTGGTTAGGAAGGTTGTGAGGGATGATGTAATAGGAGATGTCAGCATTTGGTTGGTACTGAGTGGAAGGACCATTGTCTGGATGATGTTCATCAGGAGGTTATTTTGATGAATCATCAATTCCTATCTCTTCCACTGAGGTGTTAGACACACTAATTGCATCAGTGCTCTCATCAAAGGTAACATGGAATGTTTCCTCAGTATGCTGTCTCCTAGTGTTGAACACCCTGAAGGCCTTTGAGACAAGTGAGTATCCTAGGAAGTATCCATCATCAGCTTTTGTATCAAATTTCCCTATGTGATCCTTGTGATTATGAATAAACACAGGACACCCAAAGACATGAAAATAGTTAATGTCAGGGATCCTTCCCTTGAATAACTCATAAGAGGTTTTGCTATGTCTCTTGACAATGATGGATCTGTTTTGGGTATAACAGGCAGTTTTGACTACTTCAGTCCAAAAGTGTTTGGAAAGGACTGATCCATTTAGCATTGTCCTGGCTGCTTCAATGAGTGTTCTATTTTTCCTTTCAGCCGCACCATTTTGTTCAGGTGTGTAAGGAGAGGAAAAGTTTTGGGAAATTCCTTTCTCATCACAGAAACATTCAAGTTCATAGTTTTTGAACTCTGTTCCATTGTCAGTCCTAATCTGTTTGACTTTGATGTCATTTTGATTTTCAATGTTCCTGACAAAGGACATGATTGTTTCAGCTGCCTGACTCTTTTTGATCAGGAAGTACACCCAAGTGGATCTAGGACTGATGGGCCCAAAGAGATCCATATGGAGAAGATGAAGGCAGTTCCTGATGGAAAAGTTTGTTTTGGTTTTAAAGGATGCTCTATGATGTTTTCCTTTTTCACAGGCAGAGCATGGTTTATCCTTTGAAAACACAAGTGATGGTAAGCCAAGGACCTTGTTTTGTTTCACAAGATTGTTTATGTTTTTGAAGTTCAGGTGGGAGAGTCTCTTATGCCAAAGCCAGTTGAGGGTTTCAGTGGCCTTAGTAAAGAGACAAGTTCCATTCTGAGTTAGACTGGACATGTCTAACACATAAACATCTTGTCTTCTTGGTGCAATAAGGACATTTTCCTTATTAGCATTGAAGATAATTCCTTGCTTATCATCAAACTGAACTATGTATTTTGCATCACATAGTTGACTGACACTGATCAAATTGTATTTAAGACCATTAACATAAGCTATCCTAGTGAAGACTAAACCATTGCATTTTACTGAGCCATAACCTTCAGTGAGACATGATGAGTTATCAGCAAATATCACTTTGGGTCCTGATTTATCCACATACTTGTGCAGATACTCTTTCACACCGGTCATGCTCCTTGAAAATCCACTATCCAGATGCCAAACAGGATCCCTGGCATGCCTCTGTACAAATGGTAAACTAGGTTAGTTCTTTCTAGGACTCCACTTCTTGGAGGGCTTAGCTTTTGGGGTCTTTCTAAAATTTACAATTGATTCATAGTCAGTGGTGGAGTGGACTGAGCTATCACAAATTTTGCATTTGATAGCTGAGGTATACTCAGTAGACTGAGAGGATGACTTGTTCATACCTCTTCTGGCCTGAATGACCTTATCATGTCCTGAGGTGTCATGAGTGGGATCTCCACAAATTTCAAAGCTATTTTCCATTAGACAATATTTAGGAAGGTGGTCATTGAATCCACAATGAGAGCAAGGTGCAAAAGGCTTGGCCTTTTGTTTCTGTTTCTGTTTAGAATCAGAAGGGTATTTTAAAGCCCGAGCTTTAAAGCTTGCCATCTTTGATGTGGCTGTGAATGTTTTGGGATCAGAGGTCCTGCGATCATCCAATTTGCAAATCTTGCAGTAAAGGATTCTATAACAATCATCAGTGTAGTGATTGGTAAAGTGACACAGCTCACATCTTTTCAGGGGTTTGGAGGGTTTTGGTTTGGTGCTTGAGGAAGCTGATTTGGGTTCCTTCTTCTTGGATTGAGAAGGTTTCTCAGAAGATTCAATCTTCTCACTCAGCTTCCTGACCATTTCAGCCAACTGATCAATTTTTGAGTCTGGGCTGTCAGTTTTTACTTCAGAAGGGATTGAAGTTGATGAGTCATCAGTATTTACTGAGACTTCAGGGGTTTGCCTTTTCAGGATGGTTTTTCCCATTCCTGGATTCTCATTTGGAGAATACTGAGAGTAGACCAATGATGGGAGGTCTGAGCATGGTGCAACAACCTGAAGGATATTCATTGGTGGGAGTGGTGTGAATGATTCTGATTCAGACTCATTGATTGACTCAGTACTACTGGGTTGGTCAGTGAGTCCAATTATATTTTTTAGAGCCTGACTTTCAGGAAGCAAGATTTTTCCAGTCTCAAAGTTTGGTAACTTACTGACTGGGTTGTCCCTGACAATCCAGTCATTTGACTTGGGTTGCATTTCTTGCTCAAAAGATATGCCATCTGGAATAAAGGTCATTTCACTATGACTCTCACTGGGGGTTTCATTGAGATGGTCAATTCCTATTGTTTTCTTAGGAATTAAACAAATAGTATCAAAGACCTTGGGGTTCTTTTCAGTCCAGCCTTTAATAACAGCCTTTTCTTTGTTAAGTTCATTTTGAAGGGCTTGGTTTTGTTTCAAAATTTCAGTGTTTTGAATTTGTAGAGTAATCATTTCTAACTTGGCTTGTTTTAGTACAAGCAATTCATCTCTACACTTATTCAATTCTAACACAAGATTGTTGTATTTTGAAAACATGTTAAGCCTTTTTTTCTTCACCAAACTTAAGATCTACACAAATATAATTCATATAGGACTGCCAATCAGAATTATCATGAATAGAAAGTAAAGTGTTTACCTTCTTCATGGTTATATTCACCCACTCTCCATTCCTAGCATGGCTTTTCCCAACAGCCACCTGATCACCTTTAGAGAGTGCCATTAGTGCACTCACTCTAATTTCCTCATCTTCTGAGGAGACCTCTTCTTCATCCCAGTCATAAGCTTCTGCTACAAGAACCTTGTTCTTTGTCTGAACAGGTTTGGATGTTTGAGCAACCTGAGACATTGAGGGATTAGTTTCAAGAAGTGCAAGTTTAGCCTTAGCTTTCCTATATTTTGCTTCAAAGTCTTTTTGACCCTTATTGTTTTGAAATTGTTGGGTCGACTGAAACATTCTAGGTTGAAACTTGCGAGTCCCCGAGGAACTGTTTCCTGAAAATTTGTAAGAGGGTTCTGAGATGGTTTTAGAATAGCAGTCTCAAGCAAAATGACCCTTTTTACCACAATTAAAGCATTCAATGGTTTCATTTGCTTTTGCTTTTCAAAAGTTGGACTGATTTCTTTTGATAAAACGTTTTGAACTAGCAAGGAGTGCCCCTTCTTGGAATTACAAGTTTAAATCATTTAGGTACTCATCACTAGTCCTTTCATCAATTTCATCTTCAGAATCCTCTTGAAAATCCTGCACAACACCATTAGTATAAAAGGTAGTTGATATGGGTGTGGAGGTCAAGGCCTTCTTGGTCCCAAGAGCTTTTGAGTCTGGGTATCTCCTTGAGATTAAATTGTCTTCATAGACAAACTTCCCATAGATCTCAGGGAGCTCAAGTGTCTGAATGTGATTAGCATTCCTGAGGCCTTGTGAGAAGTTTATTCACTTTTCAGGGAGACTGTTGACAAAGGCAACATTTGTCTCATGCTTAGACAAAACTACACCATCATTTGATAGTTCGTTAATCAAAGTCTAGTATCGGGTATAAGTCTGAGAGAGACTTTCAGAGTCCTTTGCTCTGAAAGTGTTATACTCAAGTTTCAGGTCCATAATCCTATTTTCCTTGGTATCTGAGGGACCCTCAAAGCTATTGACCAAGTCATCGCAAGTTTGCTTGGCTGTTGAACAGTTGATGACTGATTCCAATATATCGTCAGGAAGACAAGATATAATGATGCTTTTCAGGCGTTGGTCTTGATTGACCACCCTCCTCTCATCAATGGTCCATTGAGCTTCAGGCTTGTTTAGCCCTTCAGCAGTCTTTGGGACATAGGGACCATCTTTGATAAAAGTGATGTAGTATGGTTCCATACCAGTCAAGTAGCAAAGCATTCGCTTTTTCCACTTGCTAAATTTACGAGCTTCAAGTCTGGGTGCAACGGCTGAAAAGCTTCCACCCTTTTTGTCGACTAGCTGGGGCACATTAATATCAGCCATAGTAGGATCTTGGTTCTAAAAACCTTGAGCACTCTTGGTTATTTTTGAAAGATTTTATAAACCAGAGGCTCTGATACCACTTGTTGTTCCCTTTACATGCTTAGAGTTAACTATAAAGTTAATCTATTTGTGTTTATGACTGATACAATGTATTTGTTTGATTATAACTAATGAGTAAAACGAAATATAAAAACACAAGGTTTTTCAACATTTAAATTCTTATTAGAAATGAATCAAAGAATCTATTACCCAGTGTTTTGCGGAACAAACACTTGGGATTGAATAGACAAGGTATGGTGTCTCCTATCTAAACTCAAGCAATGCTTTAGTGGTAACAATTTCGACCCACTGAGCTATCTCAGGGATTGGTTACTCTTTGTAGGAGAAAAAGGGTATTGTGAAAGTCTAAGCTTTTAATGCACAAAATACCTAACCCACTTTTCTCCATCTGTTTGCTATTTATAGGCAAACATGTTAAGAGTACTGAAGATTGAAAATACATAAACAATAGGAAGGCGTGTTTGACAACTGCAACAGTAATTTTCATTTCCAAGAACCAATAGGATTGCGCCAAAAAGTCTTCGAGTGTCAGTCTTGACACTTATTGACTTTTAGCCGCTTTAGGGATGGTTTGTGTCTGACCCCGATAAGACTTTTTCTTATCTCTTCAAACCTTCCCGCTCAATCCCGCCTTTCTTTCAGGCTTCATGTTCTTCAGTCATCGCCTTCAATCTTCAGTCTTCAATCACTTATTGTTGTTGAGGAGACTGGGGTTCAGTGAGCTCTTGTCTAACGATTACTGAACCCATTACCTTCTTCTTCATCTCAAGTAACACTTCAGGGAGATCCGCCTCCCTGTGTGGTGAGTCTTTCTTCTTAGACTCATCCTGAGTATCTTGAAGGTAACTCACTGAGTGACTGTTCACTCAGTGACCTAATTGTGTTTTCGGTTGATTAACACTTGGCGTAATTTGTATTCAAATTCTGTTTTAAGGACTCTTGGGTACTAAAGGATCCAACAGATACCATTGCAACTATGCAAGTGTTGCGATAGTGTTATGTTGTCGCAACCACACAATGTTACACAACATACCCTATACTAATGCAAAAGATAAATAGAAGTCTCCGCACTAATGATTTACACTTTTTGTGTTCCAACACAAAATATAAACTTATTTTAGGGAAAATTATGTATAAGTTTTTAATGAGTTTTCGTTTATTTCTCCCCGTTTTTGTAGAATCACAAAGGCTTCGTCGATGTGTAAAGAGGAAAGAAATCGACGGTACCAAGATTCCCCTTGATTAGTGCTCCCCCTAGATGATGGCACCGGGGAATCGATCGATGGTATTTTGCTACAAAAACAAGTTAGCATACAGGTGCAAGAGTATACATATGCAACACACAAAATAGATGAGAACAAGAAAGAAGATAAAATCAGAATCAGAAACACCTTACGGTCCTGTAAATGCTTGGACGGTCCCTTATATATTAGGGACCACCAGGTATTTAAGGGACCGCCGTTAGTGGGTTAGAGAGGAGACAAAATTTAATAAGCATGCATAATGTTAAACATTCATTAACTACGAACAAAGTCATACATAAGGATGACCATTACAACAAAGTCCTACATTACTAGTCCTAGTCTAGTCTTCAAAGTTAAGTCTGGTTTTATTGTAGAGCATGCATGTTGTCCAAGATTTGCGGAGAAAAGGTGGTGAAAGAGTGTTGTTCAAAGGTGGTTGAAAGCCAGATGGCAAGAGAAGAGATGTGATGAAGTCAAGATCACTCTTGTGTTTTTGAAAAAGGTTGCGGCTGTGAATGCATCAAACACAATAACCTCCATGGGCATCAACTTGGTCAAAAGAGGGATGAAGCATGGTTGGAGGGTGAAGCTTTTGGGAGAGAATGATGTTTAGAAGGTTCAAGTTAACAAGATTGGAGAATTCTTGAGCTTTGATGGAATGTAGAGAGTTGGGATTTGTCATTTGAGGTGGGTATGGTGGTGGTAATCAATGATATTGAGGAGTAAGGTTAGGAGACTCTTTGTGAATGGATGGAGACTCATTTTGAGGTTGTGAAGAAAAGAAAGAGAATGATGAGGAAGATGCTTCTTTGTAGGGTGTAGATTTTGAATTGAAGTTTGGATTGTGGTTGTTTGAAGTGGTGGTATTGTTCATGAAATTGCCTAGGCTTTGTTTCTTCCTCCAAATGGGTTTGACGGACATTCTAGGTTTTCTAGGGGATGAAATTGTGAGGAAGGAAGAAGAAGAAGTTATGCCATGAGATTTAAGGAGGAAGATGAAGGTTTAAATAGTATAAGAGAGTGCTATCTTCGGCAAAGCATGCATTTTATGTTTTACTAATTCAAATTATGTTTATGTAATAAAGGAAGTGTAGGTTAGACTAGCAGGTAGATGGTTAAGAGTGCAGAGGCAAGAAATCAGAGAAGAGGATAACGACAGAAGAAGGATGGACGGTCCCGTATATAGGTGACAGTCCTTTATATATGGGGACCGTCAGAAGATAAGGGACCGTCATCAAAAGAGCAAGAATTCCTTCAGCAGAGAGTATTTCTAGTGTGTGCCTGCATGCAACATATGTGGAGATGTGATTATCTCGACTCTAAAGAAAAGAAAACCTAAGAGATAATCCAAAATCTCCTTAGTTCAATCATGCTCATTTTTCCATGTCAGATTATATATTAGTTACATGATCCGATCAAGGATTTTGAGTTCATTATGCATGCATGAGAAAATTATTTTTGAATTGTATTAACAATGCGAAAAAGATGATTTTCCTAATCATATGAGAAGCTTTGAAAGAAGGAATTGGGGTTTTTCATGCACGAAGTAAGTTTTTAGAGTTGGTTTTAATCATGCAAGAACTATTTTTATGATGAGTAAGTTTTAAAGAGAAATTCCCCAATTTTAACTTTGTGCTCAATAGAATCCTAGACTCAGAATAGAAGAAAGAGACTTGTGGAAGTTAAGAAGAAGAGATGTGTTCCATCGTTCCTAAACCTAGACGAAGATAGAAGAAGGGTTCCCGCTTGAGAGGTTTGGTGAGGATATCGACGATGTTTTCCTCGGTTGGAACCTTTTCGATGGATATGTTACCCTTTTGTATATTATCTCTAAGAAAGTGGTGACAAATTTCTATGTGTCTTGTGCGAGAATGTTGCACGGGGTTCTTACTTAAGTCAATAGCTCCTTTGTTATCACACATGATTAGGATATCATCAAGTGTGATGCCATAGTCTACAAGAGCTTGTTTCATCCATAGTGCTTGTTGACATGCCTTTCCAGCGCTTACATATTCGGCTTCGGTCGTGGAGATAGCTAGTCCCGTTTGTTTCTTGGAGAACCAAGAAGTTAAGCAACAACCCATGAAGGTACAAATGCCACAAGTACTTTTTCGATCCACGTAATCTCCCGCATGACCAGAGTCGGCATATACTATGGTTTCTATGCCGCTCCCCTTAGGATACCATAATCCTAAATGCATAGTGCCTTTAATGTATCAGAAGATACGCTTAACCGCTTCAAGGTGAGAAGTTTTGGGATCTTCTTGGAAGCGAGCACAAACTCATACAATAAACATGATATCGGGCCTACTTGCCGTTAGGTATAATAAACTTCCTACCATACCTCTATACTTAGTGCTATCTACGGATTCACCCTCTTCATCTTTGGTGAGCCTTGTTGTCATACCCCCAAATGCCTAATTTCCAGCGGAATGGAATACTTGGGGCGTGAATGCCATAGCATCACAGTTAAACATATATTAAACGACCTAAAGTGTCGTTTTAAAAGTACATCGTTTGATTTCATAAAACATTTAGAGTTTACAAAACATAGGTCCTAAAAGATGATTCAAGTTTGCGGAAATAAGCTTGTTACAACCAAACGATAGTTTAAAGTGCATATAAATACAAGTGAGACGCGTCGTCACCGCGATTCTATGATATGTGCACATGCAGGCCATGATGCGAATGCCTTAATTTCCTGAAAATACATTGCTAAAAAGGTCAACAAAAATGTTGGTGAGAATCATAGGTTTATGTAAATGATAAATCCCTACGGTAACCACAAGTATAAAGTGAAATGATAAAGATGCTACATAAAAATCATACATTGGCTCTTAAGCTCATGACCCCGAAGCTAGACTGAAATAAGTGCCCCAAATTGAGTGTTTTGCCAGACACTCTGATATGATACAAATGAAATGCGTACGTATGACTAGTTGGCACTACCAACCCGAACGGAGGCGTCACCCTCAATAGATCTATTCACTCAATCTCGCTTACTCGTAATTAACGGTCCATGATAAATAAAAGGGGACTTTAACAAGGCAATGATGGTAACTTAAGCAATGTAAATGAATTTGATACTTTGGTCCATATATAAAAAAAATGGTGCAATGTATTCTCCCCCACAAGTTTAGAAATGAAATAATTAATTGAAAACGGGGCTATGAAAACTCACCTGATGCAATAGTTATGATGACAAAAGTGGATACACTGAAATGAGGCACGATTTCTAACCGCTACATAATATAAATGATATGATCTATTGTAAGTCATGAAATCATGCTGCACTTGCAAATACGTATGTTATCGATACCACTCGTGAATTTCGGAAATAACGTTTATCGTCGAAAAATATATTGTTGACGTCTTGTTAAGTCATAAAACCTTTTACGTGTAAATATGTCGTAACGATGTCCTACGATAGTCGTTTGGTGATTTATCGGAAAATGATAGGGTTTTCGGTCGTAATTTAATATTTTTCAACCACTAGTAGAAAATGAATAAGTAGCCTTGCAAAGCTAGTCATAAGTCGGTCTATATTGAGTGTTAGGAAACGATCTTCGTGTTTTTAGAAAGCTTGTAACAAGATCTTAAATTCGCGTCATCGAACTTTTGTCCTTACGTGTCCCGATCATAAAGATAAATATTGGTTAAGTTAGTTAATTGGCTAAATTGACTGTTTTTGAGCAGTTTTCGGGTATGTTTGAAAGGTCGTATCTTATTCGTTACAAGTCCGGTTGACGAACGGCTGGTCAATTTGGAAAATAGGCCGAGAGTACTTGATTTCACTTCAAAGGGTTAAGGTCTCAAACTGTCTAGATTAATGAGAAAAACGGCCCTCAACATGACTACTTGCAAAAACAGTTTTACACTTAGAATTTGTTTTTTTTTTATAAAAGCTGATGGAAAAGTGTTGTGAATGTCGAGTTTCAAACGCTTGTATCTCGGTCGTTATAAGCTCGTTTTCTACATTCTTTATATCCTCGGCTTCGTCTTACAGCTAACTAATAGATTTTTGATATGTCGGCTTGTCTAGATCGCGTCCAACACCTCATTTTACCCGTTGAAATTCGTGCAACAGCACAATATTTTTCAGAAAAATAGTTTTCGTCGTCAAACTTAAAATTAACGTATCTTTCTCGTCGTAAGCTCGTTTTTGCTCATTCCAGCGGCCACGGATTCGTTTTTGAGATTATTTTCTAAGTATGTAAACCAAAATGACCCATGGTCTACTGATTTTTAAAGAAATTGCAAAAATGGACAGAACCTCATCTATACTTTGTTAAAACCAATTTTTCTAGTTCAAGACTTGTTCAAATCACTTCCAATCAACACCAAGCTATTCTAAAACCTACCATACACCTTCTTAGGGTGTCATGGGTTCCTAATCTTCACCAAAAATAATGGATCTCATAAGGTTACTAATAAAATTCATTAAACTCATTTTAGTGAGAAAATAAATGTTAAGTGGTATATAACATATGCATATTTGCATGATTTGCTACTAGAACATCAAAATAGATTAAATGAAAGTATGTAAGAGTAGAACATTTATTTGGACACTTACTTGAGGTTTGATGAGTTTTTGGAGCAAAATACTTAAGTAACCTTGAGGTTTTTATTTCAAAACCTTAACTAGGAACACTAATAGAGATTGGATAATACTTGATCTTGAATTTTTGATGAAATCTTCTTCTTGTTTTGTTCTTGGCCGAACCACATAAAGAGTGGGAGAGAATGAGAGAAACTTTGCTAGTTTATTTTAGTTACATGTATGTATTATTAGGTTTATGTATGTAATATCTAAGTATGGAAATATTGGTCAACAAAATCAAGTGCATTAAGTCTAGGGGGGGCATGTGAGCGGCAAACAAGGGAAAGGGGAAAACATGTTGGTGGCTAATTAATGTTCTTGATTTGGTGTAAGATTTAGCTATTATCTAGTTAAGATATTATGTGTTACCGGGTATTGAGTTAGCTAGAAATAAATTTTGACGGAACAAAATAAAGTATGACGAAATTGTAAAAATTATAAAATCACATTCCTTGCAAGAATCGGGTGTTCAAATAGTTATCGTGTTGAAATTTCGCAAACCGTCGTAGTTATAAGCTTTTAACGGTTTATATAGTAAATGATTTCATAACACCGGGTAAACTAGTAATATAATTTTTATATCATTATAATGAGTGTGAAAATATATTAGGACCATAGTCTGGAGTGTCGGGTATAATATTCGTAGTAAATGACTGAGTGGTAACGTTTATTTAATAAATAACCATACTTTAATTGAAATTACGCAAACCCGCGAATGAACTAACATGCAGATGATGTTACTGATGATATGTAGACTACTCTAGTCTATATGATATGTCCTAAGTGATATTCTATGAATACGCAGCTACACCCTTAAGGTTACGCGAATTTTGAATACCTTTAAACCTAGTTTACGAAATGATGAATCATAATCATGAATAGTGATTTCCCTCCGAAAATGAATAGTGTTTCATGAATAGTAAAAATTTTAAAAACATCTCAAAGTGGCAAACTGACATCAAAAATGATGAATAGTGAAATGATGAATAGTAAAATGGTGAATAGTAACCCCGTGAATAGTAATTTTTGAAGTTTGAAAAATGACCTGAAATTACGAGTTGTCACAGTCTTCCATCCTAAAAGGAATTCAGTTAGCGTTGGTCTCTGGAGTGGATTCGGTGAAAAGATGTGGATATTTGAGACGCATCTGGTCTTCCCGCTCCCAAGTAAACTCGGGACCTCTTCGAGAATTCCAGCGAACCTTCATGATAGGAATTCGACTCTGTGTCAATTGTTTGACCTCCCGGTCACTGATTTCTACTGGTTCCTCCACGAAATAGAGCTTATCGTCGAGTTGAATTTCTTCTAATGGAATTACGAGTGATTCATCCGAAAGACACTTCTTTGAGGTTTGAAATATGAAATGTGTTATGTACGCTGCTGAGCTCTGATGGAAGCTCAAGTATGTATGCTAGTCGGCCGATTCTCGCTAGAATCTTAGATGGTCCAATATACCTAGGGCTCAATTTCCTACGTTTCCAAATTTGTATCATGCCTTTCCAAGGCAAGACTTTCAACATAACTCGTTCTCCAACTCGAATCCTAATGGTTCACGGCTTAGGGACACTTAATTTCAATGATTTGCGTCATGTACCGACCTAACTCTTCTATTGTTTTCTTGTCACTTGTAACTGATTCTTGACCTGTACAAGTTTCCTATATTATAATCTAGGAGTCTCCATTTGCCTAAGGTGCTTAGTCTTCATTGCTAAAATTCTTACTATTTAACAGTTTTTCCTAGATTTCCTTCGTCAAAAGTGTCCATGCTATTGGTTGTCAACCAAAAGATCTTAAATGTATGAAGTGTTGTAGTATGGTGGTTGATTTTTCAAAATTTGACTCGATATGGAGGGTTTTGTTTGAAATCTTTTTCTGAATAAATGAATTCGCAGGTTTGAATAAATGAATTTTCAAGTTTGAATAATTTCAGTGGTTGTGCAAGATTGGACTGTTTTCAAATGTGACCCAAAGTTTTTATAGACGGGTCTTTGACATGATGTGAATAGAACCGTTTAGTAAAGATTGATGTTATACCTTTCTTAATGTACGATAGTTTTGTTAAAAGCTGACCATAAGGGGATTACTTGTCAAAATGTGTTCTTTAGAAAAATATTTTCCTACCAGGTATATGATTTGTATAATTGCATTTTAGAGAAAATTCGTTTGAATTGAAAGCATTAAAAAGGATGAAATAGTCGGGTAGGTATGTCTGCATGAATGCTTAGATGTCTAACGTTTTGCTTCTGGTATCGGATAATGCCTATGGGTTAATATCAGGTAAGACTTATGGGTATGAGTATTTCAACTCACTTGGTCGTTTCTAAAATGGATCATGTCATAGATTTGTTGTCTTTCTTGGTCTATCTAGTACTTCTGAAATGATAGGATTTGGTGACTATGCCAAAGATAGTGATTTGGATTGCCTCGTAATGTCTTAAGATTTCTGTTGCGTCATGAATCAACTTACCGTATGTTTCCAGTCCTTGTTTGTGGTTTCGTAATCCTTTCATTGTTTTCTTACTTCATGGAATACTCCTCGTAGATAGAAAATCTTTCCTAGAAAGGTCAAGGGTAAAAATCCAACTTAACGGTTGAGTGAGTGACATGTGGTATAGGTATCTAGAGAAGGTTTCTCAATAGGGAGGTTTATGAAAGATTTACTTGTTTAAAAAGCTTAACTTTTTGGGATGTTTTGAATGAAGATTGTTATTAGGAATTTTGAAAAGATGATTGTTTCCTTCATGGCATAATCCTTCCTGAATTAGACATAGGTGATCAGGCTATGTATAATTGAGGACTAATGATGCGATGTTCGGTTTAGTCAAAGTAGCATTATGTTTCTCAAAAGTTTTAAATGATGTTCAACGTGTTGTTTGATAAAATAGTAGTAAATAGTTGGTAGGATGACAGAATATCAATTTATAAGGCGGTAGTAACATAACTTGTGTTTAAAATTCTGTGAAATAATTTCCTGAGATGGTAGTAAAATATCTTGTAATGAAATTATGTAAAACAATTCTATAAAATGGTAGCAAATAGTTTGGGATAAAATTTGTTGAATGGGTTATAGGATGTGTGTGGAAAGTCTTACGGTACGGTAATAGTCTATAGTCAAAAACGAAATTTGCCTAACCCCTACTAGGATAGCGGTATGTTGCTGCGAAATGATTAAACATTGGGCAATTGGAATAGGAAACGAAATAAATGAAAGTTGTGATTACTGTGGAGATGATAAAAGATAGAGATTACATTAGATAGAAAAGTACATGATACTACGAGGTTACAAGAAAGTACTTAAGATAGAATACCTAAAGAAATACAACCCAAGAGGACTCCGTCTATGGTTTATTATTAAAGCAGAAGTTCCTTGTTCTTAACGATTGTCATTGTCGTCGTTGTCTTGACGAGCTTCGCACTTCAACGGGCTCTTCCTTCATTCTGGTTTCTCAGCTCTGGGCATTCACTCCTAAAATATCCTTTCTCCCCGCAGCCAAAATACGTCACTAAAGGTTCCTGATTTGCAGCACTGGGTGGGAACTTGCATTCATTAGTCGAGTGACCCACCTTCTTACAGTTGCCACATGGAGAAGGACAGTGCCCAGGGTTATCATGACTTTGATACCTGTTGCATTTGGGTAGGGTCCCTTGGCAACCTTTCTTTTTAGATGGGCCAGCAGCATAGGGCTTAGCAACTTCTTGTCTCTTTGGTGGTTGCTGAGTAGCATTTGTCATTATGGTTGTTGTCCCACTTTCTCTTGTTGTTGTTGTTCCATTTTCGTTTGTTGTCATTATTGTTTCCTACGGCCCTGGTGTGAGCTATGTGTTCCTTTACCTCGATCGCCATATGGAAAGCTTTATGCATGGTATCGGGTTCTAATGAGGCGACCAACATACGAATTTCAGGGGAGAGTCCCCCGATATATCTATCAAGTTTCTTGCTTTCCGGTTCATCCATTGCAGGGCCTAGTCGTGCTAATTCGTAAAAATGATCAGTGTATTTGGCAACATAATCTCCTACCATGGTAAAGTCTAGGATTTCCTGTTCCATTGCTCGTAATTCGCTTCTTGAACAATATGTGAAAGTCATCATCCTTTTTAGTTTCTCCCAAGAGATTGAGTAAGCAGCGTCGACTCCTACTATCTGAACATGTTTAGTCCACCATTCCTGGGCATGATCCCGAAAAGTGCAAGTGGCAAACTTAACTTTGTCTACCTTGCGGCAGTCTCCACATCGAAATATCGTATCTACTTCTTCGAACCATTTGAAAAATCCCTTCGCGCCTTCAGTTCCGCTAAAGGTGTGGGGGTCGCAATCCATAAATTCCTCGTGAGTAAGATTTTTGGCGAGGGATGCGGTTATGCTCTTGGTAATGGTTTGCTCAACAGTGGCTTGTGTCATGGCTGGAGCGGCTTGCTTCGACCTATCTTCTTCAAAATCATAAGAGACCATAAGAATTTATAAGCAGTAAGGATCATCACACTCACGCATAGACAACCATGACATGTATATATGGAGTGAAATCACAATAAGATGCAACCACGAAAATAACGTAAATATAATCATAACACACGTGAATATATAAAATGAAAATTTCGGCCTACATAGGCCGATATCAGACATAGCACAACCATATCCATATAGTAGAGTCAATACTTGGTGATTTTGTTGTACAACAACCAAAATACTACAAGTTTCTTTGAACTATGCCACACACCCCGTGGCTAAGATAATAGTAAAAGCTAGTAAAGATATAAGTCTAGTCTAGAGGCTTCCTGGTGCTCCTCTAGGTAGATCCAGGGTTGCGGCATCATAGAGTTGGGAGGAGTCCTGATGTGGGGTCTGGAGTTGTGTATCGATCATATCCGAGATAGTATATATCCCAAACCATTCTTGAGGAATCTGCTGATGTTCTTGTTGAGTCGGCGATCTTGGTACTATCCACAAGGTGTCATCTAATTCTTGATAAGTGGAAATGGGAAAGGGGAATAACAGTGGTGATGGTGGAAAGGTAGGGGCAGTCTCCTGAATCTCAAAAGTCTCAGTACCATATCGGGTGGTCTCTTCTAAGTCTGGCTCAGGTGGTGCTAATACCTCAAATAGGTGGGAGTTATCATCTGACAATGGTGAGTGATATGAGAATGTCGAGGGGAAGGTGAGAGTAGTGATGTAGGTGTATTAGTGGATGAAAAAGCATCCTCGATATCCGAGTCTGCTGGAATGATAATAGGGTGGTTGGGTGAAGACATATCGCTGTGAACCAGGTCAATACAAATATATATAAGTATAAGTATAAGTATAAGT
Source organism: Artemisia tridentata subsp. tridentata (assembly GCA_021014915.2). Taxonomy (NCBI): domain Eukaryota; kingdom Viridiplantae; phylum Streptophyta; class Magnoliopsida; order Asterales; family Asteraceae; genus Artemisia; species Artemisia tridentata. The sequence continues at coordinate 250,574,737 of CP139508.1, forward strand.
AACTTGCATAGTGTATGTATGAAGCCGTATGTATAGTGAATATGCACTTATGCTAAAATGATGAGATGCTATGATGATGTGGTTATAGTCTAGGGTCCGTGATGCAACCTAGTTCAAAATAACCTTAGCTCTGATGCCAATCTGTCACACCCCCAAATGCCTGATTTGCAGCGGAATGGAATACCTGGGGCGTGACTGCCATAGCATCATAGTTACAGTTATATTGAACGACCTAAAGTGTCGTTTTAAAAGTACATCGTTCGATTTCATAAAACATTCAGAGTTTACAAAAGATAGGTCCCAAAATATGATTCAAGTTTGCAGAAATAAGCTTGTTACAACCAAACGATAGTTTAAAGTGCATATAAATACAAGTGAGACGCGTCGTCACTGCGACTCTATGATATGTCCACATGCAGGCCATGATGCGAATGCCTTAATTTCCTGAAAATACATTGCTAAAACGGTCAACAAAAATGTTGGTGAGAATCATAGGTTTATGTAAATGATAAATCCCTACGGTAACCACAAGTATAAAGTGAAATGATAAAGATGCTACATAAAAATCATACATTGGCTCTTAAGCTCATGACCCCGAAGCTAGACTGAAATAAATGCCCCAAACTGAGTGTTTTTCCAGACACTCTGATATGATACAAATGAAATGCGTTCGTATGACTAGTTGGCGCTACCAACCCGAACGGAGGCGTCACCCTCAATAGATCTACTCACTCACTCTCGCTTACTCGTAATTAACGGTCCATGATAAATAAAAGGGGACTTTAACAAGGCAATGATGGTAACTTAAGCAATGTAAATGAATTTGATACTTTGGTCCGTATATAAAAAAAAATGGTGCAATGTATTCTCCCCCGCAAGTTTAGAAATGAAATAATTAATTGAAAACGGGGCTATGAAAACTCACCTTATGCAATAGTTATGATGACAAAAGTGGATACACTGAAATGAGGCACGATCTCTAACTGCAACCTAAGATAATGATATGATCTATTGTAAGTCATGAAATGATGCTGACACTTGCAAATACGTATGTTATCGATACCACTCGTGAATTTCGGAAATAACGTTTATCGTCGAAAAATATATTTTGACGTCTTGTTAAGTCATAAAACCTTTTACGTGTAAATATGTCGTAACGATGTCCTACGATAATCGTTTGGTGATTTATCGGAAAATGATAGGGTTTTCGGTCGTAATTTAATATTTTTCAACCACTAGTAGAAAATGAATAAGTAGCCTCGCAAAGCTAGTCGTAAGTCGGTCTATATTGAGTGTTAGGAAACGATCTTCGTGTTTTTAGAAAGCTTGTAACAGGATCTTAAATTCGCGTCATCGAACTTTTGTCCATACGTGTCCCGATCATAAAGATAAATATTGGTTAAGTTAGTTAATTGGCTAAATTGACTGTTTTTGTGCAGTTTTCAGGTATGTTTGAAAGGTCGTATCTTATTCGTTACAAGTCCGGTTGACGAACGGCTGGTCAATTTGGAAAATAGGCCGAGAGTACTTGATTTCACTTCAAAGGGTTAAGGTCTCAAACTGTCTAGATTAATGAAAAAAACGGCCCTCAACATGACTACTTGCAAAAACAGTTTTACACTTAGAATTTGTTTTTTTTTTTATAAAGGCTGATGGAAAAGTGTTGTGAATGTCGAGTTTCAAACGCTTGTATCTCGGTCGTTATAAGCTCGTTTTCTACGTTCTTTATATCCTCGGCTTCGTCTTACAGCTAACTAATAGATTTTTGATATGTCGGCTTGTCTAGATCGCGTCCAACACCTCATTTTACCCGTTGAAATTCGTGCAACAGCACAATATTTTTCAGAAAAATAGTTTTCGTCGTCAAACTTAAAATTAACGTATCTTTCTCGTCGTAAGCTCGTTTTTGCTCATTCCAGCGGCCACGGTTTCATTTTTGAGAGCATTTTCTAAATATGTAAACCAAAATGTCCCATGGTCTACTGATTTTTCCAGAAATTGCAAAAATGGACAGAACCTCATCTATACTTTGTTAAAACCAATTTTTCTAGTTCAAGACTTGTTCAAATCACTTCCAATCAACACCAAGCTATTCTAAAACCTACCATACACCTTCTTAGGGTTTCATGGGTTCCTAATCTTCACCAAAAATAAGGGATCTCATAAGGTTACAAATAAAATTCATTAAACTCATTTTAGTGAGAGAATAAATGTTAAGTGGTATATAACATATGCATATTTGCATGATTTGCTACTAGAACATCAAAATAGATTAAATGAAAGTATGTAAGAGTAGAAAATTTATTTTGACACTTACTTGAGGTTTGATGAGTTTTTGGAGCAAAATACTTAAGTAACCTTGAGGTTTTTATTTCAAAACTCCTTTACTAGGAACACTAATAGAGATTGGATAATACTTGATCTTGAAATTTTGATGAAATCTTCTTCTTGTTTTGTTCTTGGCCGAACCACATAAAGAGTGGGAGAAAATGAGAGAAAACTTTGCTAGTTTATTTTAGTTACATGTATGTATTATTAGGTTTTTGTATGTAATATCTAAGTATGGAAATATTGGTCAACAAAATCAAGTGCATTAGGTCTGGGGGGGGGGCATGTGGGCGGCAAACAAGGGAAAGGGGAAAACATGTTGGTGGCTAATTAATGTTCTTGATTTGGTGTAAGGTTTATCTATTATCTAGTTAAGATATTATGTGTTACTGGGTATTGAGTTAGCTAGAAATAAATTTTGACGGAACAAAATAAAGTATGACGAATTTTTAAAAATTATAAAATCACATTCCTTGCAATAATCGGGTGTTCAAATAGTTATCGTGTTGAAATTTCGCAAACCGTCGTAGTTATAAGCTTTTAACGGTTTATATAATAAATGATTTCAGAACACCGGGTAAACTAGTAATATAATTTTTATATCATTATAATGAGTGTGAAAATATATTAGGACCATAGTCTGGAGTGTCGGGTATAATATTCGTAGTAAATGACTGAGTTGTAACGTTTATTTAATAAATAACCATACGTTAATTGAAATTACGCAAACCCGCGAATGACCTAACATGTAGATGATGTTACTGATGATATGTAGACTACTCTAGTCTATATGATATATCCTAAGTGATGTTCTAAGAATACGCAGCTACACCCTTAAGGTTACGCGAATTTTGAATACCCGTAAACCTAGTTTACAAAATGATGAATGATAATCATGAATAGTGATTTCCTTCCGAAAATGAATAGTGTTTTATGAATAGTAAATTTTTTGAAAACATCTCAAAGACGAAAACTGACTTGAAAAATGATGAATAGTGAAATGATGAATAGTGAAATGGTGAATTGTAAATTTCGAAGTTTGAAATATGACCTGAAATTACGAGTTGTCACATTTGTGTCCATAGCCATTGGAGTTTTCATAGGTTTAGTATCTTCGAATCCAATTTTATTTAGCATTTCCTTGATGTATTTAATTTGATTAAAGAATATTCCGTCTTCTAATTGATTTCTCTGAAGTCCAAGGAAGAAGTTGAGTTCGCCCATCATGCTCATTTCAAACTCGTCATGCATGATTTTTTAGAATTCATCACGCATGTCTTGACAAGTTGATCCGAATATATTGTCATCGACATATATTTGGACGATGATAATGTTTGATCCTTTCTTCTTAGTGAAAAGAGTGTTGTTTACCATTCCCATTGAGTATTCATGTTTAAGAAGAAAAGCTTTTAACCTATCATACCATGCTTTAGTATCTTGCTTTAGACCATACAAAGCTTTCTTGAGTTTATAAATATGCTCGGGTTTCTCAAAGTCAATGAATCTCGGAGGTTGTGCTACATATACCTCTTCATTGATGAAACCGTTTAGGAATTCACTTTTCACATCCATTTGGAACAAATTAAAGTCTAACGCACAAGTGTAAGCAATTAATATCCTAATGGATTCTAGTCTAGCTACAGGTGCGTAGGTTTCATCATAATCAATTCCCTCTTATTGATTATAGCCTTGTGCTACTAATCTTGCTTTATTTCTAGATACAATTCCGTTCTCGTCTAACTTATTCCTAAATACCCACTTGGTTCCTATTATGGTTACGTACTTAGGTCTTGGTACTAACTCCCAAACATCATTAGACTTAAATTGATTCAATTCCTCTTGCCTTGCGATGTTCCAACTTTCATCTTTCAATGCTTCATTGACGTTCTTAGGTTCTATGATTGAGAAAGAGCAAAAGAAATTGCTTTTGTCTTGAGCTTGTGATCTAAGGGTTCTTTGATTTAGATTTCCTATGACGTTGTCTAAAGGATGATTTCTAGATTCCTTAATGTTGGTGGTTTCATTTATTTCTACGGTTTCATTCACATTATTGATCCCTAGGTTTTTCTTGTAATCTACGATGGTGTTTTCTTCATCTAAATCATCATCTACCAAAGGTGATGTTTTACGTGGGGGAGGACTCTCAACGAAAGTCACGTTGAGTGATTCTTCGACGGCCATTGTTTCCTTGTTGAGGACTATACAGGCTTTACTATTTTGTGAGTATCCTAGGAATACACCTTCGTAAGACTTTGGGTCAAACTTGGTGAGATAGTCTTTGGTGTTTAGAATGAAGCATTTGCTTCCAAACACTCTGAAGTAATCTAGAGTAGGTTTCCTACCTCTCAAGATTTTGTATGGGGTTTTTCCTAGGCTTGGCCTAATGAGAATTCTATTAAGTATATTTGTGGAGGTGTCTACGACATTGCCCCAGAACTTTTGAGTGATGGATTGTTCATTTAAAATTGTTCTACTCATTTCTTGTAGTGTTCAATTCTTCCTTTCAACTACCCCATTTAATTGTAGAGTGCGTGGAGCTAATAAATTATGAGTAATACCATTAGCATCACAATGAACTCCGAGTTGCACTTCATTATCAAATTCGCTACCATGGTCTGTCCTAATGGAAACTATGGAAAAACCTAGTTGATTTTGGATTTTCTTGCTAAATGTTTTAAACTGCTCGAAGGCTTCGGTCTTGTTCTTAAGAAATCTAGTCCAAGTGTACCTAGAGTAATCGTCTACTATTACTAAGGTGTAGAGATTTCCTCCGTAGCTCCGAACGGCGGAAGGACCGAAAAGATCCATGTGAAGGAGTTCTAGACATCTAGAAGTTGAGACTATATTCTTAGGTTTGTGGCTAGAGTGATCTTGTTTTCCTACTTTGCAAGAGTCACAAAAATGTTGGTCAAACTTAAGTTAGAAGATTTCTAACTAAATCCTTAGAAGCTAATGATTGTAACAAATGCATATTTGCATGACCTAATCTTTTATGCCACAAAGTGGAGTTGTCGCTAACCATAGCCAAGCATATATTATCACTAGACCTATTACGTATCTTCATGACATATAAATCAACTTTCCTAATGCCCTTGGCAATGACTTTTCCATCCTTAATGATTTCATTACCTTCTTCGGAAAAGATTACTTTGATTTGCACTTATTGTCACATATTTGACTAATACTTAAGAGATTAAATCCTAAGTTATCTACATGCTCAACATTAGTGATAGTAAGAGAATTATGAGTGATCGTACCTTTGCCAATTATATTACCTTTGAGTTTACTACCAAAAGTAACATTACCTCCGTTGCATGATTGATATGATGAGAATAGCTTGCAATTTCGTGTCATGTGATTAGTGCATCCACTATCTTTGATCCATTCGTCGGGCTCCAAGTCAATTCCCAAGCATATCTCTTTTGAAGTTCCGACTATTAGACAAGCTTCGTTTTTGGTCTCCTTGTCGCTATCACTCCAAGTGCCACTTACGTATGCCTTTTAGTTCTTGTCTTTTGTTTGATGAGGACATTCTGCTACTAAGTGTCTTGGATCACCACATCCATAGCATCTTTTCTCACCCTTGCTATATTTGTCATCTCGACTCTTTTGGGGTGCTTTCTTTTCATCTCGCGGTTGGCTTACATATCTACCTCTTCGTTTAAAGAACTTCTTGAAGTCTCTAAACACCATGGCATACTCCTCATCTTCACTTTCCGAAATTGAGTCTCCATCATCACTTTATTCATTTTTAGCCTTTAAAGCAAGAGATCTCCTTTCTACTTTGCTTTTGACTATCTCGGAATCATTTTTGATTATTAACTCATGAACCTTTAGATTACCAATGAGCTCATCTAGTGAGAGTGAGGCTAAATCTTTGGATTCTTGTATTGCCGTGACCTTTGCTATCCATTTTGGATGTAAAGCCCTGAGAAATTTCCTAACACAACTCTTGACAGAAACACCTTCATCAAGTGCCTTTAGACTAGTAATTATATTATTAAATCTAGCAAAAGCACTATCTATAGATTCGTCTTCAGGAATGAAGAATTGTTCATATTGTTGGACAACAAGATCGATCTTGTTATCCTTGACTTGATTATTACCTTGATGAGTGACTAACAAAGTTTTCCAAATATCTTTTGCCGTATTACACATAAAAATTCTTTGAAATTCCTTTTTCGGTAAAGCATTATAAATAACCATTTTTGCTTCATCGTTTTTAGCCAATTTCTTTTTAAGGTTTTCATTTTTTTATCATAAGGAACTATTTCATCCTTTTTAGTTTCAGGATTTTGTTCAATAGGTTGAAATTCACCCATAGTAATAACATGCCAAAGATAAAGATCTTTTGATTTCAGAAAAGTTTCGAATCTAGTTTTCCAGTAAATGAAGCTATCAGCTTCGAAAAGTGGTGGTCTTTGCATAGATTGCCCTTCTTGATATTTTTCAAAATCCATTGATCGATTCAAGTTTTAAAATACAGTATACTTTAAAAATCTTGAGTGACCCGCTCTGCAACCAATTGTAGAAACTAGAAGGGGAGGGGTTGAATAGTTTCACCGTTTTAATTACGTTTTCAAAAATCTTTTTCCAGTTTAATTTGAAATACTTTTGGATTCGAATCTTATGTGATATCAATACAAAAATCTATGAACACAACTATAAAAGTGTAAGTAAAGGTAAAGGAAAGAAATGATCAAACCGGGACACGGAGATTTATAGTGGTTCGGCTACGAAGCTCACTCTTCGCCCTACTCCACTCCTCGAGTCTCACACTCGAGAGTTTCACAAACACTATATCAACACGCTCCCTTATGGCGGAAGAAACCGTACACCAACGCTTACATCAATTAACGACACTAAGAGAAATGTCGAGTCCTAATCCTAGCTAGAACCAATCTACACAAAAGCCCACGTGGCTACACAATTCGAACCAACACCAAGTCTAAATCAATACAATACACAATTCCGAGTTTACACACAAGTCGGATTAAACACAAGAATTGAGATACAAAGAATGGAGGTTGTGTAGAGATCTGTAACAACGGTTATGAGGTGAAGGACTTTTCTTCAACACTACGTTTCTTGACGAATACGAGCGTTCTTCTCTTGCACTTGGAGGAAGGATGGATGTGATCACTTGTAAACAACTTACAACCCGTTAATGTGATGAAAGAAGAGTATTTAGAATGATTTGGGAAGACAGAAAGTTTTAGTGCTCAAGAGGTGATTTTTCTAACAGTGCAGTATTTATATACACCAGAAGGAGTGGGGGATGGTCCCTTAAAGTTGGACTGTCCCATATATATAACGGACCGTCTGGACATTTACGGGAGTGTCACCAAAGACGCTCCTGTATTAGTTTGATATGCTCTGCTAAAACCTTCCCCTCCTTTATTTCTAATTCCAAGTAATATAGCTTACTTCATTTAACACCATAACCAAGAATCTTCCGGGTTAGAATATCCTGAAACACACTAAAAAGAGGCCAAAAAGTTACAGTACATTGAAGGCCTTAAGTAATCTGACCAACCGAGAATAAATTATGTTCAAGGGATGGTACAATCAAGACCCAGTTTAGTGTAAGATTATTAGACAAGGTAAGATATCATTGATTAGCAGTAGAAACTATGGATTCAGATGATGGACCTATGGAAATTAGATTACTAGAATCGCCAATCATGTGATCAAACGAACCTATATCAAATATCCAATTAGTCTTCATAGAATTCGTAAAGAGTGCATTTGTATTACCTTTACCTTCACATCTTGAATGTGCAATGTTTGCCATGGGATTGACATGTCCTCTTCAGTAGACCCTTCTTCATTTACCCTTGCCACCATAGCTTTTCCAAATGGTTGCTTTCGTGGTGTTTTTGAAAAATCCCACCAGTCAGGGTATCCAACAAGTTCATAACAACGTTGTTTCGAGTGACCCATTTCACCCCAATTATCATATACAAAATTATTAGATCATCCAACGGGCTGATTTTTCAACCCTTTTTAGAGCGAGAAAATGATCCTTGCCAAGTTTGATATGCAAGCATCACAGAGTGTTCAGAGATGAGACGTGTCCCTCCCATGGTTTGTTTTTGTTGATACTCCCTCCTCACATATGCATATGCACTTTCCAAGTCTAGCTTCTTTTCTTTACGCAAAATTTCTCCTCGGACTTGATCAAATTCAGAATCAAGTGCACTCAAGAAAATATGAACACGAAGCATAGTCATTGCAAAATGCAATCCAATCACACCTTGGACAATTTTTTTCTTGAGAGGCTCATCTATGATCAGTTTCCTGAGATATGGCCACAGTTCGTTATAATATGTTGATAATGGCCTACCATCTTGTCGTGTAGAGAATGATTTATGATTCAAATCAAAGATATGGGTTTTGTCAGACCTATCATATCTCTTTCGCAGTTGGAAGGCGAATAAATCATTGCATCAACGAAGGACTAATTGAATCAGTGAGCCAACTTTTCACCTTTTGATTTTCAGTAACCCATGTACCGTAACTTGGATATTTTGAATCAAGTTTTTTCGTTGTTCCAGTGATGTATCCAACCTTGTTGTGTGCTCCAATACGCATCTCCATAAGCTGAGACCATAATGAGTAATTCATTTCGTCAAGTATAATACTTGATGGAAAAATAAGATTGTCTTGGTGAATGATGATTGGTTGGGGTGGTGGGTTATTTGTTGTTGTGACAACGACGTTTTGGTTGTCCCCAAAAACGGCGCCATCAGTGGGGTTTTGCCCATCCCCCATTAAAGGTGGATATGAAGGTTGTGTGTTTAATTTTAAGGATTAAAATTGTTACCTCTCTGATACCATGTAAGTAGTAGAGATTTATGATTGGAGTTTCTATTGTGTTATTCTTCTCTGTAGGAAGTCAAATATATAGATACAATTACATTCAAGAAACAATTCTAAACTTGGAAATAACTTAAACTAATTCCTATGATTACGCAATTAGATTCCTAGAATTTACTGAGTGATTCCCTAATACGTATCTTTTCTTTGATTACTTTTATTTACAACTCATGTGTCATGTCTACAAAAATACCATCAATAACCTTCTGACAATAACATGAATAAATAAAATAAAAACTACTTTACTAAATTTTGGTTGATTCAAAAGAGTTGTGTAAAGTTCTGCACATAAATAAGGTTCTGCATTGAACCCTCACCTAAATATACGGCTATAAATGAACCGGACGAACACGGATGGAGGTATGTTCATGTTTGTTCAGTTAATTTTAGCCAGACAAATAAACGAACACGATCGCTTTATCGGACCAAAATTTTTGTTCATGTTCGTTCATTTAGATTTGAACTTGTTCATGTTTGTTTATGTTCATTCGTTAATAGGTTAAACGAACGTAAACGAACATAAATGAACGTAAACGATCATAAATAAACGTAAACGGACATAAACGAGCGTAGACTAAAGCTATTACTTTAAACGTACCATCTGATCATTATCCCAAAAGATAGTCTTAATAATATCATTTATCCTCACTGATGTTCATATTCATCATTTTCCTAAAATATAGTCATATCAGCATCATCAACCTAGTTGATGTTTACATAAAAGAGTTAAAGACACCTAAAGAACATCATTATCTTAGTTAATATATACACAATAACTTCTATAAAACATCTTTTTGAACGTCATCAAAGAAGAGGTTTAGAAGTCATCCAAAAATTTTCTAAAAGAAGAGATTTAGAAGTCATCCAAAAGATTTGATCAAGTTGTCATTACTCAAGTAAGCTCCATAGTTACGAAATCAACTTGTTCCTACAAGAAAAAAAAAATAACAGGTTATTCCACCATTCTAAGAAAAAAATCTATTAGAGTTTAAAAGATAAAAGGTACCTTGGTTTTCTTTTTTTGTATCCCATAATAATGACGATACCAATCAGCTCCACAAATAAGCATATCTACAATGTTGGTTCCTAAAGAAGAACGATGTGGACCAATAACCCTCCCACCGGCACTAAAAGCAGATTCTGAAGCAACGGTGGTGAGGGGTATTGCCAATATCTCAGCAGCCATTTTGGATAGAATTTTAAACTTAGAACTTTTCTCCTTCCACCAGCCTAGTGCATCAAAGTATGCACTTGGCTCACCAATGTACACTCCTTCTTCCAAATAAGTATCTATTTCTGACTTCTCACTTATAGTAGTGTCCTCACTTCAAATATGTTGCTCATACTTGGCTATGCCTGTTTTGATAGGTTTACCAGACTTATACTTAGATGTTGAGCTAAGACCACTCTTAGATACACCACTTTGACTCCCAATATTTGCATTTGAAATAGCATTGCTTTCTTTATGAGCCTCAACATACTCATTATACAATTCATCTAAAGTGTCCCGAACAATTTTCTTCTAAATAGTAGCCTCATTTGTAGAATATATGGACTTAAAAGAGAAATTAATCAACTCCATCTTGTATCTAGGATCTAAAACAGCTCCAATTGAAATTAACAAATTGCAGCTACCCAGTACTTGCCAAATTTCTTTTTCATCTTAATAGCCATGTCTATCTTGCAATCACTCGTATCCAAAAATACTTCATCGAGTTCTTCTTTAATCCCATATAACTCATTAAGAAATAAATTTGATGTAGGATACTCAGACCCTATATGATATAAGATGAATTAGTTAGTCTTTCTTGAAAAAAAGACTTGTAATAAAAAAGAAACTTTGAAGAGATACCTAAAATTATCTTTGTAGCCTCGTTGAAAAGTTCCAAGAATGAGCAAACCTCTTCAACTTTTTCCCAATCTTCTTCACTTGGCAAATTGGTGTATGTATGTTCTCGGTCAGCATAATTCACAAAATCTTCTTTGAACTCCAATGCCATACACAACATAGCATATGTAGCATTCCAGCGAGTGCTAACATCTAAAATCAGATGTTTGTTTAAGACTAATTGTTGGTTGGAAAGCTCACTAAATACATGCAAACGACCAGGAGAGGCACCCACATGTTTCACACTCTCACGAACATTATGAATTATATCTTTAATTTCTGAGAGGCCATCTTGAACTAACAAGTTGAGAATATGAGCACAACACCGCACATGAAACAACTTTCCACCAATAGCTAGTTTTCCTTGTAGATTTAAATTTTCTCTTAACTTCTTAGCTACTACATCATTGGTTTTTTCATTGTCAACTGTCAAAGTAGCCACCTTCGTCTCGATATTCCACTCTTTTAGACACTTGAAGAGACATTCATATATGCCAATTCCAGAATATGGCGAAGGCACATCAACAAAACTAAGTATACACTTGTTTAACTTAAAATCAGTGTCTACAAAGTGGCAAGTAACTACCATGTAATGGATATTCTGATTTGATGTCCACATATCAGTTGTAATGCTCACACGGTTGACAGAATTTAACAATTTCTGAATTCTTTTCTTTCCAATTTCATAATTGGAAATGCAGTCTTGTCTAGTTGATGCATGTGAGATCTTGTTAAATTTCGGGTTAGCTTCCTTCATAAGCATGGTAAACAAGTCATATTCAACAAAATTGAAAGGCAATTCATGAACCATGATCATATGAGAAACGAGCTCTCTCATCCTAGCATTTTCAAACTTCCAGTTTCGCACCGTTGATGAAGAAACCTATTTTCCAGGCAAAACATTTAAGTTTAGTTGGCCTTTCTTGAAAACTTTTAACTTCGGAAAAATTTCAATGTGCTGTGTAATGGTTTGGTGGAGCTTTGTAGGACCTTAGATCTAACTTATCACACAAAACACTAAGCGCGTATGGTGGTACAAGAGATATATGTGTGGCGTTAAATCTAGAGAGAGAAACTAGAAAGAGAAACTTTATTAATAAACATACACTACACACTCAAGCACACACTCCAAATGAGATGGAGTGTGCCTTTTATAGTAGAGACTTGACGCCTCATGGGCTTACATATGGGCTTCGTATGGAATAAGGATTGGACTAACTTATACATAACTTTCAACCTATTAGCTTAGTCCACGAGCCCTTTGACTATTCTACTATATTATCTACGACACTTTACAAAATTATAAATACGTAAATGACCATCACTTTATTATGAAAGCTAACAATCTCCCTCTAAGGGATGGTCATTCAAAATATGCACCATCTGATTAGGTTTTTAGTCTTCTTGTTCTTGAACTTTGGGTGTCGTTGTAGAATAGTCTCGATTCATTTGTTCCTTCATTTTTTGTGATCTTTGTTGTAACGTCTTTTGATCTTTCTTGCCTTTGATTAACATCTTTACAGGTCTGTAGTGTTGTCCCTTCCATCATACTCATACTTCTTGATAATACTTTGAACTCCATACTTATGTCTTCCTCACATGATACATGAACTTGTTCTTGACATCATGATTAGCTTTTTGACTTTGTCGTAACACTTTGTCTTTATCTTGATCTTTTTTTCTTGAACATTTTTCACCTAAGTTTGTTGAGGATGATCTTCATAAGTATGAGTATGAGGAGATTTAGATGTTGAACTATGTGATGATGGTAAATGGACTTTCCTTAGTACCTGCATAAAGATAGTTAGTAATAAATCATCCAGCACTTACAGGTTCGGACTTCGAGATCGTTAACAGCATAATGTGAAAACTTTCTCTAATCCTTGCCAAGGCCGTTCCTGAACCGGATGCCCTCGAGAGAGCTAACTCAGATACACAGAAGTGTATCAACGATTCAGGTGAGCCACTGAAGTATACCAGAGTATCACTTCACGACTATAGACCGTTTGAAGCAAATAACCATCATGACTTAAGGCAAGATCCGTAGATCTCATTAAGACTCTTGTAAACCTTGTGTCCTTTTTGGCGAACACAAGTGTATTATATTGGAAGTGTATCCTAAGAGATCTTTTAATGAATCTCATGGCTCTAGACTCGATTATGTGCTTTTTGGTTTTAGTAGTCGGAGGCATGTAGCAGAGTGCCACCTTTTCAATATCAACACATCTCGGAGTAAGAGGCCGATAGATTATGCAAGGTTCTCCGTGAGAAATGAAACAAATATCTTTTAAGGGATACCCGAGTGGCTAGGAGGGGTTGTGCAGCGCGTCACTGGGTCCATGACGTCTTTGTCTTCAATATCGGCATCATCTTTGTGATAACCGATAGCAGATGTATTGACCCGGTTTCTGCCCTAAGTTTTTTATGGAGGGCTATTTCTTTTCACACTTTTATAAACATTTCTTTTTAATTCTTCAACCCCTTCTTTCTCCTTTCTCATTTACTCCTTTTTTTAATCATACCTAAGGAATTCTAATTCTAATCTATTGGAATTGTCCTTGGGTAGATCGCTCCGGCTCTGGTGGATCATAGGACATAAACCTAAACATAATCACCTTATTACTACATGATTATCCTAGATTTTTTGATCACATGCCATAAAACCTTTTGTAAAAATCTCTCAAAGTGTTTATGATTAAACACATTTTTGTTAACACTTCGAGAGTTTTACATTTTACTGAAATACTCCCCCTTCACATGTGCTTATGCATTTTAAGATAAGTTTGCACATGTTGGGTAGAGTTTGCACATTTGAACTGATCGATTTTCAGTGAACATGACCGTTGTGAGACACGTTTACATCACCAGTTGGACTAGCTTGAAATTATTACCCATCCTGGTCATATTCAAAGATAATCTCTCGAATTGGTACATTCTACTCAGACAAGTCCTTTGCGAGACACGTTTACATCACCGGATAAACCAGCTTGAAATTATTACCCGTTCAGGACAAGTCTTTTCGATTACTGGCATTTGAGCTTCGTTAATTCGTTAGTACTATCTGAGTCGAGCTCCTTTGAAATTCAATCTACGATCTTTAAACATTTTGATCATATTTTAATCACGTCTTCTCCCCCTCAAAAATAGCATGTTGTGATATTTTTGATATCAACTAATTAAAAGAAAGCTTTTTGGAGAGATAGACGGATTTTGTTAAGCATGAAATTGGAACATTTTTGTTTTTGATTTTTATACTCCCCCTTAAATAAAGCATGTTTTTAAACATAGAGTTTAAAATCAATTCTAAGGGATTTGGAGGGAGTTATCTTGAGCAAAGAATAATTTGAAAGATTTTGAAAAATCTTGATCATGTGCTCAAGGATTCTTTCTTTCGACGTTGAAGTTACGAGTCCTGATCTGAAATAATCAGAATTCATCATTTGAGCCCGGGTTTCGTACTGAAGAATACTGGGCCATTGTATAGAAATTTTTTTGAGAAACGACATGTTTCAGAAAATATTTTAGAGATCTCTCGCTCAAGCATCTGTACATGTCCGTATCATTGTTGAATGACATTTCTAGATACGTACAGAATATCGATTATACGAGAGACATGTCGTGAGAAGAATATTTTTGTATTTTTTGATATTATATTGCTTTTGTATTTTTGAAAGTTTTCTATTTTTATATTTTGTTTTTGTTGGTTTTTCAAATTTTGTATTTTGTTTTTCAGAAAATATTTACAGCGAAGCTATTTTGAAAATATTTTCAATAAGATTCGAGAAGACATTCTAGCTCCTCAGGAGTTAGGATTCGCATGCCAATTCGTCGAACTAAATCGTCAAACCTTTCTTTTGGAAGGGCTTTAGTAAATAGATCGGCGATTTGGTAATCTGTCTTCACGAAAAATAATTCAACAATACCCTCATCTATGTGCTCTTTGATGAAGTGATGGCGGAATCTAATATGCTTGTTCTTCGAGTATTGTACTAGATTGCAC
Source organism: Artemisia tridentata subsp. tridentata (assembly GCA_021014915.2). Classification (NCBI taxonomy): domain Eukaryota; kingdom Viridiplantae; phylum Streptophyta; class Magnoliopsida; order Asterales; family Asteraceae; genus Artemisia; species Artemisia tridentata. Next base: position 250,589,832 of record CP139508.1, read on the forward strand.
GAGATGGCTATGGCAGTTTTTGAATCACAATACAAAGGTATTCTTTCGAAAGTAAAGCCATAATCTGTGAGTTGTGTCCTCATCCATAGAACTTGGGCACAACACGCAGATAGAGACACATACTCGGCTTCTGCAGTTGATAATGCAGTACAATCTTGTTTCCTTGATGATCATCCTACTAGCTTTTCACCCAAAAATTGTGCTCCACCTGATGTGCTTTTTGCTGTAACTTGACAACATGCATGGTCGGCATCTGAAAATGCTATTAGTTTAAATTCGGAATCCTTCGGATACCAAAGTCCCATGTTAATGGTTCTTCGTAGGTACCGAAAGATCCGTTTAACCTCTTGGAGGTGAAGTTCGGTAGACCTTGCTTGAAACCGTGCTAATAAGCAAACAGCAAAATGAATATCGGGTCGACTAGCAGTAAGGTACATGAGAGAACCAATCATGCTCCGATATTTCTTCGGATCGATGGGTTTCCCAAATAAATCAGCACCGATTTTTGGTGAAGTGACCATTGGTGTACCAACAGAGTCACAATTTTCCATACCATGTTTTTTCAAAATGTCAATTGTATATTTAGCTTGATTAATAAAAATACCACAAGGGGATTGGTGTATTTGTAAACCAAGAAAGAATTTAAGTTCCCCCATCATGGACATTTCAAATTTGCTTTTCATGAGATTTTCAAAATGTTTTGAATGATTCAGATTAGTGGACCCAAAAATAATGTCGTCCTCATAAATCTGAACAATCAAAATGTCATCTTCGTATTTTCTTGTAAACAAGGTAGAATCACAGTTCCTTTGGTGAAATTGTTTTTGATCAGGAAAGATGATAGTTCGTCATACCACGCTCTTGGAGCTTGTTTTAAACCATAAATGGCTTTCTTAAGCTTGTAGACGTAGTTTGGATGTTCTTTGTCAACGAATCCTTCTGATTGACTCACATACACTTCTTCTTTTAGAGTTCCATTCAAGAATGCCGTCTTGATGAACATCTGGTAAACAGTGATGTTTTTGTGAGCTGCATAGGCTAAGAAAATCCGGACTGCCTCAAGTCTGGCTACTGGCGCGAATGATTCTTTGAAATCTATCCCTTTTTCCTGTCTGAATCCTTTAGCCACGCGACGAGCTTTGTTGCGAAACACATTCATTTCTTCATCCTTTTTATTCTTCCATAGCCGTTTGAGATCAATGACAAGTTTGTCAATTGGTCTTGGAACTAATTCCCAACTATCATATAACTGGTATTGAAGAAGTTCTTCCTGCATCGCTTCTATCCATTCATTGTCTGCCATCGCCTCCCGAATGTTCTTTGGTTCTTTTAGGCTTATTGAGCAAATGTATATGCACATATCGGGGTCGGTGGCGAGTTGTCTTCTCGTCTGAACTGGCCTTGAAGGTTCACCAATAACTTGTTCAATTGGATGGTCTTTTGTCCATTGGAGTGTAGAAGGGTACCTTGGGTTTAACGTATGTGTGTTAGATGGTTCTTGTAACCTTGAAGATGATTCAACCGGATCCGTAGCAAACGGGCTTTCGAATACTTCTTCTTCTAACGCAGCATCATTTTGATTATGTGTTGTTTCTTCTTGAAATTGTGTATTTTGGTTTTGCTTATCAACTCTTGGTAGAACAATTTCAATTACTGGAGTTGTTGGAGTAGATGTAGATGATGTAGAGGGAGTAGGTGTGTCAGCTTCGATTGTTGTTGATGCATCTTGTGGTGGTGGTGGTGGTTGATGGTTTTGAGTGGGTGCAGCGGAATGTTGTTGTGATGCATTTGTCGAAGTTCCCCCATAGTATTCATCAAACATTAACTCGAAGAAATTTTCCAGTTCTTGTTCTAAAGGTTTTTCAGTTGTTGTTGATTGAGCTCCTTGAGGTACGAGTCCTGAACTAATGTGTCCAGAAGTCTGCGGGTTTGGTGCGGGTCCTAATCTGTTTTGATTAGAAGCCATTGGGTTAAGAGCGGGTTCTAGAGCGAGTCTCTCAGAAGCCATATGTGAAATCTTGTCAAACTTCACATTCATCATCTCCATTATCCTTTTAGTCCTTCTATTATACACCCTGAATGCCCTCGAGTTTTCTGAGTATCCAATGAAGATTCTGATATCACCCTTAGCTTTCAGCTTCCCTAGATCTTCTCTGTCGTTCGTTGGATAGCACAAAGCGCCAAACACGTGAAGGTAGGAGATATCAGGTTTTCTGTTGTTCACTAGTTCATATGGGGTTTTATTGAATCTTGGATGGATTAGGGAATGGTTCTGAGTGAAACAAGCAGTGGCAACAACATCAGCCCATAAGAATAACGGTGCACTAGAATAAATTAGCATTGTGCGAGCAGCTTCCACAAAGTTCGATTTGTTCTTTCAACTACCCCATTCTGCTGTGGAGTTCTAACAACAGATGTCTGAAGTGTGATTCCAGCATCTTCAAAATAAGTTCTTAACTCCTGATTTGTGAATTTTGTGCCATTGTCTGTTCTTACAATCCTTACTGGAGCTTGAAGTATGACTTGAATACGCTTCAGAAAGGTGATGATGATGCCTGGTGCTTCATCTTTTGATCTCAGAAACTTTACCCATGTATATCTTGAAATTATCATCGACAATAACAAGAATATACTTCTTCCCATTTATGCTGTCAACTCTCATTGGGCCACATAAGTCCATGTGCAACATATGTAATTTAGCTTCCAAACTGGGTACGGTTTTAGGTTTATATGATGCCCTTTTGCTTTTACCTTGTTCGCATGATGGACATAAGTGATCCTTGGTGTATTTGAACTTAGGAAGTCCGTTGATGATGTTGTCTATGGCTAATTTGTGAATGGTTTCGAAATTGAGATGGGATAATCTTCTATGCCACAGCCAGGACTTTGTTTCGCATGCCCTTGTCATAAGACAAATTGGAGATGAAGAGGCCAATTGGTTGATGTCGATAGCATATAGGTTAGTGCCACGATTCCCAGTTAAGAGATCATCGCCAACCAAATTTCTAACAAAGCACGTGTTTCTCCTAAATGCAACCTCTAAATCTGCATCACAAAACTGCCCAACTGAAAACAAATTGTGTCCCAACCCTTCGACGTAGTAAACTCGAGTGATTAAATAATTCCCAAACTGAAGATCTCCATAACCCAGAATAGCTGCTACATGATCATTTCCAAAACGTACAGTTCCCATGAATTTCCAGACGAAATTGATCAGCAGCTTTAGATTCCCGGTCATGTGCTTGGAGCAACCCGAGTCGACGATCCAAAGACATATTTCGATAACCTGCGAAGAACAGAAGAGTTTGTATTTGGAAACCGTTTGACATGTGGTTCCATGGGGTTAGGGGTAACATCCTGATGCGCGTAAACCGGTTATATATATTATATCATAAGTTTCACTCAAATTTTAAATTTACAAACACCTTTTTACCAATTATTAAGAAAACGCATACGAGCAAGTATACTCGTCCGTGTGTAATATGGTTTGTGGTAAATAAGGATCGTCCCACAAGACTACGTAGTTTAAGCTTAGCAATTTATGTAGCACAAGAAATAGTACTAAAGATTGTCACACTCTAAAGCACCGTAAATAAACAAACAAACAATGGTTCTGAATTCAATCAATCAAACGAACAAATACTTGTTTAGGAATAATAACCAATCGTGATAAAATATTGAATATGTTTGGGTGAAACATATATGTAGAAGGCACATACCAATTTTCACAAGGTTATCTAGTCAATGGGTACTATCAAGAAAATCCGTGTTTTTACTAGTTTCATGGGTGAGTCCTTTCGGCGAATACATCATCCTATTACGCTAGCCCTTTGTGTTATCAAATGTATGAAAAAGATGATTAGTAACATTAGTTCATACGAGTCCTTTCGACCCAATCTCGTGATTAAATATTCTCGAATTCATTTAAAAACTTGAATACTTAATAGTTGTCAATTATCAAGTACCAATCCATTTGTGCACCAATTTCTTGGAATTAAACAATATTAGAAATCCTTTCGACCTTTAAATCCAACAATGTTAAATCAACAAGTTTTAGAACACGAATTATATTTAAACAAACTTATGAGAACAATCACTTTTTCTAACCAACTAATCATTCAGCATTCACACGAAATTACTCCATAACAAGTTTCATCAACAAACGTAACATTTCATTCAACATCAAATTGTTCAACATAATAATTAAGTAAAAGAAAGTTACCCAAAGCAAGACTACAATGAGTAAGAAATATAAAGAGTTATAGCACTCCTTAACGCCTCCAATCGAACAAGGGAATTCTCCGCCTCTTCTCACAAGTATCACCAACACTTCTTGGTATCTCCTTAAGAATGACAGGAATTATTGAGCTCTTTCGGGTTGTATAAAGATATGATCAAGTCCTTATGGTGTAAGGCTTGATTAAGATTTGTTGTCTTGTCTCTTGCTTCTTGTTGTATATTGTCTCCTCTTGTGTGGTGATTAGGGGTCCTATTTATGCTTGAATTTACTCACAAAAGCTGTTACAAACACCCCATAATCATAATGGAGAGGTAATGATCGGACTTGGTGATTAATGGTAGTTAAAACCATGAATTAATGCAACTCTTCATCTCAGACACGTCTCAACCCACGGTTCAGATTTGAACCGGCGGCTGGGATGACTGCTCAACCTCAGGTTGGGCTATTGAACCTCAGCTTCAACCTTGGGTTAGGAACTGTTTGGCACATAAATTTCAACCTTGGGTTGGCATAAAACTTCATCCTTTAATACTCTTAATAGCACCAAATCATGACTCCATCTTTAATTGAAAATCTTTACAACCTTCTCTTGTACATCGGAAATAATCATAACATGAATCAATATCATTGAAGACAATCTTTTCTTGAATATTCTCTTAATCTTTTGGCTTTTCTTCATCATTCTTTGATATTTCCTTGTACTTAGACCTGAACACATCTTAATACCTTTTAAGGGCAAAATGCTCATAAACATAACTAAATAATATACAAAAATATACAAATAACGCGACTCTATCATAGACAAAATGAGCGTTATCAAATCCCCCTCACTTAGGTTTTCCTTGCCCTCAAGCAAAGTAATCTTTTGAAAAATTGTTTTCCAATAGCCAACCATCATGATTCTCAAAAATTTTACTAATCGTCCTTATCGCCAAGGCAAAAGATCAAAAAGTGATTTTTACAATTTATACGTGAAGCTTAAACGAAGTACTCGATCAAGCTAGATAACACAACTAAGCTCCTCACTAAAAGAAAGTAATAATATAATTCACTCACACTCATTTCTTTTGTTGTTGGTGTATTTCACTCAATTACTCAGTCATGATTTCATTTCATACCATAAGCTTGTACAAGTATCAAAACTAATCCAAATCATGTAAGAAATAAATAAACTTATCAAAGAGGACTTTTATTCGGGTTGAAACGTTAGGCTGAGGGTTAATATCAACTTATGCTCCAATAACTTCTGTATAAACAAAATAGATCGCTGGCGCGAATTCTTGATTTACTCAAACAACGGATGGTCACTAAAGTAAAATACCTTTGATCGCTGGCGCGTTATTCGATCACTCAAGAACCGGATGGTCACTAGAATATTCATACAGTCGATATCTTCACAAAGCAAAAAGGGTTAGGATAATGCATGGGATTATTTAGTGGATTTAGTAATGTGATAATTATCAAGTCAAATACCAAAATCACTTGTTGCAAAAATCAATCCATGTATCCCAAAATGATTATAGCCTCCGAATCAACTTTTTCCCCTTCTCTTTTGATTTCTTTCATCGATCACCATATATATAAACATCACGTCTTAGCACATTGGCTATTCGATAACTCATAATACTTCTTTTTCCTCCATCTTCATAACTATAGCACATTGGCTATATATTTCTTCATCATATTTTTATTTTTTCTTTCACATCCCCCACACTTTGGATGAGCATATACCACAAAAATACAAATAAGAAGTAGTTACCTTCGTCTTTTTCGGAAAGGTATATCCGAAATACAAAGTGTAAGCTCATAATCATCAAAAACTTCTTCACGCCAACAACAAGTAATTCATCGATTTGACTTGACAAAAAGGTTAGGCTAAAGTTTAAAGGTGTAAAATCTTTTTGTATTTTCTGGATGTAACAAAACAAAAAGAATGGCTCAAAGGGTGAACTAAGGGAATCTAGCGCTAACAAATGGGTCCATAAAAAGTAGTTAACTAGCCGATTTGGCTAGCTAATATGTCAATATATGTAAATGGAAGGCCATTTGGTTGAAATCCTAAGCTGCCTCTTATCATTTAAATTCATTTATATCACACGAATGTGACCTTACTTTGGAATTCGTAATGCATGACAAGCACAAGTTCTAGAATCAATTCAATCACCGGCACACTCATAGCAAGAAAATAGAATTTAAGCATAAAGATATGCTTCAAATGATAGGCTCAAATCCTCACATATTTGTAGAATAGGCTATAAATGCACAAGTAATGTTATCAATCCCAAGAACGGATCGCTTCACTTAATCGAGATACGTTAAAATTTTCAAATTGCCATTTTATGCTATTGGAAAATTCCAAGTTGTCTTAATTAGATATAATCTTTTAGGTGTAAAAACAACTAATTTCCTTAAGGGCAAATAAACAAACTCCAAAATAATCACAAAAAATTTAAAAACAAGATCATTTTCACTATTTACTTCCCTCCCCCACACTTAAGTTTTGCATTGTCCTCAATGTGAAAAATTAACTTCAAAGCAAGGGAAATAGGGAAAATAAAGTAGTAAATGATATCACCAAGAAATCATGCGAGATCCATATTTAGTATTTAACGCATGAGTTGGTCACTCCAAACTCCAAAATGTACCAACCATATGAATGAGCAATAATTCCATGGTATCTCAAACCTGAAAAATAAACACATGCACAAAACATAAAAAAACAAACACACAAAAATAATAATAATAAAGTGCTTAATAAAATCCTAAATAATAATAATAAATCCTAACATAATAATAATAATTCAGAAATAAAGTACTAGGGAGAAGATAGAATAATTATCCATTACACATCATATAAAACCGCGAATGACTGTCAAAATCATTCGTCATCCATGTCCTCATAGTCATCTCCTTGGTAATCAACCAATGTTCCAACGCCAACATCTCCAGACGACGTTCCTTCTTCATAACCTCTAGTCCCCACATCAGAAGAATAATAACCCATGAACCCCTCATGATTAACATTGTACCCTTCACTTCCTTGAAATGCACTAGATGATGTTGGGTAAGGTACATGTTGCAATGGGTATGGTGTATATGGGTATGGGTAAGGTGGAACACTAGGCGGGTCATAAGTCATTGGAAAAGAATATGGCAGAACACTTTGGTGACCAAGGTGTGTGAGAATCGGTGCACAATAATCCATTTGATGTCCAATCCTCATCATAGACATATCTCTCCAAACTTCTCTCTTATCAACTTGTGTCATGTTTGCATGCCATTCACCCCATCCCGAATCAAGTCCTGAAGGTTCTTCCATACGTTGTGGTGGTGGTTGGTTACGAGCCACATTTGCAATAGTTTCAACCAAACACATCTTATCATGATCAAGCAAACCTTTCTAACTCTTCTTATCAAGCTTCTTACAATCTTTCATTACCGTAATCCTATTCAACTCACTTTGTGTAGCATACCCCAAACTTCTTCCAATCTTTGACACATAATGGCCTTCATTGATAAAACCATGCTCCGACATAAGGGTTGCTCTCTTGGACAAATAAACTGCCAAGGTCCATGCCACATTCACTTTCAACTTCTTTCCATCACGATAACTCATCATCATTTCAATCAACCACAAATCCGGTTGATGAACCTTGTCTTGACTATTACCTCGATGTACAAATGAGTTCACAAGTATCTTGTGCAAAAGCCTTGCCATTGGTGAATGAATTTCCGTCACCTTTGGTCTTGAACTACTCGGTTCTCCAATCTCATTCCTAATCTTAGTACCATCATACTTTGGTGGTTCCCGTTCCAACTTAACAAAATGAACAACAATTTCCCAAATTCCCAAATTCCGACAAAGTCAACACATGATCATCCCCACACAAGCGAAACCAAATACATTTTTCTTTCAAAATGTTACTCAAATTCACCTCTTGATTGAAATAAATGGTGGAAAAGAACTCCAAACACCATTCTTTGTAGATTTGCTTCTCATTGATCCTAAGAGCGAGCTCGAAACTAATATCCTCAAAAACACTTCCATCTTCATACTCCGTGCTAACATCCATCAACTTCTCTAGATTCTCATAGATATTATACTTCTTAATCAAATTCCAATTAACCAACTTTGGTTGCGCAATATCCTTCCTTTGTAACTTAGCTAAACGGCTATTGAAACAAGCTTTAGCCTCCTTGCTTAGCTTTCCCCACTTCAAGTGTTCACTAGTAATCGGCATGAGACTACCTTCTTTCATGGCTCGAACTTGTCTTACGTACAAAGCAATGAGCGGGTTCTCTTCCTTTTGAGTAGCTTCTCTTACACATCTCTACAAAAAGACAACAAAACAAGCACACAAGAAATATTGGAGCTAAAGGTTAACTTGTAGATCAAATAGCAAAGCAAAATATATATATATATATATATATATATATATATATATATATATATATATATATATATATTATATATATATATATTTACTCAGAACTTCCCAACGGTCGCGGTTCAAAACTGAATCGGCGGTTGGTTCATCAGCAGGTGGACAAAAAAAACTCAGCCACCGCGGCTCAGACATGAACCGGCGGTTTGGCTGTCTGAAACTCGGCCTAACCGGTGGCCGGGATTCCAACCGCGATTTCTTGCACATCAAACTTCAAAAACGTTTTTCCAAACTCTTCCCCACTTCTTAACAAGTTATTACCTTTCTCCTCTAGGCTTATTAGTGCTTATTCTATTGGCTTAATTCTCCATATCCTCTTAACTTCTAAACCTCAAAAAAAAAAAAAAAAAAAAAAAAAAAAAAAATCCTTGAATCAAATCAAAATCAAACAAAGAAATGGTCCATATAATTAATCAAATAGTATACAAACACTAATCATTAACCATATACCACAAGAAATCCAATCAATCTTGATTCTAATTCCCAAAAATTCGACATCATGAACCCTAAATTTCAAAACCTCAAATTCTCATTCCATACTCAACCAATTCATCTAATTTCACTTTCAATCAATCCTATTATCAATCCTCTAGTAACCCCATCAAAGAAATTCAATCAATTCGAACTATATAAAATTTTCCCAATTCAAAACCCTAAAAATCAAATTCGAATTAAGAACAAATTAAAGTAATTGGATGGTGTTACTTACTCTTTTCGATGCCATTGAATCTTTAGAAACTCAATGTAAGTATTAAACTTCAATCTCCTAATCAATTGGAATGATGTTGAAAGTGTTGGTGTTTTGTCGTGTTTTTCTTTCTTTCTTGTTTGGTAAAAATGAGGACTTAAGCCGTGGGTTGGTACTTCAACCGTAGGTTGATGAAATTTTTAGCAAAAACTCGACTTAAACAAAATCGTTCCTCAATTTCTAGATAACTTTGAATGATTACCACAACTCATAAACACTTCAAACATTTCCAATAAACTTAAATTAAACAAACTAAACAAACTAAAAAAAACTATAACACAATCTTAAAATACTTCATATAAATAAAAGATTATAAAGCTAAAACACACTAAAAATAACATAGAAATGCAAACATAACGAGATAAACCAAAATAATCAAAATACAAACAATCATAATAAGGCTCATCAAAGACAAAATGAGCGGAAGCTTAGTGATAAGCTTCTTTATTCCTCAAAATGCTTTCTTCAATCAAAATAGTTCCCGAAACGTAGAATATCTTCCGAATTGAACTTTCCCGAAAGTATCCTATCGGTTTCCCTTGTCTTAAACGCACGAGTGAAATGACTTCCACTTGGGCTAGTGATCTTAATCTTAGTATGCCAAACCTTGTCTCCCTCAACTTTTTCATACTTACTATAGCCATCGGATGTCCACTCAATATTCTTGAGTTGGATTGGCAAAGAACCAAGAAATTTAACCATCTTTTTTTACACAATTATGTTTTTGAAAGGATTGAAATAGTTTTCCATAGCCAAGGCACGTTCCATATCATCCTTAATATGTTCAAACGATGGTGCGGTTATTCCATATTTCGGGTTTCCTTCACTATCATGGCCAATATCAAACATGTCCAACCAATCTTCCTCGTCCGATTCCTCATCCGCTAGAATCTTGTTCTTTTTCTTAGCATGATAAATTCTCCTAGCAACTCCATCATCAATCTCCATTGTCCCTTTACCATTATCAATTACGGCTCCACATGTACTCAAAAATGGACGACCAACCAACATAGGCATCTCCTTATCAATAGGCACATGTAAGATTAAGAAGTCACACAAGTAGGTTTGGAAACCTATTTGTAGCCTTACGTTCTTAACTTTTCCATAGGCTTTCGCCATGGTATTGTCAGCCAACAACAAAACATCACTAGAAGGACAAGCTCTTCCTAATTCCAAAAGCTTATAAAGTTTATATGGCATGATACTCACACTTGCCCCGGTATAGGCTAAGGCGTTTAGTGCGGTGTTTCCATTAACTTTAAGCGGGATAAGATAGTTTCCCGGATCCTCATTCTTCTTATGCAAACCTTTTTCCACAACTTTTTCTTCTTCCCCTTCCTCAATCACACTTTTCTTGTAAAGTTTCATCTTTTCAACCGAAATTTCATCAAGTAGCTTCCGATAATGAGCATAGTGCTCCAAAACATGGAGTATGGGCTTCTCATTAAGTAGTTCCTTGAAGTTTGTGGTGATTTCTTCCACACATTTGGCTTCATCAAATTTTCCTTTGGATGGTGTTGGGTTGGAAGAACTTTCTCCCTTGAGTAGTGTAGTAGGGTGTGGTAGTGATGATGGTGCAGGTATAAGACCTTTGAATGGTGGGAATTTTTGTTTTAGACGAGAAGCTTTTCCCATCTTGGCAATTTCTGTGCTCCCTAAAGTACCATCTTCACAAGCCTCTTCATTTGCTCAATCAACCAATCAACATCCTTATCATCTTGCAATTCCCCAATCTTAAGTTGCATCTCTCCTAAACCAAAATCAAGAGAACACTTAGTTGCTACCAAGAAATTCCTTCCAAACCTAACGGAAGGGTCCGTAGTGTTTTCATATTCATCAACAATCAAGTCCATAGTAAAAGTGTAACCATGGATGTCAATCTTAACATCCCTTGCTATCCTTCTATTGTACTTATCCACTTCATACTTTCCATCTCCAAATTTCTCATAAAATGCATAAGTCACACAGCTTTCACTTTGTCCAATATTGCACTCCGCATCCCAAGCTCCAAAACCTTCGATTCCATAAGGCGTGAAATACCTCATACTAGGTTCATCATATTCCCTTAACTTAGCTCGAGTGAAAGTGATCACATGTGGCTTTTCCGGTTCACATTCCATAAGTTCCACATCCTTTCCTTTAGCTCACAGTTCCACTTTCTCTAAATCAACCATTTTCTCCATTCTTGCCAAAACATCTCCAACATCTATTAATTCCGTTTCCAAATTGTCCAAATAAGCCGAAACTTAACTAGGCGAATCCATAAGTAAAAATAAACTAAAACATTAACAAACAACAAATCCAAAACAAACATTAGGGGTTAGTTAATAAACTAAACTATCTAAACAAGAAAACATAAGTAAACATATAAAACTTATTAAAGAAAACTAAATAAATTAAAAACTTAAAAATTAAAAGTAAATAAACAGAGTAAAAAAAAAAATTTTTTAGAAAACTGACAGCATTTCGCGGTTCACCCCCCAAACCGGCGGTTTGGGTGGGTTCGGTGTCACGGAAAAACGCCAACCGCCGCGGTTCAAAACTGGACCGGCGGTTGGGCCTTTTTGATGTTCACAGAAAATGCGAGCCGCCGCGGTTCAAAACTGAACAGGCGGTTCGCAGCAAATTTTTCCAAAATTTTTTGTTTATTTTTTAGGCAAAATTAATACATAAAACAATAAATATAAAATTAAATAAAATCAAAATAAATAAACTAAACAAGAACATATCAATCCTAACACTCATAGAACCATAATCATAAACACGTCAAACAATCATAAGACCAAAAATGACATTAACACTTAAACTCATGCAAAAATAAAAAAACAATTTCTATGCTAATATTTACAAATAAACTAATCTAAACTAAACTAATCTAAGTCCCCGGCAGCGGCGCCAAAAACTTGATTTGCGTAAACCGGTTATATATATTATATCCTAAGTTTCACTCAAATTTTAAATTTATAAACACCTTTTTACCGATTATTAAGAAAACGCATACGAGCAAGTATACTCGTCCGTGTGTAATATGGTTTGTGGTAAATAGGGATCGTCCCACGAGACTACGTAGTTTAAGCTTAGCAATTTATGTAGCACAAGAAATAGTACTAAAGATTGTCACACTCTAAAGCACCGTAAATAAACAAACAAACAAACAATGGTTCCGAATTTAATCAATCAAACGAACAAATACTTGTTTAGGAATAATAACCAATCATGATAAAATGTTGAATATGTTTGGGTGAAACATATATGTTAATGGGTACTATCAAGAAAATCCATGTTTTTACTAGTTTCATGGGTGAGTCCTTTCGGCCAATACATCATCCCATTACGCTAGCCCTTTGTGTTATCAAATGTATGAAAAAGATGATTAGTAACATTAGTTCATACGAGTCCTTTCGACCCAATCTCGTGATTAAATATTCTCGAATTCATTTAAAAACTTGAATACTTAATAGTTGTCAATTATCAAGTACCAATCCATTTGTGCACCAATTTCTTGGAATTAAACAATATTAGAAATACTTTTGTTGTTTTCTTTACGCAGAGAAGTAACTACAAAGTTAATATAATTGTGTTTATGACTGAGATTAATGTAATGATTAATTATAACAAATAAGTAAAACGTAAATATAAAAAAAAAAACTCAAGTTTTTCAACGTTTAAATTCTTATTACAAATCAATCAAAAGAATCTATTACTCAAGTGTTTACACTTGGGATCGAATAGACATGGTATGGTGTGTTCTTCTCTCTATACTCAAGCTATGCTTTGAGTGGCAACAATAAATACCCACTGAACTATGAAAGTCTAAGCTTTTAATGCACAAAACTTAACCCACTTTTCTCCTATCTGTTCCTATTTATACACCGATGATTAAAATACAAAAAGAATAGGAATAGGCTAAAAGTCTTTCCAAGAACATTATTTTTCATTTCCAAGAACCAATAGGAATAGGCTAAAAGTCTTTCCGAGTGTCAGGTCTGACACTTCTTGACTTTAAGCCGTTTTAGGGAAGGTTTGTTTCTGGCCCGATAAGACTTCTCCTTATCTTCTCAAACTCTTCCCGCCTAATCCCGAATTTCTTTCAGACTTCTGATTCTTCAGTCTAGGTCTTCAGTCTGCAATCATTTATTGTTGTTGAGGAGACTGGGGTTCAGTGAGTTCTTGTCAAATACTCACTGAACCCATTACCTTCTTCTTTGGCTTAAGTGACACTCAGGGAGTTCCGCCTCACTGAATGGTGAATCTTTCTTCTTAGACTCGTCCTAAGCATCTTAAAGGTAACTCACTGAGTGACTATTCACTCAGTGACTTGAGAGTGTTTAAGGTTGATTAACACTTGGCTAATTTATGTCCAAATCCTGTTTTTCATGACGCTTGGGTACTGACGGACCCAACAATCTCCCCCTATTTGGATATAAATTATGCCTAAGTGTTTTGATCAGTTATGAGTGAGCAAATGGGCTTCTTCTCATACTGAGTATACTAGAAAGCAATGAAAGGATACTTATATAACAAAAACCTGGGCCATCATTTTATTAATATCATTACTAAGTCCTAACATCTAACATAATACTCAGGGTTCTTGTACTCCGCCTTCCAAGATACCCAAGAGTTCCAGTTTAGCTTTCTTCGACACTAACACTTCTTTGTCAGGTCGCTCATTCATCATCCTATCCAACAGCTTGACAAACTCATCATTTTCAAGGCTCCTCACTTGAAGTACCATTAGCTTGTATGCTAGGAGAGTTGTCGTTTCCACAAGTTTTATATCACTGACTCATTGAAAGGCCGGTTGGTCAAACTCATCAACAAAGAAGATACCGTACTCAGGCTCCTTGATGACCAGGTGGGGTACAAACTTGACTACCTGAGGAGGAATCCTGTCGCAATTACAGCTCCACATGTACTCAAAAATGGACGACCAACCAACAGAGGCATCTCCTTATCAATAGGCACATGTAAGATTAAGAAGTCACACAAGTAGGTTTGGAAACCTATTTGTAGCCTTACGTTCTTAACTTTTCCATAGGCTTTCGCCATGGTATTGTCAGCCAACAACAAAACATCATTAGAAGGACAAGCTCTTCCTAATTCCAAAAGCTTATAAAGTTTATATGGCATGATACTCACACTTGCCCCGGTATCGGCTAAGGCGTTTAGTGCGGTGGTTCCATTAACTTTAAGCGGGATAAGATAGTTTCCCGGATCCTCATTCTTCTTATGCAAACCTTTTTCCACAACTTTTTCTTCTTCCTCTTCCTCAATCACACTTTTCTTGTCAAGTTTCAACTTTTCAACCGAAATTTCATCAAGTAGCTTCCGATAATGAGCATAGTGCTCCAAAACATGGAGTATGGGCTTCTCATTAAGTAGTTCCTTGAAGTTTGTGGTCATTTCTTCCACACATTTGGCTTCATCAATTTTTCCTTTGGGTGGTGTTGGGTTGGAAGAACTTTCTCCCTTGAGTAGTGTAGTAGGGTGTGTTAGTGATGATGGTGCAGGTATAAGAGCTTTGAATGGTGGGAATTTTTGTTTTAGACGAGAAGCTTTTCCCATCTTGGCTATTTCTGTGCTCCCTAAAGTACCATCTTCACAAGCCTCTTCATTTGCTCAATCAACCAATCAACATCCTTATCATCTTGCAATTCCCCAATCTTAAGTTGCATCTCTCCTAAACCAAAATCAAGAGAACACTTAGTTGCTACCAAGAAATTCCTTCCAAACCTAACGGAAGGGTCCGTAGTGTCTTCATATTCATCAACAATCAAGTCCATAGTAAAAGTGTAACCATGGATGTCAATCTTAACATCCCTTGCGATCCTTCTATTGTACTTAACTACTTCATACTTTCCTTCTCCAAATTTCTCATAAAATGCATAAGTCACATAGCTTTCACTTTGTCCAATATTGCACTCCGCATCCCAAGCTCCAAAACCTTCGATTCCATAAGGCGTGAAATACCTCATACTAGGTTCATCATATTCCCTTAACTTAGCTCGAGTGAAAGTGATCACATGTGGCTTTTCCGGTTCACATTCCATAAGTTCCACATCCTTTCCTTTAGCTTACAGTTCCACTTTCTCTACATCAACCATTTTCTCCATTCTTGCCAAAACATCTCCAATATCCATTAATTCCGTTTCCAAATTGTCCAAATAAGCCGAAACTTCACTAGGCGAATCCGTAAGTAAAAATAAACTAAAACATTCACAAACAACAAATCCAAAACAAACATTAGGGGTTAGTTAATAAACTAAACTATCTAAACAAGAAAACATAAGTAAACATATAAAACTTATTAAAGAAAACTAAATAAATTAAAAACTTAAAAATTAAAAGTAAATAAACAGAGTAAAAAAAAAAAATTTTAGAAAAATGACAGAATTTCGCGGTTCACCCCCCAAACCGGCGGTTTGGGTGGGTTCGGTGTCACGGAAAAATGCCAACCGCCGCGATTCAAAACTGGACCGGCGGTTGGGCCTTTTTGATGTTCACAGAAAATGCGAGCCGCCGCGGTTCAAAACTGAACAGGCGGTTCGCAGCAAATTTTTCCAAAAATTTTTGTTTTTTTTTTAGGCAAAATTAATACTTAAAACAATAAATATATAATTAAATAAAATCAAAATAAATAAACTAAACAAGAACATATCAATCCTAACACTCATAGAACCATAATCATAAACACGTCAAACAATCATAAGAACAAAAATGACATTAACACTTAAACTCATGCAAAAATAAAAAACAATTTCTATGCTAATATTTACAAATAAACTAATCTAAACTAAACTAATCTAAGTCCCCGGCAGCGGCGCCAAAAACTTGATGTGCGTAAACCGGTTATATATATTATATCCTAAGTTTCACTCAAATTTTAAATTTACAAACACCTTTTTACCGATTATTAAGAAAACGCATACGAGCAAGTATACTCATCCGTGTGTAATATGGTTTGTGGTAAATAGGGATCGTCCCACGAGACTACGTAGTTTAAGCTTAGCAATTTATGTAGCACAAGAAATAGTACTAAAGATTGTCATACTCTAAAGCACCGTAAATAAACAAACAAACAAACAATGGTTCCGAATTCAATCAATCAAACGAACAAATACTTGTTTAGGAATAATAACCAATCATGATAAAATGTTGAATATGTTTGGGTGAAACATATATGTAGAAGGCATATACCAATTTTCACAAGGTTTTCTAGTCAATGGGTACTATCAAGAAAATCCATGTTTTTACTAGTTTCATGGGTGAGTCCTTTCGGCCAATACATCATCCCATTACGCTAGCCCTTTGTGTTATCAAATGTATGAAAAAGATGATTAGTAACATTAGTTCATACGAGTCTTTCGACCCAATCTCGTGATTAAATATTCTCAAATTCATTTAAAAACTTGAATACTTAATAGTTGTCAATTATCAAGTACCAATCCATTTGTGCACCAATTTCTTGGAATTAAACAATATTAGAAATACTTTTGTTGTTTTCTTTACGCAGAGAAGTAACTACAAAGTTAATCTAATTGTGTTTATGACTGAGATTAATGTAATGATTAATTAAAACAAATAAGTAAAACGTAAATATAAAAAAAAAAAAAAAAAAAAAACTCAAGTTTTTCAACGTTTAAATTCTTATTACAAATCAATCAAAAGAATCTATTACCCAAGTGTTTACACTTGGGATCGAATAGACATGGTATGGTGTGTTCTTCTCTCTATACTCAAGCTATGCTTTGAGTGGCAACAATAAATACCCACTGAACTATGAAAGTCTAAGCTTTTAATGCACAAAACTTAACCCACTTTTCTCCTATCTATTCCTATTTATACACAAGTATAAAAGAGCACCTATGATTAAAATACAAAAAGAATAGGAATAGGCTAAAAGTCTTTCCAAGAACATTATTTGTCATTTCCAAGAACCAATAGGAATAGGCTAAAAGTCTTTCCGAGTGTCAGGTCTGACACTTCTTGACTTTAAGCCGTTTTAGGGAAGGTTTGTTTCTGGCCCGATAAGACTTCTCCTTATCTTCTCAAACTCTTCCCGCCTAATCCCGAATTTCTTTCAGACTTCTGATTCTTCAGTCTAGGTCTTCAGTCTGCAATCATTTATTGTTGTTGAGGAGACTGGGGTTCAGTGAGTTCTTGTCAAATACTCACTGAACCCATTACCTTCTTCTTTGGCTTAAGTGACACTCAGGGAGTTCCGCCTCACTGAATGGTGAATCTTTCTTCTTAGACTCGTCCTAAGCATCTTAAAGGTAACTCACTGAGTGACTGTTCACTCAGTGACTTGAGAGTGTTTAAGGTTGATTAACACTTGGCTAATTTATGTCCAAATCCTGTTTTTCATGACGCTTGGGAACTGAAGGACCCAACAATCTCCCCCTATTTGGATATAAATTATGCCTAAGTGTTTTGATCAGTTATGAGTGAGAAAATGAGCTTCTTCTCATACTGAGTATACTAGAAAGCAATGAAAGGATACTTATATAACAAAAACCTGGGCCATCATTTTATTAATATCATTACTAAGTCCTAACATCTAACATAATACTTAGGGTTCTTGTACTCCGCCTTCCAAGATACCCAAGAGTTCCAGTTTAGCTTTCTTCGACACTAACACTTCTTTGTCAGGTCGCTCATTCATCATCCTATCCAACAGCTTGACAAACTCTTCATTTTCAAGGCTCTTCACTTGAAGTACCATTAGCTTGTATGCTAGGAGAGTTGTCGTTTCCACAAGTTTTATATCACTGACTCACTGAAAGGCCGGTTGGTTAAACTCATCAACAAAGAAGATACCGTACTCAGGCTCCTTGATGATCAGGTTGGGTACAAACTTGACTACCTGAGGAGGAATCCTGTCGCAATGAAGAACAACTATGAATTGTTCAGGCTCCTGACCCACAGCTTTTCTTTTTCTCCCGGTCTTCTGAGTAGGTTCAGGGATTGATAGTCCCTGAGAAGCAAGTGCCTTCTCATGATCTATTCCTAAACTCTTAGCTACCTTCTCCAGTTCCTCGTATTTAGAGTTCAGGGTTTTTAGAAGACTTTGAACGATCTTGCCTTGCTTCTTCCTCAGGATGGGCATCATCATGTCCCATTCCCTCAGCCCATAGTCTGAGAACTTGAAGGGCTTGTTTACCTCAGACTTTCTTGGTCCCCTGTGAACTGTTACGCTTATAGGATTGGTGAGGTGAATGGTCATATCAGTGATGGTGCCTTCTCCCTTGGTCTTTGTCATGTGCCACATGTACCTCTCATAGGTTTTCTTCCTCCTTTCTTCTCTAAGCTTGGCCGGCTGAAGCTTGAGGAATTCATCCCCCTTTATGACCTTGTCAGTCTCCTTGATCACTTCCTTGGCAACCTCAAAAATTGTTGGTCTGTTGTGTTGCTCAGCCTTCTTTTCAGCCTTTGTCAGTGGGAGGGGGTTGACTGGTGGAGGTCTCAGGGATTTCTGTTGCTACTGCTTCAGGTTGTACAGGGTTTGTAGCAACAACAAGTGTAGAAGTTGAAGGTTCAGGAGTTGGATCAACAAGTTTCTCCCCCTCAACAGATGTTGGAACTTCAGTGTATGCACCTGTTGACTGAGGAGTTGGGGTAACCGAAGAGGCCTGAAGAATAGAAAGGATTCTGGAGACCATCTTCTTTATGTCAGTGGTCTCATTATTCAGTGTGGACATTTCTTCTGCCATTGTAGCCTGAGTTTCAGTGAGTTCAGTTACCTTTGTGGTATAATGGGTGATCAGCTGATAATGTTTGTTGGAGAGCTGATCAAAGGCTGAGGATAGCTTGGTTAGGCACTCCTTGGAATCAGTGACTGACTGCTGAATAGAATCTTGCTGAGACCTTATGGGTTTAAGATCCACCCCTTGAAGAATGTTTAGAAGCTCAATAATATTGGTGGAGGTGGTCTTCTGAGCATCCATGTACTCAGTCAGCTTTTGGATCAGGGTTGGGTCATCTCTGTCTTCCTCTTGGATGGAATCAAGAGTCTTCAATATGTTGGTAAGCTGCTTGTCTTGTTCAGTACCCATATTGTCAAATGATTCCCTCAGGTCACCGAGTTGTTTGTCAGTGAGTTTGGCGACCTGATGTTACTTGCCCTGAGATTCTTCAACAGTAGCCCTGAAGTCAGCGTAGTTGGCGGCTGCTTCAGTATGATGTTCCCATTGTTCTTCAGTAAGCTCATGAAAGAGAGCATGGTTGGCTTTGCGGAGAAATATTACCAGCTGCCTTTCAGTGAGTGGAAGAATATTATTGTACTTCTGCAACCACTGAGGAGTACCGGGAGCAGATGGAGTGCCTGATGATGATGATGATGTTGTTGGATTGTGGGGTTGTTGATCCTCAGGAGGAGGAGATGATTGTTGTTGCTCAGGGTACTGAGGAGAGTTATCTGTTTAAGTCTCCATTTCCTCCCCAGCACAAAAAATGTCTTCATCGCTAAAATCGACCATTTCCTCCTCTGATACATCATCCAAAAGTCTTTGAAGATCTGCCAGAGTGGGTACCTTATGGGAATCCGGCTTCCCCTTAGAAGAGGGCTCACCTTTTTTGTGGCCAGGTTCTGACCCCTCCAAGTGCACTAAGTGGGTTTTCTCAGCCTAGACCGTAGAGTCAGTTCCCAAGTGACTGGATTTGCCATGGGGGGTTGTGGGTTTCGTATTAGCGGGTGGTTTTAATCCCTCTGAGTCTTTGTCCCCCTGAGTGCCTTCAAGGACTGGCGGGTGTTCTCCAGTACTATCATGAGGCAATGAGATGTTGAGGTACCCCTTCTTAGCAAGGTTGTACTGCCCTGATGAGGATTTAGAGACCATTCCTCCCTGAGACTCTAGTTGTGATATACCAAAGCCGTAAGCGGGATGTGAGTGGGTGTGGGTCCCCTTCTCAGCAGAGTAGTGCTGCTCTACTGAGGGTATAGGACCCTGTACTCCCTCAGGCAAAGGTTGTGATTGACTAATGCCTTCATCGGGATGTGAAAGGGTAAAGGTTCCAGACCCCACTGACTTGTGTATGTCAGTAGAGCCATGAGGAAAGGTTTTGCCCGAGGACACTGAGGATGATTTCTCAGTACCCTCTGTTGGTGTTTGTTTTAAGGTTAAGAGGGTCTCAGGAGTGGGTGTCTCAGAGGTATTGGCCGTTGTTTGCCTTTCTTTAGGCTCTGAGGCAGAAGTCTTAAGGGCGAGTGGTTTGGGTTTAACCACCTTCTTGGACCCTGCCTTCTTTTTTTTCTCCTTCTTCGTAGGAGAAGGCACTGGTGACACAGCATTTGCCCCTGAATGACTATCAGCATGTAGTTGGTCAGGGGGACTGGTTGTACCTCAGTAAGGTCTCTTGAATAGTTGTCTTTGTGTAAGACGTCAGGTTTAGATCCCTCAACGTTTGGCCTAACATATTCAGAGCCTAGCAAGTCCTGAAGCACACAAGAAATGAACCTAGGGTAAGACATGTGTCTTTGCCTAGATTTACCTGATAGCTTGGCTACGAGGTCTCAGAAGATTATTCCTCCAATGTCTATCTTTCTACCCTCCAGGAGGCTGAACACCATCAATTGTTGTGATGCATTCAATTGCTCCGTGGAGGATTTATTGCCTCCAAGGACCTGAATGAAAAAGGTCATCAGGATCCTCCAGACAGCAGGGAACCAGGTCTTAATGATGGGCGCTTTAGCCAAAAGGGTTCCTGGGGCCACTTCAGGATGTTTTTCATCATGTGGCCCTAGTAAAAGCAATTCGGCCTTTACTTCTGTGTCAGTGGGGAGAGGCTCAAAGTTCTCAGTGAAATCAAGACCTGTGGCCTTAATGAAGGTTGGGTAATCCAGGGAGAGGGTCCTTCTCCCATTCATCACTAAGAACGTGATTATGGAGTCTTTGGTGTACTCAGGGCTTGTTGCCACTGCTGTACACCAGAATTCCCTCAGATAGTCATGATATATGACTGAGGGGGGTTTTGTAAACGCCGTAGCAAGAAAGCAGTTTTGAAGATATTTGACTACATTCTTGTACGCCCAGAAATTTTTAGGGTAGGCAAAATTTCCTACGACGTTATTTTTGGTCAGGTCAACGCCCTCCATTGTAAATTCCACATTTGGGGCGTATGTGATAGCTTTAGCAGCAGCCATTACAGAGTCTTGGTTTTGCAAGAGAATTGGTCTAGGTCTAAAGGTGAAGAGCACATACACAATAGTTTTTTTGAAAGAAAAGGGCAAGAGTTTGCTTAAGATTTCTAATAAAAACGTGTGTGTGTTATTTTTTTTAGGGGTATTTATAAGGAAGTGAAGAGGAGGGTGGTTTAGACATTAAGCGAAAAGTTCTCAAAATTTTGAAAACAGTTTTGTATAAAACGTTTGGGATCCGCATTAAATGCCACCACTTCACTTTCTCGGGTTTTGCGCAACAGTCGAGGTGAACAGTTGTGCCGTCTGCAAAAAGTGCAATTTGCAGAGTTTACATCATCACATATTTTTTATGTGAGAGAAGAGGCATTAAATGCAAAGTGGGTAAGTGGGGGCCCAAGAGGTGTATGCCAGATGGCAAAGGAACATATATTCCTATATTAAATAGGTATTCAGTTACCAACCTCGTACATTTACTAACTAGATACTTAGAGCATTTAAGTTAGCATTGAATGTCATTTTGAGGGCCCTGAATGACTTTTCATTCAGTGAGGGGTTCAGGGAAGGTGATTCAGTGATCTTTTTCACTGAGGAACACATTGAGTTAGGGACCTGAGGTTTTCCGAATTTACACTTAGTTGGATGGATTCAATTAGTAGACTGATTCTCAATATCCAACATTCCTAATTAAGCTTTCAGTCTTGTGAAAGTTGGTTCATCCAAAGGTTTGGTGAATATATCAGCTAGCTGATATTCAGTAGGAATAAAGTGTAATTCAATGTCACCATTCATGACATGGTCCCTGATGAAGTGATATCTAATATCAATGTGTTTTGTTCTCTGATGAAGAACAGGGTTGTTTGAGATGGCAATTGCACTTGTGTTATTACAAAAGATGGGAACCATCTTATACTAGATTCCATAGTCACTTAGTTGACTTTTCATCCAGAGTACATTTGCACAACAACTGGTTGCTGCAACATATTCAGCTTTTGCTGAGGACATGGCAACTGATTGTTGCTTCTTAGCACTCCAACAGACTAATTTTCCACCAAGAATTTGGCAGGAGCCTGAGGTACTTTTTCTGTCCATGTTGCATCCAGCATAGTCAGAGTCTGAGTATCCTTTGAGATCAAAGCCTGAATATTTTAGATAGTATAATCCAAGGTTTGGAGTACCTTTCAGGTACCTGAGTATCCTTTTCACAACTCTGAGATAAGATTCTCTTGGGTCAGATTGATATCTGGCACACAAACATACTGAGAATTGGATGTCAGGCCTTGATGCAAGTAGATACATCAGTGACCCAATCATTCCTCTGAATGTATGATTGACTGGTTTACTAGTAAGGTCAGGACCAAGGTTGTTGGGGGGACCATGGGAGTTTTGACTGAGGCACAGTCACTGAGCTCATACTTCTTCAGTAGGCTTCTGACATACTTCTCTTGACTGATAGAGGTTCCTTTATCAGTCTGCTTGATTTGCAATCCAAGGAAGTAAGTCAGTTCTCCCATCATGCTCATTTCAAATTTCTTTCCCATCAGTTTTTCAAAATGTTTGCAAAGTTTATAACTTGTTGAGCCAAATTTGATATCATCCAGATATACTTGTACAAGGATGACATCACCATTTGTCCTATAGATAAATAATGTGTTGTCTATCTTGCTTCTGACAAATTTGTTTTGGATCAGGAAAGCTGAGAGAGTTTCATACCATGCCCTGGGTGCTTGTTTCAGTCCATAAAGGGCTTTGTTAAGCTTGTTGACATAGTCAGGAAACTCACTGCTTTCAAATCCAGAAGGTTGCTGAACATAAACTTCTTCTTTCAGTGAGCCATTTAAGAATGCACTTTTTACATCTATTTTGTACACTTTGAAGTTCATGTAGGTTGCAAATGCAAGGAAGATCCTGATGGCTTCCATCCTTGCCACTGGTGCAAATGTTTCTTCATAGTCAATGCCTTCTTGTTGATTATAGCCTTTGGCTACAAGTCTGGCCTTGTTTTTAATGACTATGCCATTTTCATCAAATTTGATTTTGAACACCCATTTCATGCCAATGACTGAAACATCTTCAGGACATTTGACCAAGGTCATTACCTTGTTTCTGTCAAATTGTTCCAGTTCATCATGCAAGGCCTAAATCCAACTTGGATGTTTAAGTGCTTCTTTGACACTTTTGGGTTCAATTGTGGAGATGAAGTCCACAAATAGGCATTCATTGGCTGAGGCTGCTGTTAGTTTAGCAGCCATGCTTCTGGTGAGCATGCCTTCAGTAGGCTCTCCAATTATATTGACAAGTTCTATATCTTGAGACCTAGTCCAACTATCCTGAGGTCTAGGATACTGATTAGAACTTGTGGAGGCCTGATTGGTATGGTCTGGTGTAGACACCTGATGATCTTCAGAATCTTGAGTGTCTGATAGGTTTGGCTGATCACTGAGATTGTTTGGTTCCTGAGCACTTTGTTCAGACTGATTGATTGCATCAGTACTTCTTTGTGCTTCAACAAACTCAGTGATGGTTGGGTAAGGAAGGTTGTGAGGGATGATATAGTAGGAGATGTCAGCATTTGCTTGGTACTGAGTGGAAGGATCATTGTCAGGATGATGTTCATTAGGAGGGTATCTTGATGAATCATCAATACCTATCTCTTCCACTGAGGTGTTAGAGACACTGATTGAATCAGTGTCTTCAGTAGGCTCTCCAATTATATTGACAAGTTCTATATCTTGAGACCTAGTCCAACTATCCTGAGGTCTAGGATACTGATTAGAACTTGTGGAGGCCTGATTGGTATGGTCTGGTGTAGACACCTGATGATCTTCAGAATCTTAAGTGTCTGACAGGGTTGGCTGATCACTGACATTGTTTGGTTCCTAAGCACTTTGTTCAGACTGATTGATTGCATCAGTACTTCTTTGTGCTTCAACAAACTCAGTGATGGTTGGGTAAGGAAGGTTGTGAGGGATGATATAGTAGGAGATGTCAGCATATGCTTGGTACTGAGTGAAAGGATCATTGTCAAGATGATGTTCATCAGGAGGGTGTCTTGATGAATCATCAATACCTATCTCTTCCACTGAGGTGTTAAAGACACTGATTGCATTAGTGCTCTGATCAAAGGTAACATGGAATGTTTCCTCAGTTTGCTGTCTCCTAGTGTTGAACACCCTGAAGGCCTTTGAGACAAGAGAGTATCCTATGAAGTATCCATCATCAGCTTTGGCATCAAATTTCCCTAAGTGATCCTTGTGATTATGAATAAACACAGGGCACCCAAAGACATGAAAGTAGCTGATGTTAGGGATCCTTACCTTGAATAACTCATAAGGGGTTTTGCTATGTCTCTTGACGATGATGGATCTATTTTGTGTGTAACAGGCAGTTTTTACTGCTTCAGTCCAGAAGTGTTTGGAAAGGACTGATCCATTTAACATTGCCCTAGCTGCTTCAACAAGTGTTCTATTTTTCCTTTCAGCAACACCATTTTGTTCAGGTGTGTAAGGAGAGGAAAAATTTTAGGAGATTCCTTTCTCATCACAGAAACATTCAAGTTCATAGTTTCTGAACTCTATCCCATTTTCAGTCCTAATCTGTTTGACTTTAATGTCATTTTGATTTTCAATGTTCCTGACAAAGGACATGATTGTTTTAGCTGCCTGACTCCTTTTGGTCATGAAGTAAACCCAAGTATATCTTGAGTATTCATCCACAATGACCAGAGTATACTTCTCATGGTTAATGGATCTAGGCCTTATGGGCCCAAAGAGATCCATATGGAGAAGATGTAGGCAGCTCCTGATGAAAAAGTTTGTTTTGGTTTTAAAGGATGCTCTATGATGTTTACCTTTTTCACAGGCAGAGCATGGTTTATCCTTTGAAAACACAAGAGATGGTAAGCCAAGGACCTTTTTTTGTTTCACAAGATTGTTTATGTTTTTGAAGTTCAGGTGGGAGAGTCTCTTATGCCAAAGCCAGTTAAGGGTTTCAGTGGCCTTAGCAAAGAGACAAGTTCCATTCTGAGTTAGACTGGACATGTCTAACACATAAACAACTTTCCTTCTTGGTGCAATAAGGACCACTTCCTTATTTGCATTGAAGATGGTTCCTTGCTTATCATCAAACTGAACTATGTACTTTGCATCACATAGTTGACTGACACTGATCAAATTGTACTTAAGACCATTGACATAGGCTATCCTAGTAAAGACTATACCATTACAGTTTACTGAACCATAACCTTCAGTGAGACATGATGAATTATCAGCAAATACCACATTGGGTCCTGGTTCTTCTACATATTTGTGCAAATATTCTTCCACACCAGTCATGCTCCTTGAACATCCACTATCTAGATGCCAAACTGGCTCTCTGGCATGCCTCTATGCAAATGGTAAACTGAGTTAGTTCTTTCTAGGACCACTCTTCCTGGAGGGCTTGGCTTTAGTAGCCTTCTTAAAAGTAACAATTGATTCATGGTCAAAGGTTGAGTGGACTGAGCTACCACAGGTTTTGCATTTGATTGCAGGGGTAGACTCAGTAGACTGAGAGGATGACTTGGTCATACCTCTTCTGGTCTGAATGACCTTCTCATGTCCTGAGGTTTCATGAGTGGGATCTCCACAAATTTCACAATTGTTGTCCATTAGACAATCCTTAGGAAGGTGGTCATTGAAGCCACAGTAAGGGCAAGGTGCAAAAGGCTTGGCCTTTTGTTTCTGTTTCTGTTTCTGTTTAGAATCAGAAGGATATTTTAAAGCTTGTGCTTTAAAGTTTGCCATCTTTGATGTGGCTGTGTATGATTGGTGATCAGAGGTCCTGTGATCTTCCTTTTTGCATATCATGCAGTAAAAGATTCTAAAACAATCATCAGTGGAATGATTGGTATAGTGACACAGCTCACACCTTTTCAGGGGTTTGGAGGGTTTTGGTTTGGTGCTTGAGGAAGCTGATTTGGGTTCCTTCATCTTAGATTGAGAAGGCTTCTTAGAAGATTTAATCTTCTCACTCAACTTCCTGACAAGCTCAGCCAACTGATCAATTTTTGAATCAGGGCTTTCTGTTTTTATTTCAGAACGGACTGAAGTTGATGAGTCATCAGTATGAACTGAGACTTCAGGGGATTGCCTTTTCAGGATGGTTTTTCCCATTCCTGGCTTCTTCTTTGGACAATGTTGAGAGTAGACCAATGGTGTGAGGTCTGAGCTTGGTGTAGCTCCCTGAAGGACTTTCAGAGGTGGGAGTGGTGTAAATGATTCTGATTCAGACTCATTGACTGACTCAGTACTACTGGGTTGGTAAGTGAGTCCAAGCATATTTTTCAGAGCCTGACTTTCAGGAAGCAAGATTTTTCCCGTCTCAAAGTTTGGTAACTTACTGACTGGGTTGTCCCTGACAATCCAGCCATTTGACTTAGGTTTCATTTCTTGCTCAAAAGATATGCCTGTAGGAATAAAAGTCTTTTCTCTGTGACTTTCACTGGAGTTTCAGTGGGTTGGTCTATTCCTATAACTTTCTTGTTTTCACTAGGAATTAGACTCACAGTTTCATAGACTTTGGGGTTCTTTATAGTCCAGCCTTTAATGACAGCTTTTTCTTTGTTAAGTTCATTTTGAAGAGCTTGATTTTGTTTCAAGATCTCAGTGTTTTGAATTTGTAGTGTAACAGCTTATAACTTGGTCTGTTTTAATACAAGCAATTCATCTCTACACTTATTTAATTCTAACACAAGATTGTTATATTTTCAAAAGGAAATTAAGCCTTTGTTCTTCTACAAACTTAAGATCTGCACAAATATAATTCATATAGGACTGCCAGTCAGAATTATCATCCATTGAAAGTAAAATATTTACCTTCTTCATGGTTACGTTGACCCATTCTCCATTCCTTGCATGGCTTTTTCCAACAGCCAGTTGATCACCTTCAGAAAGTGCCATCAGTGCACTTACTCTAATTTCCTCTTCTTCATCCTAGTCATAGGCTTCGGCTACAAGAACCTTGTTCTTTGTCTGAACAGGTTTAGAAGTATGAGCAGCCTGAGACATTGAGGGATTAGTATCAAGGAGGGCAAGTTTAGCCTTAGCTATCCTATATTTAGCCTCAAAGTCTTTTTGACCCTTTTGAACATTATTGTTTTGAAAATGTTGGGTCGACTGAAGCATTCTAGGTTGAAACTTGCTAGTTCCTGAAGAACTATTTCCAGAAAATTTATAACAGGTTCTGAGATGGTTTTTGAATAACAGTCTCTAGCAAAATGGCTCTTTTTGCAACATTTGAAAAATTCAGTGGTTTCATTTGCTTTAGCTTTTGAAAAGTTTGACTGATTTCTTTTGATAAAACATTTTGAATTAGCAAGGAGTGCCCTTTCTTGGAATTCCAAGTTTAAATCATTTAGGTACTCATCACTAGTTCTTTCATCAACCTCATCATCAGAGTCCTCTTGAAAATCCTGCACAACACCATTAGAATAAACGGCAGTTGATATGGATGAGGAAGCCAGGGCCTTTTTGGTCTCAAGAGCTTTCTTTGAGTCTAGGTATCTCCTATAGATTAAGTTTTCTTCGTAGACAAATTTCCCATAGATTTCAAGGAGCTCAAGGGTCTGAATGTGATTAGCATTCCTGAGGCCCTGTGAGAAGTTTAGCCACTTCTCAGGGAGACTGTTGACAAAGCTAACATTGATCTCATGCTTTAGACAAAACTACACCATCATTTGACAATTCATTTATCAGGGTCTTGTATCTGGTATATGTCTAAGAGACACTTTCAGAGTCCTTTGCCCTGAAGTGTTGTACTCAAGTTTCTGGTCCATGATCCTGTTTTCCTTGGTATCTGAGGGACCTTTAAAGCTATTAATCAAGTCAACCCAAGTTTGTTTGGCTGTAGAGCAGTTAATGACATATTCCATTATATCGTCTGGAAGACAAGATATAATTATGCTTTTCAGGCGTTGGTCTTGATTGACCATCCTTCTCTCATCTATAGTCCACTGAGCTTCAGCTTTGTTTAACCCCTCAGCAGTCTTAGGGACATAAGGACCTTCATTGATACAAGTGATGTAGTTTGGTTCCATACCAGTCAAGTGGCAAAGCATTCGCTTTTTCCACTTGCTAAATTTTCCAGCTTCAAGTCTGGGGGCAACAGCAGAAAAGCTTCCACCCTTTTTATCGACGAGCTGGGGCATATTAATATCAATCATAGTAGGATCTTGGTTTTAAAAACCTTGAGCACTCTTAGTTTTTGAAAAGATTTTATAAACCAGAGGCTCTGATACCACTTGTTGTTCCCTTTACACACTTAGAAGTAACTACAAAGTTAATCTAATTGTGTTTATGACTGAGATTAATGTAATGATTAATTATAACAAATAAGTAAAACGTAAATATAAAAAAAACACAAGTTTTTCAACGTTTAAATTCTTATTAGAAATCAATCAAAAGAATCTATTACCCAAGTGTTTGCGGAATAAACACTTGGGATCGAATAGACAAGGTATGGTGTGTTCTCCTCTCTAAACTCAAGCTATACTTTGAGTGGCAACAATAAAGACCCACTGAGCTGTCTCAGGAATGTGGTTACTCTTTGTAGGAGAAAAGTGGTTCTGTGAAATTCTATGCATTTAATGCACAAAACTTAACCCACTTTTCTCCTATCTGTTCCTATTTATACACAAGTATAAAAGAGCACCTTTGATTAAAAATACAAAAAGAATATCCTAGCGTGTCTGACAACTACAACAGTATTTGTCATTTCCAAGAACCAATAGGCATAGGCTAAAAGTCTTTCCGAGTGTCAGGTCTGACACTTCTTGACTTTAAGCCATTTTAGGGAAGGTTTGTTTCTGGCCTGATAAGACTTCTTCTTATCTTCTCAAACTCTTTTCGCCTAATCCCGCCTTTCTTTCAGACTTCTGATTCTTCAGTCTAGTTCTTCAGTCTTCAGTCTTTAATCATTTATTATTGTTGAGGAGACTGGGGTTCGGTGAGTTCTTGTCAAATACTCACTGAACCCATTACCTTCTTCTTTGGCTTAAGTGACACTCAGGGAGTTCCGCCTCACTGAATGGTGAATCTTTCTTCTTAGACTCGTCCTAAGTATCTTGAAGGTAACTCACTGAGTGACTGTTCACTCAGTGACTTGAGAGTGTTTAAGGTTGATTAACACTTGGCTAATTTGCGTCCAAATCCTGTTTTTCAGGGCGCTTGGGTACTGACGGACCCAACACCTTTTGATGGTCCCTATTAATAATGTAACACAAGATCTAGTCTACTAATAACAACGCTAACAACTACTAACTAAGCTACGAATGAAAACTAATAAACATCTTAAACACTAACGAGAGATTAGAGAATAAAGATGAAGAGAATAGAAGGATGATTTTATTCACACGATAAACTGACAAAGCTTCCGCACAAGTGAGAAAAAACCAACAATAGAAATGAGCACCCTAAGCCTCTATTTATAGGCGAGTATTAGGGTGTCCCATGTGCAAAGTATTCTAGAAGCTTTTACATGGCCACATGGTCCATGGGCTACTAATGGACCATGTACTTTATACTAACTTATAACCCATATTTGTTTAGCAACCAATATAACGTACAAATGACAAAGACTTGAATAAATATTAAAACATGTTCCCAACAATCTCCACCTTAGTCTTGGTCATCTTGGTTGCTTGACGTCATCTTTGCTTCTTGGGCTTCTGACGTCTTCATAATCTTTGTTCTTTTTTCTTGAAATGATATGGTATGGTATGGTAATGATCTGTCGTCCTCTAATGGTCTTTAGTTCTGGTGTCTTTATGTCATTTCAACCATGCTCATATATCTTTCGAATTTTGTTCTTCAACTTGTTCTCACTTCTTCAATCTTTGACTTGTGAAAGGTTGTAGAGCTTGAACTTTGACTTTTCCATAATATCTTTGAACTTTTGATATTCCTTAGTCTTTCTGAGAACTTTGCTTCTGGATATGAGTATGATGGAAAGATGTTGGAACTTCAGGTCTTCATGATTTGATGCAAGTAAACAGTTAGCAATAAATCATTCGGTACTTACAGGTTTGGACTTCGAGATTTTCAACAGCATAGTGTGAAGACTTTCTCTAATCCTAACCCTGGTCGTTCTGAATCGGATACCCCCGAAAGGGCTTACAGGGATACACCAAAGTACACCATAATTCAGTGAGTCGCTGGAGATCACCCCACAACAGTAGACCACTTTTGGAGCAAACACTAAGCGTAACCCACAAGGGATTACCGAAGTGACCTGCTGTTAGGGCTGTTTGATTTTGACCCTGGCAGGATTTCCATTCAATCACTGAGAATCACATTTATGGTATCTCTCATGAATGATCTCGGCAAATTGCTAAGATCTGCGAAGGACACTCTTATTATTTGCAACTGGTGTTCCTTTTGTTGAACAGCCAGTGTATACTAAGTGTACCTAAGAGATCTTTGATGAATCTCATGGTTCTAGACTCGATTAGTGCACTTTTGTTTGGTCGTCGGAGGCATGGAGCAGAGTGCCTCCTTTTCAATATCAACACATCTCATAGTGAGAGGTCGATAGATAATGAAGGGTTCTCCGTGTGAAATGAAACAAGTGTCTTTTGAGAGACACCTGAGTGGCTAGAAGGTTTAGTGCAGTACGTCACTGGGTCCATGACGACTTTGATCTTCAATACCGGTGATGCCCAATCAACCAGTAGATTATGTATTGAACCCGGTGTCTGCCCTAAGATTGAACAAATAGAGGGCTATATCTTTTCACCCTTTTCTTTACTTTTCTTTTGAATTCTTCAACCCCTTCTTTCTCCTTTCATTTCATTTATCCTCTTTTTTCAATCATACCTAGGACTTTCTAGTTCTAAACTATTGGTATTGTCCTTGGGTAGATCCCTCCGGCTCTGGCGGATCATAGGACGGTTATTCCTAACCTTAGTCACTTTATAACTCTATGACTATCCTATTGTTTCCATAACCAAACCTTTTGAAAATCTCTCAAAGTGTTTATGATAATGAAAACATATTTTGTTAACACTTTGAGAGTTTGGTGATTTTCATAAATACTCCCCCTTAACATGTGTTCATAAGTGATTAAGGTAAATTGCACATATCAGGTAGAGTTGGCACTTTTTGAATTGATTGATTTTCCATGAACATGATCATCACGAGACACGCTTACATCACTAGTAGAACTAGCTTGAAATTATTACCTGTCCAGAACACATTCAATGGAAATCGCTCGAAATCGGTACATTCTACTCAGACATATCCTTTGCGAGACACGCTTACATCACCAGATAAAATGGCTTGAAATTATTACCCGTCCAGGATATGTCTTTTCAACTACTGACTTTTGCTATCGTCAATTCGTGGGTCAATTCTTGAGTCGAGCTCTTGTGAGATTTCAACTTTTGAGTTAACATATTTTGATCATATCTTTATTCTCCCCCTCAAAAATAACATACTTATGATGTTTTTGAAAAACGTTTGATAAAAATATGCCTTTTGAGTTTTGTGGAAAGAATTGCAAGAACTTTTGTTTGTGGAACAAAGATTATGTTTCAAATACTCCCCCTTGACGAGGGAATACTTGTCCTTATGAGCAGAATGTTTGAAAAAACTTAGAAAAAAATAAAAAATTATGGTTTAATTCTACTCATAAGTAAGAAGCTTTCGCTCCTTTGATCAGAATTGAGGCACTGAAGCGTACCTCAGGGTCCTTTCTTTACAGGAACGGGTTGTACACTGTTATGTGTGCACAAGCCATTGTATACCAATCATATTAGCAAGAATAATGAATTTTAAGAATAAATCAAACTCTTACTTCATCCTCCTCTTTTGAATGATGTGTAGACTGGATCCGGTCTTTGGAATGTTCTGACCGAGAAGGATGGGCGTCCTCTAACATAAGTTTCAAACCTCCGCATCTGATCTCTTCTGAATAACCTTCTCTCAACCTTGTTCACAAACTGGTAGATCTGTCTCAGCTGATCACCATTTCATCTTTTTGTCTGCAGCAATTGTTGATCACAAACTCGAATAACTAACCCATCGCAGACCTTCTTCAATGTGGTGTCGCAGAACTTATGAATATCCCGATATGCCATGAAGCAGTTGATTGTCAGATCACTTTTATAGATGAATCCAAAAGTTGGCTGGCTCTTGAAGGTGTATTGAGCTTCATTGTTGATATCCGGGAGATGTAGCAGTGGTTCAGTCACATTCAACTTTTTCTGGTAGCTCTCGACCCCTAGTTGAATATCTTCTACACGTTCTTTTATAATCTTTCTTCTGATGAAATGAAGAATAGATGTGCTAAAGGCGTACTGAAGTTCTGGTGTCACATGTTGTAGTTTCCTTTGAACTTTAGCCTAATACATATCTTAAAGATCGTTAAGGCTTAGTCCGGGAAAACAGCCTCAGAGAACGTGTAGAGTTGCTGGTCATGTCTTCTTACTTTGATTTCTGATAGGAACATGTAATCATACTTCTTGTCCCCCTTCAGACTGACTACAGCAACAATCATGAGGTCACTTCTCACTGGTTCATGAGACTTCCTGGTTAGTTTACTTTTGTAACAAGTCCTACTTTTCTCAAACCAGTGATAAATGCCCAGCTCTGCATCTTGGTCATAGTGCACCTTCTCGGGAATGAAGAGATGAGTGGCTGTTTCCTCGATGGCAGGGTGTTCGTATCTTGCTGTTGGAGTCAAAGTAATTGAAGTTGCATATTTTGTCTGACAGTTAGCCCCGTGCATGAGTAGCTCAAGGTCTTTATTAAAGAAGAAACGATATGGAATGGCTGGTTGACTATGAACTCTGATCACCGGTAGAGGCTTCGTCCAGTCTGTGGGATGTATGGCTTGTTCTTGCTATCTCTGCTGCCAATCACATCTGGATCAGTCCAGCTGAAGTCAGAAGACATGACTCTAGCAATGTTCTCAAGGTGATACTCGAGCTCAGATGCACTCGAAGAGTTATCCTTAAGAAGATTAAAGGCATCGTTTTTAATCTGGCGAAGTTCCCTCTTGGTCAGTTTTTTGATGCGTTGAGTACTTTTGAGTTGTTGAGCAAACTCAAATGTGCTATCTTCCATCTTGGAATCTTCGTCTTTATGTATTTGAGCACTTGCTAACTGATCAAAGAACTCATTCCCAGGTGTATCATCATCATCGAACCATGAAACTACGTTTGATCTTTTGGAAGATTTCTTGCTTGATGTAGCTTTGGTCTTTGGTGGTGACTGAGGTTGATCATATTCTTGTTGAAAATCCATTTCCTCTGTAGCAACGTGCTCAAAGTGATGCTCTGTCTCCTTAGGTTCAGACTCCGAAGCCTTGTGTGGTTGAGATGTAGTTGTAGTTGACGGTCCAATTGGTTCTTTGATCTGTGGACCAGATCCTTCTTCACCCTTTTGCTTCTTGGAGTGGGTGTCAGGGTCTTGGTCTTCATCATCTCGGGAACGTTTTCCTTTATTGGCCGCAACTTTGCAAGATTCCAGATTTGCGTTAATAGCCTCATACAGAGCTATTTCTGTATCAGTTGTGAAATCTTGAAGCTGCTTTGGTTGGGTTTCTAAGTCATGAGGAATCGTTCCTGTGATGTTCTTGACTTGTTCAGCAATGTTGTTGTCGACATACTCTTTAATCTTTTCCATAAGCTCAGGCATGTATTGCTTGACATATTTCTTTGTGTTGGCCTTAGCTTCCTTGAGCAGTCGTTTCTTAACATCATCATCAAGGAATTCATCCATTTGTTTCTTGGTCTCCTGCAACTCATTTACTTGCTCAGAAAGACCTTTGACCACATTCTGTAACTCAGTTACTTGGTCACTTAATTTGCTGTCTTTCTTTGCTTGTGCTTGTTTTGCCGCCTTTTTCAACTTCTTTGCTGTAGGAGATATGACTTCAACCCGTGTAACCCTAGCAATCTTCTTTTTGTACTTGCCTTTAATGATTGTTTTGATTGTTTCTTCAGTTTTTGCCTTTGAAGGTTGGGGTGGTGATAATGGTTGAGACGATGACGTAGGAGGGGTTGGAGCCTTTGGTGGTGAGTCAGGAGGTGTTGGAGCCTTTGGTGGTGAGTTAGGAGGTGTTGGTGCCTTTGGTGGTGAGTCAGGAGGTGTTGGTGCCTTTGGTGGTGAGTTAGGAGGTGTTGGATCCTTAGGTGGGGAGGTAGGAGGTGTTGAAGCCTTAGGCTGTAAGTCAGTTTGAGGCTCATAAAGAGTGAGAGTTAACTGAGGTGGAGTGAGTGGTGGTGTTGAAATGTATTTATCAGCTTCCTTTTCTGCCTCTTCGTTCTCCTTTTGCACTCTTTTTGATTCCTTTCTTGCTTCTTCTTCTGCCTTATATTCAGCTTCCAGTTGGTTAGCAGCTTTTGTGGTTTCCTCCCCTATAGGTTGCTCGTCCTCTGACTCTTCCCAAAAATTATTAGCGTTTCCTTCTTCATACTGCACCAGATTACCTTGTTCGAACATGTCATCCTTTATCTCCTCATCTGTCAATGGTTCTTTGTTCTTGCCGGGTTGATTAACCGGACTAATTGGTGGAGGCATCTCCTCAGTGTATGATTCAGACCTATCGGGTTGAATAACTGAATTGGGCTGAGATATTTCTTTAGTAGTAACTCCAGACCCTCCGGGTTGATTAACTGGATCAGAATGGGTTGGAGATACTTCTTTGATAGTTCCAGATCCTCCAGCTCCTTTTTGTGGCTCAAATTTCCTTTGTTCTTCAACTCTTAATGCTGCTCTTCTGGCTTCATCTTCTTTCTAAGTCTTTTTGCTTGCTTCCATTGCTGCAATAGTATATATCTCTTCTTGCATGACAACGGTTTCTTCTTCTTCGGATTCAGTTTTGTCTGAGTCAGTTTCCTTTTCAGCATGAATCCCTACTTCTTCTTGTTCTGGCTTTGGAATATCAACTTTGACTTTCCTTTTGATGATGTTAGGCATAGAAGGTATATGGATTTTCTTAGAGGCACTTGAAGCACTCCCAGTCTTACCACTCCCCTTAGAACGGGTCTTAGTACATCCAGTTCCTTCGTCACCAAGCCTTGAGAATCCGACGCGACCTTTACTGAATGCTTTGTCATAATCTTTGTAAGCTTGAGTTTCCTTTACAGTTTCGGTCATCAGATATTCTGGCAATCTAATCCCTTGCTTGTGTGAGCTTTCTTTGGGAAAGTAGATTAAATTGACAGTCCTATCGATCCTGTACAGATGCATCTCTAGATCTCCAACACGAGGAGAGATGTCTTTGTTCTCGTCAAGAAAAATACTGATGGGCAATTTGGTGTATCGAACAAATGGAACTTTAGTGAATGGTTTCATCATTTGAAAAGTCATGTCTTCCCAGACAAGTTCAACATAGTCAATCTTTTGCTGATTTACTAAACCCCAGAAGAGTGGTAGGTGAGACAAACGTGGATGTTCATGACCACTGTCCCTCCCTGAGACAGAAAGAACCACTATGTAGTATATGGTTCTCCAGGGTTGTGGGATGTGTTTTGCATTGACTTTTGACATTTTGGTTAGTGAAGTATCCGGTTGGACATCGTATCCAATGTCTATGAGGAATTTAAGGACTTCATCTTCGGATGGTGTGGGCCAATATCTGTTAGCAGGTTCTGGTGGTTCGGGTAAGTTCAATGCTCTGCGAAGGTGATTTGGTGTGATTTTAACCCTTTTGCGGTCCAGTGTGCATGTGAAGTATCTCTGTTTTGAGTCCAGCTCCAAAGTATTCCACAATTGATGAATATACAATTCAGGAATGTTATCAGAACTATCCAGTAAGCTCTTGCATTCGTGTTCTTTGAGTACTTCCACAACAATCTGACAGCTTGGTTCAAGACATTTTATCTTCTCAAAATCTACCCTCGCGTTGTTGTTCCCAAAATCTGCCTTGTATCCACGTGGAAGAACTTCAGCTTTTGTGAGCATTGGGAGTGGTTATTGTTGAGGTGTAGCCATTGGAGAATGCTGAAACATCAATCAAGCACAAATATGCAAGATACATGACAGTTAGCAAATATTTAAACTTGATGTTACACATGTCATCCTTTTGTTTCTTAGATTACATGTTTAACTATAGCAGTTATCAAATTATATCAATTTTGCCAATTTCTATAGAATTTGTCCAATCTCGATAGACTTGAAAATGTCTAAGGAATTTGTTCAATTCCGATAGAAATCACATTTGCGATAAGTATCTCATTTGCGATAAGTATCACATTTGCGATAACTCTCACATTTGCGATAAGAATCACATTTGCGATAAAAATCACATTTACGATAATTATTGGCAATTTCGATAAACCCTTATACAAGTGTTTTCGATAACAACTGTAGTCGAACTGTTCATCTGATTACATCAAAAACTTGTTAACTTTTGATCACACATTTGTTCCAATATCATTTAATGATGTATCTGAGTCTTGTGTTCAAGTTATAACAATTTTTAACCACAAAAAATCAAAAATCAATCTGTTCGTGTTCTTCTTAAACCCTAACAATCAAAATTACATATGTGATGTTTCTGGGTTCAATTCAATCAGTTTTCAATTCGATGCATAAGAACAACATAACAATGGTTTAATTACACTACGACATCCACAATCAGTTTTCCCCAAATTTCACGCTTAAACCCTAACAGTTAGAACATTCAAGATTCATGTTTCTGGATTTAAATAAGCATACACAATATGTTCCGGACATTATTCTAAGCGAATCCCACTAACAAACATCATCGTAAACGCTCAGAATCAATAAACAAAATTTTCGCATAAACTCTAGATCTAAAACAAGCAATTGTGGCAAATTTAACCGTTGGATTATAAAATCCGTTAAAACCATTGTTTATAATCATATATTAAGCATAAATTCACTCACAAATTCGAAAAATCTTGATCGGATCTACAGATTTGATTCTAGCCGTGGATGAGGTGGTTGAGTGTATTTACTGCGGTGGGTGTGAATGTCAGATGAATTGAATGTACCGCAGTTATTATCTTTTCTCTTTTTGTTAATTTTGTTTTAACTTTTTCAAACTTTTCGCATTTAGTCCCTAAACCATGTAATTAATAAGAGTGTCCTTCGCAGATCTTAGCAATCTGCATGGTCAGCGTCTAAAAAAGCAACAAGTTCAAACCTATGATATTATGATATTATCAACTTAAGCACATTTGGCACACAACTTTTGATCCTATGATATTATCACTATTTCTTATGAAGCAACTATTTTGAAGAAACCATACAAGTACAAATTTTTTGAAAAATTTAATATCTGTCTCCCCCTCAACACTTGTTCAAAAATAATTGTTGACGGTTTAACGTGAACAAAGTGTTGAAGAAAGGGTTTGTACTTGCATTTTTTTATTTTTTATTTTTTAAATATGGAAAATCTTTTTGTGATTTTATCAAAAATATTTAGAAAGATAGTTTTGATATTTGACTCTGATTAATTGTTTTTGAGAAAATTTTCCAAATCATCAGGAGTAAAACATCGCATACCAATTTGGTGAACCAGTTCCACAAATCTTGCATGAGGCAAAGATTTGGTGAACAAATCCGCCAATTGGTGTTTAGTACCCACAAAGTATAATTCAACTGTACACATTTCCACGTGCTCTTTGATAAAGTGATATCGGAGAGCAATATGCTTCGATTTGCAATGTTGAACCGTGTTGCATGAAATAGCGATGGCACTCTTGGAGTCGCAGTACATCAGAATCTTGTTAAACACATATCCGTAGTCCATTAGCTGAGATCGCATCCATATGACTTGAGCGCAGCAAGCAGACATATCCGTATTCTGATTCTGTAGACGACAGTGATGTACAGTCTTGTTTCTTTGGCTGCCAAGAGACGAGCTTGTCACCTAAAAATTGTACTCCCCCAGACGTACTTTTTCTCGTGTCGAAACAACCTGCATGGTCAGCGTCTGAAAAAGCAACAAGTTCAAACCCAGAATCCTTCGGATACCAGATCCCCAAATATATGGTTCCCTTTATGTATCGAAGGATCCTCTTAACAGCAGATAGATGACGTTCAGTAGGTTGAGACCGGTAACGGGAGCATAAGTACGTGGCAAATACAACATCCGGCCGGCTAGCGGTGAGATACATGAGAGACCCAATCATACTACGATATTTTTTAGGATCAATGGGTGTTCCATGTAGATCAACATCTAGCTTTGGGGATGAGGAGGACATAGGGGTGTTATAGGTGTCAAAACTAGTCATACCATGCTTTTTCAATATTTTCTGTGCATATTTGGACTGACTTAAAAATATACCACGGGGTGATAATAAGTCTTGCAGTCCTAAGATGAACTTGAGTTCACCCATCATGGACATCTCAAAGTTTTGTTTCATAAGTCTTGCAAAAGCGTTTGAATATTTTTTTATGAGTTGATCAAAAAATGATATCATCTATATAAATTTGAACAATGAGAATATCCTCCCCGTGTTTTTGTATAAATAAAGTCGGGTCAACAGATCCTTTAGTAAAATGATTGGCAAGTAAGAATGCAGACAGTTTGTCGTACCATGCCCTCGGGGTTTGTTTAAGGCCGTAGAGGGCTTTCTTGAGCCTGTAGACATGGTTAGGATGCTCTGGATCGACGAAGCCCTCGGGTTGTGAAACGTACACCTCTTCCCGGAGTTGTCCATTGAGAATTGCCGTGTTCACGTCCATCTGGTATACCATGATGTTCTTGTAAGCAGCGTACGCCAGGAACATTCTAACAGCCTCAAGACGTGCCACTGGTGCAAACGATTCCTCGAAGTCAATCCCTTCTTCTTGACTAAACCCTTTGGCGACCAAGCGGGACTTGTTATGAATAACTGTATCATCCGCATCTAACTTATTTTTCCAGATCCACTTCAAACCAACAACGTAAACCCCAGTCGGTCTTTCTACCAATTCCCAGACATCCAACCTCTTGAATTGATCCAATTCCTCTTGCATAGATTCAATCCAGTTGTCGTAGGTACGGGCTTCTTTAATGTTTTTGGGTTCTGACTGACAAACGGTGAGTGCATAAATGCAGGTTTCACCGTCTGTATGGAGTCGTTGTCTTGTCATTACAGGGTTTTCTGGGTTGCCAATTACATTTACAAGGGGACGATCCTTTGTCCATTTGTGTGTTGATGGGTAATGTTGATAGGTATGGTGCAGATTTGACGGTTCCAAATTGCGTGTAGACGAGTCGGCGGTATCAGGAATGGTGGGAGCCAGCGCAAATGGATTCAAGAATGCATTGCTGTCATAACCTGCTGGAGTGGGTACTTCAGAAGAATGTTGGAGGGGACCTTCAACTGCAGACGCAAAAGTAGAAGGTGTTTGATCTATCGATGATGATGGTTCTGGTTGAGGTGCATCTTCGGTAACTGTTGTTGTGGAAGTTGCTGGTGTATCAGGTGCATGATTATCGATGAGTGGTTGTGCAGCGGAACTTGTAGATACATCAGGAGCACGACGAACCATAGTGTCATCAAACAATGGAGCAAACAAGTCTTCTAGATCTGTGCGGTTTAGAGAGAAAGGTGCAGCTGAAGGATCAGGGAAGTTGAGACGGTTGGTTTCGGGTCCTAAGTTGATTTGCTTAGAAGCCATATTGGTAAGATCATCGAAATTAGCATGTATAGTCTCCTGAATCTCCCGGGTGCGACGGTTCCAAATTCTGAATCCCTTAGAATTTTCACAATAACCGACAAAAATCCCTATATCCGCTTTGGCCTTCAATTTTCCGAGGTCATCACGATCATTCATTGGATAGCAAAGAGCTCCAAAGACATGAAAGTAATTAATGTTTGGTTTTCTGTGGTGAACAATCTCATATGGTGTCTTGGTGTGCCTTTTGGTGATCATGCATTTATTTAAGGTGTAGCAGGCAGTTGAAATGGCTTCAGCCCATAGGTAGTCCGGTAACTGAGCATTGATTAACATTGTTCGTGCTGCTTCCACTAAAGTTCGGTTGCGCCTTTCGACCACACCGTTCTGTTCAGGGCTGCGAGCAATGGACGTTTGATGTTCAATACCCACTTTCTCAAAATACTCCCAAAGAGACTGATTCTTGAATTCAGTTCCATTATCTGTTCGAATTTTTCTTGCTGTGTTCCGGAGCTGAACTTGAATCTTTGTGAGAAAGGTGATGATCATTGACGGTGCTTGATCTTTACTGCAAAGAAAATAAGTCCAAGTCCATCTCGAATAATCATCGACGATTACCAGTATGTACCGCTTCCCATTAATAGTTTGAACATGCATAGGTCTACACAAATCCATATGCAGCAGTTGAAGTACGTGATCAGTATTGTGCTCTTGTTTAGGAGGAAAGTGAGCACGAGTACTTTTGCCTTGTTCACAAGCGGAACATAGATGATCTTTGGCGTATCTGAATTTTGGAAGACCATCGACCAACTTTTTACGAGCGAGCTCGGTCATGGTTTTGAAGTTCAGGTGAGACATACGCTTGTGCCATAACCATGCTTTGGTGGGATGTGCCTTAGAAAGTAGACAAATTGGTGAGGAAGTTGTCATGTCCGAGAAGGAAATAATATAAAGACTGGTTCCGCGCTTTCCTTTCATCAGATCATTTCCTTGAAGATCTCGAATAAAACATGTTTTCTCCCGAAAAGCCACTTCTAAATCACCATCGCAGAATTGCCCGACGGAGAACAAATTATGACCAAGGCCCTCAACATAGTAGACACGGCTAATCTCGATATTCCCATTGACATAATCTCCGTAACCCATGATAGCCGCGAAATGATCATTCCCGAACCTGACAGTGCCTATGAACTTCGCAACGAAGTTTACTAGAAGCTTTAAATTGCCTGTCATGTGCCGGGAACACCCGCTATCAACAATCCATAGCACAATTTAAATTACCTGCATCACAAGAAGAGGACACAGGAGAGTTGGAACCGGTAGATCCCGTTGGGTTAGTAATACATGTTTTAAGCATCTTTGGAACCCATGTAAAACTAGGTTTATATTGTAACCAACGCTGCCACGTCCAACTAGTTTGTGCTTTCTTCTTAGTGAATGTGCTAGGTGAATGGATTTTCCTAGGGGCAACTATGGTCTTGTCAACGGTGGTCTCAGAAACTACTTGTGGCGGTTTTCCTAGAATGGACTTAGCAGTGGTTATGGGCCTATAGGAAATGCCAGTAGTACGTTTCTGTTTTCGTGAAAAAAGGGTTTTAGCAATGCATTTCTGATGGTTTCCAGACAACATACTAGTTTGACAGAACATACAATAAGCATCAACCATAATAGCATTACAAACATTCAAAGATTCAACATTCATTACATCAGATTCAGAATGACACTTGGACAAGTTGGATTCTAATCTAGACATATCATGTGTTTTATTCAAACTACTAGCATTAACTTCTACTTCTGCATTCTTAGATAATCCACTCTTAGGTTGCCAAACTCTATTATTCTTTTGACTCTTGATGGTCTTTGAGCTGCTAGCCTTAGATGTGTTGCCTAATGATTGGCTCTAAACAGTCAACTAATATTGACCAAGGATTTGGTCAACAAAAAGTCAAACTATTAAGGACACAATACAATAATCCAAGGAGTATAGTTTTATCCCCGGGTCGTTTAAGTCCCAGCGAGATGCGAAATTGTGCTTAAAAACGGATCGTGATCAAATGTAATTGAACAGAAAAGGGATTATGATTTTGATTACACTAATGAGATAAGAAAATAGCTTTAACCAAGCTATATAAACAAGAACAGGAAACCAAATTAACTAAAAACGTATAAAAACCTAAAAGCGTACGTTTAAATTTAAATAAACGTAAACGTACGAAATAAAAAGTGAGTTTTAATAAAAGGCCTACGGATATGAAATTTATATTTTTACAATCCTAATAATAAAAGAAAATTATTGAAAAAAGAAAATTATTTATTTGACTTATTTATTAATTATTATTAATTAAAAACTATTTAATAATTATTTAAACTAATTAAAATTCTAATAAATACTAAAAGATCAAATAAAAATCTGAAAATTTTTATATAAATACTCTAAGGTAATAAAAAGATAAGAAAATTATAAAAATGAAAATTACTTAATTAAAATTTAAAAAGATAAATTCTATTAAATAGAAGCTATCACTTTATTTCTATTTCGTTTGTTTTTAAGTCCTAAAAATATTTTTATATTTTTCCTAGATTAAAAATGACAAAATAAAATTATCTAAAAAAGATTTATATTTTTCTGATTATTTTTCTATTTATTATAATTTAATTACTATTTTAAACTAATTAAAAGATTAAAAATATTAAAACTATGAAATAAATTCTGAAACTTTTTTCTAAATTACTTTAAGTGATTACTGAGTTAACAAAATTAAAATGGGATAGACAACTTATTCTAAATAAGCTGCAAAAAAGCTAGAAGTATAATAAGCTTAATAAAACTAAACTGCTATTACTAGTATATAAATAAATGAAGAAACAAATAACACTAGAAACCACTTAGGGCAGATGGTGCACGGGTTTGCTTTGGTTTTGCACCAGATAACCACAAGGTCACAGGTTCGAATCCCACAAGTGGCACAATTATGTAAACTTATTTTTTTTTGGTGATTTTCTTTTTGCTAATGACTTTTCAGGTAAATATAAGCTAATTTAATTAAGGAACTATTTTTGGTTTACACTAAATAAGCTAGAAACAATGGGCTTATTGAAACAGTTGGCTAGTTAAGGTTTTTAAGAACTAGGTTGTAAGAATTTAAGCTATAGGCTAGAATTAAGCTAAGGTTGAATGAAAAAGGTTAAAAAGGACTGAGTTAATTATAATTAAGCTAAAGGGTTCAGGATAAGCTAAGTCTAAGAGCTTAAAAGCTCAAAATAAGCTCAGTTGTTACTGAGTCTGCTGGTGCAGGGGAGAAATCCCAACTTGCAGGCCTAATTTTAGTGGCTTAAAAGGCTTCTAAAAATCGAACTAAAATTATCCTAATGAGTTGAGCTGGTGAGGTTTAAGGATCAAAAGGAATGAGCTTAATTGGGCTTAAAATGAGTGAACTAGAAAATCTCAAAGTTTATAAAAAACCACAAAGTCTGCTTTATGCAGTCTGTGAAACTGAGTTGCTAAGCAACTCAGTGTATACTTGATGCTAGGTTCTAAGGTTGTGAGGACTTAACCAATACACTAATTGGAACACAAAAGTGCTAAAGAAACAGGCTTAAAAGGCTTAGGGCTTATATTGGCTTATTTGAGCTTTTACTTGACTGAAAATCACACTAGGTCTAAGAAATTAGACATCTGATCTATAGAGCTTAAGAGATGTTGAAAATAGCTTATAGGGACTGAGATAAGCTTAACCAAAGTTGACCATATGGTCAAGTAACAGTACAAGCTGTTTTGGCTTGTGACAGTACTTAAACCAAACACCCCTTTAGGGTGGTGTTTTGTGAATTTTGAACTGAAATTGATTAAACAAGCTGAGAACTTGAACACTAATTAATTATTAACTAATATTGATTATTTTTAATAGCTTTTAAACTAGATTTAAGCAGCTTATAGTGATTAATGAAAAATTAAGCTAATATGATATTATGAGCTTACAATCGAATTTGTATGAAACTCAGAGGAACCAAGAACAGAACCAACCTATAAGCTCTCCATAGAGCCACTAAACCAGAAGCTTCCACAATTCCAGCTTGTTCAAGCCAGAGAAGCTTATCATGAGTTTGTTGACTTTTTGTTGACTTTTTCCAAAATTCGAACTTGTGAACTAGTAAACTAAAGATAAGCTTACAGAAAGCTATAATAAGCTTTTATAAGCTTATGGAAGGGTTATGGTAGCTTGTAACAGCTTATGGAAGGTGTTTGAACTTATAATGATTCACAGAAACTATGAAACTAAGCATACATGAAATTTATAACATAAGTGTTTGAAACAAGCTTTAATGACTTAATTGAAACTTATATTGATCATAAAAACTGAAATTACAATGAAAGAAATACTTAATGAAAATTACGATTATACTAAACTTAACTAACTTTTTTC
Organism: Artemisia tridentata subsp. tridentata; assembly: GCA_021014915.2. Taxonomy (NCBI): domain Eukaryota; kingdom Viridiplantae; phylum Streptophyta; class Magnoliopsida; order Asterales; family Asteraceae; genus Artemisia; species Artemisia tridentata. The sequence continues at coordinate 250,634,442 of CP139508.1, forward strand.
TCTAGTCTATTACATGTTTATATATACTAAAAAACTACTGGGATATTGCTAGTCGACATCCTTGATCTCATTCCCACCTTTGGATTGCTTCAATTCATCTTGTTCATCCACTTGTCATTTTGGCGTCAAAATTTGATTATTTGAGGTGCAATAAGGAAATTTTGATTATTGTTTGATTTTGGTAGTGGGAATGAGGGGAAGGAAGCTTTGATGGTTTTGGATGTGGGTGAGTGGAGAGAGGGTCAAGAGGGTGTGATGAGCCAGCTAGTGTTGGGATTGTATGGTTTTGGCTGGGTATGGGAAAGTAGACTGGGTAATGGGTTTATTGTGGATTTTAGATTGTTGGGTATGTTTTTGTGCGATTTGGTTTGGGATATAACATGGGTGTTAAATTTGGATTGTGGAAATTTAGATCCGGATTTTTTTCCAAATTTAATTCCAAGGGACCAAATTGCCTTTCTAAACTTAGGCTATTCATACAAACTTTATAAATCCATATTGCCAAGATAAATAATACAAGGTTATATTATTTTTTCCATTTAATAACCCAGGGACCATTTTTGACATTTTTCAAAATTGAAGGACCTTTTTGTAATTTTTGCCCAAACAATCATTCAAGGACCAATTTTGACAATTAAGATTATTTTAGGGACCTTGAATGATAAATTCCACTTTTTTAGATTCTAGGGACTAGATTTACCAAATTCTGAAAGTTCAGGGACTAAAATGCAAATTATGCCATTTATTGTTTGTTTTTCCCTGAAACTTATAAAAAACACAGTCAGATGATATTTTTATACATTTTTAGACTTTTTAAAGTGTTTTTGACTGTTTCTGTAGCTCAAATGTGAAAGAAATGATGAGTATTTACACACTCATCAATCCCCCACACTAAACTATTGCTAGTCCCTAGCAATCTTTTATGAAGATTTTAATGGATGAATCTCTTTACCAGAAGCCATCACCTCTGGAGTAGCCAAATGTTTTAGTTCAAGTAAGAACTATGGTACACTGATAACCATGTGATTTTGAGCAAATCACAGCTGTAAACGGTTTGATTGTCTTTACCAAAACCGTTGCTTCTGGACTAGCCATTTTAGTATGTGATACTTTGGCACAATGATACCAAATGATTTTGAGCAAACCATCAGCTTTCAACGGGTTTGAGGAGTCTTTACCAGAAGCCGTTTGCTTCCGGACTAGCCAGCTCTTAGATAAATTACAACTATTATCTTTGGTGAGCTGATTACCAATTATGGTATTCCAAAGCCTTTACCACAAGCCATAACCTTGCGGGCTAGCCAACTCTTCACTAATTAAAGATATGGTGAGTCGAGAACCATACAATTTTTGGCAAATTGCAAGCCATAAACGGATTTGATACATCTTTACCCAGAGCCGTTTGCTCCGGGATTAGCCAATCCTTTTGTGTGTTAGACATGGCGGACTGATAACCATTTTTCGAGTTCTAAGTGAGAAAAAAAAATTTTTAAAATTTTGGCTAAAATGGGGGTGCTAGATGATACATTTGATAAAATTCGCTAGAATTTCCCCCCCACACTTAGAACTGAATATTGCCCTCAATATTCAAAGAACAGGCTGTTAAACCAACACTTAGAACGTAAAAGGGGAATACTAAATAGCCATTATTTTTATATACATATTTATTTTATTTTTATTTAATTTGCATTTAAGCCGTTATGGCATGCAAATTCCTCTATATTTTTTTTTTTTTTTTTTTTTTTTTTTTTTTTTTTTGACTTGAAACAACTTACATATATACAACCTGTGGGGCATTCCTCCAAACTTGGGTGGTAGAAAATGGAAAGAAGTCAGAAATATGGGTGAAAACCCATATGGTGCGGGCTAATGTTTTTGATCACCGAGTCACTAGCTTGACTCGACCCCGAATTAAGTTGATTCCTCCCGAACAGTCAGGTTTATCACGCTAGCTAACCGCTTGTGAACGGCCAACTGTAATAAAGTGCTCCTGAACAGCCCGGGAGAAAAAGCAATTTAAAAGTCTACGGGGAAGTAAGTGGAAGGGACCATCTCCCCCACACTAGGTAGTAGAAAATAGAAAGAAAACAGAGACACGGGTGAGAACCCATGTTTTGCTAATGTTTTTGATCACCGAGTCACTAGCTTGACTCGATCCCCGCATTTATTGGTTCATGGGGAATGTTTGAAGATCCGGGACAACCATAAATGGTATGTCCTCTCCAAAATAGTGTTTTAACCGATGACCATTCACTTTGAAATTTGGTCCGTCATTTTGAGATAACTCAACGGTACCATATGGATAAACTTTTGTAACAGTGAATGGACCAGACCAACGGGATTTGAGTTTTCCCGAGAAAATCTTCAATCTTGAATTGAAAAGAAGGACTCGATCACCAACGTTGAAAACGCGGTTCTTGATTTTTGAGTCATGAATCTTCTTTGTCTTTTCTTTATAAATCAAAGAGTTCTCGTAAGATTGATCACGCAGTTCATTTAATTCATTCATTTGAACTTTTCGGTGATCACCCGCAGTTTGAAGATCAAAGTTTGCATGTTTCAAGGCCCAGTAGGCTTTGTGCTCTAATTCGATCGGTAGATGACATGCCTTTCCGTACACAAGCTTGTAAGGTGTACACCCGATGGGTGTTTTGTAAGCTGTACGAAAGGCCCATAGTGCATCATCCAATTTATCCGACCAGGATGCACGATTTTCTCCTACAGTCCTTTCCAAGATTCTTTTAATACCCCGATTTGAAACTTCAACTTGCCCACTTGTTTGTGGGTGATACGCAGTAGAAAGTCGGTGAGTTACACCATACTTTTGCATGACTTTGTCAAATTTGTCATTGCAAAAATGCGTACCACGATCACTGATTATAGCACGTGGGGTTCCAAAACGGGCAAAAAGAGCTTTCAGGAATTTTACAACAACTCGGGCATCATTAGTGGGTAAAGCTTTTGCTTCAACCCATTTTGACAAATAGTCAACAGCCACGAGAATGTATTTGTTTCCTCGAGATGATGGAAATGGCCCCATAAAGTCGATGCCCCAGACATCAAAGATTTCACAGACTTGAATTGCATTTTGTGGCATTTCATTCCGTTGTGAAATATTTCCGTGACGCTGACAAGCTTCACAAGTTTTTATGAGTTCTTGGGCATCCTTATAGATTGTGGGCCAATAAAAGCCGGAATCAAACACCTTTTTGGCGGTGTAGTTTGGACTATGATGGCCCCCCGTGGGTCCAGCATGGCAAGCTTTGAGAATGTCAATAGCTTCCTGTCCGTAAACACACCGTCGGATGACTTGATCCGCACAGATTTTGAATAAGTAGGGGTCGTCCCAGAAATAATGTTTAACATCTTTGAAGAATTTATTCTTCTGCTGGGTCGACATCCCTTTCACTATGAAGTTACCCGCATGGTAATTTGCGAAGTCGGCAAACCATGGGGTAGTAGAATCTCCTCGAAAAGTAACCGCATTGAGTGTCTCGAGAGGAAATGTTTCATTTATTTCCTTTCTCTCGAAAACATCTTGGTGTGGGTTCTCTAATCGGGATAAATGATCAGCAGCTAGGTTCTCAGCTCCTTTTTTATCACGTATAATGATATCAAATTCTTGCAGAAGGAGAACCCAACGGAGCAATCTCGGCTTTGCATCTTGTTTTGCAAAGAGATATTTAAGAGCCGAGTGATCCGTATACACTACACATTTTGTCAAGATCAAATATGGCCGAAATTTCTCAAAGGCATACACCACAGCCAACAATTCTTTTTCTGTAGTGGTGTAATGAGTTTGAGCTTCAGTCATTGTTTTGCTTGCGTAGTGGATAGGCTGAAAATGTTTGGCTTTTCGTTGCCCCAGGACTGCACCGATTGCAAAATCACTTGCATCGCACATGAGTTCAAAGGGAAAGTCCCAGTCGGGGGCAACTAGAATGGGTGCCTCAGTAAGCTTTTTCTTTAATATGTCAAAAGCTTTGATGCACTCTGGGGAAAAAATAAAAGGAGCATCTTTTTCAAGAAGATGAGTCATAGGCCGGGCGATTTTAGAAAAATCTTGTATGAATCGACGATAGAAACCGGCATGACCCAGAAAACTCCTAATACCTTTGACGGTAGTGGGATGAGGTAATTTACCAATGACATCAACTTTAGCTCTGTCAACCTCAATCCCGTTCTTTGATATCTTATGGCCGAGGACAATGCCCTCTCTGACCATAAAATGACTCTTCTCCCAATTTAGACAGAGATTGGTGTCTTTACACCTTTTCAACATGTTTTCTAAATTGGAGAGACATGCTTGGAACGAATTCCCAATGACCGAAAAGTCATCCATAAAGACCTCCATTGTTTTACCGATCATGTCGGTAAATATAGCCATCATACACCTCTGGAATGTGCCTGGAGCATTACATAAGCCGAAAGGCATACGTTTATAAGCAAAGGTTCCATAAGGGCATGTAAAGGTAGTCTTCTCTTGATCTTGTGGATCAATGGGAATTTGAAAGTATCCCGAGAAACCATCAAGGAAACAATAGTACTCGTTTCCTGCTAATCTCTCAAGCATCTGATCCATAAAAGGCAGAGGAAAATGGTCTTTGCGGGTGGCATCATTTAACTTACGATAGTCAATGCAAACACGCCACCCTGTAACCAGTCGAGTTGGAATCAACTCATTTTCATCATTCGTGACAACAGTCATGCCACCCTTTTTTGGAACACAGTGAATGGGACTAACCCAAGGACTATCAGAGATGGGATAAATCAATCCTGCATCAAGAAGTTTGAGAACCTCTTGTTTGATTACATCGTGGATTTTAGGATTAACCCTTCTTTGATGTTGGACTGCTGGTTTAAAGTCATCCTCCATTAAAATCTTGTGAGTACAAAATTCAGGGTCAATACCCTTAATGTCGGAGAGTTTCCAAGCAATGGCTTGCTTGTGTGACTTTAAGACCTTTATTAGAGCAGTCTTTTCCTCATCACTTAAGTCTTTAGCAATAATGACGGGTAATTTATCATCACCCTCCAAGAATGCGTACTCAAGATGAGGCGGTAAGTCTTTGAGTTCGACCTCAGGAAATTCATCAGTTTTCTCAACTGATTTGACTTCCTCATTATGAAGTTCAACGGGAGGGAGAGGAGGAGAATTGTCCTGATTTAACAATGTCTCAAGAAGAAGAATATCTCCCTCCAGATCAATCTCAGCGTCATCAATCCCCTCTAGGAATGAATCACATTTGAGAAAATCATCGATCTCTTCCAAATTGAAATCACCTCCCTCAAACGGAGTGAGAGAAGGGGAAGAGTCGGAAATGCCAGGTAAAGAAGATGTGGTGGTATCCCCACTCACAGAATTATCAGAATAACCAAGAAACTCTTGAGAATACTCCTCTGAAACAATATCAATGACATCGATTCGGTTAACCGATTCAGAATCATAATTTGAGGAGTACCTCGAAGTTTGATCGAGGTTAAAGGCAACAGCTTCATGACCCACACGTAATGTGATTTTATGCTCAAATACATCTATGAGAGCACGGCCCGTTCTTAGGAATCCTCTTCCAAGAATGAGAGGAACTCTAGAATCAGCATCGAAATCCACAACCACAAAGTCAGCTGGAAAATGGAACTTTCCTACTTTCACAAATACGTCCTCAGCAATGCCAAGTGGACGAGATATTGAACGATCTGCAAGCTCAAGAGTCATGCAGGTAGGAGTAAGTTCAGGAAGAGAGAGTTTCTTCCATACTGATTTAGGCATTAGGTTGATGCTTGCACCAAGATCGGCCAAGGCGTAGCATTCAACCATTCCTGGAAAGACACAAGGTAGTAGAAACCTTCCAGGATCTCCAAGCTTCTCGGGAAGCTTTTTTAAGATAACTGCTGAGCAGTTCTCATTTAATGGAGTCTTTGCCATTTCAAACAGTTTTTCCTTGTTGCTCAACAAGTGTTTGATTGTGGATGCAAACTTGGGCATCAGAATGATAGCATCCGCAAAGCTTATGTCAAAGTGTAATTCTTGGAAAATTTGGAAGAATTTATCCATTTGTTGACTAGCTTTTTCGCGGAGCTTTTGCTCATTTAAACGTGATGGGTAAGGAATAGAAGTTTTGGATTTAGGGTTTTCAACCGGGATTTCAGAATGTTCAAAGACAACTTGAGGTTTAGTTTTGGGTTTCGGGACAACTGGAGGCTGGACGTTTTTGGTACCTCCGTTATTAGTAGGAAGTACCTGGTCCTTGGTCACCTCAGGCTCACTTCCCACTACCTTTGGGAAAGAAGAAGAAGTGGTAGTGGAAACAGTGGGTCCCTCATATGAAACACCACTTCGGGTTGTGATCGCCTTAGCATCGCCCTTCGGGTTAGCGATCGTGTTGCTCGGAAGTTTTCCTGAGCCCGAAGGTTGATCATTTAAAGATTTTTTAATCTCAGAGATCTGGCTGACCAACAACCTGTTTGTGTCCTCTTGAGCTTTCATGAACTGCCTCAACAACTCATCAGATGATGGATGTTGGGCTGGAATGGCTTGATGTTGATTAGGGAAATTTTGCATTCGGTTATTTTGATTATAACCTTGATGTTGAAAATTCCCTTGATTTGGATTACCATTTCCCTGAAAATGATTTCCCTGGTTGGAATTGTTTCGATTAAAGTTTCCTTGGTTTTGGAAACCTTGATTGTGTCCAGAATTGAAATTCCCTTGGTTTTGATAACCTTGGTTCATTCGAGGTTGATTTTGGTTCCGGTTTTGCAAATTCTGGTTATGATTAAAACCGGGTGGTCCTTGGTAGGAGCTAGCTCGGTATGGTTCCATTTGAGGACGGTACTGATTACCCCCTTGATTTGAAGTACCGGCTACAGCATTAACTTCAAAAGGACTACCATCGGTGGCAGTACAGTCGTAGTATGCGTGAGGACCACCACAAGTAACACAGACTTCCACTTTTTTAACTTCAGCATGTGAAGGAGTTTGTGTGAAAGTGACTTTCTTTTGGCTTGAGAGAACCAAAGCTTGAATAGCATCCGTGAGTTTGTCAATCTTAGCATCGGTGCTAGAAGTACTCACGGGAGATGAAGTAGAAGGACCGGCACTAGCCTGAGAATGATATGGCTTTGTTCGTGCAGTACGGACCTTAGACTTATTTTCAATAATTGCTAAAGCTTCTTTGACAGTTCTGCTCAAAAAGTTACCTCCTGAGGAGGCATTGAGAGAATCTTGGTCAGATTGGCTCACTCCATTATAGAAAGTGTCGATTTGCATCAACTCGGTAAAACCATGATGAGGACATTTACGAAGCAATTCTTTGTAACGATCCCACGCGTCACTAAATGATTCATCAAATCTTTGTGTAAATTTGATAATTTCATTTTTAAGACTTGTCGTTCTAGACGGTGGAAAAAATTCGTTCACAAACTTTGTAACTAAGTCCTCCCATGTCTCAATTGAACGAGGGGGTTGTTTTTCAAGCCATATCCGGGCTTGTCCCTCGAGAGAAAATGGGAATAGAAGAAGTTTGATTGAGCTAGCAGGGATGTTCTTATATTTGATGGTAGATGTAATCTTGTTAAACCATCGAATGTGAGCATGAGGATCATCCCTCTCAAAACCATAGAATTGGCTTGAGGTTACAAGATTCAGTAACCCGGTTTTGAGCTCAAAACTCTCAGCTACAATAGCTGGAACAACAATGGCATCTCCATAACCCTCGATGGGTGCCTGGAGAAGCTCATTCATTGGCAATTCTGCCATGACGACAGGATCAGTACGTTCCTCAGATACGCCTGATGGGGCAGAACGTCTACGACGCCTTCGAGGTATCTTTCCAAGCTCACGGAGAGGGCTTGATGACCTAGAAGAACGAGTGCGCATGCACTAAGACGAGTCTGAGAATCCTTTATAGTGGAGGAACCTCAGAAAAGGGTAAGAATATTATTTTTGGATTTTATGAAAACAAAATTTTTCTATTAAAAATCAAGATCGAGAAAAACACAAGTGAACTTAAACCAATAATCAACAGGCGTACGGTAGCTCTCTAACTGACAAACGCACAGAGTGGCGGAGAAGCAAAGGTGGGCAGTTACGCTCCTTAAAAACCCGCTTCTTTCAGTCCGACAATTTAATGTCAGACTATCCTAGAACCTCCGTTAGAGTTTGTTTATCAATTAAAGGTGAGCCGATATTCGCAAGTGATACAAAGGCAAGTTTTTATCTTAGGTTTGGGAACTTATTATGGCCGCACCCCCAGTTAGGTAGTGCTCAGTCTTGGTTCTCGATGGTTAATTTTTATTATTTGTTTATTTATTTAACACAGAAAATGGAAAATATTTTTGATGTTTTTATTTTTTATATGATATATATAGAGAAAAGAAAAGAAAATATTTTTGTTTTTTATATGGTTTTATGGGGAATGGAAATACGATATTTTTGGTGCTTGATCCGTTAAATGAGTTAACTTCACAAGCGTTTTGCTTTATATATGATAAATATACAAGAGAGAGAAGATATTCACAGATTGGGGTTCAAAGACACGATACTGCAAAACGTTTGAAACACGCTGCACACCTCCCCAGCAGCGGCGCCAAAATTTGATTGGCTCTAAACAGTCAACTAATATTGACCAAGGATTTGGTCAACAAAAAGTCAAACTATTAAGGACACAATACAATAATCCAAGGAGTATAGTTTTATCCCCGGGTCGTTTAAGTCCCAGCGAGATGCGAAATTGTGCTTAAAAACGGATCGTGATCAAATGTAATTGAACAGAAAAGGGATTATGATTTTGATTACACTAATGAGATAAGAAAATAGCTTTAACCAAGCTATATAAACAAGAACAGGAAACCTAAATTAACTAAAAACGTATAAAAACCTAAAAGCGTACGTTTAAATTTAAATAAACGTAAACGTACGAAATAAAAAGTGAGTTTTAAGAAATAAAAGGCCTACGGATATGAAATTTATATTTTTACAATCCTAATAATAAAAGAAAATTATTGAAAAAAGAAAATTATTTATTTGACTTATTTATTAATTATTATTAATTAAAAACTATTTAATAATTATTTAAACTAATTAAAATTCTAATAAATACTAAAAGATCAAATAAAAATCTGAAAATTTTTATATAAATACTCTAAGGTAATAAAAAGATAAGAAAATTATAAAAATGAAAATTACTTAATTAAAATTTAAAAAGATAAATTCTATTAAATAGAAGCTATCACTTTATTTCTATTTCGTTTGTTTTTAAGTCCTAAAAATATTTTTATATTTTTCCTAGATTAAAAATGACAAAATAAAATTATCTAAAAAAGATTTATATTTTTCTGATTATTTTTCTATTTATTATAATTTAATTACTATTTTAAACTAATTAAAAGATTAAAAATATTAAAACTATGAAATAAATTCTGAAACTTTTTTCTAAATTACTTTAAGTGATTACTGAGTTAACAAAATTAAAATGGGATAGACAACTTATTCTAAATAAGCTGCAAAAAAGCTAGAAGTATAATAAGCTTAATAAAACTAAACTGCTATTACTAGTATATAAATAAATGAAGAAACAAATAACACTAGAAACCACTTAGGGCAGATGGTGCACGGGTTTGCTTTGGTTTTGCACCAGATAACCACAAGGTCACAGGTTCGAATCCCACAAGTGGCACAATTATGTAAACTTATTTTTTTGGTGATTTTCTTTTTGCTAATGACTTTTCAGGTAAATATAAGCTAATTTAATTAAGGAACTATTTTTGGTTTACACTAAATAAGCTAGAAACAATGGGCTTATTGAAACAGTTGGCTAGTTAAGGTTTTTAAGAACTAGGTTGTAAGAATTTAAGCTATAGGCTAGAATTAAGCTAAGGTTGAATGAAAAAGGTTAAAAAGGACTGAGTTAATTATAATTAAGCTAAAGGGTTCAGGATAAGCTAAGTCTAAGAGCTTAAAAGCTCAAAATAAGCTCAGTTGTTACTGAGTCTGCTGGTGCAGGGGAGAAATCCCAACTTGCAGGCCTAATTTTAGTGGCTTAAAAGGCTTCTAAAAATCGAACTAAAATTATCCTAATGAGTTGAGCTGGTGAGGTTTAAGGATCAAAAGGAATGAGCTTAATTGGGCTTAAAATGAGTGAACTAGAAAATCTCAAAGTTTATAAAAAACCACAAAGTCTGCTTTATGCAGTCTGTGAAACTGAGTTGCTAAGCAACTCAGTGTATACTTGATGCTAGGTTCTAAGGTTGTGAGGACTTAACCAATACACTAATTGGAACACAAAAGTGCTAAAGAAACAGGCTTAAAAGGCTTAGGGCTTATATTGGCTTATTTGAGCTTTTACTTGACTGAAAATCACACTAGGTCTAAGAAATTAGACATCTGATCTATAGAGCTTAAGAGATGTTGAAAATAGCTTATAGGGACTGAGATAAGCTTAACCAAAGTTGACCATATGGTCAAGTAACAGTACAAGCTGTTTTGGCTTGTGACAGTACTTAAACCAAACACCCCTTTAGGGTGGTGTTTTGTGAATTTTGAACTGAAATTGATTAAACAAGCTGAGAACTTGAACACTAATTAATTATTAACTAATATTGATTATTTTTAATAGCTTTTAAACTAGATTTAAGCAGCTTATAGTGATTAATGAAAAATTAAGCTAATATGATATTATGAGCTTACAATCGAATTTGTATGAAACTCAGAGGAACCAAGAACAGAACCAACCTATAAGCTCTCCATAGAGCCACTAAACCAGAAGCTTCCACAATTCCAGCTTGTTCAAGCCAGAGAAGCTTATCATGAGTTTGTTGACTTTTTGTTGACTTTTTCCAAAATTCGAACTTGTGAACTAGTAAACTAAAGATAAGCTTACAGAAAGCTATAATAAGCTTTTATAAGCTTATGGAAGGGTTATGGTAGCTTGTAACAGCTTATGGAAGGTGTTTGAACTTATAATGATTCACAGAAACTATGAAACTAAGCATACATGAAATTTATAACATAAGTGTTTGAAACAAGCTTTAATGACTTAATTGAAACTTATATTGATCATAAAAACTGAAATTACAATGAAAGAAATACTTAATGAAAATTACGATTATACTAAACTTAACTAACTTTTTTCTCTAGTCTATTACATGTTTATATATACTAAAAAACTACTGGGATATTGCTAGTCGACATCCTTGATCTCATTCCCACCTTTGGATTGCTTCAATTCATCTTGTTCATCCACTTGTCATTTTGGCGGCAAAAGTGAATTTTGATTATTTCTCTGATTTTTGGTAGTGGGAAGTGGGAAGGAAGCATTTATTGGTTTTGGATGTGTTAGGTGGAGTGTTGAGGAGGGGGAATGAGGTGGATGAGCCAGCTGGGGGGATGACTGGTTATGGCTGGGGTGAGTGGGAAAGAGACGGGTCAAAGGGGTTTTGACTGAGTTTTTAAACTCAGATAAGTAGTTGGGCTTGTATGGGTTTTGGGCTTGGGTTATGGGAAATAGACTGGGTTGGGTTTATTTTGGATTTGGATTGTGGGTATTTAGTTTAGATCCGGATTTTGGTTTAGATATTTAACATAGGGACTAAACTTGCCATTTGCTGAAACTTTAGGGCTGAGTTGTCATTTTCCCAAACTTTATTCCAAGGGACCAATATTGCCAAGATAAATAATACAAGGGTTATAATTATTTATTTTCCATTTTAAATAACCCAGGGACCATTTTTGACATTTTTCAAAATTGAAGGACCTTTTTGTAATTTTTGCCCAAACAATCATTCAAGGACCAATTTTGACAATTAAGATTATTTTAGGGACCTTGAATGATAAATTCCACTTTTTTAGATTCTAGGGACTAGATTTACCAAATTCTGAAAGTTCAGGGACTAAAATGCAAATTATGCCATTTATTGTTTGTTTTTCCCTGAAACTTATAAAAAACACAGTCAGATGATATTTTTATACATTTTTAGACTTTTTAAAGTGTTTTTGACTGTTTCTGTAGCTCAAATGTGAAAGAAATGATGAGTATTTATACACTCATCAATCCCCCACACTAAACTATTCCTAATCCTGTGGAAGTTGAAGTATTCACGTTAGTAGTTTGTGATGATGCTTTCTTAGGTGCCTTGTCGACTTTGTACATTCCTGGTGCAATCACATTATTGGGTACAAATTTCCTTTTGTCAAGAACTCTGTGTTTCTCTTTCATTTCAATGATGATGTGGTTTTGTTCTTGAATTTTTTATTCCAACTTTCTATTTAACCGAACAGTGTCATTTCTATTTTCACAAACTTCAGCAATATCTTTTTCATACTCTAAAATTTGATGTTTTAAAACCTCATTTTCTTTTTCAAGATTTTGAAGTGTTGAAACAGAAACATTTTGAGAAGACAAAGATTCTTTTTGACTTTGTAATGCAAACTCAAAGTTAATACTTTGAGTCTGACACTTATCCAGCGTTTGGCGAATTTTAAAAATTTCTTTTGCACATTTGGTTTCCACATCATCACTGATTTGTCTAAGTCGCTCATTTTCTTTTCTCAGATTATCATTCTCAATTCTCATTGTCTCAATTTCAACACAGTGATCATCAACAAGCAATTTATTGCACGACAAATAGATAGCATTCATAAGCACAGATATCACATCAGAACTGAGAACATTCGTCAAGAGTCGATCGACATCTTTTTCCAAAGCTTTCTTTTGACCTTTTTGTTTTGCAATTTTGTTATCTTTTGCTCTGAAAATACTCATCATTGATGCAACTTCTGACTGGAGTTCTTGTTCCCACTGTGTGGCACAAAGTCGCAGGTGGTTGACAAGTGGCAAGAATTGTTTTTGAAAAAATTCTCGCTTTTCTTTCTCATAAGGAGATAGAAAAGTGGAGATTTTGATTTCAGAATTTCTTTCTATTATATTTTCCAAAAGTTGGATGTCGTCCATAAATGTGTTAAAATATTTTAGAATGCGACATTCTTTTGGCATTTGTTTCTTTTCACCTTGATTTTGTAATGGACCATTGACTTGTGCGACAGTAGTTACTGGACCAACGTCAGACGAAACATTTATTTCATTTAAAGACCACGTTTGATTAGATCTATCTTTTTGTGGTACAAATGATTTACTAATGTAAGGTGCTTTTGAGTAATGAACCCGGTGTTTTTGCACAATTTCGATAAACCCTCTTTTTCACAATTTCGATAAACCCTCTTTTTCACAAATTCGATAAACCCTCTTTTTCCACTAACTTTTTCGGGTTACGTTAATACTTAGAAAACGATGAATAAACCGATTGTTTTTGGTTTCAAACGTGTAATAATACATAAACTATGAAGAGATTTAGTACTATTAACGTGAAAAACTAAAGATGTGGTGAAATTCTACGATTAGCAACGAACTAAACAAGCGTTATACGAGCTCAAACTTGAACAAAAAACTTAACTATCGACGGTAAATCTAATCCCATTTCACGATTTGATCTTTTAACTTTACAAGCTTGAAGATCTAGTGAACGAAATAAGATTTTTGATTGTTTTACCACAAAAACCACACGTAATCTATAAAACCAAACGAATAACTGATTGTAAACGATGAAAATCAACTTGATAACACACAACTAACTATCCTTTGGCGTATGATACCACTTGATGGTCCCTATTAATAACGTAACACAAGATCTAATCTACTAATAACCACGCTAACAACTACTAACTAAGCTACGAATGAAAACTAATAAACAGCTTAAACACTAATGAGAGATTAGAGAATAAAGATGAAGAGAATAGAAGGATGATTTTATTCACACGATAAACTGACAAAGCTTCCGCACAAGTGAGACAAAACCAACAATAGAAATGAGCACCCTAAGCCTCTATTTATAGGCGAGTATTAGGGTGTCCCATGTGCAAAGTATTCTAGAAGCTTTTACATGGCCACATGGTCCATGGGCTACTAATGGACCATGTGCTTTATACTAACTTATAACCCATATTTGTTTAGCAATGAATATAACGTACAAATGACAAAGACTTGAATAAATATTAAAACATGTTCCCAACATCTTTCGACCTTTAAATCCAACAATGTTAAATCAACAAGTTTTAGAACACGAATTATATTTAAACAAACTTATGAGAACAATCACTTTTTCTAACCGACTAATCATTCAACATTCACACGAAAGTCTACATAATTCCCAAACAAGTATCACAAATTACTCCATAACAAGTTTCATCAACAAACGTAACATTTCATTCAACATCAAATTGTTCAACATAATAATTAAGTAAAAGAAAGTTACCCAAAGCAAGACTACAATGAGTAAGAAATATAAAGAGTTATAGCACTCCTAAACGCCTCCAACCCGCGATTCAGATTTGAACCGGCGGCTGGGATGACTGCTCAACCTCAGGTTTGGCTATTGAACCTTGGGTTTGAACCTCAGCTTCAACCTTGGGTTGGGAACTGTTTTGCACATAAATTTCAACCTTGGGTTGGCATAAAACTCCATCCTTTAATACTCTTTTTAGCACCAAATCATGACTCCATCTTTCATTGAAAATCTTCACAACCTTCTCTTGTACATCGGAAATAATCATAACATGAATCAATATCTTTGACGACAATCTTTTCTTGAATATTCTCTTAAACTTTTGGCTTTTCTTCGTCATTCTTTGATATTTCCTTGTACTTAGAACTGAACACATCATAATACCTTTTAAGCGCAAAATGCTCATAAACATAACTAAATAATATACAAAAATATACAAATAACGCGACTCTATCATAGACAAAATGAGCGTTATCACATCCAAATCACACTCATAGAAAGTTTCTACTGGTTCACTTTGAATAGCTGTCAAGTTTCCATTATGGAGTATGAACTCTCTAACCGTTGGTTTCCATATACAATACTGAAGATAGTTCCTAGGCATTTGACTACTAGTGGTTGATCTACATCGTGCAATTAGTCTTCCAATAGCTCTAGATCTAGCACTAGTTCCTTTTGGAACGTTCTTCTGTTCTGGCGTAACATTCACAAAATTTTAGAAACATAATCATCACAAACATCATTAGATAAACATTTCTTACACATTAAACAAACTGAGTCATTACATGCATTAGAAATAGTACTTTTGTCATTACATTTAGATGACATATGTCTCTTATTACAAAGCGATAAATTCCTAGGGTGTTCTTCTACTTCTTCAATTTTATTCTGGCATCTGCTCTTAGACACAGGCAAGACTCTATTATTCCTTGTATTGCTCCTAGGCTGTAGTCTGCTGCTCCTAGAGGTGCTTTCTAATCCTGTAAAAGGTAAGGCACATGCATTAGGATTTATATTGTTGTCCTTAGCAATTGTTTTATCATTCCTAGACTCTTTTGGATTATCTTTTACGCTCTTGTCGTTTTCCATATATGTTTTAGATGTAGAGGCAGATAAAGGCCAGGTGCTATCACATTTGGTGTTTCGACAACCGCTTTTTCTTTTTCAATAATATTTACTTTTTCATTTTGCTTGGGAAAGGGTGTTGGAGTGACTGGTTTTGTCAAATCATTATTCACATCGACTTTTGGAACAAATTTAGAAATTGACATTTTTGGTTTAACAACCGGTTTTATCCGAAGTCGATGGTTTTGCAAACTTAGTATCCACACCCTTCCCTTTTTGACTTTCCAGCTGAGCCTTCAAAAGATCATTTTGCTCTTTCATGTCCTTGTAGGCACGCTCATATGACAGTTTGTCATACTTGCATTCCTCGGTTTTTTGATCAAGTTGTTTAAAATATGATACATTTTCTTTTTCAAGTTTAGTAAGAGCATTTTCATATTTTGAAACAATTGCAGAAGTCTCAGCTCGCAGTCTTTCATCGTCTTCAACAGAATATGTTTGTAAAATGATGGACATAATATCGGTCGATATAGCTGCTTCGAAGAGAGAATCATTAAGGTTTTCCAAAACTTTGATGTTTTCAATATTTTCATTAGCTTCTTTCACCAGGGATTTGTGGTCCTTGACAAAATCGACTGTTTCTTTCAAAAATGCTTGTTCAAAATGAATTACTCTCGCATGGATGCCATTCAGTGGAGTAGTAATTTCTGTTTCAAACACCTTTTTTATTTCTGCATGAAAACTTGAATGCCAGTTGTTGATACTAATAGTATTTTTAGATGCAACAATATTTTGAAGTGTTTCAATTCTCTTTTTAAGATCATCTAAATATCCTCTAGCAGCACTTGTGTTAAAAGGATTGTTTGAGGACATTTGTTTAAAGTTTGAAATAGTTTTAAAAACAACTTTTTGTTTTGCAATTGGTGTCGTAACAACTGGTTTTTTGGAAATCTTTGGTGTTTGTTTTTGTTGAACAAAATTAACTCCAGAAAGTATGTTTAGTTTGTTATAATCAATTGGTTTTATCTCTGCGTTCTTTTGTTTCATTTTAATTCGACTCTCTTCAGCAAGCTCAATAGTTTCATCAGAATCCCTAACAGCGGGAGGATCATATTTAGCATATATCACGTTACCATTGTACAAAACATTATGTTCTTTCTGAGCTTTCTTGAGAGTATAAGGGTTTTCACATCCGATAGCCATTTTCTTCATTGTGTGCAAAAGCGAGTTTGGATCTTTAATTAGCATATGAATGGTTTGAGCGGAATGACCCGTTTTCACAAGCAAATCTTCCAACTTTTTATTGTTTCATCTTTCTCAATGATTTCATCAAGAAGACCATTTTCTCGTTTTGAAAAATCTGCTTTCAACTGTTTCTTTTCTTTTGCAAGATCAGAACAAGTTGATTTTTGTTTAGAAAGTTGGTTTTTCAAATCAGAAATTTCTGTGTTTAAGGATTTTATTTTCATCTGTGAATTAACATCAAGTGTGTCAAACTTGATTTGCAATTGTTTTTCTCTTAAAACGGAGTTTTGATAACCAGTTTCTAATTCTGACTGTCATTTTTTATGAAACTCAAAAGCTTTTTTTTTCCTTATACCTCTCAAGCTCAGCGGTCATTTTCTCATTCGCGGCCTTAACATCGCGATTGACCTTTTTTACTTTCTCAATTCAATACTACAATTTTTCAATAAAGATTCAAATAGAGCACGTGTTTCCTCATCCTTCACAGCATGCTGTGAAACTAAGCCTCCATTATGATTCATATCTGGAGTTGCCGAATCAATATTGCTACAACTCGGCGTGTCCAGGTATGTATCATAAGTTGTTGCTAGAGTCTCAGAATGTTGTGCGTCATGAGGAGACATATCAAATATATCATTATTGTGGTATGTATTGAATAATGGTACCTTAGATACTGCATTGGTGTCATAAACAGGCAGTGTGTTAGAATCCGTGTCATACTTAGCCTCCTGAAGATTTGCTTTGAATATGAAGTTTGCATCGATATCCTCTCGGTCTTCCATATCATCCATGAGTGCCATAAAATCATTTTCTTCTGCATTCAACTAAAACCCTGCTTCTTCCTTCTGTGCCAGCAGCAATGCATACTGCAGATAAGCTGTATCTTTCTTTTTTGGCTTAGTGGGACAGTTCTTTGCCATATGACCGATACCCTGACAGTTGAAACACTTGATCGGATTACCCTGATTCATATTTCCATAATTCCCAACAACTGGAGCTACAACATTCCCAATCTGATTACCCACTGTCTGATTCCCAACATTCTGACCCCTCTGATTTCCAACAAACTGGCCCATTTGATTCCTTGCATACTGACCCATCTGATTTCTTGCATACTGCCCTTGATTACCCATCTGAAATCTAGTAGCATATCCTTGCTGATTCCCAATAACTCCAACCATTTGTCCTCCTTGACCCATATTGAAACTCGGCTGTGCAATCTGCCTGTTGCGAGTATTCGATGAAATCCTTTGGTTGTTGTTGGTTGGTGTAGAATAGCGTCCTTGGAATGCCTTTGTTAAGTAGGCAAACGCTTGTGTGAAAGCAGCAGTAGACTCATCGTTTTCAGTGATCTATCGTTCTTGGAATTGTAGATATTGTTGTTGTTGTAGGTAGAATTGTTGTTGTGGAATTACAGCAGTTTGTTGTTGTGGAATGTATTGTTGTTGCATGTAGTTGTGAGTGGAAGATGATGATGGTTGATGTTGTGTGTTCACTGGTAAAGGTGTTGGTGTGTGAGCAATGGGTGCAAGAGGATCATGATTCTTTGCCAATCTTTCTTTCCTAACTTCATTAGCCTCAGCTTGGTTTTGCTTCATAAAATCGTAGAGCTGATCATAATTCACCTGATGTAGATCCTTGGTTTGGTTGACAATAGTGACATATCATCCCCATTCTTCTTGAAGGTTGTTGATGAACTTGATGTTGCTCATGATTTGTCTTGGTGTTAAGTTGTTTCTAATTAGCTCATTCATTAGAGTGTAAAACCAGGTATAGTAGGATTCAATGGATTCTCCTGGAGTGGATGTAAACTTCTCCCATTCAGTTAGTAGCTTGTTTTCTACATCTTGTTGCCCAATTTCTGTTCCATGACATAGCCTTCTAACTCGTTCCCACATGTCATAGGCAGTTACACAACTGTCGACAGCAGCAAAGATCTCTCGTGGTAATCCTAGTTGGATTAAGTGCATTGCCATATCATCAGCTGCAATTTTCTTCCTGTCTTCTTCTGTGTATTCTACTTCTGTTTGTTCATGAAAGAATGGTGGGATAGGAGGTGTTCCATTCGGCTATCCAGGGTCTTGAATCTGTCAAGGCTTGAAGGGTCCATTCTTAATAGATTGGAGCAGGAGTTTACCATCAGGCTTAGTTTTGATGTAGCGAAGCATACGGCTTGTCCATGGAAGATACCTACCTTTTTCAAGCATAGGAGGACGGGTTTCCGCACTGGCTCCATGAATGTCTTGCTGAGTTGCCATTGATGAAGTTGTGTATGATAAAGTTAATCTTGGATCGGTTCAACGATATAGGAGTTGTGTTTGTTGTTGGTTAATGTTCAAAAGTTATGTTTGTTTGAAGTTTTGTCCTAACTCGAAGTTTGCTTGCTTGAAAGATCTTACTTGAAGGATTCTTAGTTGAAGAATTCTTACTCGAAGGAAGCTTACTCGAAGGTTTCTGCTTACTCGAAGGTTTCTTCTTACTCGAAGGTTTCTTCTTACTCGAAGGATTATCCTTAGTCGAAGAAAATAACCCCTTAGTTGAAGGATTCCTTAGTTGAAGAAGTTCTGATTTCCTAACTCTGAAAGTATACATAGAACTTGAATAAATTCCTTACTCAAAGGATTCTTCTAACTCGAAGAAAGTAATCCTTACTTGAAAGAACTCTTCTTACTCGAAGAAATAAGCCCTTACTTGAAAGAATTCTTCTTACTCGAAGAAATAAACCCTTACTTGAAAGAATTCTTCTAACTCGAAGAAATTCAAATCCTAACTGGAAGGAATTCTTCTAACTCGAAGAAAATCAAATCCTTACTAGAAGGAATTCTTCTTACTCGAAGAAATGCAAGTCCTTACTAGGAGAAATTCTACTTACTCGAAAAAATGCACCTTCTTACTCGAAGGATCAGAACACGATAACACACAGACACACACCTAGATCATTGTTTGGCGATTAATACCACTTGTAGGACCTTAGATCTAACTTATCACACTAAACACTAAGCTCATATGGTGGTACAAGAGATATATGTGTGGCGTTAAATCTAGAGAGAGAAACTAGAAATAGAAACTTTATTAATATACACACACTACACACTCAAGCACACACTCCAAATGAGACAGAGTGTGCCTTTTATAGTAGAGACTTGACGCCTCATGGGCTTACATATGGGCTTCGTATGGACTAAGGATTTGACTAACTTATACATAACTTTCATCCTATTAGCTTAGTCCACGAGCCATTTGACTATTCTACTATATTATCTACGACACGTTACAAAGTTATAAATACGTAAATGACCATCACTTTATTATTAAAGCTAACAAGCTACCTTTAGTCTTGTTTAATTTTTCATAGCAGTGTTTGCACTCATCCATCTCGGTTCCATTACTCAACTTTATTTCATCAAAATGTGCCCAAACTCCTGAAGTCTTTTTCCTTTTTCTTTTCATGAATGTGTTAGTTTTGATGGACAAATATTAAACGTGTACGTCTAGAATCGAACTCGGGACCACGGGATTGCACACATTATGTATGAAGAATTAATGTAATAATAATTAATATATAAACCGTTATATATTTTATTATTTAAACACAGAATAATAACTAACGGACGTTAAGTAATTAACGGGAATTGACTAACGACCGTTAGGGAATAAAGGAAGGACTATAGATGAAATTAAAGGATCAAGATGGTTCCGGAATCCCTTTAGGATGTATGGGCCGATCGGCCATAGGGTTTCATAACCCATTCCTCAACCAACTTGTTCTCCAAGATTTCTCATCTAGATATACAAGGCTAGGGTTATTCAATCTTCACTTCTTGTGCACTAGCTATAACCATAAAACCTTTTCCCTTCTTCTCTTGCTTTTGGTCGATCGACATATACCCTCAAGGGGTCGATCCACACTTGTTTTCTAAACAAAATTGTTTTGGTTTAATTGTGTTTACATTACTAGCATAATCTTTAATTCGGTTATAGTACGTGTGTACAAGATTGTGGTATCAACTCAATATAGTTGATATTCTTGGATTGAGATACAAAAAGGTAAGGGGTATCTCGCTAATCCATTTGTTAAAGATTTGAAGAAGATTGAAGTTGATTCTTGTTGTTGCTAGAATCAAAAGGTACGTTTCTTTAATTTTAGGTTAATCTTTTATATGTTAAAATAAGATCATATGCTTCCGCATATGTGTTTGATTGTTATTAGAATAAATATGAACTTGTCATGATTAATAAATACTAACAGTGGCATCACAAGCCGTTTTAACATGTAATTGAATTACCGAAACACATAAAAAATCGAATCTTGGATTAGGATTTAAGTTACTAGATTTTTTAGGGTTAAAAAATCGAAACCCTAATTTTTTTATGCGGGGGGACCGATGCCCCATAACTAAAAAATTTAGTTTTGTAACCCAAAAATTGTAACGTGTTTATGTGGTTAAAGGTTACTTATCTTGTGACTTATAATTAATCCATGATGAAACATGCATGTTTATCATGGATTAGGGTTTAATTAATTGTTAAGTTGATTGTCACATGTAATTTAGATAGATCTAAAATTAGGGAAGACCTCAATTATTATATTAATGAATCTATTTATGTGCTATTTGGTATATGTTTGCTAAGACTAACGCAATCGATTCGTCAATGCATGTGGCTCTACCTACCATTGTAGGAGATAGTCTTAGTTAAATATATGCATATTAAAAACAAAGATAGATTATTAATAGGGTTTTATCAACAAGTTTTCATGTGGCTACATGATTTAATGGTTAAGATTATGTGTACTTATTTGGTTATTTAATTTTATTAATTACTTGATTTTTTGTTTAAATTGTTTGATAAGATTGTAAGCAAAAAAGGGTAATTTTTCGAATATAAAATAAATTGACCTAATAACTATGAAACTTGATGTGATAAATTATACATATTGCAAAGTCTTATGTGCCGACAGTGGTTCGCTTCGCACGGTAATTTGCTCCCAGGCGAGACGAGCAATATTATAGTTTATAACACGTTTTTTTAAGATTTATGAGAGGATCTAAACACACGCCTTGTGTTAGAGATACTTTGAGTGATACTAACTAGCACGCAGAATTTACTAGTTAATACTTAAAAGATATTGTGTGTATATGAATGAATGGAACAGTAATATGTATTTGTATGAACAATGAAGAAAATGTTTTACCAAAACGATTCAATATTATTATCAATAATACGAGTGATCTTGACTTATCACTAGGGTTACAAAACCTTGAATCTCTATGAATTAATCGTACATGTATATCACAAAACCTAACCTAGGACCTCCTTTTATAGAACAAGGAGTCCTTTATAAGATAACTATAATATCCATATAACTCTAACTAAATAGGATATTCACTAAATCTTTTCTATACTTATCCTATTACACGTTATCAGAACATAAGCAGTACAAAGTATTTGTACTGGCAGTTAGTACTGCTTGTGTTATTCTCCAACAGTTGAAACATTTAGCTTGGTAGTACTAACTGTTGGTTTAATTCCCAACAATCCTCCCCTAAACTTATGATTTCTCTTCAAATAACTAAGTTTCTTCGAATTAAACTTTAACACTGATGATGGGGGGATTCTTCCAAACACTTCATCTTCTATTCTTCCTTAATGCTTATGTCTCTTCCTGTCGTATTGATCAAGTATCTTCTGAAGCATATCTTTAACCACTTCTGAATGCTCTTCACATCTGAGTTTTAAAGAAACCATCACAGCTAACACTTCATAACTTAGTGGATATTCCAATTCAGCTAACATGAAGATATCTACTCCACTCTGTGTTGATAAATGATGCACATTGCATGAACTATAAAACTCCCATGATGTAGTCAGATCATAATAAGGAAAATTCCAATACACATCTGTAGGATCTGGTTCATACAATCTCTTGAATTCCACCCATAATTCTCGCAATTTCACATCTGTCTTCTTCTTTGTATTGAGTTTCTCTTGTACTAACCTCCACAGAGTATCCAAATCTTCTCTATCACAGATTTTTAGCAAATTTCCAAAAAATTTTAACACTGTTGACTCTCCACCAACTCTGGTAATCTTCCAAGCTTTTCCAAATTTGTCTCTGTAGATCTCCCAATCCATTATTGGATGTCTTGCTTGAAGAGGGTCGACATGAAGAATTTCTGGAACAGTTACTATCATCTTGCTCATCTGATCTTGTGATAATTCCACTTTCTCTTCTTGAGTTTCTTCTTTCTCAGTTTGTTCTTTCTAAGCTGTCTTAATCTTCTTTGAAGGTCTTCCTTTTAAGTCCATAGGAAATTTAATTTGAGCTCTTCTGAATGCATTGTAATATAGAAACTCAATTTCTTCATTATATTTTCCCTTCAGTTGATCTACCTTCCAACCAGCTTGATTCTTCAGATACATCTTCATCCCACTTATAATCTGAGCCTTTGTAGGTTTTCTTTTCCTCTTCTGACTAGATCTAATACTTTCCATGATGTCATCCAAAGCCATTTCTTCATTCCTAGAGTAAATGAAATCTGCAAGTATAGCTGATCTTGCTTGAATACTTAGACTCTCATCTACAATCAACTCTAAGGCTCTTTGTCTCACAACTGGATCAGTATTAATCTGATGTTGTATCTGCTCTTCAAGTGATTCTTGTGCAATAATAGCATCAGAAGCCATTCTTTCTTTTTCAATTCTTTTATCTTCCATAAACTTAGCTACTTCTTCTTCATGAACTTTCCTTTCTACTTCCGCATCATAATCTATCTGCATTTGTGTTCTGGGCTTGATCTTCTTAGGTTGTGGCTCATATTCAACCATAATACCTTTACCCTTATCCTTAGCAGTTTGTACTGCTTCCATTACTTCAGCAGTACCTTGTTGTTGTTGAGTTTCTTTAGTACCACTTTTCTCATCCTTTTCCATATCATCATTATTACCACCAGTACCTTCTTGTTCATCACCATTACCACCAGTACCTTCTTCATCAAACTCCAATGTCCTCCCCTGAGTTTGTGATCCTGTCTTCCTTGATTTCCTCATTTTCCTCCCCTGTTTGGGAGAATCATCATCATCATCAGACTCAGAACTTGAAGAACTTGTAGATAGAACCATCTTTGATCTTTTATCCTTGGACTTCTTGACTTGATCCTCCAATATCTTTACTCTTGTAACTAATTTGGTGTAGACCAAGGCAAAATTTCTTTTATGACTCTTCAGTTCATCCTCCAGAGATACCACCTTTTTAGACAATTGTGTACATAAGACCATCAATTCCTTTAGTTTAGAGCTTCCCTCATCACTTCTAGTTGTGTTACCTGCTAGGAGAGGTGAATCAAGGGGCATAGATTCAGTTTCTACCCTAGTTGGACTAGGAGGTACTCCTAAATATTTGGCCTGGGATTTTATCACCTGTGATAAGTCTTTGAGGACTTGGCACATTAGATGTTGCCATGGTAGGGGTCTTAGTTATGTTTACACTAGCCTGCCCAGCTACTAAGCTAGAAGCAGTAGTGTAAGCCCCACCCATACTATCATGAAAGATAGCCTCATCTGCTACAAAGGTTGAAGTAGGAGGACTAAGCTGAGGACCCATAGTCTCCTTTCTGGTTCTTCTCCTATAGGTTGTGGTGACTGGGGGTGTATGAGTTATTTCTGGAATCTCAATGGGTGTGTGTTGGGGCTCAGTTGGGTTGACTGACCCTTCACCCTGATCAATCAGTAGCATCTCAGGAAAAAGAGGTATTACTACCTCATTAAAGAGTCTACTTGCCATAGCCATGTTTTGAAAAAGTTTTTGCTGCAGGCAAGGTGTTGGAAAAGTTTCTTTATGTTTCTTTAGCAGATTCTTTTTCTTATTCAAAAAAGTTTGCACAAATCTTGGATACATTAGATACTTAGTTTTACTTTTAACATTATTAACCATACTCTCAAATATGAATTTTGAAAAGTTAAAAACTCTGTTTGTTGATAAACATATAAGAGCAATAGCAATATTGCTACTGAATTCCTCCCATGATATTTTTTTGGGACTCAAACAATGCAAGAGAGTATGGATAAGAAATCTCCATTGTGGGGAGAAACATCCCTTTTGAAAATTCAATTTGTGGTTGGATGTATCATAACCCATTCTAGCAATTTCTTGCCAAATTTCTTTGTTAGGCAAGTCATTTATACCATCTGAATCTTCTAACTTAAGATGTCTCCTAATAGTAGATTCAGTAACAATGAATGATATGCCATCCACTTTAGAATGGATTTCTATGTCTCCATCTTCACTAGTTATGACAATAGCAGTTTGCCAAAACTGTGATTTGAGAGACAAAAAGAGTAGGGCTAACAGTTAAAGCATACCTTATATGAGATGCATTCAGAAAGTCTACAATCTCATAAAATAGAGGTCCGTCACCCTGCTCTGTTCTCTCTAAATAGGCAACCTGGTTGTGAGTCTTAACAAACTCCAAACAGCCATGATTAATGATCCAAGTTATAACAGAAAATTGATCGTTTGAGGTTTAATTGATGAAGTACAAAGCCAATTGGGTTTTTATAGAAGTACTGTTAGGGTTTGAGAATTTTGCGTAAGGGATAAAATTTTCTTTGGTAAGAATAGAAGTAAAATATGGAAAGAAAATAATTATCCAAACAAAAACCCTATATATATGGTGAATAACAGTTTTTACCTAACGGCTAGTTAAAAAATCTGTTACTGACACAACAGTTCTAACGGCTAGTTCAGCAGTACAAAGTTTACACTAGCAGTACAAACTTTGCACTAGCAGTTCTAATTTTTTAAGAAAAATTTTAAGGAGCAGTCTAAACTTTATATTGATTTAAAAACAATACTGCCCACTTATATTTTTTAGCAAACTATCAGCTATCAACGGATTTGATGTGTCTTTACCAATAGCCGTTTGCTTTGGACTAGCCAACTCTTCACAGTGAGATATGGTGAGTTGATAACCATATAGTTTTTGGTAAACTATCAACCATGAACAGATTTGAGAAGTCTTTACTAGAAACCATTTGCTCTGGACTAGTTGGTTCTTGATGTAGGTTAGACATGGTGAACCAATTACCATTTGTTGTGTGCACAGATCACACACTTGAAATTCCAAAGCACCTCACCATCCAAAACATAAAGCATTCAATTCACAAACTCAAATCAACCTGCAATTGTTAGTCCAAAAACAAGAAAACAAAGTGTAAAGCACCTGTCTCATAACATTATAAGCATATGACTAACATTGCACATAAACAAGGAAATTAGTTTCCTTGTGGTACCCAAGCCATTACTGACTTAGATTTTCCTCTTGCATCAATATAATTAAACCTTTTTAGAACAATTGGTGCATCATTGGATTGAAGTGGTCTCCAAACCCATGTTGCTGATGCATTAATACCATTGCCCATCTTTCCCTTAGCAGTCTTTTTAATAATACCAGTATTAACTGCTTGCCTAGCAGTATGAACTGCTGGGTTTGCAATTGTAACCTTAGGTTTCCAAATTTGGTTCTTTACCACTGCTTTGTTATGAATTGGCCTTCTAGCAGTTGATGGTGGAGATTTGAAAAATATTTTTGCACTTTGAACTGCTTTTCTTGGGTAAAAAGTCCTAAATGATCTACCAGTGGTAACTGATTGTCTAGCAGTATGAACTGGTCTTGGTCCAGACCTTAAAAGAACTGCTCTGGGTGTCATTCTAGCAAGGTTAGAGTGAGTGTAAAGTCTATCAACGTTCACTCTATGGTTGGAATACCCAGTTACCCTTTTGTTGCAATAATCGGCAAGATGGTCAAACTCTCTACAACTAAAACAAGTTTTCCTATAAAAAATAAAGTCGTCACCTAGTTGGTGAGACTTGAGGTTGTTCCAATTCCTTTGGTTACCTCTGGGCTTGTGTGTGGATCTATACATTTCACAGTATCTTACTGGTTGCCTAACATGTTTATCATTGTTTTTAGGCCTAACAGTATTAACTTTGACCACCTTAGGAACTCTTGTTCCTTCTACCTTAACAGTACCAGGTTTAACCTTAACCTGATTATCCTCATCATCATCATCAGAAGTCCAACCCTCTATGGTTGGAGCATCTGAATCCCTAGCAGAGGACACCTTGTCCTCAGAGAGTGATTTATCACTTGCACTCTCAAAGCTTACACTTACTTCTACAGGCTTGTCAACTACTTCTTTTTCTGTTGGCTTATGACCATATTCCATCTTGGGTAGTTGAAATTCATCCAAACCTGTATGTTCTAGGTCAATACCTGAAGGTGCAGGTATTCCTCTATGAGGAGGTGGAACAGACTTATAACCTAGACCTGATTTAGCCTTGTGGATTATTTGACATTCAATTAATTTCTGAAATCCTTTTGATGTGTATTCAAGAGTATCAACACTTAATTGAATGTTTTCTTTATCCTATTTAAGTCTATCAACCTCAGCTTTTAACATGCTAATTTTAGCATCTCTAAAAATATGTCCCATTTAAGCACAACTACAGTATCAGAAAAACTAGACTCATTGCTTTTATAATGAACAATTTGATCTTCTAAGACAGCTAAACCCCTCTTATGATTTGCCAAATTATAACTAGTCTTGTTTAGCTCTATTCTTTTTTCATCATAATGTTTCCTAAGAGTTTCTAGTTCTTTTAAAGCATCACATGATTTAGAACATTTAGCAACTTGTACCTCAGAAGCAGAGAAAGCCATGAGTGCCATCTCAGTAGGTGCTGCTTTCTCCTCTTCCATAAAGCTCCAGTCAAATCCTAAACCATCAATGGCTACCATAGCCTTTGAGCTTGAGTCAGTAATCTCCACTTCCCTTGTTTTGCTTCCAAAGCTTTTGCTCTTGCCATCTTGTTGTCTTGTCCTTCTGCACTCCCTTGAAAAATTACCCATCTTATGGCAATTATAACATTCAATCTTTGACTTATCATAACCAGCAGTATCATTGTTGTTTATGGTAATCTTCTTCCCTGTTCTTAGATGGAATTTCCTAGCCCTCATGCTAAGAAGAGATATTTGCCATTTAATATCCATCTACTCCAGATCATCATCATTGATCTCTTGAAGATCTTCATATGTCAACATGGATCCATTATGCTGGGTTGTTAGGAATGCACAACAAGTGGTCTCATCTATAATGCCTTTAGTACTACTTGATGTGCTAGCAGTACCAATATTTGAACTAGCAGTACCAACTGCTGCACCAACCTTCACTTCTTCAGAACTTGAGTTACTAGGAGTTGACACAAATGCCATATTCCCAGTACTTGAGCTTGTTCCAGCAACCTTCTTCACATCTTGCTCCACTATCTTGAAGTTGCTATACAAATCCATTAGACTCATAGAATCAATGTATGGCTTGTTCTTCCAGACAACAACATGCATAGCCCATTCTGATGGTAAACTTCTCAGGAACTTGGAGTTGAGGTCTTCCTGAGGTATTTCAATTCCAAGAATAGCAAGTTGGCTCACAAGCTTCCGTAACCTGTTGAACATATGATCCAGTGATTCATTGCTAGTTGGTGAGAAGTTCTCAAATTGTTGCTTGAGGAGTGTCTTCTGAGTCTTTTTGGTGGCTTCATTCCCACCATATCTAGCAACAATAGCTTCAAACAACTGCTTGGCATCCTTGAACTTGCTAAAGTTCAATAGTTGATCGTTTGGAATGGTCATCAACAACATGCTTCTTGCCTTGAGATCATTCTTCATCTGAATCTTCTCCTCTGCAGTAATAGGCTTTGTCTGCACAACAGTCTCTGTCTTACCCTCAACAGTTGATGTAGTAGTTGGCTTGAATGAGTTCCCTTCTTCTATGATTTCTCAGAGTGCATAATCTTGCACCTGGAAGTATTGCTCTATCCTTAACATCCACTTATCGAATTCATTAGGCTTAAGGATTGGCAACTTTGCAGCAACATTGGTTTGGGTTGTCTCCATGTCCATCTTCCTTGTTGAAAGAGTTCTTCTGGATCTTCTAATTCAAAGTATCAGAACCTAGCTCTGATACCACTTGAGAGGATCTAAACACACGCCTTGTGTTAGAGATACTTTGAGTGATACTAACTAGCACGCGGAATTTACTAGTTAATACTTAGAAGATATTGTGTGTATATGAATGAATGGAACAGTAATATGTATTTGTATGAACAATGAAGACAATGTTTTACCAAAACGATTCAATATTATTATCAATAATACGAGTGATCTTGACTTATCACTAGGGTTACAAAACCTTGAATCTCTATGAATTAATCGTACATGTATATCACAAAACCTAACCTAGGACCTCCTTATATAGAACAAGGAGTCCTTTACAAGATAACTATAATATCCGTATAACTCTAACTAAATAGGATATTCACTAAATCTTTTCTATACTTATCCTATTACACGTTATCAGAACATAAGCAGTACAAAGTATTTGTACTGGCAGTTAGTACTGCTTGTGTTATTCTCCAACAGTTGAAACATTTAGCCTGGCAGTACTAACTGTTGGTTTAATTCCCAACAACTTATATTAATAAACTTTTAATTGAGTGATGAGTTTTGTACCAATAGTGTGAACGGCTCACCCAGTTTTGACAAACTATAAGAGGGGTATAAGGAGGATTGACATTAAATTGTCAAACCAAAAGAGACGCGTTTTTAATGGGCATTTAGTGCTGACGTTTGTCTCTCCGCTCCTTTGTGCGTCAAATTAGAGCTACCAAGTAAGCTATTTTATGTACAAAATCATCTTAAGGGTGAATTGACCTCAATTCCACGTGCCACTTTGTGGTAATTATCCGAATAACTTGGGTCTTTTGACTCATGCAGCAGTAGAATATAGTGGGCGATAATTGTAGGTAATTCTTTGATTGGTGAACCCAATACCTCAATTGAAACTTTGTTGATTTAAATCTTAGTCTAAATTGGTAAATAAAAACGTTTTGAAAACTTATGATACGAAGATGTGTGCATGCTTCTTCGTACATATTTTGATTGTCACATCAAAATTAATACCCTAAAAAATTAAGTCCATGCTATCTAATTATAAGAAACACTTGGAGTTATTATTTAGCGTAAGTTAGACCTTACCTAGATTTTAATGACAAGGTAAATTTCCATTATACGTGAGACCAGTAATGGAGAATTTGCAGTTTCTAAATTTGAAGACTTAATTAATTTATTAGTGAGACCTAGAAACTTAAGGCACGAGATGGGATGAAACATGCTTACTTTGCAAATTGTATTTGGCAAAGGTAAATCCCATAATGATCTAGGAGTCGGAAATTGTTTGCCGATTATTGTTCGACAGATTACCATATTTCGTACTTTCACTGCTAGTAGATCAACTGATGTACAGAAACTATGAAAATTTGGATCCTAGTTTTCAAGAAGATTAAATGGTTATATGAATATTTCCTGAGTATTTTCTTTTCTTGAAAAATTGTATTGTCAGAATACTAATATTTGAACTTTTTCTGTAGAAATGGCTCAACCTGAAAATGTTGTACTAAGTTCTGCTTTAAAAAATCACTTTGAAATGGAAAAATTGACTGGCCCGAATTTCAATGACTGGTATAGGTCACTCAGGATTGTCTTGAGAGTGTCCAAAAAGCTGGAATATTTGAATAAGCCTTGCCCTTAAGAACCAGCTGCTACTGAACCCGAAGAGGTTAGAAAAGCTTGGAAATTGGAGTATGAAAAGCACAATGAAGTTGCGTGCTTGATTCTTGGAAGTATGGTTCCCAAATTGCAAAAGCAGTTTGAGAACTATTTTCCTAAAGATATGCTGGAAGAACTCCAAAAGACTTATGCAAAGCCACCAGCTGTTGAATTGTATGATTTGATCGATGCATTACACAGCTGCAGGCAGGTGGAAGGTAAACCTGTTCGTGATCATGTGTTAGAAATGAAGATGCACATGGACCAACTACAACTGATCAACTATGTCTATCCTGAGAATGTGTGTGTGAACCTAATCAATAGATCCTTGAACAAGGATTTTAAAGGTATTGTTCAAAACTATAACATGCAATGGTCGGGGAAGACAGTCACGAAATTGCTCGCAATGCTCGTGGACTAAGACAAGGGTTTACCAAACATGGCACCTACTCCTCAGGTATTAGCTATACAATGAGGTAAGATCCAAAAGCCAAAATCGCAGGCGAATAAGAATGGGAAGGGTAAGGTTGACAAGGGTGAACAAGTTATGGCCTATCAACCTATGCCCAAGAAGAACAACCCTCAGAAGAATAAGGTGAATCCTAACAAGAAGGATCAGGCTTGTCACCACTGCCATGAGATAGGACATTGGAAGCGGAATTGTCCACTCTATCTCGAGGAGTTGCGTGTGAAAAAGATGAAGGTTGAGGCTGGTAAAGCCAGCACTTCAGGTAACTTTTTCATGATTTAATTATTTTCATTAACTCATAAAATAAATTCCTGTGTATACGATACTGGATGTGGTATTCATATTTGCAATACACTACAGGGATTTAGAGTTAAAAGGAGACTGGCCTATGGGGAACAATATCTGCACGTAGGAAATGGAGCACATGCAGCTGTTGAAGCTATAGGCGTATTTAAATTAGTTTTGCCTTCGGGCTTAGTACTGTTTTTAAATAATTGTCATTATGCACCTACTATTGTTAGAGGTGTGGTTTCCTTTTCATGTTTATTGGATATTGGTTTTCAACATACTATTACAAGCAATGGAATTTCTGTTTTGTTAAATAATGTTTTTTATTTTAATGCTATTGCTGTGAATGGTGTATTTGAGATTGATATGAATGAACAAAATAATTATAATTCAATGTATAGCATCAATAATAAGAGAATCAAGAATGTCTTGGATTCATCTTATCTTTGGCATTGTCGACTTGCTCATATAGGCAAGACTCGTATGGAAAAGGTGCAACGCGATGGGCTTTTACAAGATATCAATGATGAATCATTTGATAAATGCGAATCTTGTATATCTAGGAAGATGATAAAGAAACCTTTCAATAATCGTATGGAAAGGGCTATTGATCTACTTGGTTTGATACATAGTGATGTATGTGGACCACTTAGACATGTGTCAAAGAGAGGTGCTAGCTACTTCTTAACCTTTACTGATGATTTCAGCCGTTATGGATATGTTTATCTACTTAAACATAAACATGAGGTATTTGAAACATTTAAGGTTTTCAAAGCAGAAGTAGAATTCCAATTTGGAAAGAAGATTAAAGCTCTTCAATCTGACAGAGGTGGTGAATACCTGAGTCAAGATTTTAAAGATTATCTAGCTGAGAATGGAATTGTCCAGCATCTCACATCTTCATATACTCCACAACAAAATGGTGTATCTGAGAGAAGGAATCGTACATTGTTGGACATGATGCGATCAATGTTTAATCTTACAACTCTTCCTTTATCCTTTTGGGATTATTCTTTGGAATCTGATATTCCCATTTTGAATATGGTTCCAACTAAGAAGGTTGATAAGACACCTTATGAGTTATGGTTTGGGAAAACACCTAACTTGTCTTATTTAAAGGTCTGGGGTTCCGAGGCGTTTGTTAAACGTGACTCAGCAGATAAACTCCAACAGAGATCTGTAAAGTGTATCTTTGTAGGATACCCAAAGGAAACGATGGGTTACTACTTTTACTACCCGCCTGAAAACAAAGTAATTGTTGCTAGGTATGGAGATTTTCTTGAAAAAGATCTCATATCTCAAGAATTCAGTAGGAGAATCTATGATCTGGAAGATGATCAAGAAGATACATTATCTTCTGAAAACACTAGCGAACTTCCTGTTGAACCTGAAAGTCTGGGTCCTCCACCTGAAGTTGTTCCCATTCGCAGATCTGCAAGGACTGTGAAAGCACCTGAACGTCTATGTCTTAACGTAGAGGTTGAGGAAACTATATTAGGGGAACTTGGAGAACCTGCTAATTATATAGCTGCCATGAATGATCCTGAAAAGGATAAATGGCAGATTGCTATAAATGGGGAAATGCAATCCATGAGAGATAATCAAGTCTGGATTGAAGTAGACCTTCTTCCCAATGCCAAGGTAGTTGGAAGTAAGTGGCTCTTCAAGAAGAAAACTGACATGGATGGCAATGTACACACCTATAAGGCCCGTTTGGTAGCTAAAGGCTTTACCCAAACATATGGTGTTGACTACGAGGAGACCTTTTCTCCTGTAGCTGAAATAAGGGCTATTAGGTTTCTCATAGCCATAGCAGCACACTATGATTATGAGATTTGGAAAATGGATGTCAAAACTGCCTTCTTAAATGGTCGCCTAGATGAAGACATCTATATGGCATAGCCTGAGGGGTTTGTGAATCCAGAATTTCCAAACCGTGTATGTAAACTTCAAAGATCCATTTATGGATTGAAGCAAGCATCACGGCAATGGAATAAGAGATTTGATGAGGAAATAAAAAAGGTTTGGGTTTACTCAGAATCTGGATGAGCCATGTGTATATCACAAAGCAAGTGAGAGTGATGTTATTTTCCAAGTCCTATATGTTGATGACATATTAATCATGGGTAAAAATATTCCAAGATTGAAAGAGGTTAAAGCCTATCTTTGGAAATGTTTTTCCATGAAGGATTTAGGAGAAGCAGCATACATTCTGGGAATCAAGATTTATAGAGATAGATCAAAGTGGATGATTGGATTAAGCCAAAGTGCTTACATTGATAAAATATTGAAAAGATTCAATATGCAAAATTCCAAGAAGGGATATTTGCTGATGCAAGAACAACAGGGCTTAAGTAGCAAAGCATGTGCTTCAACACCTGAAGAGGTGGCACGCATGAAGAGAGTCCCTTATGCTTCGGCTGGGGGATCTATAATGTATACGGTGAGATGCACAAGGCCTGATGTGGCATTTGCTCAAAACATAGCTAGTCGATATCAACAGAATCCAGGTGAACTCCACCGGACTGTTGTTAAACATATTCTCAAGTACTTAAGAACTACAAGAGATATGTTTTTAGTATACGGGGGAAATCCAGAAGCAGAATTTGGTGTTACAGGTTACTGCGATGCTTCCTGGAAATGTTATAAAGATGATACGAAGTGTCAGACGGGTTATGTCTTTGTCATTAATGGAGGAGCTATGGATTGGAAGAGCAAGAAGCAGAGTACCATAGCGATCTCTGCAATAGAAAGTGAGTATGTAACACCCCAACCCGACAAGGGTAAAGATATCACAAATATATGGCTTCATATCAGAACAACATAGTATCCATAAATCAACATAGCGGAAGTCAATACATAATCCAACAATAAGTCAACATGACTTATATCCAAAATGAAGGGAAATAAAAGAAGTACATAAGTTCAATGCCCAAACAATGGCAACATAAAGTCTGAAGGAAATCAAATGGTAGATAAACTATAAAGAACAAGCTCCACTCAAGTACACTCAACCCCAAAGCCATGCCCAACTCCTAGCTTAATTACCTGCCGCGGGAAAAGAAAACGCGGCTGAGCTACTAGAGCTCAGTGAACAGATATAACGTAACAAGCAGTACATAATGAATAATACATGAGTAAATTAGAAGGGAAACATGAGTACAAGATAAGAAATACATGGTAAGAATACATAAGGAAAAGATAAAAGTGTATGGTAAAGGAAGGTCAGTAATCCACTACGAGCCCATAACATAACATGAATCATAATCATAATCATAATCGTAAACATGCAGAGGGGAGACCTCTTAGTATCCTGTGAATATGAGGGGTGTCCTCAATCATGGGTATCCTGTAAATATGAGGGGTGTCCTCAATCATGGGTTGGAGTAGCTAGCTCCCAGAGTGTGAAAGACGTGTATCGCACACACCATCAGTCACCATGAATAACATAACATAACATGAACATGAACAAATCTAGGATGCATCCATACGCCCCAGGTGGCCATAATCTGCCTCTACGTAAACATAACATGCAGGGACGGGACAGGTCATCACTCTCCTGCCCTAGAGTCATGCCATCGGTGCATCGACTGACATGGACATGAAACCCTCATGCCTAGTGAGTGGCTCGTAGTATCAAACTGAGGGTAAAGGTCAAGTATCATGAATCATGTTTTTAGTTTACTTGCATAGGTCAATATCATGTTTCATAAGTTCATAATCATGGTTCATAAGCAAAGGTTCATGCATGAAAGGTTCATAATCATAAAAGGTTCAATATCATGATGGTTCAAAAGATCGGAGTTCATGAATGAAGGGAACATAGCAATGGTATAGGGAACCCTAATATGAATCATAATCAGAGAATGAAGGCCTCTTATCAAGAAGCAGAATATCTGTACCTTATTGCTTGACAAGGATCACACTGAAAAGATGATAACGAGCACAGGATTACTCCCTCTTCACACCTAGAGGAGTAAAGACATGATTACTAAAGATCCCGTTTCCATATTAAGTAACTTTCTATTTTTAGCAGGTTTCCATTTTTAGAAAGTTTCCATATTTAGAAAGTTAGATCAACATTCTTAGTTAAATCATTATTTCTGGAATTAGGGTAACTTATCACATTTACATATTAGGTCCTTAAGAATTCACAATTTACACTTTACACCCTTTAGTTTCAAAAGTTACAAAATAAACCTTAAAGTTACATGATTTATAATTTAATCCATATATTATTCTTAACTACACCACTAGCCCTTATATTAATTTATTTACAGAATATACCCTTCAATTTTATGTATGGTACGGTTTAACCCATTAGTTTCACATATTTACACTTTTAGTCCCTTTAATTATAAAACATATAAATTAAACCATAAATTCAAAATAATTACATATTAGCCCCCATAATTATCCAAATTTGCACCGAACCCTCTTAACATTATAATTTACTCAAAATGACCTCAAGTTTCTAGTATTTACATTTTTAGTCCCTCAAGTTTAATTAATTTCAAAACGATTAAATAAAGATACATATTTACCCATTTAACCTTTTAAGTACAAAATTTACATATAGACCCCTCATCTAATATTTTATACGAATTGTACCAGGTCTAAATAACTTATAAAAATTATCCTTTGAGTTTTAAGAATTACAAAACACTCCCTTAATATTTACATTGCAAATCGGTAATAACTTTAAATTACATAAACCCTAAGATAAATTATATCAATCATGGATTCATCATTCAAGAGCCTTAATTATCATTTAAAATCAGATCTTAGCACCCAAAACCCTCCCAAGTCGATTTAGGGTTTATAGTTTATTTTTCTTGTTTTATTTTATTTATTAAAACCTGGTTTTGAATTAATTCCAAAAATATGATTTCGACTCCCATAAATCGAACCACCATTTTTACTAGGTTGTATAAGTTGTATAGGGTCTAGGAAAAATAAGGGCATGCTCTGGAAAAATCGTATAACATATATCTCGAATTAATGTGTTATTTAACTTATAAATTTATTAATTCGTGTATAGCTTAAAGATCATGCATGGTTTGTTTCTACCATTTTATACTTGACTTATAAGATGTAGGGAGGGTGAGAAAAATACCAGAACCAGTATAGATCGAATGGAACTAGTCGAACCAAAATAGGACTCTCGGCTAGGATGAAATCGACACTAAATTCTCCCACGAGCTCAAACGCGATCTATAAATCTTGGAACCAATTTTCACAGGTCATATATGATGTGAGGAACACAAGAAAAATAAGAAACTAATTTTTCATGGACCGAATGAATTATAAAGGAATTATTACCTTTCGGGTGCAATAGAACAAGAAAATTCGACCCTCCTTAAATCCGGTCACTAAAAATCGAGATGGTATTTTTATAGGCTTCTTAGGATGTGTAAGAACATAATAAAAATAATGGTTGGCCTCCAAGAGTTGTGAGAATCGAATGGTGAATTATTTTGGATGTTAGGGTTTGATCGGTTGGAATTTTGAGAGAAAAAAAATGTGTGTGCTATGTGAATTGTGAAGAGACCGAGTTTAGGGAAGTAATAGACCAGATTTTCGGGGGTTTTGGTCAAATATTAAATGGCATGATTATCTCCCCTTAATTCCCATTTAATTCCATTAAGTTTCCTTTTTTATTAATTCATAACTTTAAATTTAAATTCTATATTAGGCGCCCAAGGGCAATTTGGTAATTTCATGGCTTGCATAAATGTTACATGGTGTTGTTAAAATTACTTGGGATCATAATTTGTTCATTGCTAGAAGTTTGGGATTTTATTTGTGCTTTACAAATGTTTTATTTAGGTTTTAAATTCCCAGGGGCATTTTGGTCATTTTACATGTTATGGAATTTTAGGTATTACAACTTCTTCCCCACTAAAAGAAAAATTTCGTCCTCGAAATTTGCAAGGACATAGGAAAGGAAACATGACAGAAACGAAACTGAACATACCAGATCAAAACATGAAATGAGGATAACTCGATCGTATCGATTCTTCGGTCTCCCAGGTTGCCTCGCGTGCTGGGTGATTCCGCCAAAGAATCTTTACAAAAGGAATGACTTTATTTCTCATGACGCGTTCCTGACGCTCTAAAACCGCTTCCGGTTCTTCAGATAAGGTCATATCGGGGCGGATTTGATCAAACGGATAAGAAGCCACATGTAGAGGATGATAGTTGTATCCCCTCAAAAGAGATACATGAAATACATTATGAACATGAGCCAACTGAGGTGGCAAAGCTAGACGATACGAGACTTCTCCGATACGTTCCAGAATTTCAAAAGGTCCAATAAACCGAGGACTGAGCTTGCCCTTAATACCAAAACGCTTGACGCCTCGGAACGGAGATACTTTAAGAAATACCCGGTCACCAACATTAAACTCTAGATCCCGACGGTGCTTATCCGCATAACTCTTTTGACGTGCCCGTGCCTCTTTCAATTTCTCCTTAGCCGTGGCAACCTTTTCATTTGTGACCTCAATCATCTCAGGTCCTTCAAGAATACGTTC
The DNA here is from genome assembly GCA_021014915.2 of Artemisia tridentata subsp. tridentata. Taxonomy (NCBI): domain Eukaryota; kingdom Viridiplantae; phylum Streptophyta; class Magnoliopsida; order Asterales; family Asteraceae; genus Artemisia; species Artemisia tridentata. Next base: position 250,672,046 of record CP139508.1, read on the forward strand.
CCCTACTTCATTCCAACATACCGGTGCTCTGCACTTTCGCCCATATAACATCTCAAAAGGTGCCATATCAATGCTGGCGTGCCAACTGTTATTATAAGCGAACTCTACCAAACACAGGTAGTCGTCCCAACTACCCGTCCATTCCAACGCACACGCTCGCAACATATCCTCTAATGTCTGGATGGTCCTCTCCGACTGACCATCAGTTTGGGGATGAAAAGCGGTACTGAACTTAAGACGAACACCCCAAACTTTATGCAATCCCTTCCAGAAGCGCGAAGTAAAACGAGGATCACGATCAGAAACGATAGAAGAAGGAGTGCCATGCAATCTAACAATCTCCTGCGTGAAAATCTCGGACAACTTACTAACACTGTAGCTCATACGGATGGGTAAGAAATGAGCGGATTTAGTTAGCCGATCGACGACCACCCAAATCGCATCATGCTTCCTACGAGTCAACGGTAAACCACAAACAAAATCCATAGAAATTTCATCCCACTTCCAAACTGGAATCTCCAAAGGCTGTAACAACCCACTAGCCCTCTGGTGTTCAATCTTGACCTGCTGACAGGTCATACATCTAGCTACAAATGATGCTACATCCTGCTTCATGCCGCTCCACCAGAATTGTTGCTTTAGATCCCGATACATCTTGGTTGAACCAGGATGTATAGAAAAAGGAGAACTATGAGCCTCAGTCAACAAGGCCTCACGTAGATCAGAATCATCAGGAACACATAATCGATCTCCACACCATACAATACCACTACCATCTACCCGAAACTCAGACTGCTTACCTTCCTCGACATTCTGTACAATAGCCCAGAGTTCACCATCGTCCTTCTGAGCTTCCTTAATCCGCAGTATCAAGTTCGATTCCACCTTTAAACTCGCCCAATAACCACTAACGCCCTTTACACATATCTCAACTTCTAACCGCTCTAAATTCTGAAGAATACGAGGCTCGATATTTATACTAGCAATCATACCCGACTTCCTGCTGAGTGCATCGGCAACTACATTCGCTTTGCCGGGATGATACTGGATATTAGTGTCGTAATCTTTCAGAAGCTCCAACCATCTTCTCTGCCTCATGTTGAGCTCTTTCTGAGTAAATATGTATTTGAGACTCTTATGATCCGTGAAGATATCACACGATTCACCGTATAAGTAATGTCTCCATATTTTCAACGCAAATACCACAGCTGCCAACTCTAGATCATGGGTCGGATAATTTTCCTCATAGGGTTTTAACTGCCTTGAGGCATAGGCAATTACTCTCCCGTTCTGCATGAGAACACAACCTAAACCCTTCTTGGAAGCGTCACTATAAATCTGAAATCCTCCCGAACCCGACGGTAAGGTCAAAATAGGTGCAGACACTAGCCGTCGTTTCAACTCCTCAAAGCTCTGCTCACGCTCATCCGTCCACACAAACTTTTCACCTTTTCTCATCAATTGAGTCAACGGTAAAGCCAACTTCGAAAATCCCTCGACAAAACGTCGATAGTAGCCAGCTAAACCCAGAAAACTCCTGACTTCGGTTACCGTGGTAGGTCTTGGCCATTTTGTGATAGCCTCAACCTTCGCTGGATCCATGGTAATCCCATCTGCAGACACGACGTGACCAAGGAAAGCAACTCGGTCCAACCAGAACTCACACTTGGAAAATTTAGCGTATAATTTCTGCTGCCTCAGAATACCCAAAACAGTACGCAAATGCTGCTCGTGCTCTTCCGCCGACTTAGAATATACCAGAATATCATCGATGAAAACGATAACGAATTTATCAAGGAATTCATGAAAAACCCGGTTCATTAAGTCCATAAATACCGCAGGAGCATTTGTTAACCCAAAAGGCATAACCAAAAACTCATAATGTCCATACCGGGTACGGAAAGCAGTCTTAGAAATGTCCTGCTCTTTAACCCGCAACTGGTGATAACCAGATCGCAAGTCAATCTTGGAGAATACTTTAGCACCCTGCAACTGATCGAATAAATCATCGATGCGAGGTAGCGGATAACGGTTCCGAATAGTGATGCGGTTTAACTCCCGGTAATCGATACACAACCGCATAGATCCATCTTTCTTCTTTACAAAAAGTACAGGAGCACCCCATGGTGACACACTTGGACGAATAAATCCACAGTCCAATAACTCTTCAAGCTGCTCCTTTAACTCCTTGAGTTCCACCGGTGCCATCCGGTACGGAGCCTTAGAGATAGGCTCAGCGCCGGGAATCAGATCGATAGTAAATTCAACCTCTCTGGCCGGAGCAAGCCCAGGAAGTTTTTCAGGGAAAACATCAGAAAATTCCCGAACAACATGAACAGTATTAATATCAGGACCTTCCGCAGAAGAATCTTTAACAGAGGCCAAATAACCTTGGCAACCATGAGATATTAGAGTCCTTGCTTTCAAAGCAGAAATAATTTTCACAGATTTTAGAGAGCGTGTTTCATGAAAAACAAATTCAGGCTGAGTGAGATCACCAAAAATTACTTTTCGAGCATGACAGTCAATGGTGGCTCTATGAAAAGATAACCAATCCATGCCGAGAATAACATCAAAATCAACCATGTCCAAAGGGAGTAGATTTGCCGAACGAATCCGGTCATCGAATCGTATAGGACAATTTACATATTCATGATCAATAAGAGTGCTGAGTTTCATGGGAGTAGAGAGGGATACTTGATTACTTAGTGGTGTTGGTAATATTTTAAGTTTCTTAACCAGATTCATAGATATAATCGAGTGTGTAGCTCCAGTATCAAAAAGTGTGAAAATAGCGTGATCACCAATATATAAAACGCCCGTAATCGTACCTGAAGACTGTGCCGCCTGATCCCGAGTCATAGAATATACACGGCCAGTGTTGGGTGGAGGGGGAGGTAGATAGTTTCCGGTTTTCTCCGGGTTTTGCTTGGGACAATCTTTCACACGATGCTCTGTCGAACCACATCCAAAACAAGTCCCAGAAGCCCGACGACATGGTCCATTGTGGCGTTTGCCACACGTAGTACAAATAGGATAAGTATATGAACCCCCAGATGCGCCTCCCTGAGAACTAGAACCCGGAGCCCTGCTCTGCTGATTACCCCTAGCAGTCTGGTCTCTCCCCTGTTTCTGACTGATGTTGCGTCCCGAGCGATCATCTCCCTGCCTAGGAGTGAACCTGGAATCCTGCCCTCTAGTATCCGACCTCTTCTGATCATAGTTCCTGCCAGCCTGACCCTGATGGTCGTATCGTCGATCCCCCTGTCCACGAGAATCATAACTCCTGTCATTTCGGCCCTTAAAATCCCTGCTCTGACCCTGAGTCTGAATCTTGTCCCCATCTCTGTTCCTCTTATACCTAGATCCCTGATGAAATATCTCGATATTGCGAGCAGCGTCGCAACATTCTGCCGGGTCTTTAAACTCATCATTAAGTATGCGATCTAGTACCCACCTAATACAATAGCAGAAGAAAAATGTATTAATGTCTATTGGTACCAACCATCAACTTAAATAGGTTACTAACCTCTTGAGTCCCCATTTGTATTGCCTAGCCTGCTGCTTAGAATCACCAGCAAGCGGACCCACAAAACTCACTAATCTCTGAAACCGCTCCAGATACTGTCCAGCATGCTCAGAATCAAGCTGAGAGATAGTGTTGTACTCCCTAATGAACCTCTGCTGCTCGGAAGCAGGGAAGTACCGATTATAGAACGTGGTACGGAAATCAGCCCATGAACAACCGAGAACATATGCATCACCACCTTTAGCTTCTTTATGCGCTTTCCACCAGTTGAGCGCGTCACCTTCTAGTTTGAACACAGCCAGACGAGTCTTGAACCCGTCCTCACAACCTAACACCTCGAACAGTTTCTCCATGTGGGTGATCCAATCTTCTGCTGCCTGAGGAGTAGCAGCAGAAGAGAAGGACAACGGCTTGAGCTTATTAAAACTCTCCAGCCACCCATTAATGGTAGTGGGTCGGCCCCCACCACCAGAAGAACTGCCAGCACCCCCAGATGGACCAGCTCCACCACTGATAAGCCGGTTGACCACCGCCTCAGTGTTAAGGCCCGGTAGCAGACGGGCTACAGCATTAGCTATCATTTCCTCCAGATTGGGGATTTCAGCATCTCCTCCACTGTTATACTCCTGGTGACGAGTGTTAACCATCTATAGAATTATGAAGACGATTAGTAAGGTGAAACAAAATATGACAGAGCAGAATACGGAAAAGAGTACGCGAAAGGAAAACCTAATGTCTACCCAATCCTCACAGGTCAAAGGCCTAAGCCAACGGGTTTCGGAAACCTGTCTCTGAAACCATAAATTGTAACACCCCAACCCGACAAGGGTAAAGATATCACAAATATATGGCTTCATATCAGAACAACATAGTATCCATAAATCAACATAGCGGAAGTCAATACATAATCCAACAATAAGTCAACATGACTTATATCCAAAATGAAGGGAAATAAAAGAAGTACATAAGTTCAATGCCCAAACAATGGCAACATAAAGTCTGAAGGAAATCAAATGGTAGATAAGCTATAAAGAACAAGCTCCACTCAAGTACACTCAACCCCAAAGCCATGCCCAACTCCTAGCTTAATTACCTGCCGCGGGAAAAGAAAACGCGGCTGAGCTACTAGAGCTCAGTGAACAGATATAACGTAACAAGCAGTACATAATGAATAATACATGAGTAAATTAGAAGGGAAACATGAGTACAAGATAAGAAATACATGGTAAGAATACATAAGGAAAAGATAAAAGTGTATGGTAAAGGAAGGTCAGTAATCCACTACGAGCCCATAACATAACATGAATCATAATCATAATCATAATCGTAAACATGCAGAGGGGAGACCTCTTAGTATCCTGTGAATATGAGGGGTGTCCTCAATCATGGGTATCCTGTAAATATGAGGGGTGTCCTCAATCATGGGTTGGAGTAGCTAGCTCCCAGAGTGTGAAAGACGTGTATCGCACACACCATCAGTCACCATGAATAACATAACATAACATGAACATGAACAAATCTAGGATGCATCCATACGCCCCAGGTGGCCATAATCTGCCTCTACGTAAACATAACATGCAGGGACGGGACAGGTCATCACTCTCCTGCCCTAGAGTCATGCCATCGGTGCATCGACTGACATGGACATGAAACCCTCATGCCTAGTGAGTGGCTCGTAGTATCAAACTGAGGGTAAAGGTCAAGTATCACGAATCATGTTTTTAGTTTACTTGCATAGGTCAATATCATGTTTCATAAGTTCATAATCATGGTTCATAATCATGGTTCATAAGCAAAGGTTCATGCATGAAAGGTTCATAATCATAAAAGGTTCAATATCATGATGGTTCAAAAGATCAGGGTTCATGAATGGAGGGAACATAGCAATGGTATAGGGAACCCTAATACGAATCATAATCAGAGAATGAAGGCCTCTTATCAAGAAGCAGAATATCTGTACCTTATTGCTTGATAAAGATCACACTGAAAAGATGATAACGAGCACAGGATTACTCCCTCTTCACACCTAGAGGAGTAAAGACATGATTACTAAAGATCCCGTTTCCATATTAAGTAACTTTCTATTTTTAGCAGGTTTCCATTTTTAGAAAGTTTCCATATTTAGAAAGTTAGATCAACATTCTTAGTTAAATCATTATTTCTGGAATTAGGGTAACTTATCACATTTACATATTAGGTCCTTAAGAATTCACAATTTACACTTTACACCCTTTAGTTTCAAAAGTTACAAAATAAACCTTAAAGTTACATGATTTATAATTTAATCCATATATTATTCTTAACTACACCACTAGCCCTTATATTAATTTATTTACAGAATATACCCTTCAATTTTATGTATGGTACGGTTTAACCCATTAGTTTCACATATTTACACTTTTAGTCCCTTTAATTATAAAACATATAAATTAAACCATAAATTCAAAATAATTACATATTAGCCCCCATAATTATCCAAATTTGCACCGAACCCTCTTAACATTATAATTTACTCAAAATGACCTCAAGTTTCCAGTATTTACATTTTTAGTCCCTCAAGTTTAATTAATTTCAAATCGATTAAATAAAGATACATATTTACCCATTTAACCTTTTAAGTACAAAATTTACATATAGACCCCTCATCTAATATTTTATACGAATTGTACCAGGTCTAAATAACTTATAAAAATTATCCTTTGAGTTTTAAGAATTACAAAACACTCCCTTAATATTTACATTGCAAATCGGTAATAACTTTAAATTACATAAACCCTAAGATAAATTATATCAATCATGGATTCATCATTCAAGAGCCTTAATTATCATTTAAAATCAGATCTTAGCACCCAAAACCCTCCCAAGTCGATTTAGGGTTTATAGTTTATTTTTCTTGTTTTATTTTATTTATTAAAACCTGGTTTTGAATTAATTCCAAAAATATGATTTCGACTCCCATAAATCGAACCACCATTTTTACTAGGTTGTATAAGTTGTATAGGGTCTAGGAAAAATAAGGGCATGCTCTGTAAAAATCGTATAACATATATCTCGAATTAATGTGTTATTTAACTTATAAATTTATTAATTCGTGTATAGCTTAAAGATCATGCATGGTTTGTTTCTACCATTTTATACTCGACTTATAAGATGTAGGGAGGGTGAGAAAAATACCAGAACCAGTATAGATCGAATGGAACTAGTCGAACCAAAATAGGACTCTCGGCTAGGATGAAATCGACACTAAATTCTCCCACGAGCTCAAACGCGATCTATAAATCTTGGAACCAATTTTCACAGGTCATATATGATGTGAGGAACACAAGAAAAATAAGAAACTAATTTTTCATGGACCGAATGAATTATAAAGGAATTATTACCTTTCGGGTGCAATAGAACAAGAAAATTCGACCCTCCTTAAATCCGGTCACTAAAAATCGAGATGGTATTTTTATAGTCTTCTTAGGATGTGTAAGAACATAATAAAAATAATGGTTGGCCTCCAAGAGTTGTGAGAATCGAATGGTGAATTATTTTGGATGTTAGGGTTTGATCGGTTGGAATTTTGAGAGAAAAAAAATGTGTGTGCTATGTGAATTGTGAAGAGACCGAGTTTAGGGAAGTAATAGACCAGATTTTCGGGGGTTTTGGTCAAATATTAAATGGCATGATTATCTCCCCTTAATTCCCATTTAATTCCATTAAGTTTCCTTTTTTATTAATTCATAACTTTAAATTTAAATTCTATATTAGGCGCCCAAGGGCAATTTGGTAATTTCATGGCTTGCATAAATGTTACATGGTGTTGTTAAAATTACTTGGGATCATAATTTGTTCATTGCTAGAAGTTTGGGATTTTATTTGTGCTTTACAAATGTTTTATTTAGGTTTTAAATTCCTAGGGGCATTTTGGTCATTTTACATGTTATGGAATTTTAGGTATTACAGAGTATATTGCTGCTTTAGAAGCTGCAATGGAAGCTGTCTGGATTAGGAAGTTCGTTTCAGGGCTTGGAGTTATGCCCTCAATCGAAAAACCTATAAAGATGTATTGTGACAATTCAGCCGCAATTACATTTGCCAATGAACCTGGAATCATGAAGGGCACCAGACATTTCCCGATTAAATATCACTATGTTCGAGAACAAGTGGAGATAGGAGAAATCGAGTTACTCAAAGTTCACACAGATAATAACCTAGCTGATCCTTTAACGAAGGCTTTACCTGGTGGAAAGCTTAATCAACATGCTGAAAGCATAAGACTTCATTTAGCTAGTAGTTTCATGCCCATCTGTGATTAGTGTTTGGATAATGGGATGTTATGAACAATTATTATTTTAATAAAATAATATACTTGTTATGTTTGATTGTCATTTTCTTAATAATATATCATGTATTTGCATGTTTAATCCTTGAATATATTGATGATTCTAAATTGTCCGTTTTCGATTAATGATATGGGAATATCATTAAATTAAGACAAATCAGAGTATTGGTAGAATATACATGAAAGTATATTGATGCGTTGTCATGCCAATTTCACATGATATTCAATGAATTGAATATAGGACTTATCCCGACTTCATGAGTTTACTTTATGGATCTTGTTATCAAGTAAATCATGTATATATAGTTATCCTCAGACTTGAGATACCAGATAACTATCATGGATCCAGTGTATTTCTGTGAAGCAATTTACCGCTATACGTAACTGGTAGCTATAAGGATTGTTTTCAGGAGTGTTGCAAAGTTCATGGGTTATGCTCGTAGTCAAGAGAGAATTTGTTCCTTCAAATTTGTTTTGAATTTTAATACTGTTGGGCCCCTCGTAGGGTTGACAAGATGTTTGCGCGGCCGCACCCAAGATATATCTGGAATACGTTCAGATGATTTGGTAATCTTGCTCAATCAGAAATAACGACAAACAGAATGGTTAATAAAGAATGACTAAGATCCATATCTTTATTAACGTAGTATTAGAAACAAAAGGATAAGTATGATAATGAATCATCGAATGGTTTTCCAGGAGACCACCACCCGAGTTGTACTAGGGGAATTGGCGTGTTGCTAGACGCTAACCAATGTCATTACACTATTAATAGATGTTCAAGTGGGAGTTGTTAGTTTTGATAGACAAATATTAAACCTGTATGTCTAGAATCGAACTCGGGACCACGGGATTACACACATTACGTATGAAGAATTAATGTAATAATAATTAATATATAAATTGTTATATATTTAATTATTTAAACACAAAATAAAAATTAACGGACGTTAAGTAATTAACGGGAGTTGACTAACGACCGTTAGGGAATAAAGGAAGGACTATAGATGAAATTAGAGGATCAAGAAGGTTTCGGAATCCCTTTGGGATGTATAGGCCGATCGGCCATAGGGTTTCATAACCCATTCCTCAACCAACTCGTTCTCCAAGATTTCTCATCTAGATATACAAGGCTAGGGTTATTCAATATTCACTTCTTGTGCACTAGCTATAACCATAAAACCTTTTCCCTTCTTCTCTTGCTTTTGGTCGATCGACATATACCCTCAAGGGGTCGATCCACACTTGTTTTCTAAACAAAATTGTTTTGGTTTAATTGTGTTTACATTACTAGCATAACCTTTAATTCGGTTATAGTACGTGTGTACAAGATTGTGGTATCAACTCAATATAGTTGATATTCTTGGATTGAGATACAAAAAAGTAAGGGGTATCTCATTAATCCGTTTGTTAAAGATTTGAAGAAGATTGAAGTTTATTCTTGTTCTTGCTAGATTCAAAAGGTACGTTTCTTTAATTTTCGGTTAATCTTTTATATGTTAAAATAAGATCATACGCTTCCGCATATGTGTTTAATTGTTATTAGAATAAATATGAACTTGTCATGATTATTAAATTCTAACATAATGGTGTATGTTGTTCAGTATTAGCTACATTTGCTTGTTGTGCAGCGGCTGCTGCTGCAATGCCTTCTTCTGAATGACTAGCTTCGACATTAGCAATATTAGGAGCTCTTTCCATTATTGGAATGCTTTCACTTGATTCAGTTCGAGACATCTACAGTGAAAAATGGCTACATCTTAGCATCTAGTAATTGTTACAATAAGTCACTATAGTTCATCTATAAAAAAAAGATACAGTAGCTGTTAAGAAGAAACAAGTTTTTCATAAAGTCAAGTACAGTATTCACGTTATTGCCAAAATAATGATGTCAAAATAAATGGAACCTTGCACTACAACTTTAAATAGCCTGATGCCATAATATGCTTATTTAGATAAAGATTGAGATTTCGTATTAGTTCAATTCGACTAAAAGTTTGTCAAAATGAAGATGTTGAATTGAACTTTAAATAGCCTGATGGCTTTATCTTACACAAACTAAAGTAGAAAGGAGAATGTAAATTCTTACATATCAAAATTGGTGAAACCGGAATCACCGCTAGTTGTAGATCTTTAGTGATCGATATGTTAATAAATCTCTTAACCCATGTTAGGTTGTAGAAGAAGGTGGAATTTTGTGGTTAAAGGACTAGAGTTTTAATTTTTAATCTTAGTTCTAAGTTGAAAGAGGATAAATGGTTAAATGGGATAAAGTCAATTGTCAAGAAAATATCTTTTATAAAAAATATTATTCACATGTAATGTGAATTATATTGGCGCTAAACACTCCCGCTCATTTGAAGACCATTGTTTTGATGCTACTTTTCAATTTTCATTAAACTTTACTCTATTATCTAAAGAAATTAATAAGTACAAAAGTACTTAAGTAGTATATTATTGTTAGGGAACTTTGATATACTTTATATATAATTTATTAAAACTTTTTAATATATGGGTTGTTAATCGAACGATAATAATTGAACGTAAACGAACGACATAATCGAGCGTAGACGAGCGAAATAATCGAACGTTCACGAGCGCAAATGAACGAATGAAGCATTTGTTCATGTTCGTTCATTTAACTAAACGAACCAAAAATCTTGTTCGTGTTCGTTCATTTATTAAATAAACGAACATAAACAAGTTTCCCACCGCACGGTTCGCAAACGGTTCGCTGAACGTTCAATTCGTTTACAGCCCTACCTAAATATATATGTTTCGGGCAGGTCGAGATGGAAATGTTATGCCCCACTCCTCGCCTTAAACCCGTTTAAAAATAACATTAAACATGTTTCTCTGTTTACAATTTGAGTTTCCCGTGGAGTTCGGGCTTTTTCTTTTTTGGCATCCCTAGTAGTAATAGGATGAAAAAGGCAAGTTGTAGCAAGAACTCAAAACTTTATCATTATAATAACTAGTCAGAATTGCCCGTGCGATGCACACGGGCTTAATAAAAGTTGTTAAAGTGGTATTTTTTGTATTTTTTTTGCGTCATTTTAAATTTAAGTTGTGATTGTATCGTAAATTTTGTTACGTTTATACGTATTTAAAATACTTTATTTGTGAAAGTGTAGTATTTGTTTTGTAGTTTCGTTTTTTTATATTTAAGTTGTCATGGTATTTCACATTTTGTAAGCTTTTTATATTTTGAAAAAGGAAGTATATAAGTTTTTATGGTTTAATATTCGGGATGTATTTTTGTGATTGTATAAATAAGTTTTAAAATATAAGTGTAAGTTGTAAGCATTTTTTTTTTAAGTTTAGGATGTTAATGGTATGTATTATGCATGGAGGGGTATTTTTATATCAATTGGAAAAATGAGGGGTTTATGTTGCCACGGTGATCATCTTCTTAAATACTGGTTTAATATTTTTGCATGGGAGAAGTTGCAAAGGCTGCATTCACACCGGAGTTAATTCTTGCAATGCCTCTTGAGTGTTCCTTTTTTTTTTTTTTTTTTTGTTATCAAATGGTGTTAAGGTATTAATTATCTTAATTTGTATTGTAAATTATAACAGCCACACAAATTTCTTATATATACACATACATTATTTAGGGTTAGATCATTACTTATCTTAACCCTAATTTCACTTCCATTTCTATACAATAATTTGATATCAATGGCAGCCACCCCCAATATTGATGAGCTGAAGAAAGTATCTGGGTGAGAAAAACTTGGAGATGCTTTCAAGCTTCTGATTGCTCATGATAAATCTGAAGAGCAAGGGTTCCTCATGCGTCTTGGGGAGGAGAGCGACCAGCTGAGGTCCGTGATTGAGAAAAGGGAGCGAACTATCAGTGAGGCTGATTCATTTGGGCATTTTAATGTTGTTGCTGCAACTGGACATGATTGCTTGTTTGTATCTCAGTTGAGGGACCAAAGGAAGCTTGATTTGCTGGCCTAATTATTTCTGTTGGCTCGTGAAGGAATGGATGAAAAGGATGCGCATGTGGAGATGATAGAAGATGCTGAGGATTCTGATGATGAATAGGATGTGTTTGTTGTTTTCTTTTGTGTTTTGATGTACTCAGGGGTTTGTGGTTGATGTTTAATATATCTGAATGCTAGTCTTATGAATGTAAAAATTATTAATCAATGGAAGAAACTGATGAATAATCAGTTATGGTTTAAATATATTATTTATTATTACGTTTCTGATTTTCTGTGTTTTTTTTTTCTTTATGATAAAGGTAAAGTTATATAAGTATATTATTTAGTGTGTGTTTTCATTTCCTCTCTCACACATTTCTCTTTACACGCACTTAAAACACACGGATAGATCTATATGGCAGTTTTAGGGTTTTCAATTTGAGTCAAGATTATGCAAATTAGATAGTAAATAATCAAATCTTTATGAGGGTTATGGTAAAGGACCTGATGATTCGATGATGGATCTAAAAATTTCAGGTATTTTTTATTCATTTGAATGATCATTGTATTGTTAAAGTAAGATTTGGATTTGAATCTGATAAAATCAATTTGTGTTTGTGGAAATGTTTTAATTTGTTTATAGTTAGTTAGGTTATGATGTTTCTTGATCTAGATATGTTATTGTCCATTTATCTGTCAAAAGAGGAACAATTTTCTAATAGTTTTTAGGATGATGATGATGGTGTATTTACAGTCAAAAGATGAACACTTTTATTTTTATTCAATCTAATCAGTAATTATATTTGTTGCAGGTTAAAGAATATTGTGATATAGTTGATTTATTTTTGAAGATGTTATGCAGATTATATGGGTGAGTATTAAAATCCTTTTTTGAGCAGCTTCATCTTTAAGTGTCATGTTTCCAAGAACCTGCAACATTTGAATGATCATATAGCTTGTAATGAGTTTAGTAAAAGTAGTTTAAAGACAAATGTAAGTGCAATTTCTGTCAAGTATACTAATATAAGTTTGTAACATGGTTTGGCGGCTTTTAGAATTATCAAAAGTAATAGATACTTGTTTGGGTAGCATTCATTATTTGAGAAGATATATACTACAACTTATTAATTTAGATTAGTGAAAGTTTCCTTAAAAACAATATTTCTTGTCCGCTCTTTGAATTCACTGTCTTCATCTTCCGTCATTAGTATTTTCAGTTCGTCAGGGCTTGTGACTCTAGAAAGTGCGACATATAGTTGCCCATGGCTGAACATAGGGTTGGGTAAGTAAACTCCGACATACTTAAGTGACTGGCCTTGGCTCTTGTTTATGGTCATCGCATAGCATGGTTTCACAGGGAACTATCTACGTTTCATTATGAATGGCCATTTTGACTGCGTGGATGTCATCGTGATCCTAGGTATAAGAACAGTATCTCCTATATGTGACCCAGTTAGGATTTTAGCTCGAATAACAAACTGGCCAAGATCAGTAATGATTAGCCTGGTTACATTGCATAATCCTTGGCCTGGGTTAACATTTCGCAAAAGCATTATCGGTAGCTCCTTTTTTAAGCATAGAGAATGTGGTGGCATTCCTTGGAAATTTAAGGAGTTCAAGAACTCAATGGGATATAAGTGGTCTTGATCTAGCGTATCAGTTGAGGCCTTACATACTTCATCTGCACTATTGTACGTTACAGAAACGCCTGCTAACTTTTTGAACATATGTTCATTTATTGCATCAACGTCGTCATTTTTTGGAGTCAGTATGCCTCTTTCTTTTAGATACGCATCTTTAGTCTGTCTTGTTATAAAGTCAGGGAATGTTTCTGTGACAATTTGCTCAATTGGAGAATGCCCTGATTTTATAAGGAAATTCTGCGGAATATGAATCTAGGTTGGCTCATCCTCTCCTTCTTTAATTTTTGCTTCCAAATTCCCATCGCCCACATCCAGTACCCATTTATTGAATTCTTGTTTTCGAGCGTCAATGCTACCGTTTTCTGTATACTCATTTACTCGCATACTGCGTGTAAGGGTAAAAACATTGCAAGCTTTCCATAGTTCTGATCGGTTTATGCACGCTTGGATAACTTCTGATCTTTTAGCTTTTGGGATTACTGGTAGAATTTGTCGGAAGTCACCACCCAATAACACTGTCATTCCTCCAAAGATGCGTTCTCGGTTTACCGGATTCTCATACCCCAATATATCCCTCAATGTCTTGTCTAAGGCTTCAAATGCGTATCGCTGAGTCATGGGCGCTTCATCCCATATTATCAACTTGGCCTGTTTCATTAATTCTGCCAGGTGTGTGTTTTGTTGGTTACCACATGTACTATTGTCCATTAACTCCAATGGAATCACAAATCTGCTATGAGCTGTCCTCCCTCCCGGTAGTAGTAAAGAAGCAATTCCTGTTTGAATTATAAAGGTTGACCGATTTAGGATGTGTTTAAGAAGTGTAATATTGCTGTAATGAATAAACACGTATTAGATGATGTACCTGAAGATGCAACTGCAAGAACTATCATTCTTTCTGATCTCAGTTTTGAAATTATGGTCTTGTATAAAAATGTCTTTCCACTCCCTCCGGGCCCATAAACAAAGTAAAACCCTCCTTTTTGGCTGTATACAGACTCGATAACTCTTTGGTAGATGAGATGTTGGTCGTTATTTAGCATCGAAAAAGCTGTTCATGTTCAATCTTGCTTGTTTTCATATCAAAGTCCAATGCTTCTCTAATCAAACGATTGTCCATGTTTGTTAGTAGCTTTGGGTTTGGTCTTGGGAGTTCTGCAAATTCAGCTAAAGATCTTCCAAATCTGTGTAACAGTTCCTCTATCTCCACCAAACAATAGTTTTGAATCTGTTAATTTGTAAGCTCTAAATCCGGGTACCTGAAGTGTTTTCTTTTCTTGTGTAGAATATCTTCTGATAAAGCTTCCCAGTTTTCTTCCCATAATTGTCGTGGCCTACTTACTTCACTAAACAACAATATTGTAACAAATGAGTCCCTCAATTGAGGTGCTAATGCCCAAAATCTTGCTTCTGATATAGCGTTGGTCCATTCCTTGTCATCATTGAGCAAACCATATGCAAAACAGACTTCCTTAAATGTACGATATGTTATCTTGTTAACCGTCATCAGTTCTTCAAAGGATTCAGGACCTTTAGCTATAGTCAGTGTCAATCTGAGATAGTAACGTTCCCCTGATGCAGGGTTGGAATAAACCATCCGGCCTATGGATTTTTTTTGTTTCCTAAGTTTCCAAATCCTTTCTTTTTCATGCCATACATTGTAAAACCCAAAAATTTAACATAATCTGAAATGACCAAAATACCCTCTAATTTTGATATTTTAAGAACTTATAAAATACGCTATGAATTTAAAACTTGAGTTATATATCATGTTATAACTCGAAAGTATACGATATGAACATGTAACCTAAAATATTAAATCCTTAAATTACGAATAAGATCACAAAAAACACTAAACTATGACGTGACTAAGAAATACCTAACTTTAGTATACGAAGCTACTACTTAAAAACATTCGCGCGTCTTCTTTATGTGTTTCCGTGGGCTGAATATAAATTGTCATACAAGCACTCTATCTTTGGGCCTTAAAGACTTGAAGATACAATAACCCATTGTGGCCCATACCCCTCCCATTATACACGGTTCATTTTTTTATGTACCGATTTCTTTTTCCCAAACCCTAAAACCATTCAATTTGTCGACCTGCTGCTGCCCTATTTCTCCTCTTCTGATCGATCAAGCCCAGCAGCAAAAAGGAGGGTTTTGTTGTGACTTCTAGGCGTGTGGTTTCTAGTTCATGTGGTGTTAGATCGTGGGTTTAAGGGCTGTACGAAGGAGGGAGTCGTTAGGGTTTCTTTCGGCTGGAAGAATTGTGGTTCGATCTTGTTGTTTGTTCCTTCTCATTGACCACGCTCCAAGGGTAATTACATCATTCCTTGTTCAATTCAATCCTATTCTTTTGATTCTTGCTTAGTGTTTTGATGTTCATGTAGATATATTAACCATATGATCATAGAAGAAAACTACATGAAATCATAACTTGAGAACATAAAATCACAAATATGAAACCCTAATATGAATCGACACATTGATATTGTTGTGATTTGAATTGTTATGATTATGTTAAGAACACATATGAATCAATCTAGGGCTATGTTGATGTCAATCATAATTGTTTTGTGTCAAGAATTGATCCTTGGAATAACAAACCCTAATCGAACACATGAAATAAAGAAACTCACTACTACAAAAGAAGCTAGTTAGATCGGTTATAATGCCACATATAGATCGGTTTTTAACCGATCTAACTAAAGGTGATCTTTATGAGCGAGTCACATATAGATCGGTTGAGAACCGATCTATATGATACCACATATAGATCGGTTGATACCCAATAACCGATCTATATGATACTACATATAGATCGGTTGATACCCAATAACCGATCTATTAAGTCCATTTTCAAAAAAAATATATATATAAATAAAACAAATGATATTTGTCGAATGAAAATTATACATTTCATTAGCTAATCAACAGCCATTTTTACATGTGCTTCCAATGTCTCATCAAAATTACACTTGGTATACATATGATCGGATAAGGAGTCTATGAACTTATTGCACCTAGAGGGCACCTTGATACAAGATACCCGGTCAAAATAACGAATTGACTTGTATAAAAGAAAATACCGAATCATAGTAACCAAAACGCCAGATTACAGAAGCCCACAGAGACGAGGCCTTGAACAGATTTGTCTTCCATTTGATTTCACTAAAGCCATCATTCCAGCAGTTGCACCCTCACAAATTACTGAAGATATCATTCTCTGCGCATTTTGTCCTATCCATTTGATCCAGGGTACTCTCCGCCTGCAATTAAAATGGCAACTCTTAAAACAATATTAAAACATATAGTTTTGCATATTTAGCATCGAATGTACCCGAGAAGAAGGTTACCTGCAAAGTATAGTTTTTTTTGGGTGATATTATCCTGAAGCAAAATCTCAGGTCCGATTGGTCAGCATCCACTTTTATTGTTGATATCAACAGATTAACAGTGTGATGAGCAACAGATTTCTCAACATGTACTCCGCCCCCACCATGGTGATGATGAGATGAAAGCCAATGACTCAGCAGCCCATGACCAAGTTCAGAACTATTTCTTTGAGCTGATATTTGACTGCCAGAACCCTGTCAAACACAAATCTTAATAAAGATCAATAGAGCATATTTGACTGCCAGACCCCTATAATGTGCATTGATATTCCAACTTACAGATGGTTTGCTGCTTTGTTTCCGGTAATAATATAACATTCCTCGACTATCAAGAACAAAAAACCTTCTTTTCCAGTCACCCCTCAAGTTTGAGGAGCGCTTTGAAAGATATCCTTGGCGTATTGTTTGAACCTGATAATACACATAAGAGAAACTCATGTTTACGGTCTAAATGAAAGGAACCCCGGCTAAAAAGAGGAAAATTGGTATTGAGTTGCTACCTTCCCCTTTGAAGCAGATTGCATAACTGCCTCGATCATTTTATGGGAACTTCTACCAATTGCCTGAATGCCATCTCCATTTGGAGATCCATTGGAACCATTTGAAGACGACCATCTGCTTTCCCGGTCAATCTGTCTTTTATAGTCTTGCATTCTTTCATTAAGGGCTGCTTGCTCATAATTTGATCTTTCTCGAGACTGCTGAGCGTATGTCAACACCTGAGTAGTACAAGATAAACAAATTATCTGAGTTCCATATATCACATAACCTGATCTAATGTAATATTTTTATCTACTACCAAAAAGATGAACTAACTGGTTTCAATTACTATATGAAAGGAACTGTTTCCTAATTCTTGTGTAACTGAAGACACATATAAAAACAGACCTGATTTATATATGGCTCCATCTGATGCAAAAGCTCATATCCCTACAGGTGCACGCAAACAAAGGATTTAGAAAGCTCAGACACAAATATACAATGAAGCATAACACAAACAATAAGATTTTACCTGTTTAAAGTAACGAAGATGAGCGTCCATCGTACCACTAACTGCTTCCAAAAATTCAAATCTCTTTTTTGCTTCAACATTGGAAAGTGCAGTAACCTGTGTAACACCCCAACCCGATAAGGGTAAAGATATCACAACGATGGTTTCATATCAGAACAAACATAAGCATTAGACATAAATAATACAATAGAAATTCAAGGGTTACAATGGAGACTCTGAAACTACAAGGTTACAATACAATAACTCTAAATCTAAATATAAATTCTTCTAATAATCTTCCATAGCTAGTAGGGTCTTCTAAAATCCCAAGTACTCTCCATTCATACCCAGCATCCAAACTAAAACCTGCCGCAGGAAAAGAAATGCGGCTGAGCTACGAAAGCTCAGTGAACAGATATAACGATACAAAGCAGTAGTAAAGGGATAGTGAAGTAAATGGAATAATACAAGGTGTAACATGATTAAGAAAGAAATGAGAAAGGTTATCAAGAATTGGTTACAAGGTCTAAGTGTAAAGGAAACCATAACCCACCACCAGCCCAATGTTCAATTTAAGTCAAGTCAAGTATCAAATCGAGCATAGGTTATAGGGTAACAGAAACAGAAATCCTCTACGAGCCCAGAACATATCATATCAAGTCAAGTAAACAAGTATACATGTATACGAAGGGGTGACCTCGGTATGCCAAGTATAATATGAGGGGATACCTCCAAGGGTTGGAGTCATGAGCTCCCAAGAGTGAATGACGTGTATCGCACACACCCATCATGTCACTAAGTAATACAAGTAATCAAGTCAAGTCAAGTCAAGTACAAATCTAGGATGCATCCATGCGCCCCTGTAGGCTGCCACAATGTCTTCATCTACGTGTACAAGTAAAATATCAAGTCATGGCAGGGACGGGATAGGTAATCACTTTCCTACCCAAAAGTCAAGTCATTGGTGCATCAATGACAAGGACATGAAACCCTCATGCCTAGTATGGCTCTTAGTCTCAAACTGTGGGTCAAGGTCAAGTATCAAGTACCAAGTATCAAGTGTCAAGTTCAAGTTTAAGTTCCATATCAAGTTGTTCAAGTCAAGTTTCCCATTTAAGTGTATCCAGGTTCAAGACAAGATTCAAGACAAGAGGTCATAGCAAAGGTTTATAGTAAGGGTTCAATTCAAAAGTTTAATTAAAAGAAATTCTTTAATCATGATTTTAGTTAAAATGATCTTTCAAAATATTTTTCATAGAAATGGTCTTTTTAAAACGGTTTTCATAATGATAGTTTTAAAAATGGTTTCCTTAAAACATTCTCATATATAATTAAAAGGTTTTCTTATCAATTATCACATCAAGTAAATCGAGGTTCAAGTCAAAGTTCATGGCAAGGTTCATATCAAGGTTCATAGCATGGTTCAAGACAAAAGATCAAGGCAAGGGTTCAAGGCAAAGGTTCAAGTCAAAGGAATCATATCTAAGGTTCACAATACAAGGGGAACATAGAAATGGCTTGGGAAATCCTAAACGAATCAAAACAAGAGATTAAGAGAAACGAAGGCTCCTTACAAGAAGGGCAGAATATCTGTACCTTAGCGAGTGAATGGAAGCAAACAAATGGATGAACACAAGGACACACTGTCACACCTCTTCAACGAATCTACATAGATGATGATTCATAATATACTTATTAGCTCATTTAAGTTCATAACGGATTTTAAATACTTGTTACTAATCACATTCTTATAGTTAGGGTTTATTAAGTAATTATAAATAGTTTAGGGATTATAGTGCAATTATCGTAAGATTAGGGTATGAAACATAAATATCATAAAGTTACATGTTTTAACAAGTTAAACCCTTTTAGTTTGAATAATGATAAGTTCCACCCTTAAGTTACACAATAAATCCTTATTTAGCCCTAATTAACTTCTTATCAGCTTTTAACCCTAAACAGACCACACTTGATCGAATTTATGAACCATATTAAAACTCAGAGATAAAATCCACAAAAATTCCCAGAGCTACCCCAATGTCTTGACAACCCACACTAATTTTCCCAGAATTTATTAATTAGTTTAACCCCATATGAAAAATACCACAACTCGGACTTCTCAGAAAACATGTCTGCTGTAACACTCAGAAAGTAACCACTTCATTTACCCACCAATACCTCCAGGAAAAATCTACAAAAATTCATGACACTACTAAACATATTGAAGTCACATACTGGAGAATTTCATGACCTAACTCCTCATGGTTTGAAAATGAAAAATCGCCAAAACGGACTGATTTCCAGACATCCGAATTCAGGTTTGACACACGAATTTCTAAAAATCA
Organism: Artemisia tridentata subsp. tridentata; assembly: GCA_021014915.2. Lineage (NCBI taxonomy): Eukaryota > Viridiplantae > Streptophyta > Magnoliopsida > Asterales > Asteraceae > Artemisia > Artemisia tridentata. Next base: position 250,692,211 of record CP139508.1, read on the forward strand.
AAAAGTTGCCTTCCCGACCTCTAAAAATTACAAGGCTAATTTTCCAAGAAAGCTCTTTCATTGAAATTAATTCTAGACTCAAAAAGCTCCCAAAAACACTTAGTTATCATCAAGATTCGATCAATTAAAGTCCGACTAATTTCTTGATCAGAAACTGGTTTCAATTTTGACCATAACATCACGTAATTTTGCATCCTAAACACATCCACGCCCCTCCTAATTCAATAGATCAGTAGATTAATATCCTATTAACATGTTCTAAACATCCCATATCAAATTTCTCATGAATTCTATCAAAACCCTAATTACCAATTCATTACTTCATGTAAATTTTATGATTTTATGTGACTTTTCTTCTTATAATTTTATGTATGCATTAAATTCGACAAGAACAACAAAGTATGAATCAAGAATCAAACAAGAAGGTTGAATTGAACAAGGATAGATACAAGTTACCACAAAAGAAACTCCTCCTTTGGCTGCTGTGATGATCGAATATGAAGAGAGAAAAGGGAGCAGAAAGTCGACATTTTGGATGAGGGTTTTTAGGGTTTGATAAAAAAAAATTCGGTATATAATAATATGGGGAGAACCGACTTTTGTTTTGGATATTTAAGGGAATGACCAATTTTAGTGGGATTGTGATATCTTCTAAAATCAATGTATATCTTTTCTTAATTTTTTTCTTTTTGACCGAAAATTCTGATTATTTGGCACATTAAAATAAATATGTCGCCTATTTATTCATAAATGTAGAGAGTATTTTTTTTTTTTTTTTTTTTGTGATTTCTAATTATAATGTAAGGTTATTAGCTTAATTTATTCGTTTCCAAGTGTTTGGGACTTATTTGGTATTTTAAATAATTAATAAGTGAAATTTTCAAATTCAAGGGTATTTTGGTCATTTTGCAAGTTTTAGAATTTCAGGTGTTACAACCTGTGTGGACAAGTCTCGAGTATATCAATATATTGTATAGCTAGCAGAGTACACATAATTCTGCGATTGTAAACATTCTAACCAGATTGAATCGAGCTTGCTCAAATGTAGCCCTTGCATTATGAAGGTCCTGAAAATTTGCATTAAAATATTACATTAGGATTCACTACTAAAAGGTTTGAGAGACTATTTTCACAAGCAAGAAAAAAATTTGCCAATACCTCCTCCAGTACTGTAGCCACATCACTTTTGGTGCCTTTTCTCAAGGACAGGAACTTCTCTCGAGCCTGCAATATGAATTGTGATCAAGGAAAATAATAAAGACGAGACAACGTATGTGACCTACACCAAACAGGATATCAAACAAATGCATATAACAATTTACCTTGACGTCATGCAAATCTATATTGACAAATTGCAATAATCGGTCATTCAGCATATGCTCAACCTGCAAGGCCAGTGAAATATATAAGAATCACATAATTCAAACAAAAGTCAGAAGTGAAAAATGCATAGCTTAATAAAAGGTTAAAATTTTATTGACCATTGCTCATTTATTATTCATTTTTTGTGTGAAAACTAGAGTCAGCAAAAAGAAGGCTTTATCTTAAGTCAAGACATGGTGACAAGATTATCAGTCTAAACTACTGGAATATGCATTACTAGAGGGATATGATTACGAGCAACAAGTCAAGCAGAAGCCCACTGAGGTTCAACAACATTAACAATAAGAAGTGAAAGAAGAATAAGAGCTTAAACAACTTTCATAAACGGAATATAAAAATAACAGCAAATGACGCCTGCATACTCATTATTGCAAGTAAGAACAGATATTCTGCTGATAAAACTGACCTGCGATCGAAGAACTTCTTTATATGTTCCAATCTCTCGTAGCGCAATTGTAAATTTTGTCATACTCCATTAACCAAAAATGTGTGAGCCGTCTGTGATTACAGACGGCTTAGAACCAACGATCGTACCTTTTACAATATACTCAGAACTTCTTTATACTCCATTAGACTAAAATAAGGTAATCACAGACGGCTCACACACCTTGTACAATACACTCAGAACAAATCACAAGCAGTCCGAATAACCACTCCTCTCATACTCCATTAACCAAAAATGTCAAACATGACCAATTTTAGTCCTAATATTGAATAATTAAGTCTGAAATTATAGTCTAACAATAGCAACAATCAAGTTAATCAATCAATATATCACACACAGTCCGTATCGCCATCCAAAACCAAAAAACATTAACTGTTTAGCCCTAACATTGCATTAACTGCACAAAAATCAAGATTCACAAATAGAAACATCTATTAGAATAACCTAATTCAACAACACCTGATCAAAAAATCCTAATCAAAACACTCAAAGCATGTTCTTTGTAATACTAACTAGCTGAGAACAAAATTCAAATAACAACACTCTCATTCTAATACAATACACTAAAACCAAATCCAAAAACTCTAAGTCAGTAACTAGTTAGCCCTAACATGGCATCAACAACACAATAATTGACGAACATAAACATCAATTAAAATCACTCAAATTCGAACGAGCCCTTTCGAGTGTTAATTGAAATAATGTAATTAATTAATGAAGGATATGCAAATGAATGATGATATACCTGACGAGTGGATCTGAGAATGGCTGTGAAATTTTGGGAAAATGGCTAGGGTTTTTTTAGGTGAGAGTATATGATTTTGGGGAAATGTTTAGAGTTGTGTGTCAAAAGGCTGAATTTTGGTGGAGCGGCAAATATCCCGCTAAAACTATTTTGATGAATTTTGAGTACTCATTTATTTATTTATACCCAATCTATTTAGTTTCTTTTAAATTTGTTATCACAGATAGATCAGTTACTTGTTAAAAACCGATCTATATAACAAAACATGTTTCCAGCACTTAAAAAAACTCAGCCATATATAGATCGGTTGTTTTGTTAATAACCGATCTATTAAATTTTGAAACTAAATAGATCGGTTATTAACCAAAAAACCAATCTATATATGATATTTCCCCTTTTTTTTCCTTTTATAGATCGGTTTTTTAGGTAACCGATCTATATGAAGTGATCTATATGGCCTTTTGTGTAGTAGTGACTGCTACTGATTAGAACATTTGTCCGACTTAAATCGAATGTAACTAAATGATGTGAACGTGTTTTTAGGTGTTTTAAGAGTCTAAAACTAAGTTCAATGAAATAGCTACCTGGGAAAATTAATTTTGTAATTTTTGGAGGCTTGGAAGGTTACTTTTTGATTTTTGGAAAATTATGTGTCTGATCGGATTTGTATGTCTGGAAAATTAGTCCGGGTTTATGATTTTTAATTTTCAAACCGTTACGAGTTAGAAGGTGCCCTTCGAACTGAGTTATATTCAATATGTCTAATAATAGCTGGAATTTTTATAGATTTTTTTGAATTTATCTGAAGGGGTAAAAAGGTATAAACTTGTCGGGTGTTCCATCAGATACGATTTTGGGAACATGTTGAGAAAATGGATTTTTAATACGTACCTATACAACTTAATAAAATCTAAAAAAATTACATAAAATACTTAAGACATTGTGGAACGTTTTTGAATTTTTTTAGATTTTATTTCTAAGTATTAACGTGATTCATAAATTATTGGAAACGTCTTTAATTCGTAAGTGTAAAGGGCTGTTAAGGTTTATAAGTTATTAAATGGTGTTATGTGTTATCTTCTAAAACTAAAGGGTTTAAATCGTCATTCTTTTAAAACTAAAGGGCCTAACTTGTGAACACCTGTAACTTTATAGTAATTACATTTTACACCCTAAATTTATGAGAATTGCATATTAACCCCTAAACTTTTGATAATTACCTAATAAACCCGAAATTATGGAAACTACTTTATGAACCCTAAAATTTTGTAAAAGATATTATGAACCTTAAACTATGAATATGATCATCTGTAATATTTCGAATTGGCATACGGGAATGTTATAACTTAAAGTTACTAAATACGGAAACTTGCTATTTTTGGAAAGTTACTAAAAATAGAAAGCCGACTAAAGTGAGAAATCTGATTTAATTAAGATATTAATAGTAAGACGACCGTGTATTCGTGTAGATGCGCTAAAGATGGAGTTGGTTTCCGATCTTGGTATTTCTATATGTATTTTCACTTGCGGTATAAGGTACAGATATTCTACCCTTTTTCAGTAAGGGTGTTTTCTTTCTCATGACTCATCGATTCTGATACATTTTAAGAATTCCCTAAGCCATTGCCATGTTTCCCTACACTTTGGTTTGTTAGTTTGATCCACTTTGACTTTGATGTTCGATGTGACACATTTTCTTTGAGCCCCTATAATGATCCATTTGATATTCGTTCGCACCTTGTGATATAAGCGTTCGAAACACTTGATACTTCGAGGGTTCATTTGATTTTGGTAACTAGATGTGAAAACCTTTTTAATTATAACATGGAAAAAGTTTTGAGGAAAACTTATTTTGAAATGATGTTCATGAAATATGCAATACCACTTTTATTTGGAATCTTACTAAACTTTTATGAAAATTACTTTTAAAGATTACTTTTGTGAAAATAGTTAATAAAGATCATTTTTATGAAAACCAATTGATAAAGATTTATTTAAATGAACCATTTGATTATGAACCTTTGATCAGTTCGTTTGGATTCATTGGACTTTGATATTGGATATGGACCCTTGGACATGAACCTTTGATATTTGGACTTTGACTTTTGTTTGATGACTTAGATTATTTAAACCTTTGCTAAGATTTGGACCTTTGACCTTTGAACCTTCAGTTTGATACCCGAGCCAAGTTCGTTTCCTAGCCATGAAGGTAACATGGCCGTGTCATTTGATGCACCAGTGGCATGACTCACGTGTGGGTGAGTGATTTCTCACAACGTCCCCATATTGTTCGTAACGTGCACATTATATTTATTATTGGCCTATATTATTGTTCGGGGGGCGTATGGGTTGCAATCCTAGGTTCGTGTCCGTGTTCGTGGACTAATGTGATTTGATATTGTTCGGTGACTGATGCTGGGTGCAATCCACGTCTTTCACAAGTTTGGGAGTTAGCTACTCCATTTGAAGAATGAGGACACCCCTCATATTATCTGATTATCTGAGAGGTCTCCCCTCTATATGATTATGAAGACATGGTTATTATATTTGGTTCATGTTCGGGCTCGTGGTGGATTACTGACTCTTTTCTCTTATTACCTTATACCTTACTTATATCTTTGCTTATACCTTGTGACATCCCATTGTTCTAATTTATATCATGTTAGTTTCGTTTGCCTTTGCTTTCGTTTTCGTGTATATATATCTGTTCACTGGGCTTTTTAAGCTCAGCGGCGTTTCTTTTCCCGCGGCAGGTTTTAGTTGGAAGCTTGGTATGAGTGAAAAGACTTTTGGACTTAGAAGACCTTGATAGTTACTCTGAAGAAGAGACTCTGAGAAGGATTTGCATTTGCAGGCTTAGCATTTAGTTTTGTTTCCTTTGTAGCCTTGTATATTCAGTATTTCATTTGTAACCTTTGAGAACTCTTGTATTACTATTGAATGTAAGCTTTGTTTTGATCTGATATGAAACCATTAATGTGATACTTCTACCCTTGTCGGGTTGGGGTGTTACAACTATGGTATCAGAGAGACAGGCTGCGATTCGTAATACAATTACCCTTGGCCTGTGTAAGTTAGGACCACTAAGTTTTCCCTGTAGGTGCTCGTAAGACAACCTTTGAAAATTGCTTTAAGATTTCCCTATAGGAACGTAAGTTTTGACAAGTGAGGAATGGGTAGACTATAAGGCATTTGTTTAAGTATCATTGCTTCCGCATCACTCTGATTCGTGCCTTGCTTTTGGTTAGATCCTGTTGATATCACTTTTGAAAATCGAAAGCTTATGCTTGCACCACCTAGGTTTTGAAACCTATTTAAATCTTGGAGAAATTAAAAATTTCCTAAAAATTGCCTGACACTATTCGATCCTCATCTTCGGATTTTGACTCTGACCTCTGATCCTTTCGTCAATCATTTTGATGCCCCTTCGGGCACTCTGAGAACCTCCATGGCGATGACGTACTTGATATGTTTTTGTCTCTTGCCTTTGGTAAGTATCTATGAATCTTCCGACACTATTGGATTTCGTTTCACCCATCTCTATTCCTTCGAGAGGTCTTGTGGTGTGTAACCACAAGTATAAAAATCTTTCCCCCTCACTTTTGAATGATAAAGATTTGATTTGTGATCCGTCTTTCTTTGGATAATTAACTTCGATTTTATTGAATTGGTTGATTGAGCATTCAAATATTGACAATTTCCCTTTCTAGGTCTCACCTTTAACGTTGGCAACAATTTTGAACTCCCTACCATGATTACCGATTGTTAAACTCTCTACTATCACTATTACTCTGGATACTCGTGTGTTAATTTCGCGGTTATGAAGTTTTCCTATAATCCATTTCGTACACCAATGAATGAACCTCATTTTGAGAGCTCTTTGGCACCTTGAGTCTTCTAAACATGAACCTTATCTTGAACGTTATTTGGCACCCTGAATCTTGAATATGATCCCTGGTCGAACCACCAAAATTTTTCCATCGGAGCGTGAAGAAGTATTTGACTTGATACCGAGAGATTGTCTAGTCACCAAGCGAAGGTGTCTTTCAGATGTGTCCGGGATCATATAAATTGATTTGAGCAACCAGGAAGAGCAGCAACCAAAGACCAGGAAGTGAGTTTACCTAAGTGTATTTTATGGGCGTGTCTTAGTTTCGTTCGCGATAAAGAAGGATGGTGACTGGAGATAGCTGAACCGTATTACTGTTAGGAGCCAATATTCCTCCACCCTGAAACGATTATGTGTTTGTTTAATTTCAGAGTGTGAAGTTTCCTTATGATGAATTGATTTTATTCTTGGAATCGCCTTCCGTATCCGTAAATGAATGCTATGACGGTTAGTAACGCTAATAGTATTAGCTAAAGCTCTGATTGTTTATGAGATTGATAATTAATGTTTTCTCGTGAGTACTTGGACAAATGGTCATTATATGACTTAATAGTACGTTCAGAAACGAGGAAGAGCATGAAAATCATCTTTGCACTTTGTTAGGAAATTCGCCGATCATTTGTGCCTTTTGAGAGATTGATATTTGTTCTCAATGGAGGATATCTCTTTAAGTTCCGCAAGCCTTGAAAACTAGCACCAAGTGGTCAAGACCGATAACAGAAAGGAGAATTGAAACCTTTTGAACTTTGCAGAAGGATTCTGGAAGATGTTTGCAACTTATGATACCATTGAGAAATTTTGTGAACAAAGAGAAACAGCTTAGTTTGATTTAGAATGGAGTTTTGGAAAAGTTGGAATAGAAGTTAGCTTCCATACCCTCCGGCGGAACAATTTTTGGGATAAATCATAAAGAGGCTCGGTTATATTCCCTTACAGCACAGAAGGTTTTTCGTTTCCATTAGGACAACTAGAAGCAATAATTCACTGCATGACCTGGAGTTGACAACAACGGAGGCTACCTGAAGAGTGAAGACATTCCTTACAAAGCAGAAGTGTGGGCGATGCGGAAGAAGAAAATCTAGTCAAGACGGCGAACCTGGAGTTGATGAAGACATGCAGTCTAACTTCCCTATTCATCTTGGTTGTACCAAGATGAGTTGAGAGCGGAAGCAGACTGGATGATGAAGGATTTGAAGATCGTGCCAGAAATTTACATTACTCCATTACATTCCAAGAAGAACTGCAGGAGGCTCGACGAACCAGACACAAGTTCCCGATTTTGGTTTCACTTCCCGATTGATGGACAGACGAAGACAGATTAACCGGACTGAGGAGATTGGACGTGTTGAATGAACGGATTTTTGAAACAGACCCTTTACGTTTGGAAGAATTGATTCTATGAAGGCCGAAGTTCTTGGCGCCTAACTTTCATTTCCGTTGACCCTCTTAAGTTTCGTTATATCGTAATAAGATCCTCTTATGATTTAAGTTTCCCTAGAAGCATTTCAGTTTCGTGTTCATCTTTTCTTTGAATGTTCGGTGATGACTTTGTTTTGAGAGATTTTTACGCATTGTGGAGGATATGATGCTTGTGACGGCGTACCTCACTTCTGCTAAGCAATCTGGAGCTTTGATACTCTTGCGAATAGTTTTGTTTTCCCTCTTGTCAATGGCATTCGATTTTGGTTGACCTCTGAGACTGTAGAAGTACTAGGTGGATTAAGATAGGTGGTTTTGATTACGACTTGAGATAAAGTATGACCATCATGTGGGCATATTTATATGATGCCGGTATTATGACGTCTGGACAACGTGATAATACTTACATCATATAACGTGCACTTGTTGTGGGCATAGGATATCCTGGGGAGTACCTAAGAAGTTTATAATTTGATCTCCGTTGGATTGCCTGTGATTAGTGAGACTTTAAGTTCATTCTACCTATGCGTATACTCTGCTTTCGTTCATTAGATATCTGGATGAGTTTGGACTCTCGTTTTGCATTCCGTTGACCTCAGTTATAAATCTTGAACTCTCTGTAGAGCTCTCTACTGTCGACACAGTAATTTGGTTTAAAATTTTGTTCGTATTCCATATGAGCTTTCTGAAGATGCACCTATCATCCATTTTATGTTGCATGGACCTTTTGATCAATATCAACCTAAATTGTCTCCTTCTGAGGAATTTGAACCCACCATGTTTTGATTGAGTCATGAGAAACTATTTGGTTTGAAGATCATTTTTGGAAGAACCTCCTCGGGCGTGAGAATGTTTGTGACGATCTTTAGCGATTTGCTACGACTTCGTCTAACTTGGCGACTTCAATTTTCGAGGATGAAAATTTTTCTTTTAGAGGGGAAGAAGTTGTAAAACCCGAAAATTTAACATAATCTGAAATGACCAAAATACCCTCTAATTTTGATATTTTAAGAACTTATAAAATACGCTATGAATTTAAAACTTGAGTTATATATCATGTTATGACTCGAAAGTATACGATATGAACATGTAACCTAAAATATTAAATCCTTAAATTACGAACAAGATCACAAAAAACACTAAACTATGACGTGACTAAGAAATACCTAACTTTAGTATACTGATGCTACTACTTAAAAACAGGCGAAAAGTGTACCGCTTTTAAGGGGTCATTTAAGCCCGAAATCGTATTTATTTGATCAAATATTGCCCTAAATCGTTCCTTTTGTCATTTTAGGTACTTTTGAGGAGAAATCTGGAAAAGGAGGCATTTTGGACGTTTTTTGGAGCATTAAAGTGAAGAATACGACAAAGTCTCAAAATCGGCTGAAATTTACCTTTGACGGCGTCAGAATCATCTCTTGACGGCGTCATGCCTTGGCAAGAAAAGTGGGATGTGAAATTTACTCATGACGGGCCAGTGAGTTAGCATGTGAATTCTGACGGCGTCACGCTTTAACTAAATCAAGGGCGTCACGACTTAAATCATAAGGGGACGGCGTCACGTTCATGATCCGACGGCGTCAAGCCTTGATAAGCCAGAATGGATTTTTGAAGAGCTAAAGAGGGACGGCGTCAAGAAGGTCACCCGGGAACCCTAAAAGCGGCGAGGTGACGGCGTCACAATGCATAAGGTGACGCCGTCAGATCTAAAAATCTATATATAGTTTTCTAATCTTTTGTCATTAGGGAGAGCTTAGTGTGTGGAATTTTGGGATAAAACCCTAAGACGATTTTAGCTACTTTTTCAGGGCTTTTAGCCTTGAGATCTTCCATGTTTCATTGAGAGATAAGTAATCAATTAATCATTCAATATGTCTATGTGTTGTTTGATTCTATCTTATGCTTGTCTTTTGTTTAACATGTTAGGCTAATTTTATCTTGTGTTTGCTTAGATCTAATGAAACCTAGCTATTGATTATTGGTTGTTAGTGTGTTGTTAGTTGTATTGGATGATTGTTTATCTATGTTAGGCTTAAGAAAACTGGCTAACTTCCTATTCGGTAACTTGCTTGAACGTCTTAAGAAACATGAACCAAACGCGTACTAAAGGTTTTTATGGTTGTATTTAATGCACAAGCGAATTCTAGTGATCCCATGTTAGGAGCTTCCTAGCCGGCTCGACATAGGAGTGAAGTAGGAGCTTGTAGAGTTTGGGGAAGTAAGTACGCCACCCCACGAATGGTATTAAGGAATACACCCGTCATCCACGCAACTAATACACACTAATTAACCGGTAAAAGATAGTTAGGGAGTAAGGAAATCTAAGTAAACACATTTCTCTACACATAAGTTTCTCACCACATTTTCATTTTTGTTATTTACTTTATTGCATTTGTAGTAATTTGGGTTAGTTGACTAGCAACTAATTCCGCCCACTCCTTCAAACCCGAGATTTTACTTGCTTTCATAAAAACTATAAAAACATAAAAAGAATCTTCCTCAACCCTTAGACCTAATTAGAGTAGCCTTTCACACCTAACGAACACTATTCCCTGTGGAGAACGATCAATCCCCCGTACTTACCACTACACTATACTACATCGGTCAGGTACACTGCCTGGTGGGGTTGTAAGCCTCTTGAGATCCCTCGAGAGGTAAAACCTGTTGTAAGGTTGCAAAACCCACACATCAAGTTTTTGGCGCCGCTGCCGGGGAATAGTTATTGTTTAGGTTGAATTTTTATTTCTATTAGGTCTACTCACTAGATTCCTTTCTAGTGAGATTTTTGTTTTATTTTTCTAGGTTTTCTTTAGTCTATCTATTTTCTTTGTGCTTTTGTTCGTAACAGATTTTCATTAACTATTCAGTTTGCCATTATGGAAAACGCGAATCCACCCCTTACACCTGGCGAAGTGGCTTTGTTGCGTAGCCAACTTGAGAATGAGATTAGTGAGCTCAGGGAGCTCAGTAGAATGATTGATATAGAGCTTGATTATGCCTTGAACAACTTAGGGACCGCCATATACTCAGATAATTACTTAGAACTTAATAATCTTACGGTTGATAAGTTGATTGAGAAAATTGAGGAAGTGAAGGTAGATCCTAGGTTTGATGATTATTTCAATGAATACCCCACTAAGGAGGAGATTGCTTACTATAACAACCTAGTTGATAACCCTCGACCACCTTTTGTTAGAATTGACCCAAAGATTAAGAGAGGTGATCCCGGGAATGTGAAGATACCATGTATGATTGGGTACCAATACGTTGAGCATGCTTACATTGACTGTGAATCCCCAATCAACGTTATGTCCTCAGGCCTCTATAGCCAAATCATAAACACACCACTTGAGCCTAGGATGGACCCCAAGTGTCCAGGCGGAGTTTGTAACTTCGTTGGAAGAATTAAGGATATACATATCCTTGTTGGGAGCTTTACCTTTGTCACCAACTTCATGATTTTAGAAGATATGGCAAGTGTTGTTGACTGCCGCCTATCTCGCGTTGTGTTAGGTAAGCCATTTATCGAAGCATCCAATTTAAGGTATGACCGTTTGAAAGGCACGGTTCAGTTTTCTAATCACATAGATAGGATCACATATAGGATGCCTTATCGGGTTAATGAGTTTCGTTTTGTGCCTCGATTTGACATGGACAACATTGGTGCGATTGAGGACATCAATGAAGAGGATAAAGAAAAAGGCATGGACCATGTTTGGAATAGGAGAAGCCTTTATTATAAAGATTGCTTAAACCTTGGACCTAAATACAAAATTGATATGGAGGTTGTTAGGATGATTAGAGGGGCAATTGAGAAGCAAAACGGAAAAACGTAGACCCCGTGACTTTGAGTCTAGCTACAAGACTCGTTAATAAAGAAAAGCGCTTCTTGGGAGGCAACCCAAGCTTTATTTGTTTTATTTGCTTTATGTGTTTATTTATTTGTTTGTTTGATTTTATTTGTTTCCGTATGTGTGTTTAATTTTTATTCTTATTGATTCATGTTCAAAAGTAATTTGTGAAAATGCTTTATTTTGTTTTTAACTTCGTCTTAACTACATATAAAGGTATTTTGCAAAAGATAAGTGTAAGGGAAATCTAAATCGGTTTATTAGAACACAAATTAACATGAATCGTAATAATAATAAATTAGCATACATATTAGTGTTTGTTTGAGTCAAATGCTTGTATCGAGTCATAATGATGTTTTGCAGGATTTCCAGGAAGTAAGGTAAAGGTTTTTCCAGAAATTTTCCGGAAACTTAAAATGAAAATTTTTGTCAGGTCAATTCTGACGGCGTCAGGGGTTATAAACTGACGGCGTCAGATTTAATTTCCAGAAATTTTTGAAAGTTTTGTTTTCATAAAAAGTTTTTATTAAATCTCCAACTTATAATCTCCAGGAATCTGCAAAATTATCATTCCACAAGCATTATATCCTTATATATAGATTTTATCCCGCCGATGTTATGCAGGTTTTCGTGTTTGTTTTCTCAGGTTAACAGGTTATTTTGGACAAGGAAATGTTTATGGAATCAAGCTTATGGCGATGCATTAGTCATGGAGCTTCAACATTCTCTTTGGAGGAAGATTTAACCGTGTGATTTCACTATCCAACGAGCGAATCAGGGGAGTATTTGATTTCATTCTTTTACTTTATGCTTTTACATCTTGTTATTTGAACATTGGGGACAATGTTCATCTTAAGTGTAAGGGGAGGGTAAAAGTACGATTTTAGAGAATACAATTGCGCTTGATTTTTGTTTGTTTGATAGTAGATGTGTAATAAAACTGAGAGAAATACTTGATTAGGGTAATTTTAGTGCCAAATTTAAAATTTTTTACAACATATAGGAGTGAAACTTTGATCTTAATGAGCGTCTCATGGATAGGAGTTATATGACTAGCACAAAAACCGTACCACTAAAAAATTTTCCACCCCAAATATGTGAGGTTCGCCCCTAGAATTGGTAGAAAAAGCATTTATGCTATGATGTGTGTACCGGTAGCACTTAGATTCTAGAACTTGCGTTAGGACCATTCCGAGGCCACAAGTGAGACTACATTCGTGTAGTTAGATTTACTACATGATAAGAGGCATTAGGATTAACCCATTGTTTTACACCTGTGTTTTTGTTATAATTACATTGGCTACATTGGTCAAGTAATTCTCCCACACCCTTTGCGTTGTACTCATTTTTAGTACACGATACCCCTAGTACACCCCTCAGAGCCTATCTTTTCGTTTCGACCTTTAAGCATTTTACTTAAAGGAAGAATTTGTTACACCCCACTAAAATGTACACCCAAATCGCCTTAGCCTACCTTGTATGCACTCATTTTTAGTGCATTATTGTTACAACATTTGTTTAAACCCAAGTTAATTATCTAGTTGATTACATGGTTGCTAAGTCGAGTCATATCCTTGTACATATTGTTTTGGGACGATTGGGACTCATGGGTAAAGTACTAGTATAATGGAGTAATGGGGAAGAACATCATTTATTACCCCCATATGTGCTAAATGTTTTAAAAGTACTCCAAGTTTTTCAATTATCTTAATTCGAGTCATTAGATTAGTATTTGTAAAGTTATGTAAAAATTCAAGTGTAAGGGGAATGCAATGCCCCTATGATGTATTATTTTGGATGGTAGGGCAAGAGTGTATGTCAAAAAAAAAAAAAAAAAAAAAAAAAAAAAAAAAAAAAAAAAAAAATCAAGAAAAACACAAAAAAATGAGAAAATGAAAAATAGAAAAAACATACGGACTACCATCCCGTTTCATTTTATGTTTATTTTATGTTTTTGTTATTTTGTTATTTCGTTTTTAGCTTAAGATCGAGTCGAGTCTTGGCTTAGCAACATTGTATAGTACATGTAATTGACCAAGATCTTTAACTCGCCACCAGTAAAATATCCCGTATCCAACAAAACCGTGTTTTCCTTTTCCCTACACCTAACGTTATAACCCATTTAAAAGCCCTCTTTGATAGTTTATCTTAGGTACTTACGCCTAGTGGAGGAGGTTTTCGATCCT